>OX465095.1:40595672-41195672 GCA_949987625.1 Chalcis sispes | reverse complement strand
TTCTGAGAATTTTGTTTTCTCTTTCTTTTTCTTTAATTTTTTTTCAATCGATAATTTTAACACACGTAAATAAAGCAAAATATACACACCTAATGATATTTATTTTTTTTTAACTACCGAATAAAATAGAGAGAGCTAAATGAAGATAGATGTTTTGTTGAAGATAAATGAGTCTTTCGGTTTGATATTAATAACTATAATATATTTTTTATTACCAAGAAAATCTAGATGATACATTTGGTCGTAAGATTAGTCACATGAAAACTTTCCACATTGCGAAAACAAAACAAATTCAATATAAAATTATAAGAAAGAATTCGGGGTACCCGACACAGTGACTATTGTAAAAACATAAATCGATATACATATATTTAGATGTATCTTGATATTACAAAATTTATGCCGCTTTATATTCGAATTGATTTAGAATAAGTTTATATTTCAGTGATCCAGAAATTTTAGTTGTATTATATCAAATTAAGTTACATGCAAAGATATATTAAACTTGTATTAAACCAAGTAATATTTAAAATAGCTTTATATTGCGTTTAGATATAGTTAAAACCATTTTAAATTATGTTTAAATAGATTCAAAATAATCTTGCATTATAATTGATTAAATCGACTTGTATTTTGTACTTTAAAAAATAATACATAATCATAATACTAAATTATCTTGTATATTTATAATAATTCTCAGTCATTTATAATTATATTTAAGATAATTACATATTATATACTACACTAATAGAGAAAATTGAAGGATAAACAAAAATTCTTTAATTTTCAGTAATTTTTAAAAGTACTGTATTTCAGTAAAAAATGGTCTTATCGAGATTTCAAAAAAGGAAATTAAAACTTCAAGCATCTCGTTTTGAGATCTTTTAGCTAAAAAATTTTCAAAAGTTCAGATTCCACAAAATCTTAAAAAATAGCGCAAAAAAAGTTTTCAAACTTTTTTTTTTTTTTTTTTTTAGGTCCAAATATGACGTCGGAGCGACTCTACAGTGCGTACACTCGATGTAACACTATAGAGTCGTTGCCTTTAGAGCCTAAGCAGTTAACCCCTTACCTTACGATGTAATTTCTAACTGTGCATGCCAAAAGCGACACCAATGTCGGTCACGCGTAGGGATATAAACAACTTAGCTGAGCGTACAAAATTGTGCAAATCGCAAACGTCCTATGATTTAAATATACACGTGCACAGTACAATTAACTTTGCAAGATGTTTGATAAATAATTACTTATCACGTCTCTGAGACGTTTTGTTTATGTTTGGCCCGGTAGACTCACCACGTCTCTGAAACGTCTTCGTAAGCTAACGGGTTAAACTTACGAGTTCGGTCGAGGAGAATTAAAACTTTCTTCTTCTTTTGTTTTTAAAGAAGAGGTGGTGTATTGCGGGACTGAGCGTACGTCTAGGACGAAACTCAGGCCAGCTAAGCCGCTTTGGAGAAGGACCTAACTAATGTGACTTATGAGAAAAGGTATTGAATGTACAGCTTTGCTTCCGCCGTTTTGCAATAGATGGCTGTAGCGGTAAGTGGTAGTTGAAATAAATAGATCATAGATGTCATACAATATGCTTAGGTATTTGTAAACATAACGCCATCGAAATATTAGTCGATTTGTGTCTGCATCATAAAGTTATTCTCGATTAAACATGTCAGCTTACGAGCCACATTCTCGTCATTTGCGGGAGGATTTAATTTTCTGCTTTAATATGAAGAAATCTGCGACTGAGGCTCATCGAATACTCTCAAATACCTATGGTGAGGCCGCTATTAGTGAAAGAACGTGCCGAGAGTGGTTTCAACGCTTCAAGAACGGCGATTTAAACGTCGAAGACCAGCATGGCGGTGGAAGAAAGAAGGTTTTTGAAGATGCAGAATTGGAGGCATTACTTGATCAAGACTTGTGTCAAACGCAACAAGAATTGGCAGGATCATTGGGAGTGACGCAACAAGCCATTTCAAAACACCTGAGAGTCATGGGAATGATTCAGAAACAAGGAAATTGTGTGCCGTACGAGTTGAAGCCGAGAGATGTTGAACGGCGTTTGTGTGTTTGTGAACAGCTGCTTGCAAGGCAAAGACGGAAGGGATTTCTGTTGCGGAAGTGGTCAAGACATACTTGGAAACTTTGAAATGGGAAGTCCTACCCCACCCGCCGTATGCTCCAGACGTTGCTCCCTCGGACTATCACTTGTTTTGATCAATGGCACACGGCCTGGCTGACCAGCACTTCCGGTCTTATGAAGAAGTAAAAAATTGGATCGATTCGTAGATCGATTCAAAAGATGACCAGTTTTTTCAATGCAGGATTCGTATGCTGCCCGAAAGATGGGAAAAAGTAGTGGCCAGCGATGGACAATACTTTGAATCATAAATGTATAACCAGTTTTTTACAATAAAGCCTCGAATTTCGGAAAAAAACAGCGCAAACAAAGTTGTACACTCAATAGTTAGCCGAAACTCAGGCTAAGTCTACTTTTGGGAAATTTTAAAATAGTAGCGAAAAAGGAGCAAAAGGAAAAAAATATAAAAATTGAATTCAGGGGTTTGCCACTCTAGAAGCCAAAAAATTGGCATTTTTAGGATTTTTTTTCAGAAATACTACGAAATAAATTAATATTCAAATAAAAAGCATTTATTATACATATCAGTAACTGTATACGAAAATTTTTGTAAAGCGATTGATTTTAAAATGGCGGTTGTGCAGCATTTTTCCGATAACGTCTCCATTTTTTCAGGGTCCACAGCCCAACATACAGCTCTTGTAATTTTTGAATTATAATAAACAAATTTTTTTTTTTTTAATTTTATATAATAAATGCTATAGAAGTACGTAAGTATTTTTCAACATATTAATTTTTAACCATGTGGCGCACTTCTAAAGTGGAAAGTGAAAAATTTGCTTAAAAAATCATCAGATAATTCTTAATAACAAATAAACTGTGCAGTAAAAAGAAATCCCACTTACTTCTATAGACAATGTATTTTTCAAGATATATTCAATATTTCAAGTAGATCGGTTAAAAATTGTCTTAGTTATATTTCCGGCAAACTTGAAAAAAGCAGTTTTGAGATACACGCGTTTGAAGTTTTGAGTAGTAGAAGAGGAGACTAGGGGACCTTGTACTAAAATTCGAAAACCGAGTACTTGGAGATTTTTTCCGACCATAAACTTTTGAGACATCATTTTTGAGGTCTTAGAGGATAATTTGAAAATAAAAAAAAAAAAGAAAACGATTTTTCGAAAATTCTAGAGAGGCCTAGTTCCTCCACTCACTATTTATTGTGTGCTGAATGTGTGGATAGCCTGAATCCTCTCTCTCTCTTTCTCTCTCTCTCTCTCTCTTTCTCTCTCTCTCTCTCTCACTTTTGTGTCTTCTTGATATTTGAAACGTTGAAATTTAGATTGCTAAAAGAACAGCTTACAAAAAATAATGAATAGAATGTGTGCTGTAACGGGGAGTCCGTCATAGGTCGTCGACGAAGAATGTTAATGTTTACATTCTTGCGCGACCGTCGCCGGGTTGCCAACTTGTAAGAGCCCGCTTAGCAGCGTAAATGCGAACTTTTCGAAAAACCGGCAACGTATGAAAATTACGCGATTTTCGAACTTGCGGTGACGATCGGCGAAGGATTTTGGGGAGCCGCGAAGGAAGGGGAGAGAAGAGCGAGCGCAACAGTCAGTTACGCTGTACGCTTCTGCGAGGGCAGTTACGCTGTACGCTCCCGCGAGGAAAGTCAAGCCTGCGAAGTAGAGACTTTTCCCGCGTTTGTCAAGGGTGTGTCGCGAGTGAGTTGCAGTCAAGGTGAAGGGGTGCGCGAGAGAGAGAGAGAGAGTTGCAGCCAGGGTAAAAGAGTGCGAGAGAGTGAGAGAGTGACAGAGAGAGAGCAAAAGCGAGTGAGGACGTGCGACGGGGGACGAGGAGAGCAGGTGTTAGCAGGCGTTGACTGGAAGTTGCCACCGTTACATCTGCAGCCGAGGTTTAGGCGCAAGCCGCCGGCGAACAGGCGGGCTATTCCCGAGGTCCAGCAGTCCTTCTTTGGGGAAGAAGCAGCCGGAGCCAAAGACCGCGGCATAGAAGAGCAGCCTGGCATTCAACGGCTAACAGACAAGACACAAACACACTAACGATAAGTGTCCTCATATTGTCCGGCAGTAATAAGTACGAGAGAGAGAGAGAGAGATAGGGAGAGAAAGAGAGAGAGAGAGAGAGAAAGACAGAGAGAGCAAAAGTGAGGAATCGCGAGTTCACGTCTTGAGGTGGCGATCAATTACCACTTGCCTGCCCTGGGGAAGCGAAAGGCCTCCGCCGGCTAGAGTAGCCGCGGGCGGCAAGCCTGCATTTTTCGGGGTGAACGTCGCGCATATCCGAATGTGCGGAAGAGATACGGCGCAAGCGTGCGCTGCTGTGAGGGAGAGTGAAAGAGAGAGAGAGAGAAAGAGAAAGAGCAAGGAAGTGTATATAATAATTTATTGAATTTATTTTTGTGCGAGGCATACAGGGCGCATATAGCTATTTTGGCTACAATGCAGTGCCTCGTCACAGTGTGTATAAATATTGGGTAATTCATTATTAGGTTTGGTTTTTAATCTCAAATAAAAGGCATAAAGCTGAATTCTGTAGTAAAAATTTTATTGTGAGTCGAAAAACCAATCTATGACATTTACTTTTTGAAAATTATTTCATTTAAATGTTGACCACGACTACGCCATAAATGGTTCATCCTAAAGGTCCAATTTTGGACAATGCGTTCCAGCATAGCGACCGGTATCTCGCGAATGACACGAGTAATGTTGGCTTGCAAAGCGTCGATTAAAGCGGGCTTATCTCTGAAGACCAGAGACTTCGTGTAACCCCAAAGAAAATAATCTAAAGGTGTGATATCACACGATCAAGGCGGCCAATTAACTGGTCCAAAACGTGAAATCAGGTTCTCACCAAAATGATTTTTCAATAAGTCCATTGTTTCTCTCGCTGTATGCGAAGTAGCGCCGTCTTGTTGAAACCAAAGTTCACCGATACCACGGGCTTCAATTTCAGGTAGCGAAAAATCCGTTATCATGGTGCGATAGCGGTCGCCATTGACGGTTACGTTCTGACCAGACTCATTTTAAAAGAAATATGGACCGATGATTCCACCGGCCCATAAACCACACCGAACTGTGCATTTCTGTGGCTTTAGTGGTAGCTGTTGAAGCTTTTCCGGTTGTTCATCATCCCAATTATGGCAATTCTGCTTATTGACTTATCCATTGAGCCAAAAATGCGTCTCATCAGTGAACAAAATTTCGCGATGAAACAGCGGATTTTCATGGAGCTGATTCAGAGCCCATTCACCAAAAACACGATGCAAACCTAAGTCGCCCGGCTTCAATTCTTGCACAAGTTGAAGTTTGCATGCCTTAAGACCAAGATCTTAACGTAAAATACGCCAAGTTGTTGCGTACGACAAACTAAGCTGTTGAGAACGCCGCCGAATCGATTTGTCACGGTCTTCAGCCACACTCTCAGCTACAGGCGCTATATTTTCTTCACTACGTGCTGGATGTGGTCTAATCGGTCGAGTATCATCCAATAATGTATGCTGGGTTTCAAATTTGCGGATGGTATTGGCTATAGTGGTTTCGGTAGGTCGACGATGCACACCATAAGTTGCTCTAAGAGCACGAAAAACGTTTCTCACTGAACGCTGATTTTTGTAATGCAGCTGAACAATTTGGATACGTTGTTGCAGTGTAAGTCTTTCCATGATGATTTGTCAAACAATACTAAATAAAAATTACATTACAGTTTGACAGAAGTCACGCGTGATCTGTGAAAAAAAGCCTATTGAAAATCAAACTTCATAATGAATCACCCTTTATATATAAATAGGGTGACAAATAGGAAGTTTCCTAAAGCAATTACTTATAATTTTAAGATGAGTGCAGAGAAAAAATTATAACAATACATATTAAATCAGTGATGTGGTCATTTTTATTTAAAATAGGTTTAAATTCAATCAAACATTTTCAACAGACACGTATAAAGTTTTTAAAAAAATGACAAAACCTGGCTAGGGAATAACTATTAATGGTAAATATTTTCGAAGTGATACCCATCTGAACTTGCACGATAATCAAGCCGTTTTTGGACACTGAAAAACTTGCTCAATTTTAGATGAAGAAATACTAGAAATTCCTTTTCTAATAGTTTCTCTCAAATCATCTTTGGTCTTGGGTTTTTTTGCATAACAATAATCTTTCAGGTAGCCCCATAAGAAGAAACCGCACAGATTTAAGTCCAGTGAATAAGGGGGCCATTCTATACCTGCGTCTGCAAACTTGGGATATCCTTAACCGATGACGCGTTTACCATAAACTTCGTAAATAGCTTTAAATACCTCTTGAATTCTATGCGGCGTAAGAGCATCTTGCATAAAATAATAGTTCCTGACTCATCCACGTTTCTTAGCGAAAGGAAAAATTTTGTAAAGATATAACTTAATTAAACTTTTTAATATTAATCTTAGTGTCTCTCGATTCAGTTTTAAAGCTGCTGCAGCTTTTCTTATTGAATCCGTTAGATTATTCTTGAAATGTTCTTCGACCTCGGCAACCTTGTCTTCTTTTGTAACTGTGTATGAAGGACCAAGAAGATCATGACGACGATCGTTAAGAGTATAATAATTGATAAAGTTATCAATTACTGTGAGAAAGAAGTAAAAAAAAAATTTGAAAACTTTATTACGATGGTGGTCTTAAAAGTTTCCGACCTCAACGTGAAGATAGCAGCACTCGTCAATAAAAGCTAGCGAACTTCGTTGTTTATCTGTTGACAGTTGCTCACCAAAGTTTCAGCCATTTTGGATGCGCAGTTGTTAGTTGACAGTTGTTTAAGTGAGTCGATGTGAGTATTGTGAAAATGGATTGAGTATCGAGCTGTCATTAAATTTTTGTTTTTGAAAAGCAATACGCCTACGCGAATCAAAAATGAGTTGAACTCTGTGTATGGGGACTCTGCACCATCAATTACCACAGTGAAATTGTGGGCAGCTAAATTCAAACGTGGCCGTGAGAGCTTGGGAGATGATGAACGTTTGGGACGTCCAAAAACTGCAACCACCGACGATAACATCGCAAAAGTTCACCAAATGGTGCTAGACAACCGCCGAATTAAAGTGAGAGAGATAGCAGAGGTTATGAACATGTCCAAAGAATGTGTTTGCTACATATCAAATCAAGATTTAGGCATGAGAAAGCTGTCCGCACGTTGGGTGCCGCGTTGGCTCACGTTGGACCAAAAACGTGTTCAAATGAACATTTCCAACGCTCTATTGGCGCAGTTTAGGCGCAATAAATCCGAGTTTTGACGCCGATTAATTACTGTAGATGAAACTTGGATACACCATTATACACCCGAAACAAAAATACAGTCAAAACAGTGGACTGCAAAGCGGGAACTGGCTCCAAAAAAAACAAAAACTGTTTTTTCGGCTGGGAAAGTTATGGCGACTGATTTTTTCATTTTGTAGAGAAAAACGCCGAATACTATTTGGATGGGTTAAGGAGATGAGAGCATCGCTGGGAGAAGTGTGTAGAATTACAAGGAGACTATGTTGAGGAATAAGAAAAAAAATTAAGAAAAAATGTCTTGTATCTGTGTTAGGTCGGAAACTTTTTAGACCACCCTCGTAAAAAATGTGGTCGTACGATAAAGCAAATATAATTTTTTTCTTTCTTACCTTCTTAGAGTATTTTGACTAGCTACTCTTTTACTTCCAAATTTAGTACGAAAACCTCTATACGCTTCGGTATAGTTTTTACCTCTTGAATAAAAGCACTTGATAAGATACACCTTTTCTTCGTTCGTAAGGTCACTCATTTTAAAGTACACGTATTGCTATTTACGGCGTCTCAATAGAAACTGACAACATTTTAGAATGTACCTACGTGAGCCCAGCCTTATACGATACAGTAGAGGGGGAAAGAGATGCATATACTTTACACATCTTCCCATGTGTTACCCTGTATATATATATATTAAATTCTTTATGTATTCTTTTAAATCTTTTTCATTTCCTTCAAAGTAGTCCCTACCCGACACAATGCACTTATGCCAACGTTTTTTCCAATCCTCGAAACAGTCAGAAAAGCCCTTCTCCGAAATTGTCTTTAGCTGACGCAGCGATTCATGTTTAATCTCCTTGAACAAAATCCTCAAGTAAAACGATGTCTCCAGAGTTATCTTTTGAGTTTATTGCACAGCCAGAAGTCTTGCCACGATTCCGGCCTCTTTTTGCGACTAGCTTCACGCAAACGACACAACACTCAAATAATATTCCCTGTTAACAGGTAGACCCTGCGGAAGAAATTCTGGATGCACAACGTCACGATAATCGAAGAAAATTCTCAACATGACCTTGATTCTTGAACGACTTTGACGTGATCTTTTTGGTTTTGCTTCACCTTTGGCACGATATTCGCTCAATTGATCGGTAGTTTCTGGGTCGTAGGTATAGATCTATGTCTCATCACCCGTAATAATGCGTTCCATGATGTTCTGGTAGTCAGAAAGCATGTCTTTGCACGCATTAACACGACGCTCTTTTTAATAAAAATTGAGTATTTTTGAAACCAAAAGAGATTTGACGTGTTTGAGACCTAAATGATCTTTGAAAATTGCTTGAATCGATCCAAACGAAGTGCCAACAGTATCAACAAGGTAATTTTTAATCAACGATCTTTGAGCACAAGGTTTTTGATTTCTTTGATGTGCTTCTTATCAGTTGATGTCGATAATCGTCCTAAACGCTCTCTGTCTTCGACGCTGTATCAGCCTTCTTTGAACTGTTTGTACCACTTGTAAACATTTCTTTCCGACAGTCTGCTCACCGAAGGCCTTCTGCAATATTCTGAACATTTCTGCGCAAGAAATTTCATTCCGAAGACAAAATTTAATACAACTTCTTTGCTCACTAAAATCTGACATTATAAAAATCGCCGAAATCACTTTTTAATGTTCACAAAAACGAGCTTCACTTGCAAACTAATGAATATATTGACATGAAATATGATACAGATGTCTCTCACAGTGCTACAACTTACAAAAAAAGTTTTGTTAAATCGATAAACCCGCAAAATCGAGATTGAAAATCGGTCTTACTTTTTGATCATAGTATATATATATATATATATACATATTATATATACATGTATATATGTACATAGATATAGTAGAGTTACGCGCGAGACCGCGTAACTTAAAAACCGATTAGGCCGTGCAAATGCGAGTGAGAGGATCGATCTCTCTTTCTCGCGCTATCATAGAATAGGCGTACGAGTAAGAGAAAGCCACTCTTACTCGTACAACCTGCGAGCACGCAGTTGAGCGAGAGGAACGAACTCTCTCGCTCAACCATAGGCTGCAGCGTCGAGTGAGAAAAAGAGACGATCTCACTCGGGCAGTCACGGACTACGGCAGTATAGAGAGGGAACTGCTCTCTATATCTGTCGTCCATAGATTACACGTGTGTGTGTAGCCGCGCGAAGCGAAGAGGGTGCGTATGCGCAGTGCGCACCTCGAGAATTAGTATTGTGCGTGAGGCAAGACTAATTGCTCTTCGCATTAACGGACCTCTCCGCTATAATTTATTACCTTTGTATTATTTTTGTTATTTTTTTCTTATTAAATAAGCAATAAGCACAGAGCCGGTGCGTTTGAATTTATTAATTCCCCACAGCTTCCCTATCCCAAATACCGCCGCCTCCGCGGGTGTGCCAATCTAACATTGGCACACACTCTGAGTAGCCGAGCCCGGTGGGAGCATCACCGGTAGCGGGGCCTGAGGCAAAGCCCCTTACACACAAAAGAAGATAAAGCAGGACCAGAGGAAGGTCCTGCGTTGCTAACGTGCGTAAATAAAACTACCCCGTTACAATATACATATATATATATATATATATATATATATATATATATATATATATATATATATATATATATATATATATACACATATTGCTGTGTGCGACCACTGGAGCTGCTAGTTGACTGGTTGAAATGCTGTGGCTCTGGTTGCCCTTTGGTAGATAAAATTCCTCGGGTGCTCTCGGAGGACTGCTCGTCGTAGTAATTTCTTGTAGTAGTAGCTTCCTCATAGTTGCTTGCTCGTAGAAGTGGTGTTCTGAAGTGCTGTCGGAGGTCTGCTGCTTAATAAAAATATTGCGCCGTATTCAAGCACATGAGAGAAGCTATTCCACAATTTTCCTATTCCTCAGAAAATTAGGGAAAGAGCAAGTTTTTCGGACCCCCTCTTTCAGGCGGGCCTCTCGGTCCGAGGGAGGAAGAGGGCGTGGAGAGTCTCTGCGAGGGTGTGTCGTCTTGATGGCGGAGAGAAAGAGATCGAGAGAGGATGTCCATTCGTACAAAAATATGTGACAAACTTAGAAACTAATATTAATATAATTTTATTTTATAATTTAATTCAATATTATTCTACGATAAATTTGAGCTAGGCTATGAAAAAGAATCAGTTTTGTAGCTTAATTCTAACTACAATTACAATTTAGTTAATTTATTTTTTTATTGTTTAGTTAAATATATTATAAATTTAAATCTAAATATAATTTTAGCTTTGAAAGTAAATAAAAAGAATATTATTCTTACCAGGAGTTTTAATTCTAATTAGTCTTAAACATTTTTATATAAAATTTCACGTTCAAAAATAAATGCGGAAAGACGAAAACCTTAGATGTTATTTAGTATTTAAGAATGATAATTTTTATAGAAATACAAAAAGACGCGAGAAACGCTTTTATAAAAATATAACATGCCTCGTTAATTTCAGTTGTTAGTAATGTTAAAAATTATAATATTTATATGCTTACTTGTAATGTTAGTTTACAAAAGATTTTCTATATTAATCCTAAAATTCTAGAGCATTTATTTACATTTACGAGGGCGTTCCGATAAGAAAAATAAAGATCTTGGAAAAGTGGCGATTTATTTTTCAACATGGTATCCTCTTAGCTCGATACACTTGACTCAGCGATGTTCTCTTCTTCAACTCGTCTGAAAAATACGTTTTCTTGAGGTCTGCAAGGTAAGCGTCCTTGACGGCGATGACCTCCTCATTCAACTCAAATTTCTGCCCGGCGAGTGACTTTTTTAAGTTTGGAAACAAAAAGAGGTCGCACAGGGCCAAATCTGGCGAATACGGTGGATAAGTTAGCAGTTCGTAGCTCAATTCGACCAATTTCGCCATGGCGACGGCGGAGGTGTGAGCCTGTGAGTTTTCATGGTGAAATAGCACTTTTCTCTTCGCAGAATGGGGCCTTTTCTTCTGCAATTCAGCGTCGAATCTGCCCAATAATTCGGCATAGTAGAGCCCTGTGATTGCTTTGCCCTTCTCCGGGTAGTCGATGCAGATCACACTTTGTAAATCCCAGAAAACGGTGGCCATCACCTTTCCGGCCGATAGGATAGTCTTTGCCTTCTTCGGAGCACGTTCGCAGAGTAAAGTCCACTGTTTTGACTGTTCCTTGGTCTCTTGCGTGTACCAGTGGACCCATGTTTCGTCGACAGTCACGAAACGACGCAAAAACTTCTTCGGATTGCGCTTAAACAGCGTCAAACATTACTCTGAAGTGGTCTCACCGTTGCGCTTGTTGTTCGGAGTGAGCAAACGCGGCACCCATCGCGCCGACAGCTTTCTCATGCCCAAAATTGGGTAAGACCTACGCGGTCTTTTGACATGTCTACTGTTTTAGCTATCTCGCGCACCTTCAATCAGCGGTCTACCAATACGAGATCGAGGATTGTTGTCATGTTATCCTCCGTGGTAGCCGTTTTCGGGGCACCTGGGCGTGGCTCATCAAAAACCGACGTGCGACCACGTTAAAACTATTTAAATCAATTTTTTACGGTCGCCATCGCAGGAGCAGAGTCACTGTACACAGCATCCAAGCGCTCTTTAATTTCGCTGCGCGATTTCCCTTCCGAAAACAAGAATCGAATCACCGACCGATATTGCTCTCTCCATTTGTCTAAAATCCGCGGACACGCCCGCTTCCACACGCAGTCAAAACAAAACTACGAGCCCGATTTTTATTTAATTTCTTTCCCACAGCTTCCCTATCCCGAATACCGCCGCCTCCGCGGGTGTGCCAATCTAGCATTGGCACACAAACTGAGTAGCCAAGCCCGGTGGGAGCATCACCGGCAGCGGGGCCCTAGGCAAGGCCCGACGCACAAAAGAATAAAAGCAGGACCAGAGGAAGGTCCTGCGTTGCTAACGGGACGTAACAAATATACCCCGTTACAATATATACGAGGTCCGGCTATTAAATAACGAGACTGGTTACGAAAAAGGGTTTTATTATAAAAATTATTCTACATTTAAATGCTCCCCTTCAATATACTCCCCTTCCCTCGCCACACACCTTTCCATACGTTTTTTTCCATAGATCGAAGCAGTGCTGGAAGTCTTCTTTGGTGAGGGCCTTTACGAGCTCTGCCGTTTTTTGCTTTACCGCTTCCATCGACTCAAATCGGGTCCCTTTCAAAGCAGATTTTATCTTTGGAAACAAAAGAAGTCGCACGGTGCCAAATCTGGCAAGTACGGCGCGTGTTCGAGCACTGGAGTGCGCTTACCGGCCAAATACTGCTTCACAGATGGCGCGTTATGGGCAGGTGCGTTGCCCTGGTGCAAAATCCACGAGTTGTTCTTCCACAACTCGGGCCGTTTCTTACGAACTCGTTCTCGCAGTGTTGCCAAAACTGACAAATAGTTAGTCTGGTTGACAGTCTGACCCTCTGGAACCCATTCAGTCATCACGATACCGTTAATGTCGAAAAAAACGATCAACATTGCCTTGAATTTTGATTTGGACATCCTTGCTTTTTTGATTCTGGGCGACTCAGGCGTCTTCCAATGCATTGATTGCCGCTTTGTTTCAACATCGTATTGAAAAATCCACGTTTCGTCGGAAGTAATAATGTTTTTCATCAGTCCGGAATCTTTTTTTAACCTTTCAAGAAAATCTGAGAAGACCTGTTGACGCAAGAGCTTTTGGTCAGGAGTCAGGTTTTTTGGCACCAACTTCGCACAGACTTTTGTCATGTGTAATTTCTCGTGTAAAATTTTTTTAACCGTTTTTTTTATCGGCGTTTACAGCCTCGGCAATCATCCAAGTGCTCATTCGACAATCTGCACGCACAATTTGGTATATTTTTGTCACTGTTTCCCGAGTTGAAACAGTGACAGGGCGACCTGGGCGTTGGTCATTTTTAGTGCTCACGCGGCCCTTACTGAAGCGCTTACACCACTCTAAAACACGCGCACGAGATAGAGAATTGTCCCCATAGGCCTCTTGCAACAATTTACAGCACTTAGTCGGAGTTTTTTTCAATTTAACGAGAAATTTGAGATTGGTACGCTACTCCTGTTTTTCGTCTCACATGGTTTTCGGCACAAGAAAAAAATACGTTCGTTTCAAACCGCTACTGCACAAATACAATAATAGTGACGAGAACGTGTTTTGGTACGTGCATAGACAAGATATCTAGATACCCAACGCACTACTCGTTTTTTCCCCACCCCTCTACGGCGCCCTCTAGGCGCGCAGTCTCGTTATTTAATAGCCAGACCTCGTATATATAACATAGATAATTTGTTGTATTTCAATATATTTAAAATAATCTTTGTAACAATTAAAGTGGATTAGAGTAATTGCACGAATTAACTTATACAACTACAAGTTATCCTGCATTGACTATCATTTATTTAAATAAAAAAAAAAAAAACATTAAAATATTGACGTGGGCTGCACGGACAGGCACCAGCCACGCGCAATGTCGCTACACGCCAAATGTAGATACGCGTGGCTTATGTAGCCTCGCATGCACTTTTACACAAACAAGAAAAAAAGAATAAAAACAATTTTCGCCTAAAAAAATACTGAAATAAATTTTGCAAATATAATAAGCGCATCTCATAATTATAGAGTTATTATAGATAGAGTAAGGGAGTCCATGAAAATAGCGTCCCACCATTAGAAAGAGAGCGACGATAAGAGATTCCTTTCTGTCTCTTTTCTTCGACGCCAGATGAGTTTTATTTATTACAAAAATTATTTTACTAAAAATTTTATACGTAGGTTTTGTAACAGTGCAAAATGACGTAAACTTGTGTAGTATGTATAAAGCAACCATTCCCTCATAATAATACTCGAAATTTTCATAAATGACTATTAACCAGATGGGGATTATTTAAAACTTATAATTACTAAATAAGATGGAATACAGAATTCCAATATTAATAATAAAATAGTTATTTATACAACTGATGAATAATGTGTATTTAAGGCGACAACCATAATAAAAAAGGTTATAATGATAATTCAATAAAATAAGTTACAAAGGTTTATAAAAACTATTTGTTTTTATATTTAGTTTACGCTTAAAAATAGAACCAACCCAAGCATAAGTTGCTGTTTTTCAAATCTATTTTATGTATAATATGTTTATTCAATATACGAGGTGTGATCAAAAAGTAAGGTGACTTTAAATTTCACGCGCTCTGTACACTCTAATTTCAAATTTTTTTTTGTTATGTTGGGACACTCGTCACGATTATATGTTCACAGTTTCGACTATACAACATGTGTTGTTTTTATGTAAGAGGCATAAAGGTTAGACTCGTGTTTGCATGCTCAGCGATTTTTTGCTGTTGAAAATAATGGAGCAAAGACTTTGTATTAATTTTGGTGTAACAAATGGTATTTAGTGCTTAAAAACTCTTGAAATGTTGACAGTGGCGTACGGTGAGTCAACTGTGAGCAAAAATAATGTATAAGTAGTATAAGTTATTCCAAGAGGGCCGAGAAAATGTTAACGATGAACCTCGCTCCGGTTGCCCCAGTACGTCTAAAACTGACGAAAATGTTTAGAAAGTGAAAGAAATTGTGTTGAAAAATCGTCGAATCACGATTAAAGAAGTAGTTGATGATCTTAACATATCGTTTGGCTCGTACCAATCGATTTTAACAGATGTTTTGGGTATGGCACGTGTGTCAGCGAAATTTCTTTCAAAATTGCTTAATTTTGATCAGAAGCAGCATCGCATGAACATCGCCTAAGACATGTTGAACAACGTCAATGATGATCCTGATCTGCTCAAAAGGTTTATAACTGGTGACGACTTATGGGTATATGGTTATGATGTCGGAACCAAAGCCCAATCATCCCAATGGAAGAGCCCAGGAGAGCCAAGACAGGAAAAGGCACGCCAAGTTCGTTCGCATGTGAAGGTTTTGCTCACTGTTTTCTTTGACTATCATGGCGTTGTGCATCAAGAATTCCTACCACAAGGTCATACGGTAAACAAGGAGTATTACCTTGAGGTTATGCGGTGTTTGCGTAAATCAATAAGAAGAAAACGGTTGGAAGTGTAGAAAGAAAATTCATGGATTTCGCACAATTATAATGCACCTCACGTCGTTACTAGTGAGTAGGTTTTTGGCCCGAAACAATACTACCATCATGCCTCAGCCACCGTATTCACCAAACTTGGCTCCCTGCGACATTTTCCTTTTTCCGAAATTGAAAAAACCCATGAAAGGACGAAGATTTGAAACGATTGAGGAAATTAAGGCTGCATCGCTGAAGGAGCTCAAGGCAAGACCCAAAAGTGCATTTGAGAAGTGTTTTGACGACTGAAAAAAGCGCTGACACAAGTGCATTATATTAGAGGAGGGTTATTTTGAAGGGAATAACATATTTTTAGCTGAATAAATGAATATTTTTAATAAAAAAAATTAAAAATCACCTTATTTTTTTATCATACCTCGTAGATTTCCTGCAAATCAAAATATAAAAGAAAAATGTTATGCTATTATAGAAGTATCATTTGTTACAATTAATTTAAGAGTTTGTAATGATTACTTTGATTCTTCTGCTTATCACCAAACAGATGGTTATACTAGACTTAAACGTTTATCATCAACCGCAGTGCCTTTCAAGGAAATACATTACAATGAAAATCTAGTCAATAGTAATAGTATAATACAATTATAAGGTACTAATGATTCCAACTTACTTTTAAATAAAAGCCATAAAGTGAAGAAGGTGGGGTAGAACTTCCCATTGGAGTATTTTAAGGTAGGTTTTCACCGGTTTTGTAACATGAGGCCAAGCGTTGTTTTTCTTTTAGGGCTCGACTTAAACGCATCAATTGAAGTCGATAGCGATCTCCCGTCATAGTCACATTTATTTTTAGCAGCTCATAATAAATGACACCCCGCTGATCCCACCAAATGTAGAGAAAAAGCTTCAAACCATGGATATTTGGTTTTGCGGCGATGTTGATGTATGACCGGGCTTACCCCACGATTTTCTACTCTTTGGATTACAGTAATGTATCCACTTTTCATCGCTAGTCACGATACAATGCAAAAAACCTTTCCTTTTCTGTCGTTAAAGCAGTATTTTACATGTGAGTAAACGCCGTTCGACGTCTCTCGACTTTAATTCATACGGCACTCAATATTTTTGCTTCTGGATCATTCCTAACACTTTTAAACGTTTTAAAACTGTTGACTCATCTACTTGTAATATTTTTCCAAGTTCTGCTAGCGTCTGACATCGGTCTTGACCAAGTAATTCCACTAATTCTTTGTCTTCAAATTTTTTCGATGAGCTAGAACGTTCTTTAGTCTCAAGTTCAAAATCATTATTTTTTGAAGCGTCAAAACCAGTCTCTGCATGTGGTATCTGACAGAGCATTGTCACCGTCAGTCTCAACAAGAATTCTGTGTGCTTCAGCTGCAGATTTCTTTTGAATAAAATAGTACAATAAAATTCCCCGCAAATACGCTTTATTTGGCACAAAAGTAGAAATTTTCAGAGCCAATAAAAAAATTACTTTATTTACACTAAAGTGAACTATCATATACTGAAATTTAAGCTTAAATACAGTACTTTCTTGTAGGTGCGTCACCATTGGAAATTCCATGCACGGAGTATTGCTACTGCCATCTTTGAAGAAACAGCGAGAACTTATTCAAGGTCCTAATAATTTAATGAACATTTTCTCAATATAAATTCATCCACTAAAGAGCGAATGCTTTTATCCTCTTTCTGGAGCTAGATTTTTCTTCGATTAGTAAATAAAAACACTAAAGTTATCTATCTTTGCGGCTACTCATTGTGGGTGTAATGTTCACGATGATGAGAAAAAATAAAAATCGTTTTTAGCAGATTCACTAAATGTAGAAATAGAAATATGAGGTATGTCCAAGAAGTATCCAACCTACCTTCATATCTCCGCGCTAGCCTTATTTTTATGTTATGTTATGTTAAACTGTCTCAAACTCACGTTGAAATTTTCTTTGCACTTATCGGACGTATGAATGGATTTACCTACCACAGTGCGATTTTAATCAGCTTATAAAAAATTACTTTTAAATAATATGAACATAACAGTGTCTACGTCTGCTATTTGTATGTCTCAGGTTAATACATTTATTATTAGTAATAACAATGATTATGCGTTAAAATTAGTTTTAAAAACGGATGAAGTAGATAGTATGTGACAGTGTAGTTGGATTGCAAGTCACAATAACTAAATATATTTAAAATCTAAACTATTAGTCTAACTAATTAACATACTTTTTAAACAGTTTAACCCTTTAAAGTCTATGGCGATAGCTGTAAAGATGGGGTTAAACTAACGATTGGATATTTGCTATGAATAAAAATAAGATACACATGTTTTTTCTTAAAAGTTTAATTGTTAATTAATCTCTAATCTCCTGCGTCGCAAGTGTCGTAAATCCAGCCGAGTCCAGCCGCGCATTACGTTCGTTTTCTTACTTCTCTTCTTTTTGTTGGTTCAGATATCGATCAAGCCTTACGCGTGCTTGCTGGTTCGCGCGGTTTCGGATATACATATATTCAATAACGCTGTGGGTGCGTTTTTTTTTATAGTCGATTTTAGCTTTTGCCTGGTAGGCGAGAATCATTGGTGTAACAAATTTGTCGCGCGCAGATGCAGCTGGCACTCTGTAAATTCAGCGCTGTATGCATGAATTTATTTTAATAAGTTAAATTGCATACATTTTAATTTTCTCTCACAGATCATCATTTTATTTCAAGCCGTCTAGCCGTAAAAATTCAGCACGGTGCGCCCTAATCTCAGACGCGCCGTTGCAAGAAATAAAAAGTTAATTAAATCAAATGAGAAATAATAAATTATTATATTCCTACAAACAAATCCCGAATTTTCAATGACCGACATAATAAATAAAAATTACTATTAACTTGAGCATGATCTTGCTAAAAATTATGCATGGATTAAATCAGAATATTTAAATTATATTATTAAACGTACCACTGGATCTGTAGTTTACTTTATAAGTAAAACAATTCATTGTTAAATGTAGTAACTTCCAATAAATCAAAATTATCAATGTTAAAGAATCAAGAAGATTTAAATTTTGCTTCTGATATAGTAAATTTAATATACTAATGTACAGGAAATAATTTTACAATAACACAAAGATTCTCTCCTAAGTTCAAAAATTTTAAACTTGTAAGAGATACTGCAAAAGTATCATCAACATTTATAATAGTTAACATTTTAATAATAGTTAACACATTTTAGAACAGGAACCATTTTACGATCATAGACAATAACTGATTTATTTAATAATTCAAAATTACATAGATAAACGTTCGAAATATAAAAGTGTTACGTGACAAAATTTAATAATTAAATTAAATAATTAAATTAAATAATAATAATTAAATTAAGAATTTATAAAAAATTAAATCAAAATTAAACAGTTCAATGTACTACTGCAACACATAAATGAGTACGTTTAATGTGTGAAAATGCTGAGTTCGACGAACTCTGTACAACAGATTGTTAGAAAAAGGTGGGTGATACTTGCACTCACGCTGCAAATTGACTCCTGTGAAAAAAACCCAGGAGACATGGAAAATAAACGTATTCTTACAGTCAGATATTTTTCCCACACACCTTTAGAAAGTTGCGTTGCTCAACACGCCTCGGCACACACATTTAAACAAATAAAATACCTAAGGTTGCATTTTAGTTGGGAGGCGCGGGGGAGGCTCGGGAGTCCACCGAGGCTCGCGCCGATGCCAAATAAGCAAAAATCCCCACGATGCCTCCACCTCAAGGTCTTTAAATATGAGTACCAACGGCCCGCAAGGGGGTGGACCGTAGTGACCGGGGGATAGAGTATTAGTCTGATTTTTATCGGGTTAACGACAAGTAGGAAAAAACTTTTTTCATCATTCAATTCTTTTATCATTTTCCGTCACGGAGTACGGCGCGCATTGTGCTGTGTTGTGTAGCATAAAAAAACCTGTGAACTGAATAAAGTTATTAAAAAAAGACACTATTGTAAATCATAACTTTCCACCCTCACTTCTCACGGCTATCCCAACGAAAAGGACAGAGTTCAGCACAAGGTAAGCTTTTAATCTTTTCGATTAATGATTCATTAATTATTAAGTAATGGGGCAGAGGCGGCAATCCCCCCCCCCCCCCGAAGTATGTGTTCGGCGCAACGGTAAAGGTCCCGTCGGTTCGCGATGCGCGGGCAGGTCCGTACGGGACGCGTTAGCGGGTCCCGCAATAAAATAAATATTTCAATTTCGTGGTGTGCGTGTAGCCCCGCACGTAACAGCGAAATTTTTGGTGGAGGCGCCGGGTAATCGCTAACACTGAGGGACTTTTGTTGTATTAATTATGTCAATTATAGTTGAATTATTTAATTAATTATTGACAAAGATTAGTTTTCCTTTTTTTTTGAAAGCGCCTTTCATATTTTCGTTTATATTATTATATTTTTACAATGTTTAATACATTTTCAACATAAATGAAAACAATTGTCAATAATCATAAATTATGATTATCTTAATTATCTTAATTATTAACATTTTTGATAATTGTAAAAAAATTTTTTCTATATAACTCAAAAGTTTTGAAATTAACAAAATTATTTTATCTTGCATAAAATATAGATTTATCAAATATATGAAATTTAAAAGAATAAGTAATTAATATATTTTTTACAAAAGTTTCGAAATTTCAAAGATTAATAATGGAAGGAGTAAAGTCACCTAAATAATAGTGTCTTTTAAAGTTATAACTGATTTATAAAATCTTCTATATTATGAATTTAAAAGTAGTAACAAAATAGATTGCACTTTGACATATTTATTCGAAAAGAAAAAAGTCTTGATCATTTAAGTTAATTTTACATAACTATTAAATTACTAACATAATAAATAAAAATTTTATTTGAAATATACCCAGGTTGAATGTTGAGAAAACTGAAAATAATAATTTATTACAAAAATAATTTTTTTTAAATTATATAAAATATATATGGGTGTATAAATTAATGTTCATTTGTTAAATATCAAAGTATTATTACATATATATATATATATATATATATATATATATATATATATATTTACTGGTCTTATTGAAAAAGTGGATCAGCAGTTTGAATTAATTTAGTAACAGCTTGTTACATTTTTGTAATTCCCACTAATTTTAATCTTGAAAAAAAAAAAAAAAAAATTTGATTTTGATATTTTCGTACATTAAAATTTTAGTGCATATTTTTTTTACAATTATTAATTTATTTTATTAAGAATGATTTAATACCTTTAAGAGAATTGCTTTAAATGTTTATAATACATTAAAAGACTATTTTTTTTATAAACTTTTACGGAGAAGTTATAATAAAATTGTCTGTTGATTAATTTTCTTTTATTTGTACCGAAAATAAAAAACTTTCGTTTCAAAATAATTATCTTATAGAATGTCTATTTTTAACAAATTAATTAATTTCAAAATTTTTTATTGCTAATTAATAAGAAAGTGTCAATAAAATTATTTTATAATTAAAAATTTATAATTTATAATTTTATAATTTTATTCTTAAGGTTTTATTACTTACGTGTTTGAAAAGTATATTAAAAATTAATCATATTAATAAAATTGATATACTAGATATATTGAATTCAAATTAATTAATGATGTCTATTAATCCAAACTAAAAATTTGTATTAAATTTAATAATTCTTTTTTGCATCCGAGTAATTAGGTTATATAATTATTTTATGCTTTGCAAAAGAAAACTAGTATAAACCTCACCGTGCGAACTCCCGTCGGATCGCCACAGCGATGAAATTATTAAAATATTGATAATAAATTTTTATAGGATGAAATGTTCTTATTTTTTGACAAATGTAAATATTTTTATTGTTTTATTGTGAATACAAACATTTTCATTTTTATTACAATGATCTATGTGTTGATAATAAATATATTAAAATAATTTTATTCTATATCTTAAAGAGAATTAATGTAGTTCTCTCCGCGCGTAGCCCGGCCGTCGGATCGCCGCGATGTGAAAATGATCATGCTACGAATGCGGTGGCAATTTTTACATTGATACAACAAAATACCATGCGCAAAATTCTGTTTAACATTATACAGTGGAAGTGGGATATGTGTATATGTATGTATATGGCATACATATAAGTAAAAAAATGTACATAAAAAAATTATATACATAAAGAAAAGTGAAAGTGAATAATATAAGTGGAAAAGTAACAGTGAATAATGAAGCAAAAGGATAAACTAAATAAAAATTTTTTATTAAATAATAACATTTAAAAAAAAAAAAAAAAAAAAAAAAAAAAAAGGAGAAAAATATTTTATTTAATAATAATTTTAAATATTTAATAAAATTATTAAATTAAATTATAAAATAATTATTTAATAAAACTATTAAATATTAAACTTATTGAATTTATTTCAAAATGTGGTCATGTCAATATAATAGTGATGTGAATAATTTTGGAAAAAAATATAGGATTAAAAATTTAATCAGAAATAAAAAAAAAAGCATTTTCATTAAAATACTTGGTATATTGAATTGAAATTCTAGATATTAAAGTGTTTTATTTTGAGATCTAATGCCGTTCTTTCCGTGATTTGCCCGGCCGTCGGATCGCCGAGGCATGCGAGTGATCATGCTAGGAACGCAGCGATAAATATTACGTCACGACGAGATAACGCGCAGCTGATCTTCAAGGTTCTTTTTTCTTATTCTCTCACATGTGAATTAAAAGTGATTTAAAATTTTATAAATAAAAATAATAAGCAGTAGAGAAAGTGTGAAAATGTGAACTCGTCATCTTCAACTATTCGCTCTGTGACACAAGGAGTAAAAGTTAACATTAGTGTGAAAGTGGTCTATAAAAAAAAAATAAAGAAGTAAAATAAATGAAATGATAGATAAATAATGAAATGCGCGAATAAATAAAAGTGAATAAAATAAAACAATAATAAAATAAAAGAATCATGAATAAAATAAAATAAAATAAAAGAAAGTGAAGTAAAAATATATGCGCGAATTAAAATTAAAAGAATAATATAAATGAAATAAAGGAAAATGAATGAAAAATAATAAAATACGTGAATGAAACATATAAAAATTGTGACAGGCGGCTTATAGAGGCTAAGCCACCTGCCATAGGCGATAGAAAGAGAGTTCGCGGCGCGACGATATGCGGCGCCATCGATCAAGCGATCGATGGCTTGACGCGGGAAAAGCCGCGGCGTACCGAAACGCGGCGCTATCGATGAAGAATCGATAGCGCTACGCGGGAAAACCGATAGGCGAGAGGGGGAGGAGGAGCCCTCCCCTCAAGCCTTCTTCTCGTCCGAGCCGTGGAAAGAGCCGCACGCGTTCGAGTGATCGGAAAAGACACAGCGATTTTTTTAAGAAGATTTTCCGCAGCGTTTACGCAGATCAGATTAGTCAATCCCGCGAGCAACTATTCGTAAAAGTGAGTGGCCACTCGTTAGTATAAGTAGACCGCGAGTAGTTATATTTAATTTTCCTGACGCGTGTGCGATCGCGTCAGGCATATATAGATATAGCAGAGTTACGCGCGAGACCGCGTAACTCAAACTCGATTAGGCCGCGCGAGTGCGAGTGAGAGGATCGATCTCTCTCTCGCACTATCATAGAATAGGCGTACAAGTAAGAGAAAGCCACTCTTACTCGTACAACCGGTGAGCACGCAGTTGAGCGAGAGGAACGAGCTCTCTCGCTCAACCATAGACTACAGCATCGAGTGAGAGGTAGAGCCGCTCTCACTCGAGCAACCACGAACTACGGCAGTATAGAGGGGAAACTGCTTTCTCTATATCTGCCGTACATAAACTACACGTGTGTGTAGCTGCGCGAAGCAAAGAGGGTGCGCATGCGCAGTGCGCACCTTGAGAATTAGTATTGCGCGTGAGGCAATACTAATTGCTCTTCGCAATAATCGACCTCTCGGTGATAATTCGTACCGTTGGCTTTGTAATTGTTATTTTTATTTTTTTATTAAATTAACTATTTGGCACAAAACTGGTACGTTTCTTCTTTCATCTCCTTTCTAGCGTCCCTATCCCGAATACCGCCGCTTCCGCGGGTGTGCCAACCGATCGTTGGCACACATACTGAGCAGCCGAGCCCGGTGGGAGCTGCACCGGCCGCGGGGCCTTAGGCAAGGCCCTCACACACGAGAATAAAGCAGGACCAGAAGAAGGTCCTGCGTTGCTAACGGGCGTAAGGAAATTTGCCCCGTTACAACTGGCGCCCGACGTGGGGCCGAGATGTGGTACGGGTGCCACAAGTATAAATGGCAGGCGTGGGAGGCGTTCTGCCAGGCAGCGCGTGCGCGCTGGGGATCCAAGGCCAACATACAAGAACGGCTGAGGGACGAGGCCAGCCGCCGCTTTCAACAGGCGGACGAACCAGCGCGTACATATATAACGTGCCTGGAGGCGATACTTATGAAGATATCGCCACCACTGAGCGAGGAGCAGATGGTGGACAGTCTCCACGATAATCTGCTCCCGCAGATCAAACGGATCGTCACTCGGATGGAGTGCCGCACGGTCGACGAGCTGATCGACCGAGCCGCAAGAGCCGAGTTGACGCTGGAGAGGGAACGAGGCGACCGGACGCCCGTTCCCCCAAACCACGCGGTAGTGCCGGAAGCGGCCTATCGCCCGAGTACCGCCACAAAGGCGCAGCCGAAGGTGAGCGCTAAGTTAAGCGCTACCGAAGTGGCGGTCGCCGCAACAGAGGTCGATCGGCCAGACTTGCCGGTCAGCCAAATGAAGGCGGCATTGCGGGAAGTTTTGGCGGACTTCGCCAAACATAATAGCCTCATGGCGGGCCATAGGAGCCGAGAGGGTAGGCGGAGCCCGCCCAGAAAGGGCAGCCCAAAGCGGCAGAAGAAGCCGCGATCCGGACCGAGCAGTCCGAAGTCTCAATCCCCCAGAAGAAGGGAGAAGGACAAGAAAAACGACGAAAAGTCTGAGCAGCCAAAGCAGAAGAAGGAGTTCAGCTGCCATGGCTGCGGCAGGCCGAATATGATCAAGAGGTTCTGCCCGGACTGCTCGGGAAACGACCAGGGGAGAGCGTAGATGAGATCCCTACGCCCTTCCCCGGCGAGTCTGGGATCCAAGTCCCCGAAGGGACCACCAGCGAGCTCGTGAGCACCGAGCTTGCGTCGGAGACGGCTCCGGACCCCCCAGAGGAGGGGGCTCCAAAAGGTGCCAGATGGTGGTTGCCGGTGTGCGTAGGAGGGTACACCCTGAGCGCACTATATGACTCGGGCGCGTCACACACAGTGATGAGCGCCGTTGGCTTACAAATAGCCACGGCATGTGGACGCGCGATCACGCCGAGCCAGGGCAAGGGAGCAATGGTAGCGAACGGCCATTACGCTCCTATAGTTGGGTTCGTTCAACTGCCCTTTGAGGTGGCCGGCGTAACGGAGGACATTGAGGTGGCAATCTTGCCTGGTATACCAGCAGATTGTTACCTCGGTGTCAACTTC
Source organism: Chalcis sispes (assembly GCA_949987625.1). Lineage (NCBI taxonomy): Eukaryota > Metazoa > Arthropoda > Insecta > Hymenoptera > Chalcididae > Chalcis > Chalcis sispes. Next base: position 41,170,717 of record OX465095.1, on the reverse strand, counting down.
ATCAGAGGATTCAGGGCCATCCTCGACCCAGCGAGGAACCAGCTCCTCATACAAGAAGCCAGGAAGGAGCTGGCTTTGGAATTAGCCTCGCTGGAAACAACGGACAATCCTGCCGTGTCAGCCATAGGCCTGGCTGATGTTCAACCCTCGAAGCGAGAGCAGCTCCAGGGGCTCCTGGATAGGATGCTGGCGGAGGAGCCAGACACTTTAGGGTGTACGGGTTGGATCGAGCACGCCATCGACGTCGGCGATGCTCGCCCCATAAAGCAGAGGGCTTACCCGTACTCCCCGAAAATCCAGGAGGTAATGCACGCCCAAACAAGGGAGATGTTAGAGGGCGGCATCATCGAGCCTTTGCATAGCGGCTGGTCGAGCCCAGTCGTTATAATAAAGAAGGCTAACGGCAGTTACCGATTCTGCATTGACTTCAGAAAGGTCAATGCAGTATCGAAGCCGGATGCTTATCCATTGCCGAGGATGGATAGCATCCTGCGCAAGCTGCAGAGGGCGAGATATATCTCGACTCTCGACCTCAGCAGCGCCTATCACCAGATACGGCTAAAGGAGGAGTCAAGACCAATCACGGCATTCACCGTGCCAGGACTCGGACTCTTCCAGTTCACCAGGATGCCGTACGGTCTGAGTTACGCTGGAGCGACCTTCCAGCGACTCATTGACATGGTGATAGGCCCGGAGCTTGAGCCATTCGCGTTCTCGTACCTTGACGATGTGATCATCGTCACTAAGACGTTCGAGGAACACTTGCGACGGCTCGAGCACGTGTTGCGACGCATTCGAGCAGCCGGTCTCACAATCAACCGCGAAAAGAGCGCGTTCTGCCAGGACGAGGCAAAATACCTCGGGGTGCTGGTGAACCGGGAAGGATTTCGCCCGGATCCAGCAAAAGTCGCTCCTATGATCGACTTCCCAGCACCCAAGAATCTGCGCAGCTGTCGTATGGCGTCGTGGCATCGCAAGTTCCTGAAGGACTTAGCCACGATCGTCGAACCGCTCACGCGCTTGACAAAGAAGGGCCGGCGCTACGAATGGGGAGAGGAGCAGCAAGCAGCCTTCGAGCAGGTGAAGGCCCTGCTAGCTTCCGCTCCGATCCTGCAAAGTCCCAGGTTCGACGAAGAGTTCGTCTTCCAAACGGACGCGAGTGACACGGGAGTCGGAGCCGTGTTACTCCAGGTCAGCGATGGAGAGGAGCGACCGCTAAAATATGCGAGTCGCACCTTGAGTCCCGCGGAGAGGAACTACAGCGTCACTGAGAGGGAGTGTCTCGCTGTAGTCTGGGCCATCGAGAAGTTCAGACCGTATGTGGAGGGCTATGAGTTCAGGGTAATAACTGACCATAGCAGTTTACGCTGGCTCAGTAGCCTCCACAACCCGACCGGGAGGCTGGCGCGGTGGGCCTTAGAGCTACAAGGCTACCGCTTCACCATCGAACATCGGAAGGGGGCACTTAACCATGTGCCCGATGCCCTTTTCAGAATGTTCGAAGAAGAGGGTGACGTATCAGCCATAGCGGCCTTAACCTGGGCAGAAGGTACCACGGACGAGTGGTACCTTCGATTAGTTAAAGAGGTGCAGGAGGAGCCCTCAAAGCATCCTCGCTTGAAGCTGGTGGGGGGTCAGATATATAAATACGACCCCAACCCGGCCATCGAGGATGCACTAGGAGACGACGACGACGCCTGGAAGGTCGTCGTCCCCGCCGAACGGAGAAGGCAAGTCCTCCAGGAGTGCCACGACGACCCTACAGCAGGACATCTGGGTCGCGAAAAGACGCACTCCAGGGTCACGCGGCAGTACTACTGGCCGAAACTGGCAGACTGTGTGGCGGATTACGTCCGCAGGTGCCAAGTCTGCCAGCAGTGCAAGGTGGAGCAGAAGGCTCCAGCTGGCCTAATGGGCAGGAGGCTCATTGAGCGGCCATGGCAGGTAGTAGCTGCCGACGTGATGGGGCCATTCGTCCGAAGCCGCAAGGGCTTCGAATACGTCCTGGTCTTCCAGGATCTATTCACGAGGTGGGTCGAATGTGTCCCGCTGCGGAAGATGAGGGCGGAGGCCGTCCTCAAGGCCTTTATTGAGCGCGTCGTGCTCCGGTTCGGTTCGCCGGAAGTACTCCTGACCGACAATGGGACGGAGTTTAAGAACCGGATCGTTGATGGGTACCTGGAGAAGCACGGTATCCATCATTCCACGACACCGGCTTACCATCCGCAGGCGAATCCTGTCGAGCGGGCCAACAGGACGATCAAGACGATGATCGTGGCCTGCTTGGAGGAATCGCATGATCGTTGGGACGAACACCTGTATGAAGTGGTGTTCGCCTTCAACACGGCTGAGCAGAGCGCCGTCGGAGCGAGCCCGGCGCTGCTCAACTACGGTCGACAGCCCGCCCCTCCAAGGAGCGAAGCCCGCACATCACGCGAGGCTTCCGCGCAAGTATTGCAGGAGGAAGCAATACGGGGATAGGCAGAGCGCGTGCAGAAGCTACTGGAGCTTCACGCGCGCGCCTCCGACATCGCATCCAAAGAGCAAGAGAGGCAGGGGCGCTATTACGATGCGCGCCGCAGAGAGCTCTTCTTTCGAGAAGGTGACTGGGTGTGGAAGAAGAACAAGGTGCTTTCTTCCACAGCCCAGGGGATAGCGGGGAAGCTAGCCCCTAAGTTTGCAGGGCCTTACAGGGTCAGTAAGGTCCTGGGTAGCAATACGTACGAGCTGAGGGACGGAGAGGAGTGTACCATCCGTCCCGTACACGTCAGCCAGCTCAAGAAGTACGTAGCTGCACAACCGTCGCCACCAGAAGAGGACGAGAGTACGACGAGCCGTACTCTCGACGCGCCGGGGCCCCTCCTGACGAGCCAACCAGGAGCAGGCCCGATCCCCAGCGGGGGACCCTCGCAAGGCGAGTGCGCAGCCACTGTGCCGGCCAGGAAGCGCGGTCGCCCCCGGAAGACGGTCTGCGTCGTGAGGCGTCTCGTAGCGAATGTAAGGGAGCCACCGTCGACCGGGGAGCGACCAGCGGTAGGTGCGCGCGCTAAGCGAGGCCCGGGAAGGCCACCGGGTAGTAAGAAGGCGAAGGGCGTGAGCGAGAACGCCATGACTTCGCCTCGCCGAACAAGCGCGAACTCGTAGTCGCCATCCCGACCTGAGCCGAGGAAAGGCAGTAGTATAGTAGCTGCTAGTCGAGGCCTAGCAGCGACTGGGGGAGGGGTGTGACAGGCGGCTTATAGAGGCTAAGCCACCTGCCATAGGCGATAGAAAGAGAGTTCGCGGCGCGACGATATGCGGCGCCATCGATCAAGCGATCGATGGCTTGACGCGGGAAAAGCCGCGGCGTACCGAAACGCGGCGCTATCGATGAAGAATCGATAGCGCTACGCGGGAAAACCGATAGGCGAGAGGGGAAGGAGGAGCCCTCCCCTCAAGCCTTCTTCTCGTCCGAGACGTGGAAAGAGCCGCACGCGTTCGAGTGATCGGAAAAGACACAGCGATTTTTTTAAGAAGATTTTCCGCAACGTCTACGCAGATCAGATTAGTCAATCCCGCGAGCAACTATTCGTAAAAGTAAGTGGCCACTCGTTAGTATAAGTAGACCGCGAGTAGTTATATTTAATTTTCCTGACGCGTGTGCGATCGCGTCAGGCATATATAGATATAGCAGAGTTACGCGCGAGACCGCGTAACTCAAACTCGATTAGGCCGCGCGAGTGCGAGTGAGAGGATCGATCTCTCTGTCGCACTATCATAGAATAGGCGTACGAGTAAGAGAAAGCCACTCATACTCGTACAACCGGCGAGCACGCAGTTGAGCGAGAGGAACGAGCTCTCTCGCTCAACCATAGACTACAGCATCGAGTGAGAGGTAGAGCCGCTCTCACTCGAGCAACCACGAACTACGGCAGTATAGAGGGGGAACTGCTCTCTCTATATCTGCCGTACATAAACTACACGTGTGTGTAGCTGCGCAAAGCGAAGAGGGTGCGCATGCGCAGTGCGCACCTTGAGAATTAGTATTGCGCGTGAGGCAATACTAATTGCTCTTCGCAATAATCGACCTCTCGGTGATAATTCGTACCGTTGGCTTTGTAATTGTTATTTTTATTTTTTTATTAAATTAACTATTTGGCACAAAACTGGTACGTTTCTTCTTTCATCTCCTTTCTAGCGTCCCTATCCCGAATACCGCCGCCTCCGCGGGTGTGCCAACCGATCGTTGGCACACATACTAAGCAGCCGAGCCCGGTGGGAGCTGCACCGGCCGCGGGGCCTTAGGCAAGGCCCCTCACACACGAGAATAAAGCAGGACCAGAAGAAGGTCCTGCGTTGCTAACGGGCGTAAGGAAATTTGCCCCGTTACAAAATTAATAAAATAAACGAATAATAAAATAAAAGAATAAAATAAAAGAATAACGAATAAAATAAAATAAAATAAAAGGAAGTGATGTAAAAACATGTATGTGAAATAAAATAAAATAAAAAGAATAATATCAATGAAATAAAGAAGAAAAATTAATGAAATAATAATAAAAGTGCGTGAATAAATAAAACAAAAGAATAATAAATAAAAGAAACGATAGATAAAATAAACGAAAGATAAATAAAGAAAAATAAAATAAAAGAAAGTGAATTAAAAATAAAAATATATGTGCGAATTAAAATAAAAGAATAATAATAATGTGCAGCGAATCAATAAATAAAAAGAATAAATAAAGGAAGAATAATAATATAATGAAAATAATACATAAATGAATAATAAGTAAGATAAAGAATAAATAAATAAAAAAAAAACAGATAAATAAATTGCAACAAAATAAAAGAAAGGGAAATAAAACATATATATATATATATATATATATATATATATATATATATATATATATATATATATATATATATATATATATATATATCCGGATTACAATGAGTGAAATAAAACAAATGAAATAATAAATAATTAATATAAAAAATAACATAAAGAAAGAAACTGCCTTAAAACAAAGTAAAATGAAGTGAGAAGAAAAATATAAATATATAAACATGAATTAATAAAAAGTGAATGAAAAAAAAAAAAAAATTTATAATTACAATAAATGAAAATAACGCTATAGTGAGTAAATGAAGTGTTTTAAATTAGGCAAAATTAGTGATAAAGAGTGAATAAATGATTATAAATTGAATGAATTATTATGAGTAAAAATATTAAGGTCTCAGAGTGAAGCAAGTTGATTATTTTAAAATAAAAAAGGAAAATAACACCTTCTGCTTCGATAATTATTACAATATTACTGAATATCAATGTATGCGTCGTATTCCATATTATTGTACCATGTTATTAACCATATTATAAATAAAAACATAAAAATATATACATTTATTGTGTCACGATTATCCCTATACTAATAATCTCCCTGTTAGATTAAACTTACATATTAATTAAAAAATTAACATATTTGAAACTTTTTTTTATTTTTCCTAAAAGCATTATGTATAGTAAAATTAAAATTTTTCTAATTTTAGAACTTTTTTATTATTATGAAAAAAAAAAAAAAAAAAAAAAAATGTTTATCCTTTTTTAATATTCTGCATGCAGCAGCCATATTCATACTATTTTGTATGTAGCAGCGCATAATATTATAAATATATTATACTGCATAATAACGGAAAAATTGTCGTTGCCTGTACGTTGCTTTGAACTAAGCTTAGGTTATCCATTGAAACTCTGAATACACGTTTAATAATTTCGGAATTAGCGCGCACAAGCAAACAAACAAACGTACACAATTTTTAATAATAATCTTTGTTATGCTATTTCTTTTTCTACAATACCCGCAATTATCTTTTGGTAATTACCTTTAATATACAAACACGGCGGTACTACTCTTTCATTATAGTGCAGATTGTTTCGCGAGACTTTATAATTTTACGATGACTAAGTTAAAATTGCATGCATTAAATTAATATTGAGACATACATACAACTGAATAAATAAATTAACCAATGATACATTGCCTTCAGGAATTATTGCGTCGACGGGAAAAGGATCAAGACCTGATCCTTATTGTTCTAGTAGAATTATGCGCTGCTTGACCGCCGTTGGCCTGCAAGCCGCGAGTGCTTTTGCGGACGAGAGTATTTCTCTGCCGAGTCAGCTATCACGTTGCAACCAAGTGGCCGATAGCAGAAAGCGGAAAAAAAAAAGAAAAATATTTTGAATTAAGTATTATACTTGTTGAAAATTTTTTTTTTTCACCCTAAGACTCGTTACCAAGATGCCGTGAGGGTTTGCCGCACCTGACTCATAACTGAGTTTGTCGGGTGTTCAGGCCCTCAAGATCGAGTGAATGAGCGGCAGGTGATAACCTTCTAATCCTAAGTAAATCTCACGAAATAGTTGGTAGGGTTATGAAGCAAGATTTATTTTTCCATATCGATTAGGGAAGAACGAATCAGGTCATAACGGTTATCAATGAAAAAGAGATTTCTTTCATCCTTCAAACCCGACATTGCCGTAACGCTATTTTGATATAGCACACATTAAGAGGCAATGTCTCTCCTGGTATTCCCTTCTAGTCGGCGGGCATACGATTTCGACCACCGCTGAGAATCTAAGTATCGGCAGAGGGGTCACCATTAATCAAACCTCGCCACAAATAAAACCTAACAGGTCTTTGATCCGAAATATCGGGTCGCAATAACACTAACAGAGACAATGTATCATGAAATTCAGGCAAGATAGCGGAGGGAAAAATTACATTACTAACGACAACCCATAATCATTAATGTTGTAATCACCTTGGTCTCAATAACTAACTGCTGGGTAACTCATGCGAATTAACAATACTTCACAATTATTTTATTATAATAAATCATAAATCGAATACAATCTACTATAATAAATAATAAATAAGCAACATACTAACAAATAATAATACTAACACTGACAATATAACCGCTAAATAATTGAATTAAATACGTTCGCGTTAATTTAAATGACATATCTCAGCCATAATAGGAAACATTGAAATGTTATATACATACTATATAATGTTGTATAATACTAAATATATATATATTTTTAATATAACAGATTAAATATCATATAAAATAGATTAGTATCTTTTCCCAATCAGAGGGGCCCTGTTGCAGCTGATCGTAGATTCTTATCTTTTTGCCCATGACAATCTCTTGTTCTGTCTCATAATCATTTTTTTTCTTTCCCCCTTCCTATTTGCAGCAGGCTTGAAAAGAGAAAAGACAAAAGATCGCAGTACCCAGATTAATGGCACTAGTGGAACTTTTCATCATGGGCGAAGTGGTACAGTACCACCGCACAAAAGAAACCCAAAGGATGAAAGCAAGAAAAGGAACCAAGTACTTAGCTATGGACGGCATTCTCTGTAAGGAGATTTACTTACACGTACTCAAGAGAATACAAGAACAAGCTAACCCGACCATAAGGCCAGGGACGAAGTTCCTTATAGACCTCTTAGAAGGAGAAGGCATAAGCTTAAGTTCTTTCATAACCACCAGCATATCACAGCATCAGAAGAAAAGGTATGAGCTGCACGAGGGGAACAAAACATTGCAATACCCTGAGTTATCCCCAATTGATGATGGAATGACTTTCGATGATGGGATTGAAGAAATGCAGCTCCGCAACTCCATCAAATACGGTCATTACGCCATTGACCACATACGAACGCTGCCTCTAAGATATGGAGATGGTTGCTTCGGGTCTGCCACTTCCGAGGGAGACTGCGACGTATGTCACCAGCTGTTGCCTGTCTGGAGAGACTGCGAAGCGTGTTTGGTCAATTGGCTGGGCGGTAACACCGAGGAGGTGTACCCAGACGCCTGGGAGTGCAGGAATCCACAGCACCAAAGGGATTTAAACAACTGGACGACGTGTAGAAAATGCCGAGACCAGCCGGCAATTATCATCTCCCGGGACGAACACTGGGACGATGATTACACCGAGTGGCGCCGCACGGCGTGGGATGACTCCCCTCGCGTCTGATATAAAAATGAGTTGCCACCCTACTCAAAAGGGCAGTGTCAGAAATGCAAGTAGCCCCTGCCTCTCTGGAGGAGTTGCTTCCAATGCATGGCTGCCATAGCAAACGGAGACCTGCATGTAGAACAAGTAGTGGAGCGATGCAAAGATCAGACGCACCGACGAGAGCTGGATGAAGCAATTCTTTGTAATCACTGCTGAGGATTACTGCCACTTACCATCGACCCGAGACAGGAATATGTACAAGAGGATCAAGTCACGAAACCCTAATTTTTCCTCTCCTCCCATTTTTATAAAATTTTTTTTCTTCCCCTCTCCTTCACCATAGCCTCTAATACCACTTTTCCAAAAATAGAATCCTGGCCACCTTCCAAGGCAAATAATGATTGGTAACGCCAATCATTAAGCCAAATTTTATTGGCATTAGGTAACCGCACTGATGCCTCTCCAACTCCCCTCCTATTCCCCCTGCCGTGACACAGAACACGAGAGATAGATAACAACTCATTAAATAAACATCACAATTGAAAATCGGGCAATTGCATTTATAAACAGTATCATCCAATAATATTTGATGCCTCTGCCCCTATCTTTATCATATTGCCTATCTTAATTAATTATACTTCTATATCTGATAGTTATAATCAAATACAATAATAAATACAAATTATACATAAACATACATATATATATTGTGACGTGATGTTTTTGCACCAGTCACATGAGGAGGCCAAAGCATACCTTATGCGCCTCCTCGTAGCTAAAATATTCCCCCCTGTTAAAATCTTGGCAGCCTCGCAGGACTGCCACGCATGATCCTAACTAACGGCCACGCAGGACTGTACATACGTTACCTTCACCAGGTACATGGGCTTCAAGCTCAAGTAAAGGCTCCAGCGAGGAGCCAGTCTCAGGAGCCCATGAATAAGTCGTGGCAGTGCTCGCACACACTGCAGCAGGTTCCATTTCCATGCTCCGTCCTGTCCTTGTAGTGATCCCCGTACCTGCAACCTCCTAGACGGTAATTAAATAAAGAAGAAAATAATAATAGTAGCTGCACCTTGGAAGGAAGTACAAGCTGCCACACAACATCAAAGGAAAGTGGAAGAGGAGGTTAGAAGGCAGGCAAAACATAGAAGCACAGCATTTGAGTGCAAGTAAATACGCACCTGGAGGTATCTGATAGTGTTGCCTCGCTGCCGCTGCAAGCAGGCTATAGCTGTCACCGACACCGCTGCTTCGCTTTCTCAACCGCTCTTCGTCTGAGCCGCAGTTGTTGACCCGCAGTACGGCCGCACCTGAAACAGAAAGAAGATAGACCAATTAGTCGACGCCTACCAGCTATGGAACGCGTCGACTTACCTTGATCCTCCGTACATCTGAGGTAGATCCTCGCCGCTCCAGGGAATACACAATAACAACACTGGCACTCGCGAGCGGATAACCTCAACGCGCGCTGCTGGCGAGCAGTAATATCAACTGCCGCCAGCGCTGAGCGCGCGCGGCGGCTGCGTTGCGTAACGAACTTACACGTACGTTGCGCCGGCGCAGAACGATCATCAAAAAGCCGCGCTCGCAAAAGTGCCACGCAATAAGCTTCTCGTTCACTCCGTTTGGGTCCATGGTAGCAAAAAGTCAGTATTAGCGAGCAGCCTAAACTCCGTTCGGGATAGTCGAAGCCAGCAGTCGCGAACGAATAACTTTTGCAAAACTAGCGAGCGAGCGTCCGGATAGTAGCCGTGAGCGTGTTGAAGTATCTGGTGAGTGCCAAGGTCCAGTGGCAGCTGCCAGGAGGCACAGCTTCCCCGAATCATCCCCGTACCCTTCCCGGCTGCGTGTGTGCGACCGCGTCGCGTGTTACGCGCCATTTTCGGCCGCTTTGTATGCTGAGCGCCCGCGACCGCTCTAACCGTGAGTTAGCCACGCAGAGTATTTTCCGCGCAAGAAACCGCGCTACACGATTGTAGCTGGCGCCCTGGGCTCGCGTAAAAACGCGATAAATTATTGTATTAGGTAAATTAGTTTAAATAAACGTATGTGTCCGTGTGTAAAATTTTTAAATCAGTAGTTTACTAGTAAGCAAGCAAACCGCTTCCCCGCTCCCCCCCCCCTTTTACATTTGTACGCCACCCTGATCCTCAGTGGCGTTACAAATTGACGCCGACAACGTGGGGCCGAAACAAATCACGCTGATTTGTGAAAATTTTCGGGATCGCGCAATCGTGTGTATGTGTGAGGACAGTGAAATTGAGTATAATAAAGCTGAGACAGTGAAGTGTGAGATATAAAGTGCATGTATGGTAGTCGCAGTCGTAAGCGAATACCGCATTCTCGAACTCGCCGTTCGCCGCCATTTTTCGCGCGTCGTAGAAGCATACGCGGCCGGACGAGGACGAGGAGGGAAGGAGGCCAGTGGGCGGCCATCTTGATCGACCACGCGAGAAAGCCGCGCAGTAGCGCTGGCGCTCGCATACGCCTCATCGGAGGTTGGTAAGCTTATTTGAGTGTGCGCATCCAGCGGTAGGATCGAGACTACTCGCGATAATTTCAAAACAAATTGTTTTGAAGAACGTTTGCGAGAGTCAGTCAAAATTTTAACTTGTTTTTTTTTCTTCTTTTCTCGCACAATTCAACTAAAAATTATTTGAATATTTCAATTTCTTTTCATAATAATTTTTTTTTATGAGAAAATCAACAATTTTTTTTTCTGATAAATAATTTAATTTTTTTTTTGTTTTTTTTTCTATTTTTCGTTGTTTTTGCTGCACTTGGCTTGCTGCCTACCGGTAAAATTTTCTAAAAATCTAATAAATTATCTTGCATGCTAGTGATTTGAATTAAAATTTTTTTTGTGTAATTGCCGGCGTACTGCCGATATTATCCCCACCGCGTGTGTTAGAGTGAGTACCTATCTGTCGTGGAGCTGTGACGTCAGCTCGATAGCTGCGAGTGTAGCGCCGCGCTTGAACGCGTATCAACTGGCGCGCGTCTCAACTACGGAGGTTAGCACGACGCAAGTTACGTCGTATATTCGACTAGCGCTTCGGAGCGGTTAAAATGATCATTTTTTTTCCGTTTTTTTCGTTTTTCTTTTTTTTGGCAATTTGAATATTTTTTTTTTTGTGCTTTCTGTAGGAAGTTAAAAATAATCAATTTTTCTTATAAGTAATAATTTTTTTTTTTTTAATTTTTCTAAATTAAATAATAATTTTTTTGTAAAAATTTTTTTTTCAACTAAATAAAAAATTTTTTTTTTTATTTTTTTTTTATTAAATAATATTTTTTTTTTTTAAATTTTTTTTTGTTGAGTATTAAAATTTTTTTTTTCTCTCTCCTTTACCATTTTTTTTTAATAGTTTTCGGAATTCTCGAGAAATTATTTTTTTTGGCCTGTTTTCGCTCCCGGCAGGGTGCGCCGTCGCCCCTACATCGTCTCGCAGGACGACGAACATCCCGCCGCTCACTCTACAACACCAATAACATTATTTAGTGCTGTTTTGTTTCGTTTTTTTTTCGCACGCTGAACCCGCACCGTGCTGCAAATGGCAGTAGCGGATATTTAATTGTATTAATTGTAATGTGGCATGCTGTGAATTCAAATTATATCTAATTTATTTATATATATTTTTTCAAATATTTTGGCGAAAATCTATTTTTTTTGTTGTCTCGTATCCCTCGGAATTATTTTCGGTTATAGCACCGTTTGCTTACGTAGTGGCCATTTCTGCACTCGGACCTTGCTCGCGCGTATTTCTCCGCTACTTTACCCCGTTTGTTTTGCATAGCTTGTCGCGGACCACGACTGTCTCCCGCTAGCCTAACCTTCTCCCGCCTGGCACCGTACTATAGCGCATTTACTGGATTAAGCACGTTGCATTACGCATCCCGCGCCGACGCATGCGAGCGAATTATTAGTTTTTTTTCTAGTTTTCAGCTTTGTGTGAGTTAGTGGATTCAGCCATAGCAGACAGGAAGCAGTTCGACGTAAGATTGCAGCAACGAGTTGCGAGCTAGGTGCTCGAGTTGATTTTGAAATTGCGTCAATTTCTTTTTGCGTTTTGCTTAGCAGCAGCTGTTTAGGTGGAAGTTAACTTTCTCAGCAGAGCTAACCGAGCACGTACTCGAGCTATTCGTCCCAGTTTTGGAATTTGCGTTGAGCTGACTATACTAAGCGTGATATTTCGCTCGTTTCGCCGTAACGTCGTGTGTCATTATTGTACGTCGTCGCTCCCGTCGTTGCAACTATTTTGTTACTCGTGGTTTAATTTTTATTATTAGTGTCGCAGAATGGAGTCGGATCGCGCCGCCAATCGTAATATGATTTTGCTGGAGCCTGAGATTCTTAGGAGTTCCATTCGGTATGCTATTTATACCGCAACCGACGGACGCGTGTTCGAAAACGCACAACGAAGCGGACTCAACATCGATTGCGATACATACGTAGTGCGAGAGCGGCTGGAAAGGTATGAGCTCCATCGCCTGCTAGGAGCCGATGCCGCTCCATGGAACCCCGCGCAGGATGAGCGCGCGACCCACAGCCGTCTTCCGCCGCTTGAAGCGGAACCAATTATACCGCGCAGTACAAGTCCGAACTTCGATTCACCCGCGTGTCCGCAAGCGCCTAATATTTCGGTTTTCTCGCAGCTGGCCGCGCGCGCATGGGATAGCACATCGGCGGAAGCGGCATGGACGCCGCAGGGCGAGCCTGATATCAACGCACCGCAAGTGCGTATCGCCGATACCGAGCCGAAGAGAGCTCGTGCGACGGAGAGCCCTCCGCCGCCCCGTGCGCAGTCTACGCGGCTACACCAGACGGTTTGCCGGCTTGGCAGGGACTCCCCGATGGAATTAACGGACCCTGTAGAGCGTACGTTTCACGGAGCAGCCTCCAGCTACCGCGTACCACCAGCGGTAGGCCCTACGGCTGCCCTCGAAGAGTTCGACCCGTTCTGGACGTACGTGGTTGAGAGCCAGCGGCCGACGGAAGACCGAAGGACCGCGGCAACGTATCCGGAGCCAGCCGTAGACGCTCCACGAGAACAGCAAAGGCACGAAGCACCATATTTCGAAGCAGCGCACGCAACCGCCCCGTTTGGCGAGTTAGCTGCGCAGCCGTTGCCACCCGCTTCTCGGCGCGTTACCGTGAATTGGGGAGCGTCCACGAACGAAGAGGCTTACGCGCCGCACCCACCATTACCGGAGGACCGACGGCCGACTCGACTGGCACCGCCACCGCCTCCGCGCCCCGCAGAGTTTAACCACCAGCAGCCGTACAGAGCGGAGAGGTACTACACACCTCTAAGACCTCCGCTAGAAGCTTCAGTGCCTCCGAACGCGAAAACTATACCCACGCAGCTTATTTTCGAAAACTCCACGTTTCTGCGCAAGAAGCAAACGTGCGAGATACTAGAGAAGTGGCGCATTTCCTTTAAGTGGAGACAAAGGCAAGATCCTGAGGGATTCCTGACCAACCTGAATCAGTGTCGAAAAACATACGGCTTGACTCTCGACGATATTGTTAAAGCATTGCCGGCGCGTCTCGACGAAGAGGCATAGTATTAGTTTTGCCGCGAACACAACCGCTGAGAAACTTACGCTGATTTTGTCGACGCGTTTCGGTTGCAGTATTGCGCCGACAATCTGCAAGACCGCTTGCGCAAGGAGATCAATAGGCGGACACAAGGCCCGCAGGAAGATATATCTACATTCCTGCTGAAATTCCGTAATCTGCTCGACCAAGTGCGATCGTCGATGTCGCTGTTCAAGCAATTAGATTGCACGTGCCGCAACCTCCATCCAGCGTATAGGCAAGCTGTTTCGCGCGACCGCGTTCGTGATTTTGTAGAGCTGCAGCGTCTCGGGAAAAAGTTCGAGACGAAGAAGTTGCAGGACAAGACTTATCGTCCTCCTCCGCCACCCGAAGAGTCGTTCTCCCCCAAGGACGCGTACGTGCCGCTGCGACCAAGACGCTCGGTTAAAGCTGCTCCCGTAGAAACGGCGCGACTTATAGATATCGACGACACGAATTATAGCACGGACTTTGTCGCCACCGCGAGCGCTTCGGAGAAGCGCCTCCAGCAGCCGCAGTCGCAATTTAAGCCGCCGGCTCCGCCGCAAGCTCGAACTCCGCCTAAAAAGCCGCGTCCACTAGCGATTACACGCACAGCAGCCCCCAGGTCTTCGGCGGAAACGCAGACCGAAATACCACCGCTTCTGCAACCCGCTGACGTGCCCCCGCAGCGGCAGCGTAATTCTAATTATTACGCGAACAGCAGCACCGCGCTGTCGCGCGCTGTGGTATGCGCCGCTAATAACCAGCAAGATAACTCGCCGCAAACTCGGAAGCAGCGAGAGCCGTGCAGGCGATGTAACCAGCTAGGGCATTAGGCTGCGGAATGCCCCAAGTCCCCTAAATGTTATGGACGCGGGCAACCAAACGTACTGCGCAAGGATTGCAATCGATGCAGAGCGTCTCCACGGGCGGGAAACGCACCGCAGGGGACTCGTTAGGAGCTCGCGGGTCCTCGCGCAGCCGATAGGCAGCTCCATGCCGCGGGCAGCTCCATCCTGACCCGCCACGCCTGTCGCCGCCGCGCGACGCAGTTGAGGTTTCCGCCGCAACGGCATCGGCAGCAGCAGCACCATTGGATCCGCCGCCGTCGCTGATCCAAGGTAAACCGCATCTCCGCGAGGTACGGCTATTTTTTAATATTGAGCTCAACGGTTTAAAGCTCAGAGGCTTACTGGACGATGGCGCCGTCCGTTCGTTCCTGGGAAAGGGTTTGAGCACGTTGTTGCAGAACAAGCTCAGCCCTGCGGCTAACACAATTAACGTGGCAGATGGAGGAGCAGTGGCAATCTAGGGAGTGCTGGATGTGACTGTCTCCATCGATGGAGAAAGGCGCACGCTTTCTTTCTTTGTGGCAGATGGATTGCAATACGATTGCATCCTGGGCATCGACTTCAAAAGGCTTTTTAAATTGAAGATTGATTATGGCACGGACACCTGGTGGACACCACGGGGCGTGGTGCACCAGTTCTATCCGTACGGGTCCGATCCGGCGACCTTTTCGGCCGTCGCGACCGTCGGCGGACTCGTAATAGCAACCGACGACGAGCAGGAGCAGCTAAATGCTCTGCTCGACCGCTTAATCCCGCCAACACCTGCATCGCTAGGATTAACCAACTTAGCAGTGCATACCATCGACGTGCAAGGAGCTGCGCCAATTCGGTAGCATGTGCGCAGATACTCGCCAAAAATGCTGCAAGTTGCATACGATGAGATCGATCGCATGCTTGCCGAAGGTATCATTGAGCCGTCTGACAGCCCGCGGTGCAGCTGTCCGGTAATAGCACCGAAAGCCAATGAAAAGTGGCGTTTCTGCATTGACTACCGGCGCATAAATGCTGTCACTAAACGCTCCGCTTATCCCCTCCGCAACATGGACGATATTTTAGACAAGCTCAGATCGGCTCGTTACATCTCTAAGCTCGATCTCAGTCAAGCGTATCACCAAGTCCCGCTCGACACCGCAAGCAAAGAAATCACCGCTTTCTACATCCCTGGGCGCGGACTTTATCAATTCACGCGTATGCCGTACGGTTTAACGAACGCCCCCGCAACGTTTCAGCGAATAATGGACCACCTTATTAAGCCGCAGTGGGAACCGCACGTCTTCCCCTACTTAGACGACGAGATTATCGTCACTTCTACGTTCCAAGAGCACCTGCAGTGGCTGGAACGAGTGCTCGCGGCATTTAAAGCGGGCAATTTGCAACTCAATCGCGAAAAATCTGAGTTTTGCTGCGCTTAAGTTTACTACTTAGGCTACGTCGTGAACGCAGAAGGATTGAAGCCGGACGACGACAAAATAAAACCGATCGTGGAGTATCCCGCACCTACGAACGTCCGCCAGCTGAGGCGATTTCTAGGCATGGTAGCCTGGTATTCGCGTTTCATCGATAATCTAGCAGCATATAAAGCACCGCTCACCCAATTAATGCGGAAAGGCATTGGAACGAGGAACAACAGCTCGCCTTCGCGCAAATGAAGCAAGCTCTAACGCAAGCGCCTGTGCTAGCTCGCCCGGATCTCACTTGCCCGTTTACGCTGCAAACGGACGCGAGTGATTACGCCATCGCAGGCGTTCTAACACAAGAGGTTGACGGACACGAGCACCCGATCTATTTTGTAAGCCGTGTTCTGTCTAAAGCTGAGCGCAACTATTCCGTGACGAAAAGGAGTGCTTGGCGGTGCTCTGCTCCGCCGAACGGCTAAAAGGTTACCTCCAAGGGGAGGAATTTACGGTGATTACCGATCACCATAGCCTCTTGTGGTTACATAATTTGAAAGATCCCGCAGGCCACTTAGGGCGATGGAACACGATGCTGCAGCAATATTCCATCAAATTCGTGCATCGTAAAGGCGCGTTGCATCAAGTGCCGGACGCACTTTCCCGTGCGCTCGAAAATACCGTAGAAGCCGCCGCTGTAGCTCCGTCCGCGCACACGGACGACAAATGGTATCAGCGACGCTTGCTAGCTGTCCGCACCCGCCCGCACATCTTCCTAGATTGGCGTATTGACAACGAGCTGTTATACGTGCACTGGCCGAGTCAGCTGATTGACCCGCTAGTGCCTGATCTCGACGCGTGAAAACTCGTATTACCACAGGGCGACCGCGCCAAAGCATTGTTCGAAGCGCACGATACACCGCAGGCGGGCCGTCTCGGTGTCGAGAAAACGTATGCGCGGCTCGCCACCTACTATTATTGGCCTGGCATTTACTATGATACGTGTCGCTACGTACGCGCTTGCCAAGAGTGCCAAGCGCACAAGGTATCGCAGCAAGCACCAGCTGGCTTGATGGGGGAGCGATACATTGACGGACCGTGGACGGTAGTTGCCGCGGACGTGATCGGGCCGAAACCACCGTCGAAACGAGGGCACCGCTATGCGATAGTGTTTGAGGATCTTTTTACGCGCTATGTCGAAATCCGCGCGTTACGGAAAGCCGACGCGAAGAGCGTAATGCAGGCGTTCGATGACTTAATAATAAATCGATGGGGCTGCCCTAAGGTCCTGTTGACGGACAATGGGACTGAATTTGCTAACAAAATCGTAACCGAGCGGCTGCAGCAGTACAGAGTGACGCAGTCCACCATTTCTCCGTACCATGCGCAGGCCAACCCCGTAGAACGCGTTAATCGAAATTTGCGTACGATGATTAATAGCTTTCTCAGCGAAGACCACCGCAAATGGGATAGGCATCTTAATGAATTTGCCTTCGCGCTAAACAGTATGGTGCACTCATCGACCAAATTTTCCCCCGCGTTCCTCAATTTCGGCCGTAACCCGCAACCTTGCATGATTCTCCGCAAACACCTTGAACATCCCACTTCGGTACGGCCGCCCGATGCAGAACAATGGCTCGAACGTGTAACCCGCTTGCCAGCGGTACATGATCTAGTAAAGCGACACATCGAGCAAGCGACCGCAAAACAATCCGCGCATTACAATCGCCGTCGACGCGACGTTCAATATCAAGTAGGCGATTTAGTGTGCAGCCGCCAACACCACCTGTCCTCTGCCGGAGAAGGATTTGTGGCAAAAATGGCACCGCGGTTTTTAGGGCCAGCGATCATCGTCAAGGTACTCTCACCAGTAGTCTACCTCGTCGAAGATGCCAACTTGAATAAGCGGACCAAAATCCACGTAGGCGATTTGAAACGCTACGTACCGCCGCGCAACGCTAATCGTCACCTTCCTTTGTCCACAGCTATTGAAATGTCAGAAAAGCAGGCACTGCTGCAGGAAGGACCGCGTGAACAGCCTAGCTGCCACGAGGAGGAGTTGCCGCCACCGCCACCGCCATCCCCCGCGTTACCGCAGCAGGACTACCCCGACCTCCCGCTACCGCCACCGCCAACCTTCGCCGATGCTATCGACACGGTAGCGATTGCGGCACTGGGACCGCCTCCGCCAGAACCCACCGTTAAGGACCTCGCTGCACGTTTGGCGGTCGTGGAAGCGCGTTTGGAGCGGGTTCGTGCATGGGTGAAACACGCCGCCCCCTTTTTGCCTGCCCCACCCCGTCCAGGGCAAGATCGGCGAATCGAAGCGCGGGGCCACACTCGCATGCTCCCACTAATCCTGCCGAAACCCCATACGACCACCGCCGCAACTCGTACTCCAAAACACAGAAATGCTGGTATATCTCGATGATATAATAGTATACGCAAGAGATTTGCAGGACCATAATAGAAAAGTGAGACAACTCTTAGATCGCCTGAGAGATGCTAGGCTGGTGCTTCAACTTGACAAGATTAAATTCTTACGACGTAAAGTCCCCTTCCTAGGGCATGTGATCAGCGAAAGAGGAGTTGAACCAGATCCTAAGAAGATTTCGGCAGTAAAAGACTTCCCAAAACCAACTGCTATAGAAAATATTCGACAATTCTTAGGCCTAATAGGATATTATCGAAGATTCATAGAAAATTTCTCGAAAATTGCAAAGCCACTAACCGATCTTTTAAAGAAAGGTTAGCAGTGTAGTGACTGGGGACCGCAACAGGATAAGAGTTTTGAGTTACTGAAAAAGCGGTTATGTGAAAGCCCTATTTTCATTTATCCGGATTTTGAGAAAGAATTTACGCTGACTACCGACGCTTCTGACTGCGCAATTGGAGCAGTACTAAGCCGGAACTAAACGGATTTGATCATCCCGTAGCATACTTATCAAGAACCCTAAATAAAGTTGAGAGAAATTATAGTACTACAGAAAAAGAATGTTTAGCCGCATTATATGCCATGCACTAATTCCGACCCTACCTACTAGGAAAAAGATTTGTTTTACGAGCAGATCATGAACCTTTAAATTAGATGCATAATAGAACTGATCCTGGGCAACGACTGATGCGATGGATGTTCAAATTCACCGGGTATCAATATACTTTCAAATACAAACCGGGACGTTTAAATAGCGGACGCTTTGTCCCGCAACCAAGTAATAGACACCACTGAGCAAGAGATCAATGATAAATCACCGCAACTTAGGATATTGGTGTTGAATAAGGTAGCGTCTCAGCCAAGGAAACAAAAAAAATCCAAAGCCCCCGGAACAGGAAATCTGCCTGCAGGAAATGCGTCTGGCTCGGCAACAGCAAGCCGAGGGCGAGGGAGGCCACCTGGCTCGAAAACCACCGAAGCACCTCCTGTCATAGACCATAGCACCGTAGCTCATAGAACTAGAGCTAAGACTAACCAAAATACAGGAAATGATCTTCGTACCTCAGGAGCGACAACCTCTCAAGCATCAAGGAGTATCCGTAAGCCCTTATCTGTGACCCAATCTATTAATCCCCGTACACAGAGGCCCCCTACTAAATCTGTCAATACGCCCAATACAACACATAAACTAAAAGCAATCGGAAGAGATGCAATATCACCAAATCAAGGGTCATTTCCAACAAATTCCCCTACGGATACCGAGATCGGAACCAGCTCGAAGCTAGCATCAAAAAGTACAAAGTCAATTGATATCAACACGGACACAGATGAAGTGCCACCGCGAGCTGATCCTAGGAGGAGCGGACTGCGGGAAGAAACCACCGAAGAATCGGATTCTGACATCGACACTTAACACCGCCAAGAAAAGGATAAATGACTTATTTGTATGGATGTTATCGCAGACTTAGGAAGTCTCTAGCTCAGCTGCTGACAGAAACATTTGAAGGTAGCCCAATCAACGTAACCCTGTGTTACGGAAAGGTGAATTGTCCAGAACCAGAGGTGAGAAATGGCAAAATACAAAATTTACATGAGAGCTTGATAGGGGGACACAAAAGTGTAAGCCAAACATATCAGAAAATCCGAGAGAGACATTACTGGCCAGGTATAAGAAACGACGTCCTGGATTATGTCCAAAAGTGCCGAGAATGCAGTATGAAAAAGTTAGATCGAACTAAGACAAGGAAGCCTATGATTATCACGGACACACCGATAGAACCATTTGATAAGGTATCCATCGACACCGTTGGCAAATTGAGAATGACCCCTCGAGGCAACTGCCACATGCTGACCATGCAATGCAATCTAACAAAATACTTGATAGTTGTACCAATACCTAATTTACGATCTACCACAATAGTCAACGCTTTAGCTAAGCACCTCATATGTCAATTTGGGGTTCCTAAAGCAATATTATCAGATAGAGAAACCAGTTTCCTGTCAGATTTAACGGAAACACTTATAAAAATATTTAAAATACGACATCTTACCACGTCAGGATATAGACCCCAGACCAATGGATCATTAGAAAAAAGCCATGCGCCATTAACTGATTTTATCAGAACGTATTCAGAATCTTATAACGACTGGGATGGATTAATACCTTTCGCAGCTTTCACTTACAACACCAGCTTACACTCTGCCACTAAATTCACTCCTTATGAATTGGTTTTCGGAAGAATCGCAAAATTCCCTCTAAAAATACCAGTCGAGGAAAAACTGAATTCATATAACACGTACCCAAGGGACTTACTTCTTCGATTGGATGAAATGAATAACATCGCCAGGCATAATCAGATAGCAGCTAAACTACAATCTAAAACTCGGTATGATACTAAAGAGAAGAAACTAAAAGCCAAAGTCGGAGACTATGTGTATGTGCTCAAGGAAATAAGAACATCAAAGTTCGATAAATATTATAATAAACCTTTGAAAATCGTTGAAATATTGTGTAGAAACAATGCTACATTAGAATTACCCGATGGCAGACGTATTAGAAAACACATGGATAAATTAAAGTTAGCCCCTGAATAAAAGGAATAACCGTTTCAGGAAACCATGCACAGGTCTCTCTGTCTCTTCTACGTGATAATGGTACACGCAGGAACTTCTCCAGACCTCACAGGAAAGAATTTCGAGATAGAGCTAATAAAAGAAGATTCAGGAATGTATTATGAGCGCATGGAAGTAGTACGATTAGAAAGGGCTGATTAGCAGGTAACAATTTATGTGAACATAAAAGATTTTCTAGAAACTCACGGGACGATTGACAGTTACCAAACCCTACTCGCTAATTGCACCGCACTCATGGAAGTGAACACTTGTGGGGCTATGCTCGGGACAGACCTAGTGGAAACAAAACGAAAAACCCTAATTCAAATACAGACAGAGATAAAAACCATGCTCTCTGATATGGGAAAAACCGTAGAAGATCCTATTAAAATTCCAGGAAGCATGAGGTACAAGCAGATGGTGCCCTTAGGTTTCATTGGAAGCCTCAGTAAAAGCCTATTCGGACTAGTCACGGCAGAAGACGTCGACAAGGTAAATACAAACATAGACCAGTTATTCACAGACCAAAAGGAGCTAGTGTACCTAATAAATGAGAAAGAACACATAATAACCGAATCTCTAGAGAATTTATACAATACTACGAAGGCCCATGCTAAGGTAATAAACCAAATGGAAAAGGACATGCACCGGAAATTTAAATTCATTGTCAGTAGAGAAAATGAATTAAGGTATCTAATTACTTTAACCATCTACGCTCGTAAGATAGACGTCGCAATGCAACATCTAATTGAAAGTAATCGACGAATGCTGCAAATTATACAGGGACTTAAGGAACGCAGAGTGGTACCTTCCTTCTTAAATAAAGATATACTACAGCACCTAACAACCGACATAGCAAAGGCAAGTGGAGCACTAGAATTTCCAATACCGGTTCAACATTTAAGGGCAGAAGAAGTCGCAAGAATTGCGCAAGTAGACACGGTTTGCAACAACGGGAAGTTATTAATTATCATGCATCTTCTATTAGTAGAACGAGTACCCTACAACCTCTATAGACTGCATCCATTAGCTGTATCGCAAACAATAAACAATAATTGGATAGAAACAGGATATATAAAGCCAAGCCACAGATACCTAATCATTGGAACGGACCAAAGGCAGTACATGAAAATAAATTATGAGCACTTGCAGAATTGCCAACATACACATTATGCCTACATATGTTCAACCAACAGACCCTTGTCTGAAACCACTATTTAAGAAGATTGTGAGGTATCAATGTTGCTGAGACCCAGAGTACAAATAATGAAAACCTGCGATGTAACCATAACTCCCAATAACGTCACTCAATGGAGTTACCTAAAGATGGATGGATCCTGGCTCTATTCCTTAGGACAAAAAGAAGATTTACGTCTAATCTGTTCAGGACGACCGGACCAAACTATACATCTCTAGAACGCAGGAATTTTACGTATGGCGCCTGGCTGTGTAGGCAAAACCGACAAACATCTTCTCATGAGTGAAGGAAACCAATGCAACGATTTTCAATACATATACAAACCAGAGATAACACGTAATGTAGAGGCCATATTCCCTGACATGTTAAACTATCATCAAGAACTGATCAGCACTCCAGAAACAGAGATCTTAAGCGCCCCTGCACCAGACGTTAAAGGATGAAAAAATCGCGAAGAGTCGATAGAGAAGATTACCCGTCGTTTAAAACAAATAGGAAATCATCAGAGAAGCATCTCCAACACGCATTACCTAATATACGGTGGAGCTTTGGGCCCAATCCTAATCACCGTAGGACTCATCTTCATTGCCTGGAAGTGTCATACCCGAAGAATGCTGCAACATCAATATCAGACCAAACGCAAAGTTAAAATAATCTCTGACGCTACCCCTGCACATCGTATGCAGGAAACACTACTGAGCCCAATTGGCCTACAAAATCAACCAACATACGAAGGCCAGTCTTGCACACTATAGATACCAGAACAGGCCTTAGTTCCTGAAAGATGGATAAATCAACCATTCATTCCCCCACAACCCCTGTCCCATCCACAAACATTATCTATTCAGATCACGAACACTGACTAATCCGTAACCTTAAACTATACAACCGTTCCACGAGAAGGAACAAAGACCCAACGGAACACGTTTCCGTAAGACCACAATTAAAACTATGTCCTACTAATAAACCCCAGTTTATTCTGAACCCGGCGTTTATAAAGCCTAATCCACAACCTTAGCTTCCAGAAAACTCAATCCGAAAAGACCATGGCTAGGCGATGCCGAATCAACGTGACTAAGAATCCAGAAGGTGAAGGCAGTTTAGTATTTTACAACCCTTGCACCACCTCCTTATCAGCTGCTGTCAAGAGAGCCGAGGAAAAGGGACCAATGAGAAGTGTAAACATACGATTAAATGGAGATGGGGATCCAGCCGGAATACTAAAGATAAGGTATTTCAACGAAGAAAATAAAACTAGAGAGCTACGTAAATTACGGAACAAAGCAAAGTCAAGGGCCATACCTACCAGACCCTCTGGAACTAGACTATTCTGCCAATTATCTCAGAATATAACGGAAGAAGAACTCTTTAAGGACTTTTGAATATTTGGACCGTTAGATTTCATGAAGATCATCCGAAATATTGAAAGACAGGCCACTTGCGGATACATTCAGTTTATTAACGCTAAAGATGCTCTTAAGGCCTTGAAAGGAAGTAAGAAGACGTACCGTGCTATTTTCGCCGATCCCCCGAAGATGTCGAAGGCAGATCAGGATAAAAACCAAGGATATGCGAAGACACTGCACTCGAAATACATGCTCTGGGTGGACTGCAAAACATTTAAAGACCATCTAATCACATGCCAAATACAGTGTCTAATGAGAGACCGCCATGGACATTTGAAAAAAATAAGGAGTGTAATCCAAAAGTTTAAGAGTGAAGAATCAAGATCCAGCAAAGACCCTTTTGCAAGACACGAAAAGACTATTAATCGAGTCCCTAGCACCACATCAGATTTCAAATCAAAAGCCATGTGCGAAAATAAACACGCAATTAAGCAGACCATTGACACCAGAAGGGACATGAACATCAACCAGCACACACATTCAGCCTCATTTATCAAGATAAAAGAAGATTAAGAATATATCTAAAAATCAACACATATAGTATAAAACTGATTCTTATAACCATATTAACATTTAGCCAATATAATAGAATAAAACTTGTGAAAACAATCCAAACGGTTCCATTTTACAGACAGTCCTAAGGAATTTTTATCATGTTAATAAGGAAATCAGCTTGGATTGTTTGCTTATAGATTGTAAAAAAAAAAAAAAAAAAAAAAAGACTAACAAGCTAGATTAAGAACCCATTTGTTTTATGTAAAGGCAATCTAAATAATTTAATTCTGCTTCCTTTTCCCCTTTTCTGTGGGTTATCATAAATGTTATAAAGTAATATTTAGACTGCCTACGACCGTAAGCAAATTAATCAACCTTTATAATATAACACTAACAATAATATAAGGCTTATAACATTTGGCAATTATGTAATATTAACAAACTATAATATATAGGCTAAGAGTCTGTTGTAAGCGCATACACCACGCAGCACATCTGCTGTTTACTGAGACGGTAAACGTCTTTAAGGGGGGGAGGGTGTTACGTGACGAAATTTTAATGATTAAATTGAATAATTAAATTGAATAATAATAATTAAATTAAGAATTCATAAAAAATTAAATCAAAATTAAACAGTTCAATGTACTACTGCAACACATAAATGTGTACGTTTAATGTGTGAAAATGCTGAGTTCGACGAACTCTGTACAACAGAGTGTTAGAAAAAGGTAGGTGATACTTGCACTCACGCTGCAAATTGACTCCTGTATAAAAAACCCAGGAGACATGGAAAATAAACGTATTCTTACAGTCAGATATTTTTCCCACACACCTTTAGAGAGTTGTGTTGCTCAACTCGCCTCGGCACACACATTCAAACAAATAAAATATCTAAGGTTGCATTTTAGTTGGGAGGCGCGGGGGAGGCTCGGAAGTCCACCGAGGCTCGCGCCGATGCCAAATAAGTAAAAATCCCCACGATGCCTTAACCTCAAGGTCTTTAAATATAAGTACCAACGGGCCGCGAGGGGGTGGACCGTAGTGACCGGGGGATAGAGTATTAGTCTAATTTTTATCGGGTTAACGACAAGTAGGAAAAAACTTTTTTCATCATTCAATTCTTTTATCATTTTACGTCACGGAGTACGGCGCGCATCGTGCTGTGTTGTGTAGCATAAAAAAACCTGTGAACTGAATAAAGTTATTCAAAAAAGAGACTATTGTGAATCATAACTTTTCACCCTCACTCCTCACGGCGATGCCAACGAAAAGGGCAGAGTTCAGCACAAGGTAAGCTTTTAATCTTTTCGATTAATAATTCATTAATTATTAAGTAATGGGGCAGAGGCGGCAATTCCCCCTCCCCCCCACCCCCACCCCGAAGTATGTGTTCGGCGCAACGGTAAAAGTCCCTTCGGTTTGCGATGCGCGGGCGGGCCCGTACGGGACGCGTTGGCGGGTCCCGCAATAAAATAAATATTTAAATTTAGTGGTGTGCGTGTAGCCCCGCACGTAACAAAAAGTATTATGTTCAATGATTTGAAATATCGAATCAAAATGTATTTTAATACGCATACAATTTTTAAAGGCAAGTAATTTGTAACTCTATTTTATGTATTTTGTAATAGTAGTATTTAACTTATATTAAATTACTAAAAAAAGCATAATTATATTAGGTGCGCGACTAAATTCTCGCTGTTTGTCAATAGACGGTTCCAGTTGTAAGTGCTTATCGATTTCAACATCTAAAACATCATAAAGCAAGTTAAGACATATGGTAAACAAATCGCTTTGACACATTAGTGGTTTTGTTTTGGCGTCATAAACTTTTGGTTGTGTGAAAATGTTTCATTTTGTGCCAAATAATCGTTATTAGTGGAAAGTGTTGCTTTTCTTCTTTCGTTCGAAGAAAACGCTGACTAAAGCATTTTGGGATCTCCAAAACGTTTATGGAGACGCTATTCTACGTAAAAATACGTGTCGTGGTTGGCTCCATCGCTTGAAAGACGGTGATTTCAATATTGACCATTGTCCGCGTGAACGAAGGCCAAAAACTTTCGAAGACGCTGAACTGGAGGCATTGCTCGACGAGGATCCATGCCAAACGAAAAATAAGCCTGCTTCAGTATTAGGAGTTATATACGAAGCCATTTCTATGCGTTGGAAATGATTTAAAAGCAGGGATCTTATGATTCTAAGCCAAGGGACGCTAAGCGTCGTTTATTCGAATGTTAACAAGTGCCCTAGCGGCAAAAAAAGAAAGGTTCCGCGACAGTTGATAAAAATGGATTTATTACAGCAACCTATAGAAAAGAAAGTCATGGAGACTGCCCGGTCATGCTTCTATGTCATCGGCTCGACCCAATGTTCACGCTCTAAAAGTTATGTAGTGTATTTGGTGGAATCAGATCCGTGTTATTTATCATAAACTGTTAAATCCAAATAAGACCATCACTGGGTAACGGTATCCGATTCAATTGATGCGACTTCATTGCTCTTTCTCTCTCTCTCCCTCCCTCTCTCTCTTTCTCCCTCTCTCCCACTCTCCCTCACTCTTCCTTCCTCTCCCTCTCTCTCTCCATCTCTCTCTCCATCTCTCGCTCCATCTCTCTCTCCATCTCTCGCTCCATCTCTCACTCCATCTCTCTCTCCATTACTCTCTCCATCTCTGGCTCCATCCCCATCCCCCACCCTCACCCCAAGTTCAAAAATCATTATTTTTGAAGCGTCGGAACCAGTCTCTGCATGTCATAAGAAAATAACTTCGCTTACACTAAAGAGAACTATCATTTACTGAAATTTAAGGTTAGATACAGTACTTCCTTGCAGGTGCGTCACCATTCAAAATTCCATGCACGCAGTACTGCTACTACTATCTTCGAAGAAACAGCGAGAACTTATTCCTGGTCCTAATACTTTTCATTTTTATTTTAGCATTTGATTAAAACATGTTTAGCGTATATCTCAATCTTACCTCTTTATCAGTTTCTAAACATCAATAAAATAGTTTATTATTTTAATATTCACGATATCTTAGAAGTTTTATGTTTCAAGTAAGACAAAAATAATTTTTTAATAGTATTCTAGTAACTATTACTATTTAATATAATAAATACTTACCGGTATTCATTGTACGTAAACTTATTTCTTAGTAATTTACAAACAGAATTTTGAGTATTTTGAAAAAGTTTATGGAAATATGAATATTGCCTGGCTATATTTCGATACTGTTTAAGTGTGTGCTCTAAAAAAATATTTTAAATTGAAAATGTTATAATTTAAATAAGAAAAGGATTTCTATTAGCAATTTTCGATATTTTGATACTAACTAGTAAAGCTCTATAATAACATTTAATTAAATACCTAAGTACTTTTATTAATTAATCAAATAATATTATTACCTAAGACACTAGTTCCTTTAAGTTCATTCATATCATCTACACTCATGTATAAAATTGTAGAGTACGCTTGCGGTAGAATGTTTATGTATGGTTTCCATTTTGAATCACTCTTATTCTTTTCAATTAGAAGAGCAATGGCTAAAGCTACTTGAGGCAGATTTTGTATTATTATATCCGCTTCTAAATCTTTAATTTCTGCAGCTGCTGTATAGATATTAAAAATTAAATCTTTGGGTATTTCTAAAATAAGATCATTCTCATTAAATTCTACTTCAGCTTTTAATCCCAAGCCATAACCAGGAAATCTATAAATGCTTACACCATCAATTTTAGCTTTATTTTGCTTCAACCAATTAACAAAATTTTCTACATTATTCAGTCTCTCATATGCATTTGTAGTTGAATTTTCTAAATTCATAATATTTGTTAGAATATTTGATATTTCTAAATAATTATCCCATAACTGATTTGCAGGTAACTGACTACTAGTAACTAAAAAATAAAAAAGATAACGTAATTAATATGCAGATTAAATTTCAGAATATTAATGAATAATATAAAAGTTTATTAAAACTAAAAAAATTTAAGTTTATTCCTATCGTCTGGTCAAAAAACTAACTTTGAGCCTACGCGGAAATGAATCATTAAAATTTATCGATTGAATTAAACTTTTTTATATCATTTCTTCTGATGCTTCGTTGAAGATTATCAGTTTTTACAATGGATTTTAAAAAGTCAGAAAAAAATCATTTTGTTAAAAATATTCATAATTATTATTAAAATTATTATACTTTTCTTAAAGATCGTAAATCTTTTAATTATTGTAATCAATAGATAATTTAAATTTAAATCATAAATGAAATTAAATATTTCCAAATAAAATATTGTATCAAGATAAATAATTATTTGAAAAAAATCAAATACCTGTTTTAAAAGGTTAAGGGAAATTCCCGTATACGAGGGTATGTGAAAAGTTTCCAGACTGACCTAGAGATGGCGCCAACAGGTCAAGTCTTTGGCTTGTATGCTATAGCCCGGCATCTTATTAGCTCGTACGCAAATTTTCGGAATGATTGCTCTGTTAGTGTATATTTAAGAGCTGATTGAACAAGACGCCTCAATTGCTTATGTGGAAATAGAAAAATCAGAGAAGCGTACAGTCATCAAGCAATTTTTTTAGGTTAAACAAATGATAGCCGGTGGGGCTAAACCTGGTAAATATGGTGGTTAGGGTAGTAATGCGAACTTGAATTTGTTGATTTTAGCCATCGAACCGACGAATGGACAGGTGCGTTGTTATGGTTAAACAAGATTTTTTTCTTCGCGAAGCAGTAATTTTGGAATAAGTGAAGTGTAAAAAGTGTGATGGTGGTATTAAATTTACACTAATCGATACGCGTGGGTTCGGCTT
The DNA here is from genome assembly GCA_949987625.1 of Chalcis sispes. Taxonomy (NCBI): domain Eukaryota; kingdom Metazoa; phylum Arthropoda; class Insecta; order Hymenoptera; family Chalcididae; genus Chalcis; species Chalcis sispes. The sequence continues at coordinate 41,141,940 of OX465095.1, read as the reverse complement.
TAAAGTAGCAGTTATGTGTAATAACTGTAAGCAGCGCAATATTCGTTTGTGCGAGCATGCCCAGCTTTTATATAAAATAAATAGACACATCATTTTTATAATATAAATGCTAGGATAAGGCTTAGCAAAATGCACTAAATTATGCTGGCTTATGAATATGTTGCCATATCTATTTTCGGCTACATATCAAATCATCTTACAAAACATATCTAATACTGCTAAAACAGTTTTTGACAGTTTCATGAAGTTAGTTGCAAAATAAGGAAAAGAACAATCTAAATCACTAAATAAAAATGATTTTATTGCATCAAATAATAGCACTTACGAAAAACGTGAATATCCGTTATTATACGGTGCTGTATCTTTGATTGGCGATTATAGTGGCCGTACTGCAAAATGTGTGAATCGTGGAAAACGAAATCAGACACAGTTGAAAATGAAGAGTGGAAGATAACGCATGAGCAGTACCTGCTTAAATTGCAGTCTATGCCTCAGTTTGAACATTTAAAGAAGACTGTAACGTCGGAGTGTTAGCCCTAACGCAGCTTTGGCCTATTTTAAACCTGAACACATAAGCTCATGGGCTTGGGCTGGCCAAAGGAATAATGGAGTAAGAAAAAATTAATTTGTAAAGGATAGGTGTGAAGTTCGGGATTAAGAATGTGGCAATCCACTACAGGCTTGTCTACTCTCGGTGGAGGACCTAACAATCAGTGAATCAATCAGTGAATCGAGGTAAAAAGTCGAAGGTAACTTTGTGTTTAGTCCAGCGACTTTTTGGAGGAAATAGTTGGATAATAAAAAAAAGAAATAAATTCTAATTTTAATTGAGATTTCATTTATATATTGTGACGTGGTGTTTTAGCACCAGTCACATGAGGAGGCCAAGGCATAGCTTATGCGCCTCCTCGTAGCTAAAATATCCCTCCCTTTTACAATCTTGGCAGCCTCGCAGGACTGCCACGCGTGACCCTAACTAACAGCCACGCAGGGCTGTACATACGTTACCTTCACCAGGTACATGGGCTTCAAGCTCAAGTAAAGGCCAGCGAGAAGCCAGTCTCAGGAGCCCTTGAATAAGTCGTAGCAGTGCTCGCACACACTGCAGCACCCATGTCCATGCTCCTTCCTATCCTCGTAGTGATCCCTGTACCTGCAACCTCCCAGACGGTAATTAAACAAAGAACAGAATAATAATAGCAGCTGCACCTTGGAAAGAAGTACAAGCTGCCACGCAATACAAAAAGAAAGTGGAAGAGGAGGTTAGAAGGCAAGCAACACATAGAAGCACAGCATGAGTGCAAGTAAATACGCACCTGGAGGTGTCTGATAGTGTCGCCTCGCTACCGCTGCAAGCAGGCTATAGCTGTCACCGACACCGCTGCTTAGCTTTCTCAACCGTTCTTCGTCTGAGCCGCAGTTGTTGACCCGCAGTACGGCCGCGCCTGAAACAAAAAGAAGACAGGCAAATTAGTCGACGCCTACCAGCTATGGAACGCGTCGACTTACCTTGATCCTCCGTACATCTGAGGTAGATCCTCGCCGCTCCAGGGAATACACAACAACAACACTGGCACTCGCGAGCGGATAACCTCAACGCGCGCTGCTGGCAAGCAGTAATATCAACTGCCGCCAGCGCTGAGCGCGAGCGGCGGCTGCGTTGCGTAACGTACTTTACACGTACGTTGCGCCGGCGCAGAACGACCATCGAAAAAGCCGCGCTCGCGAACGTGCCACGCAAGAAGCTTCTCTTTCACTCCGTTCGGGTCCGCGTTAGCGAAAAGACAAGTATCGAGCAGTCGACACTCCGTTCGGGTCAGTGTTAGAAAACGGTCGTTATCATCGAGCAGCCAAAAACTCCGAAGCCAGTCGTCGCGAACGAGTAACTCGTGGAAACGAGCGAGCGAGCGTCCGGAGAGTAACCGTGAGCGTGTTAGAGTATCTGGTGAGTGCCAAGGTGCAGTGGCAGCTGCCAGGAGGCACAGCTTCCCCGAATCGTCCCCGTATCCTTCCCGACTGCGTGTGTGCGACCGCGTCGCGTGTTACGCGCCATTTTCGGCATTGTCGTATACTGTAAGCCCGCGACCGCTCTAACCGTGAGTTAGCCGCGCAGATTATTTGCCGCGCAAGAAACCGCGCTACACAATTGTAGCTGGCGCCCTGGGCTCGCGTAAAAACGCGATAAATAATTGTATTAGTTAAATCAGTTTTAAATAAACGTATGTGTCCGTGTGTAAAATTGTTAAATAAGTAGTTTACGGGTAAGCAAGCAAACCGCTTCCCCGCTTCCCCCCCTTTTCCATTTGTACGCCACCCTGATCCCCAGTGGCGTTACAAAGAATATTAAGAATGTAGTAATTAAGTAGTAGGTTTCATTCAAGAAATTTAAGGTAACCTTCATGTGACCTTCAAATTACTTTTAAGGTCAAACTTTTGATACCATCTTATGTCCCCTTTAAAACTATACAACTTTTGTCTGAAACATTTTTTTGTATCTGGCTTATCAACGGAGAAATTTGGGTGGGTCACTTAAAATGGCTCACCCTGTATATATATATATATATATATTTACATGTATCAGGTGTACAAGTATGAAATGCGGATTTTAAAAGAAAAAATAACACGTTAAATTTGGTAATATAATTAAAAGTGCTTTATTCAAAGTATGTTTCATCGCTTGTGACGAGGACACCGTGTCGTAGCCTCAATGACTACGTGCGTCCTGTAGGCCTCGCATAAAAATTATTAAAAATATTTTATGCTCTCTCGCGCCCTTCCTCCCTCTGTCTCTTTCTCTCTCACTCTGATGCAGCGCAATGCAGGCCGGCCGCCTGCGACTGTTTCCCCAGCCGACAGAGGCCTATCACTTCCCCCAGGGCGGGGAAGTGGCAATTCCTCGCCATCCTCACTACGCGAACTCGCGATCACTCACCCTTGCTCTCTCTTACTCTTATTACCATCGGACATGCTCCAGGTGGTCCCTGTTCGGGCACCACAATTTGTAACGCCACTGGGGATCAGGGTGGCGTACAAATGGAAAAGGGGGGGGAGCGGGGAAGCAGTTTGCGTGCTTACCAGTAAAATACTTATTTAAAACTGTTACACGCGGACACTTACGTTTATTTAAAAATGATTAAATTAATACAATTCTTTATCGCGTTTTTACGCGAGCCCAGGGCGCCAGCTACAATCGTGTAGCGCGGTTTCTTGCGCGGCAAATAATCTGCGCGGCTAACTCACGGTTAGAGCGGTCGCGGGCTTACAGTATACGACAATGCCGAAAATGGCGCGTAACACGCGACGCGGTCGCACACACGCAGTCGGGAAGGATACGGGGACGATTCGGGGAAGCTGTGCCTCCTGGCAGCTGCCACTGCACCTTGGCACTCACCAGATACTCTAACACGCTCACGGTTACTCTCCGGACGCTCGCTCGCTCGTTTCCACGAGTTACTCGTTCGCGACGACTGGCCTCGGAGTTTTTAGCTGCTCGATGATAACGACCGTTTTCTAACACTGACCCGAACGGAGTGTCGACTGCTCGATACTTGTCTTTTCGCTAACGCGGACCCGAACGGAGTGAAAGAGAAGCTTCTTGCGTGGCACGTTCGCGAGCGCGGCTTTTTCGATGGTCGTTCTGCGCCGGCGCAACGTACGTGTAAAGTACGTTACGCAACGCAGCCGCCGCTCGCGCTCAGCGCTGGCGGCAGTTGATATTACTGCTTGCCAGCAGCGCGCGTTGAGATTATCCGCTCGCGAGTGCCAGTGTTGTTGTTGTGTATTCCCTGGAGCGGCGAGGATCTACCTCAGATGTACGGAGGATCAAGGTAAGTCGACGCGTTCCATAGCTGGTAGGCGTCGACTAATTTGCCTGTCTTCTTTTTGTTTCAGGCGCGGCCGTACTGCGGGTCAACAACTGCGGCTCAGACGAAGAACGGTTGAGAAAGCTAAGCAGCGGTGTCGGTGACAGCTATAGCCTGCTTGCAGCGGTAGCGAGGCGACACTATCAGACACCTCCAGGTGCGTATTTACTTGCACTCATGCTGTGCTTCTATGTGTTGCTTGCCTTCTAACCTCCTCTTCCACTTTCTTTTTGTATTGCGTGGCAGCTTGTACTTCTTTCCAAGGTGCAGCTGCTATTATTATTCTGTTCTTTGTTTAATTACCGTCTGGGAGGTTGCAGGTACAGGGATCACTACGAGGATAGGAAGGAGCATGGACATGGGTGCTGCAGTGTGTGCGAGCACTGCTACGACTTATTCAAGGGCTCCTGAGACTGGCTCCTCGCTGGCCTTTACTTGAGCTTGAAGCCCATGTACCTGGTGAAGGTAACGTATGTACAGCCCTGCGTGGCTGTTAGTTAGGGTCACGCGTGGCAGTCCTGCGAGGCTGCCAAGATTGTAAAAGGGAGGGATATTTTAGCTACGAGGAGGCGCATAAGCTATGCCTTGGCCTCTTCATGTGACTGGTGCTAAAACACCACGTCACAACTCCCCCCCGCCAAACCGTGAATATGGGGGAAGTGAAACGACTCCATATTCACTGTTTGATCCTAACTGGGATCGAACATGGTTACATTCGCCTAGCGCTTGCAGTTAGCCTAAGGTGAGCGGTCTCACCTGCAACGGGGTATGTGTGCGGCAGAACGTTGTGGTGCGGACATCGCCTTCTGCAGCGTGGCTCATTTGCATTGGTGTTCCAGCTAAAGTGTACGCGGTGTACGGGTGCACGCGGAATTACTAGGCGAACTCGAGTCTGAACGGAAAATCTAGTTTGTCGGTTATGTACGTGACTGGCTCGACCCTTGGGCAGAAATACAAAAACAAAATAAAAGTGCAAAAAAAAAACTATTATCGCTACGCAAATCATCGTAACGACGCGGTCTTTCATAACCCGCTCCAACATTCAATACCACTCATACCGAAAGAAATAAAATACTTAATATTAATATGCATCAAAAAACATGTACATAAAATAGCCAATAACTTTAATCATACCGTGCTTACCTGGTGCAGTAGCAGTACTATTCGACAGCCGCATTGCTGTTCGATAAAAAAAAATAAAACAATTGGTTACCTTGGTGGCCCACTGCCAGTGAGCGGTTATGGTAAACATGCTGAGTTTACTCGTTGCCTCGTCGGAGAGTGGTACGTAGCTGGATGCGAGTGCGACATGCAGCTGTGGCTCGTTGGTGGCACGAGCGGTTCGCGCCAACGCGGGTAATAATAGCAAAAAAAAATTGAAAGGGGTGGGAGCGAAATACAAAAAAAAAATAAGAAAAATAGTAAAAAAAAATAATAATAATAAAAAAAATAATAATAATAAAAAAATAGCAAAAATGGAGAAAAATAATGCTCTGCTGGCTTGGGGTGCTTGGCGGCAACCAAAACCAAAGTAACAAGAACAAAAAAAAATAATGCAAAAGAAAACCAAATTAAAAAACAAAAAAACAAAGGGAGCAAGGACACAAAAAAAACAATAGCATGCAGTGTGTTGGCGGGATGAGCGGGATAGGCAACAGGGGTAATGAAACACACTAATCTGCTGAATATAAAAAAAAATTTTACTTATAAAATAAAAAAAAATACACAACAGGCGGTGGCGGTGTTATACACAAAAAAAAAGGAACTTCAACTAAAAAAAAACTAACAAAAAAAAACTGATGGGCGCTCACTACCCGATCATCGCCTTTTTTTTTCTAACTTAACCTAAACTACAAAAATACTTATTACCTAAGGCTTACAATTACTAAATACTAGAAAACTGGATTCCTAACCTAATTATCGGCCTCGCGCCCCGGGCGCAAGTGCGCCTCGATGCGCCGGTCCACTCTACGCTCGTACTCCCGCCGGCAGGCGCCGCGCGGGCATTCCGAAAGCGGCACTCCGGGGGCGCCGCAAAATACGCAAAATACCCTCCGGGGTTGGGGGCACCCGTTGAAACTGTGGCCGTCGACGCCACAGTTCCAACAACCCCTTCGCCAAGTACCGTGCTCGGCGGGTGGGCGCATCTCCACCGGAGTTCGCGTGCCCGACGTTGCGGGGCGGGGTGGCGGCGAGGTTTGCGTTGCGGCGGTGGTCGTGCGGGGTTTCGGCAGGGTAAGTGGGAGCAGGCGAGCGCGGCCTCGCGATTCGATCCGCGGTTCTTGCCCTGGGCGGGGTGGGGCAGGCAAAAAGGGGGCGGCGTGTTTCACCCATGCCTGAACCCGCTCCAAACGCTTTTCCACGACCGCCAAACGCGCAGCGAGGTCCTTCACGGTGGGTTCCGGCGGAGGCGGTCCCAGTGCCGCAATTGCTACCGTGTCGATAGCGTCAGCGAAGGTTGGCGGTGGCGGTAGCGGGAGGTCGGGATATTCCTGCTGCGGTGATGCGGGGGCTGGCGGTGGCGGTGGCGGCAACTCCTCCTCGTGACAGCTAGGCGGTTCACGCTGTCCTTCCTGCATCGGTGCTTGCTTTTCTGAGATGTCAATAGCTGTGGACAAAGGAAGGGGACGATTAGTGTTGCGCGGCGGTACGTAGCGTTTTAAATCGCCTACGTGGATTTTGGTTCGCTTATTCGAGTTGGCGTCTTCGACGAGGTAGACTACTGGTGAGAGTACCTTGACGATGGTCGCTGGCCCTACGAACCGCGGTGCCATTTTTGCCACGAATCCTTCTCCGGCAGAGGACAGGTGGTGTTGGCGGCGGCACACTAAATCGCCTACTTGATATTGAACGTCGCGTCGACGGCGATTGTAATGCACGGATTGTTTTGCGGTCGCTTGCTCGATGTGTCGTTTTACTAGATCATGTACCGCTGGCAAGCGGGTTACACGTTCGAGCCATTGTTCTGCATCGGGCGGCTGTACAGGAGCGGGATGTTCAAGGTGTTTGCGGAGGATCATGCAAGGTTGCGGGTTACGGCCGAAATTTAGGAACGCGGGGGAAAATTTGGTCGATGAGTGCACCATACTGTTGAGCGCGAAGGCGAATTCATTAAGATGCATATCCCATTCGCGGTGGTCTTCGCTAAGAAAGCTATTAATCATCGTACGCAAATTCCGATTAACGCGTTCTACGGGGTTGGCCTGCGCATGGTACGGAGGAATGGTAGACTGCGTCACTCCGTACTGCTGCAGCCGCTCGGTTACGATTTTGTTAGCAAATTCAATCCCATTGTCCGTCAATAGGACCTTAGGACAGCCCCATCGATTTATTATCAAGTCATCGAACGCCTGCATTACGCTCTTCGCGTCGGCTTTTCGTAACGCGCGGATTTCGACATAGCGCGTGAAGAGATCCTCAAACACTATCGCATAGCGGTGCCCTCGTTTCGACGGTGGTTTCGGCCCGATCACGTCCGCGGCAACTACCGTCCACGGTCCGTCAATGTATCGCTCCCCCATCAGGCCGGCTGGTGCTTGCTGCGACACCTTGTGCGCTTGGCACTCTTGGCAAGCGCGTACGTAGCGACACGTATCATAGTAAATGCCAGGCCAATAATAGTAGGTGGCGAGCCGCGCATACGTTTTCTCGACACCAAGATGGCCCGCCTGCGGTGTATCGTGCGCTTCAAACAATGCTTTGACGCGGTCGCCCTGCGGTAATACTAGCTTCCACGCATCTAGATCCGGCACTAACGGGTCAATCAGCTGACTCGGCCGGTGCACGTATAACAGCTCGTTGTCAATACGCCAATCTGGGAAGATGTGCGGGCGGGTGCGGACAGCTAGCAAGCGTCGCTGATACCATTTGTCGTCCGTGTGCGCGGACAGAGCTACAGCGGCGGCTTCTACGTTATTCTCGAGCGCACGGGAGAGTGCGTCCGGCACTTGATGCAACGCGCCTTTACGATGCACGAATTTGATGGAATATTGCTGCAGCATCGTGTTCCATCGCCCTAAGCGGCCTGCGGGATCCTTCAAATTATGTAACCACAAGAGGCTATGGTGATCGGTAATCACCGTAAATTCCTCCCCTTGGAGGTAACCTTTTAGCCGTTCGACGGACCAAAGCACCGCCAAGCACTCCTTTTCCGTCACGGAATAGTTGCGCTCAGCTTTAGACAGGACACGGCTTACAAAATAGATCGGGTGCTCGTGTCCGTCAACCTCTTGTGTTAGAACGCCTGCGATGGCGTAATCACTCGCATCCGTTTGCAGCGTAAACGGGCGGGTGAGATCCGGGCGAGCTAGCACAGGCGCTTGCGTTAGAGCTTGCTTCATTTGCGCGAAGGCGAGCTGTTGTTCCTCGTTCCAATGCCAACGAATGCCTTTCCGCATTAATTGGGTGAGCGGTGCTTTATATGCTGCTAGATTATCGATGAAACGCGAATACCAGGCTACCATGCCTAGAAATCGCCTCAGCTGGCGGACGTTCGTAGGTGCGGGGTACTCAACAATCGGCTTTATCTTATCGTCGTCAGGCTTCAAGCCTTCTGCGTTCACGACGTAACCTAAGTAGCGAACTTCAGCGCAGCAGAACTCAGATTTTTCGCGATTGAGTTGCAAATTGCCCGCTTTAAATGCCGCGAGCACTCGTTCCAGCCACTGCAGGTGCTCTTGGAACGTAGAAGTGACGATAATCACGTCGTCCAAGTAGGGGAAGACGTGTGGTTTCCACTGCGGCTTAATAAGGCGGTCCATTATTCGCTGAAACGTTGCGGGGGCGTTCGTTAAACCATATGGCATACGCGTGAATTGATAAAGTCCGCGCCCAGGGATGCAGAAAGCGGTGATTTCTTTACTTGCGGTGTCGAGCGGGACTTGGTGATACGCTTGACTGAGATCGAGCTTGGAGATGTAGCGAGCCGATCTAAGCTTGTCTAAAATATCGTCCATGTTGCGGAGGGGATAAGCGGAGCGTTTAGTGACAGCATTGATGCGCCGGTAGTCAATGCAGAAACGCCACTTTCCATTGGCTTTCGGTGCGATTACCGGACAGCTGCACCACGGGCTGTCGGACGGCTCAATGATACCTTCGGCAAGCATGCGATCGATCTCATCGTATGCAACTTGCAGCATTTTTGGCGAATATCTGCGCACATGCTGCCGAATTGGCGCGGCTCCTTGCACGTCGATGGTATGCACTGCTAAGTTGGTTAATCCTAGCGATGCGGGTGTTGGCGGGATTAAGCGGTCGAGCAGAGCATTTAGCTGCTCCTGCTCGTCGTCGGTTGCTACTACGAGTCCGCCGACTGTCGCGACGGCCGAAAAGGTCGCCGGATCGGACCCGTACGGGTAGAACTGGTGCACCACGCCCCGTGGTGTCCACCAGGTATCCGTGCCATAATCAATCTTCAATTTAAACAGCCTCTTGAAGTCGATGCCCAGGATGCAATCGTATTGCAATCCATCTGCCACGAAGAAAGGAAGCGTGCGCCTTTCCCCATCGATGGAGACAGTCACATCCAACACTCCCTGGATTGCCACTGCTCCTCCATCTGCCACGTTAATTGTATTAGCCGCAGGGCTGAGCTTGTTCTGCAACAACGTGCTCAAACCCTTTCCCAGGAACGAATGGACGGCGCCATCGTCCAGTAAGCCTCTGAGCTTCAAACCATTGAGCTCAATATTAAAAAATAGCCGTACCTCGCGGAGGTGCGGTTTACCTTGGATCAGCGACGGCGGCGGATCCAATGGTGCTGCTGCTGGAGATTCCGTTGCGGCGGAAACCTCCACTGCGTCGCGCGGCGGCGACAGGCGTGGCGGGTCAGGATGAAGCTGCCCGCAGCGTGGAGCTGCCTTTCGGCTGCGCGAGGACCCGCGAGCTCCTAACGAGTCCCCGGCGGGGCGTTTCCCGCCCGTGGAGACGCTCTGCATCGATGGCAATCCTTGCGCAGTACGTTCGGTTGCCCGCATCCATAACATTTAGGGGACTTAGGGCATTCCGCAGCCCAATGCCCTAGCTGGTTACATCGCCGGCACGGCTCTCGCTGCTTCCGAGCTTGCGGCGAGTTGTCTTGCTGGTTATTAGCGGCGTATGCTACTGCGCGCGGCGGCACGGTGCTGCTGTTCGCGTAATAATTAGAATTACGCTGCCGCTGAGGGGGCACGTCAGCGGGTTGCAGAAGCGGCGGTATTTCGGTCTGCGTTCCCGCCGAAGACCTGGGGGCTGCTGTGCGCGTAATCGCTAGTGGACGCGGCTTTTTAGGCGGAGTTCGTGCTTGCGGCGGAGCCGGCGGCTTAAATTGCGACTGCGAATGCTGAAGGCGCTCCTCCGAAGCGCTCGCGGCGGCGACAAAGTCCGTGCTATAATTCGTGTCGTCGATATCTATAAGGCGCGCCGTTTCTACGGGAGCAGCTTTAACTGAACGTACCGGTTGCAGCGGCACGTACGCGTCCTTGGGGAAGAACGACTCCTCGGGTGGCGGAGGAGGACGATAAGCCTTGTCCTGCAACTTCTTCGTCTCGAACTTTTTCCCCAGACGCTGCAGCTCTACAAAATCACGAACGCGGTCGCGCGAAACAGCTTGCCTATACGCTGGATGGAGGTTGCGGCACGTGCAATCTAATTGCTCGGATAATGACATCGGCGGCCGCACTTGGTCTAGCAGATTGCGGAATTTGAGCAGGAACGTAGATATATCTTCCTGCGGGCCTTGTGTCCGCCTTCCGATCTCCTGGCGCAAGCGGTCTTGCAGATTGTCGGCGCAATACTGCAACCGAAACGCGTCCACAAAATCAGCGTAAGTTTGCCAGCGGTTGTGTTCGCGGCGAAACCAGTACCATGCCTCTTCGTCGAGGCCCGCCGGCAGAGCTTTAATAATATCTTCGAGAGTCAAGCCGTATGTCTCCCGACACTGATTCAGGTTGGTCAGGAATCCCTCGGGGTCTTGCTTCTGCCTCCCTTTGAAAGAAATGCGCCACTTCTCCAGTATTTCGCACGTTTGCTTTTTGCGCAGGGACGTGGAATTGTCAAGAATAAGCTGCGTGGCATTCGTTTGCGCGTGCCGAGGCGCTGCAGCTTCAAGCGGAGGTCTTAGGGGTGCGTCGTACCTCTCCGCTCCGTACGGCTGCTGGTGGTTAAACTCTGCGGGACGCGGAGGCGGCGGCGGTGCCAGTCGAGTCGGCCGTCGGTCCTCCGGTAATTGTGGGTGCGGCGCGTAAGCCTCTTCGTTCGTGGGCGCTCCCCAATTCACGGTAACGCGCCGAGAAGCGGGTGGCAACGGCTGCGCAGCTAACTCGCCGAACGGGGCGGTTGCGTGCGCTGCTTTGAAATATGGTGCTTCGTGCCTGTGCCGTTCTCGTGGAGCGTTTACGGCTGGCTCCGGATACGTTGCCGCGGTCCTTCGGTCTTCCGTCGGCCGCTGGCTCTCAACCACGTACGTCCAGAACGGGTCGAACTCTTCGAGGGCAGCCGCGGGGCCTACCGCTGGTGGTACGCGGTGGCTGGAGGCTGCTCCGTGGAACGTACGCTCTACGGGGTCCGTTAATTCCATCGGCGATTCCCTGCCAAGCCGGCCAACCGTCTGGTGTAGCCGCGTAGAATGCGCACGGGGCGGCGGAGGGGTCTCCATCGCTCGAGCTCTCTCCGGCGCGGTATCGGCGATACGCACTCGCGGTGCGCGGATATCAGGCTCGCCCTGCGGCGTTCGTTCCGCTTCCGCCGATGTGCTATCCCATGCGCGCGCGGCTAGCTGCGAGAAAACCGAAATATTAGGCGCTTGCGGACCCGCGGGAGAATCGAAATTCGGACTTGAACTGCGCGGTATAATCGGTTCCGCTTCAAGCGGCGGAAGACGGCTGTGATTCGCGCGCTCATCCTGCGCGGGGTTCCATGGAGCGGCATCGGCTCCTAGCAGGCGACGGAGCTCGTACCTTTCCAGCCGCTCTCGCACTACGTATGTATCGCAATCGATGTTGAGTCCGCTTCGTTGTGCGTTTTCAAACACGCGTCCGTCGGTTGCGGTATAAATAGCATACCGAATGGAACTCCTGATAATCTCAGGCTCCAGCGAAATCATATCACGATTGGCGGCACGATCCGACTCCATTCTGCGACCCTAATAATAAAAACTAAACCACGAGAAACTAAATAGTTGCAACGACGGGAGCGACGACGTACAATAATGACACGCGACGTTACGGCGAAACGAGCGAAATATCACGCTTAGTATATTCAGCTCAACGCAAATTCCAAAACTGGGACGAATAGCTCGAGTACGTGCCCGGCTAGCTCAGTCGGTAGAGCATGAGACTCTTAATCTCAGGGTCGTGGGTTCGAGCCCCACGTTGGGCGCCAATTTGTAACGCCACTGGGGATCAGGGTGGCGTACAAATGGAAAAGGGGGGGGAGCGGGGAAGCAGTTTGCGTGCTTACCAGTAAAATACTTATTTAAAACTGTTACACGCGGACACTTACGTTTATTTAAAAATGATTAAATTAATACAATTCTTTATCGCGTTTTTACGCGAGCCCAGGGCGCCAGCTACAATCGTGTAGCGCGGTTTCTTGCGCGGCAAATAATCTGCGCGGCTAACTCACGGTTAGAGCGGTCGCGGGCTTACAGTATACGACAATGCCGAAAATGGCGCGTAACACGCGACGCGGTCGCACACACGCAGTCGGGAAGGATACGGGGACGATTCGGGGAAGCTGTGCCTCCTGGCAGCTGCCACTGCACCTTGGCACTCACCAGATACTCTAACACGCTCACGGTTACTCTCCGGACGCTCGCTCGCTCGTTTCCACGAGTTACTCGTTCGCGACGACTGGCCTCGGAGTTTTTGGCTGCTCGATGATAACGACCGTTTTCTAACACTGACCCGAACGGAGTGTCGACTGCTCGATACTTGTCTTTTCGCTAACGCGGACCCGAACGGAGTGAAAGAGAAGCTTCTTGCGTGGCACGTTCGCGAGCGCGGCTTTTTCGATGGTCGTTCTGCGCCGGCGCAACGTACGTGTAAAGTACGTTACGCAACGCAGCCGCCGCTCGCGCTCAGCGCTGGCGGCAGTTGATATTACTGCTTGCCAGCAGCGCGCGTTGAGGTTATCCGCTCGCGAGTGCCAGTGTTGTTGTTGTGTATTCCCTGGAGCGGCGAGGATCTACCTCAGATGTACGGAGGATCAAGGTAAGTCGACGCGTTCCATAGCTGGTAGGCGTCGACTAATTTGCCTGTCTTCTTTTTGTTTCAGGCGCGGCCGTACTGCGGGTCAACAACTGCGGCTCAGACGAAGAACGGTTGAGAAAGCTAAGCAGCGGTGTCGGTGACAGCTATAGCCTGCTTGCAGCGGTAGCGAGGCGACACTATCAGACACCTCCAGGTGCGTATTTACTTGCACTCATGCTGTGCTTCTATGTGTTGCTTGCCTTCTAACCTCCTCTTCCACTTTCTTTTTGTATTGCGTGGCAGCTTGTACTTCTTTCCAAGGTGCAGCTGCTATTATTATTCTGTTCTTTGTTTAATTACCGTCTGGGAGGTTGCAGGTACAGGGATCACTACGAGGATAGGAAGGAGCATGGACATGGGTGCTGCAGTGTGTGCGAGCACTGCTACGACTTATTCAAGGGCTCCTGAGACTGGCTCCTCGCTGGCCTTTACTTGAGCTTGAAGCCCATGTACCTGGTGAAGGTAACGTATGTACAGCCCTGCGTGGCTGTTAGTTAGGGTCACGCGTGGCAGTCCTGCGAGGCTGCCAAGATTGTAAAAGGGAGGGATATTTTAGCTACGAGGAGGCGCATAAGCTATGCCTTGGCCTCCTCATGTGACTGGTGCTAAAACACCACGTCACAATATGTATAGTAGATAGTGCTAAAAATTTTAGAATTACTTCTTTTTCTAAATCTACATATTTACTCACTTCTATCCGTTCCTATTTAGGGTTTTAATCTTGAAATCTATTTGTTTGTTCGCAAATAAGGTTTAAAAGAATAACATAAAAGAAAAATTCAAAATAATGAATCGTATCATTGCCATTCAATTCAATATTAACTATACTTTAATATCAGATCATGATGGTTAATGGTTTGATAGAAGAAAAAAAAGATTTTTCATATAATATTTTTTTGACCAGTTACGTACTCTAATTCATCAGTACCGATTTAGATGATTCCATTGTCAGAATCAGATTCAATTTTTGGCTCAGACTCTCCACTGCTAATTGGCCAATTCAGAACAATAATCAAATGTTGATCCTAATGAGTAAGGTATAAAACAATTTATATTATGCACAAATAAAGTATAATTTTTCGTAGTAAAATTTACACAATCTCAAAATAATACAGAGAAAATAAAACATTTTAGATCCAACTCATTACCTCAGCGCACTTTTACTTATGTATTGGGTGTACAACTTTGCTTCCGCCGTTTTTTTCCAAAATTCCAGGCTTTATTGTAAAAAACTGGTTATACATTTATGATTCAAAGTATTGTCCATCGCTGGCCACTACTTTCTCCCATCTTTCGGGCAGCATACGAATCCCGCGTTAAAAAACTGGTCATCTTTTGAATCGATCCACGAATCGATCCAATTTTTTACTTCTTCATAAGACCGGAAGTGCTGGTCAGCCAGGCCGTGTGCCATTGATCGAAACGAATACGACGGGTGGGGTAGGACTTCCCATTTCAAAGTTTCCAAGTATGTCTTGACCACTTTCGCAACATGGGGTCGAACATTGTCATGCTGTAAAATCACTTTATCATGTCTCTCGTTGTATTGCGGCCGTTTGTCTTTCAATGCTCGGCTCAAACGCATTAATTGCGTTCGATAACGATCGCCTGTGATTGTTTCAGTCGGCTTTAACAACTCATAATACACTACGCCAAGCTGGTCCCACCAAATACTGATCATGACCTTGGAACCGTAAGTATTCGGTTTGGCCGTCGACGTGGAAGCATGGCCGGGATATCCCCATGATTTTCTGCGCTTAGGATTATCGTAGTGAACCCATTTTTCGTCCCTAGTCACAATGCGATGCAGAAATTCCTTCCGTCTTTGCCTTGCAAGCAGCTGTTCACAAACACACAAACACCGTTCAACATCTCTCGGCTTCAACTCGTACGGCACCCAATTTCCTTGTTTCTGAATCATTCCCATGACTCTCAGGCGTTTTGAAATGGCTTGTTGCGTCGCTCCCAATGATCCTGCCAATTCTTGTTACGTTTGACACGAGTCTTGATCAAATAATGCCTCTAATTCTGCATCTTCGAAAACCTTCTTTCTTCCACCGCCATGCTGGTCTTCGACGTTAAAATCGTCGTTCTTGAAGCGTTGAAACCACTCTCGGCACGTTCTTTCACTAATAGCGGCCTCGCCATAGGTATTTGAGATCATTCGATGAGCCTCAGTCGCAGATGTCTTCATATTAAAGCAGAAAATTAAAACCTCCCGCAAATGACGAGAATTTGGCTCGTAAGCTGACATGTTTAATTGAGAATAACTTTATGATGCAGACACAAATCGACTAATATTTTGATGGCGTTATGTTTACAAATACCTAAGCTTATTGTATGACATCTATGATCTATTTATTTCAACTACCACTTACCGCTACAGCCATCTATTGCAAAACGGCGGAAGCAAAGTTGTACACCCAATAAATTCATGAGTAGCTTTAGTTGTGTGGAACGACTTTCGATTGATGCCACCTAGCGGCTATTTTTGATATTATCACACAAACTATTTAAAATGTTTAATGTATTGATGTAATTTTCAAATGAAATAACTGAATAAATTGAAGTGTCAATTCATACAATTTAATTTGCTAAACAATACTGGCAACTCCTACAAATAATGTTTTTTAGTAATACTAAAATGATATGACTATATTTTGTGTACATACCTATATTTTGTAGAAAAATATGAATATAAATATTGCTATTAAACATTTCTTAGTAATTTTGATAATTTTAACATGCGAAATTACCATACCGGTCGGATACATCCGTAAAGAGTCTGACTCGCCAACACCCAAACTTAGTTTGACCATAACTTAGGTACATCAGATGACATTTCCATAGAAAAATGCGCTTTACAATTTGTTTTAAACTTCTTCCCTCTAAAGATTAACGCTAGAGAGATGCTTGTAGAAAAAGTTAGAAGGAAAGCCGCTCTTTATGAGCTTGCTATCACGTTTCAATATGCGCGGGTGAGAGAGCCGCTGGTATCACGATGCATGAAAGGGCGAGATAGAGAGCTGCTGGCTGCGTGACGTTTAGCACTTTCTTCGTGATGCGTTCATCTGAATGTCGTATATAGATCAAGGTAGCAAGGAAAAGCAGTAAATAAAATTTAATTATGGCTATCAATAGATCTCGCTGAGCATGACTCTTTTTTATGAAACCCGCAAAATTTCGTCCGTTTTGCTTTAGGACAGTTTTCGAAATATTGCAAAAAAATGAAATTTTCAGTTCAGAAAGTTCGTAACTCTCCCGCGGCGGACCCTAGGAGTGGGAGAGAGAGAGGCCTCCCCACTCGCGCGCGCCGCGTACTATACAGATGCGAGAGAACGCACCTCTCCCGTACTGAAACCACTGGAGTGAGAGAGAAAACGTTCTCTCACTCGCTCGCACCTAGTCTTACGCGAGTGCGAGAGAGAACGCAACTTTCTCGCACTGATCCTACTAGTGCTCTCTGCGACAATATATATATATATATATATTGTAACGCGGTAAATTGCTACGGCCCGTTAGCAGCGCAGGACCTTCCTCTGGTCCTGCTTTATCTCTTTCTTGTGTGTATGGAGCGTTGCCTAAGGCCCCGCTACTGGTGTTGCTCCCATCGGGCTTGGCTACTCAGTTTGTGTGCCAATGCTAGATTGGCGGCGGCGGTATTTGGGATAGGGAAGCTGTAGGGAATTAAAAATAAGAAAGGCACCGGCTCTGTGCTAAATGCTTATTTAATGAATAAAACACAAAATGAATACAAAGGTAATAAATTATTGCGGAGAGGTCCCTTGCGAGTGAAGAGCAATTAGTATTGCCCCACGCGCAATACTGATCCACGAGGTGCGCACTGCGCATGCGCACCCTCTTCACTCCACGCAGTTACACACACACGTGTAGTCTATGGACGACGGATATAGAGAGAGTAGTTCTCCCTCTATATCGCCGTAGTCTATGACTACTCGAGTGAGAGCGTCTCTATCTCTCTCACTCGACGCTGCAGTTTATGGTTGAGCGAGAGAGCTTATTCCTCTCGCTCAACTGCGTGCTCGTAGGTTGTACGAGTAAGAGTGGCTTTCTCTTACTCGTACGCCTATTCTATGATAGTGCGAGAGAAAGATCGATCCTCTCACTCGCACTCGCGTGGACTAATCGGTTTTGAGTTACGCGGTCTCGCGCGCAACTCTCCTATAGATAGATATATATGCCTGACGCGATTGCACACGCGTCAGGAAACTAAATACAATTACTCGCAAACTAATTATTGCGATGAAGTGGCTACTTACTTTTTCTTCGCAGTCTCGGAATCGTTCTCTCGTGAACGCTATCGGATCGGCAGAGAAATCACTATCGAGAAAATCGCGTCAAAACTATTAGCGGAGAAATTCACGTGCGGCCAGCTAAACGGCTCGGACGAAAAGAAGGCTTGAGGGGAGGGCTCCTCCTTCCCCTCTCGCCTATCGGTTTTCTCGCGTAGCGCTATCGATTCTTGATCGATAGCGTCGCGAACTTTATCTCGCACTGCATGACAGGTGACCCCATCTCGATAAGCCACCTGTCACAATATATATATATATATATATATATATATGTATATGTATGATAATGTGTGTAAATAAGTGTTAAGGCGAGCGCGCCTGCGCGTAATGTGCGCTCCTTGTATTCTTCTAGCACACTGCTAGTTTACCTTTTCATAACCTCGTCTCGTTTTTAATAAAAATTTAATATATATAGATATAGATTTGAAAGGGTACAATGTTAAATATTTTGATTCATATACAAAATTGATTAATCTTTTAATATAAAGAAGACATTAATTTAGTAGTTGTTAAAATCTTGGTTGGATTCATAATGCCTCGGAGTCTAATAAAAGAATAAATGTTTGGAATCCTGTTGCATATGTAAAAAATGTATATGTAAATCCCAAGATTTACGTAATAAATTAAATTAATTTATTTAAGCTGGTAAAATGTACTAGTATCTAAATTAGAATGTATGCAGCAATTATTAGTTATTATTAGTACATACAAGAGATGCCGCTTATCAATTTTGGAAGGCTTTGATGTTAAAAGATAGTTTATATTATTTAGAAATGTTGGAAAGTCAACAGCATATTCTAAAAATTTTCGAGAATTAAATTGAGGGTTGAATTAATTAATTTATTAGAAGATACGGCACCGTACCAAAATGTTACAAAAGAATTATTTAATTTACATTAAATAAGTATCAAAATTGATGAGGCAAGGCTGTGATTACAGCATGTTTAACTAAGGTACTCGACCAATGCAAGAAGATGATGCTAATAAAAATTGTGGCAGATGGCTCATTAACTTAAATATAAAACAAGCGATCAGTTTAGATAATTTGTGCAAATTAAAAAAACGTTTGCGGATTGAAGCAAAAATGGTTATTAAGTTCACAGAGATACTATGATGAAGGTACGAAGTATGGCTATAATCAATGGTATAAGGTAGCAATAAGTGAAAACAATTACTGGCTGGAATCAGATACCGAAGACAAATGTGTAATACAGAAATTAAAAGAAATTGATTTGCTGTTACCTATTGAACTTTTTTAAAAAGTGTTGAGCAAAGTTTAATAAGAAATAGTGAAGTTATTAACAATAAATGCTAAATGATGGATTAATATAAAATGTATGAATATGTAATGTAATTTGTGCAATATATATGAGTATGTTTATTTTTTTTTTTTTTTTTTTTTTTGTTTTGGTAGTAAAAAAAACGGGAAATCTGCCTAAACCAGACCATCAGTGAGGACCCCTTAGTATACCTGTAGATACGGGGAGACCTACTGGTGTGACGGGTTCCGTAGTCGCATCAGCTCTGTCCTTGGATGGACTCGATTGCTCGGGCATATCCGTGGTGAGGGCATCAGCAACCCCGGGGATTGTCTAACCCGCTATACGCCAGCATATGTCTGATATAAGACCATAGACATATGATGCGCGGATGGAATATCCACCTTCTGCCCAGCCTGCAGCGTGGATCTATTTTCGTATTGCTTCGCCACTGCAGGTTCTGTCTATTCGTCAGTCCGTTGCCCGTAATGTTGTAACCTGTCTCCGTCTCGTAGTTCCTTTCATACGATCCTTTCATTAACATCCACTCACTGACTCGTGCTCGTGCTACCCCCCACCAACTATTCCAGACACCCGTCCGCCTTCTTACCCCTCAAGACAGTCTCGACGAAGGTAGCTATCGCCGTCCAACTGTCCTCGTCTTGCAGCATCCTCGCCACTGTATTTTCGGGCGTGATGCTGCCCGTTCTCGTCTCAAGTGACAGTCTGTCTGTAGTCTATCGTCGGCACACATAAAACGTGTGCGCAGCGTCGTCGCGCTCGTACCCGCAGTATTTACATTCCGGCGACCTAACCCGGTTACACCGAAATAAATACTGTCTAAAGTGACCGTGCCTTGTCAAGAGCTGGGTTAGGTAAAAATTGACCTCCCCAAACCCTCGTCCGGTCCACGATACCAGGCAGCTTATCAAGCGTATCGTCCACGAAGCAGTGGCGTCCGTTAGCCAACGGTCCGTCCATTCGCGCATTGTCCTGTCCCGTTCCTCAACTGCCGCGTGTGTCCTCCCTACGTTAGCACTTCGTTCGTATGTCCGTTTTCGTTCCCTAGCGAGCAAGTCAATGGGTATCACACCCGCTACCACCAGGACGGCTTCCGCTGAGACCGTTCTGTAGGCGCACGCGATACGTATATCTCCTTCTCTCTGTAAGTTTGTCAGTCACCTGCAGTATTTCTTTACCTCAAGCGCATCGGCCCAGACTTCCGCCCCGTATAATAGGATCAAGTAAGTGGTGACCATAAGCAACCGTCTTTTCCCCGGTCTCGGTCCATACGTGTTCGCCATAAGGCGGGAGAGCGTGAAGACCCGCGTCGCCGCCCTATGCGCCGTCTTCTGTATATGCAGCCAAAAGGTCAGTTTCGTATCCAGAGATACCCCTAGATATTTCACATTCCCTTTGGTCTGTGTCTGCACCGACCCCACCGTCATCGGTATGACGGTTTGTATCCTCCTTCCGGTGAGGGGGATCAGCTCGGTCTTTGCCAGTGCTAATGTCAGTCCGTGACTCGTCATCCACCCGTCTAACCGTAACATCATCCGGCTTAGCGTCAGCTGTGCTAATTCTGGATTGCGCTGAACGATTACTACCACCACGTCGTCGGCGTAGGCGATGAGTGAGGCGTTCTCGGGCATTTTCAGTCACAGCAGGCCGTCGTAAACCACGTTCCAGAAGTCAGATCCTAGTATTGATCCTTGCGCGACGCCCGCAGTGATCGGCCTACTTGACTGTCCTTCCTTGGTCTCGTAAGTAATCCGTCGGTCTTTCAAGTAACCTCGCGCCACCCGCAACAGGTAGGGGGGTACCCTAAAAGCCCGTTAAGCCTCCAGGATATCCCCCCACCCAGCGGAATTAAAGGCGTTTCTTACATCTAAGGTCGCGAGCAGTACTAGTGGTCTCGCGCCGTAGCAGACCCGCCTTGTCAGTAGGAAAGTATCGGTCACTTCCCTTATCGCGCCTATCATCGAATAGCCTTTTCGAAAGCCCTGTTGATTCTCGGACAGCGCTCCGGCGGCTGTTATCACGCTCGTTATTCTTGGTTTCAACAACGCCTCGTACAGTTTGCCCGCTGTGTGAAGAAGACACAGGGGCCTATAGGACGACGGTGTCCCGAGTTCCCCTTTACCTGTATATAAGAGGACCAATCGAGCCGTCTTCCATCGCGTTGCAAACCTCCTGGTCCGTAGGCTTGCATTGTACATGTCCAAGAGTAATTTTGGACGTACAATGAAGAATTGCTATTGCTATTGCTATTGCTATTGTTATTGCTATTGCTATTACTAACTCTGCTATACTGGTCCCAAGCCCGGGACCTCTTCTTTAATAGGAGAGGGAGGAGGAGGAGGAAGCTGGCTGCGGGTGAAGGGAAACCCTGCCCACAGCAAATGTCGTCCTTCTAGACCCAAGGCCTGCTTCCGCAGCAACGATCTCGTCGCGTCGATGCTCTTGCAGCAGCGCGAAAACGAGAACGGCTAATAGAAGGCTCCGACTCATGGATGATGCACGGGATAGTGGTACCTTGCTAACATGTCCAACCACCACCTCACTTACACAACTACGAGTGCTCAAGTCTGCATGACCGGGACCTGGTGGGTCGTGGATAGGGGCAATTCATAAATCAGGCACATACCGTGTGGTGCTGGAGGGTCCTATAAACGGATATCCTCCGGCGGGTCATGAACTACTGGGGTAAGGCTTGATGCAGACAATATGCACTATGCGGTGCTCACCGGGTGGTGGTCCAAAAGGCGTTCAAAAGGGAATTTCCTCGATGCTGCGTGCCCTTTCACTCTGGAAGGTACATCAGTAAAACCAGTAAGGCACTGCTGGGCCGCCAAAAGTTGAGGGGGGTCGGGCCCA
The DNA here is from genome assembly GCA_949987625.1 of Chalcis sispes. Lineage (NCBI taxonomy): Eukaryota > Metazoa > Arthropoda > Insecta > Hymenoptera > Chalcididae > Chalcis > Chalcis sispes. The sequence continues at coordinate 41,120,401 of OX465095.1, read as the reverse complement.
GCCTAGCCAGCATGAGAGGCTGCCCCACACATTGGTAGAGTGTTATGCCAAATCTCGTTTCTCGTAGTAGTGCCGATTGGCGTTCGGATGGGACTCTGTTGCGGAGGGCGGAAGGGGGGGGGACTGCTGAGGCCACCAGACTGTTAAAGGGCTTAGATCTCGGGGGAATTCAGGACGGTTCGCTGTATTGACCACTCGCTGAGCCTCCTGACCACCACATCATGCACACTTATTACACTTCAAACACACAAAACAAAAATGGACGTTACAAACAAAAATAATGCAGGCTCAACAGTGCCGCCTGCGACGACCACGGACTTAAAGGAGTCCAGGGTGCAGCCCAGCACCCCCAACGCAGCAGTAGGTAACCTGGCTGTTGCGGAGGTTAAAACAACAGGACAAACAAAGACTGACAAAACGTCCCCCCAGCTGGCTCTCCGAGCTCAGCTGGTACGAATAGAAATTGCCCTCCAAGCCATGGAGGCGCAGACCAAAAACCAACGAAACGTCGGGGAACCAATTAAGACCGGTATGGCTGTTATACGGGAGGCAGTTGAGCGCGCGCAGCGGGAATGTGACCTCCTTCATCTCTCCTCGGGCACCGCGGCGAAGGGTGACCCGACTGTGACAGCCACAAAACGAAAACGGGAGGCAACGGGACTCAGCCCCGAACAGTCGGCTGCTTACCAGAAGGTGGCAGACGACGAGGGCTGGAAGAAAGTTGTCTCCAGAAAGACAGTAGCGGAGACAAAAAGGGAGTCGAAACACGTGGAACCGGCTCCAGTAAAGAAACACGCGAAAAAAACCGCAACAAACAAGGACAGAAAGGGCGGGGCGCGCACCAGCGCGGTGCTTATCAAGCTGAGCGACGGGGTGACGTACGCGGACGCGCTTAGACGTTTGAAGGCGGGGGTCGACTCTGAATCTGCTAAGGTACAGATTCAGAATTGTCGAAAGACAGAAGACGGTGGGCTTCTCCTCAAACTTAGGAGCGGTGCGACCGAAAGACAGGACTTCCAGTATAAAGCTCAAGCTGACCTTGGGAGGAGACGGTACTGTTAAGGACCTAGTTCGAGCCACCCGGCTGGAGATACTTTACATAGACAGCGTGACGGACGTTACCGACATAACGGACGCTCTGCGATGCGAGACGGGCGACGGCAGGGATCCGAGAGTGCACATCTTCGGTCCCAACAAGCAAGACATTTGCTTGGCCGTTGCCGAGGTGGAGTAGGGCGCAGCCCAAACCCTCCTCCGCAAAGGACGAATAAAAATCGGATGGACCAACTGCCGCGTCTGACGTAGGCTGACGGTGCCTAGGTGCTACCAGTGCCTAGGATACGGACACACTCGTAAGAAGTGCAAAGGGCCTGATAGGTCGCGATGCTGCTGGACTTGTGGGCAACAAAACCACGACAGTAAGACGTGCAAGACTAAGGACAGAAAGTGCTTCCTATGCTCTGCGACGGGGCACAAGGGAGTCGCGCATAGGCCGGGTTCCGGAGCGTGTGGGGTTTCCAGGGCCGCGCTTGAAAATCTCAAAAAGAAGTCCACAGCATGACGGGGGTACTACAGGGAAACCTACATCGGTGCCAAGCAGCCCAGCTGCTATTACCGCAGATCGCAACGGAACGAAACGCAGGCGTACACTGATACTGAGCGAGCAGTACCGAGACCTACGCACTAACGACGGGTGGTTTTCAAATGCCTCGGGCACTTCGGCCATCTGGGTGAGGGGTGCGATGGGCCGACGGGTACAAGCTTCCTCGTATGGAGAGGACTTCGTCTGGGTTAGGGTTGGCACTATCACTTACGTTAGTGTCTACCTGTCCACAAACATCGCGGCGAGGGTCTTCGAGGAAAAGATTGGTACACTGGAGGGCGCCCTAAGAGATCTCCCGGGTGATCTCATCGTTGCAGGCGACCTTAACTCCAGAGCGATCGAGTGGGGCATGCCGGCAACGGACAAACGGGGTAGACTGCTGCTGGAGATGGCCGCGAGGCTTGAACTGGTAGTGGCCAACACCGGACGTACGCCGACGTACCTAAGACCAGGGTTTGGGTACTCGACACCTGACCTAACGATGACGTCAGACAGTATCTCTTGGCGGATAAGTTGGTGGCGGGTGATCGATGAGTTTACGGCCAGCGATCACCAGTACATCGTCTTTGAAGTGTTGAGCAGTACCTCGACGCCACGAAACGTACAAAGGGGGGGTCTGCAACCAAAATGGTTCAACCTCGCGAAACTGAACCATGACCGTGTTTCCGCATGCGCTTTTGGAAGCAGTAGCGCCTTCCGAGGCCGTTCCAGAAGACCTTACGAAAGGTACGGTAACGTGTAATGACTGCAAAGTAGGAGAAACTATGTCACTGATAACGCGACTATGCGAGGATTCTATGCCTCGCAAACGAAACGTACCGGACCGAAGAGGTATGTACTGGTGGCCGGACGAAATGAGTCTCATCCGGAGAGACTGTATCGCGTGCCGTATGAGTATGTTTATTAAGATAAGTGTAGGTTACTGTATTATATTTGAGAATGTTTAGAAAGATGAGTGCAGGTTGCTGTACTAATGAAAAATGCAAATTAAAAGAGCGTTTGAGGATTGCACCAAAAGAAGTTATAGGATATCAAGTTCATAGATAATGTGGTGAAGGTACGAAGTATGACTAAAATCAATGATATAAGGTGACAAGTGAAAAAAATTACTGGCTGAAATTAGATACCGAAGACAAATGTGTAATACAGAAACTAAAAGGAATTTTTTTGTTATCAATTAAACTTTTTAAAAAAGTGTCAAGCGAAGTTTAATAAGAAAAAGTGAAGTTATTAACAAAAAATGCTGAATGATGGATTAATATAAAATGTATTAGGTTGCTGCAGATGAAATAGCCGATTTAGTAATAAATTTTTAAACAGCAGTAACTTTTTATAAAGACAATTTATTTAATCAAAATAGGTACCAATAGATGCAACACACTTTTCCTAACGAGATACAAGTACATTTATTCCAGTGTTGTAAAAGCCCGAGTTTCTGGTTCGAAGAAACTCCTTGAAAGCATTTTTGACAGCAGCTTCATTATTAAATCTTTTTCCTGTCAAAAAGTCATCTAAATATCTAAAGAAATGGTAATCTGTTGGTGAGAGGTCTGGTGAATATGGAGGGTGAGGAAGAGTCTCATAGCACAACTCGTTTAATTTTTGGACCGTTGTTTTCGATACATGAGGTCGTGCGTTATCATGAAGCAGTATCACTCCATTCCTGTTGACGAACCTAGGTCGTTGGACTATCAATTTCTGATGCATTTCATCCAGTTGAGCACAGTTTTTCTCAGCATTGATGGTTTCGCCAGGTTGCAGGAACGAATAGTGGATAACTCCAGCTACAGACCACGAAACAGTTACCATTATTTTCTTTTAATGAAGGCTTAGTTTCGCGAGTGCCTTGGCGCTTTATCGGCATCTAGCCATTGAGCCGATCGGCGATGATTATCGTATAAAATCCACTTTTCATCGTAGGTCACAATTCGGTGCAAGAACGGTTCCTTTTTGTTGCGGGAGAGAAGAGAACTTGAAATCTCTATTCAACACGTTATGTTTTGCTCGGTAAGATCACGCGGAACCCATTTGTCAAGCTTTTTCACTTTTCCAAGTTGTTGCAAGTGGCGGCAAACTGTCGAATTGTGAAAGCCTAATTTTTCGGCAAGATCCCTTATGGTTTGGCGGGGGTCAGACTCCACTAATGCACGCAGCTCGTCGTTATCGATCGATGGTCCACGTGGCTCACTTCCAAGGTTCATATCTCAGGATCGAAATTTTTCGAACCACCGCCGAGTGGTTCGTTCGCTAACTGTATCAGGCCCAAATGCGCTGTTGATATTCCTCGTTGCTTCCGTTGCGCTGTGCTCTAATTTAAATTCGTATAGTAAAAGTAGCCGTTTTTGATTCACTTCCATGTTCACTTTCTCTTTTTGTTTTTACGATCACTAGGAAGTGCAAAACAGAAATGACTCCATAAACCAAGGTAGCAGTATTTATACTTCAATATATCATATCATTTGCGCCGCCTTGTGCCAATATAATACACTAAAATTGCAGCCAACTTTATGTCGTTGCTAAATCGGCCATTTCATCTGCAGCAACCTCATATGAATATGTAATTTGTACGATATATTTAAGTATGTTTGGTAAGATGAGTGCAGGTTGCTGTATTAATATAATTACCTTATCAAATAATAACCTTATCAAATAAGAATAATAGAAGCAGTTTTAGTTTGATTTTACGTTTCCTTCTGTTTCTTTACAGTAAATAATAAAATACGGCAATCTGTCCCATTTATTGTTATTTGCATGTTGCATCACGAATTAGATGAACTATAAATCTATTCTCATAAAATTTATGTAATTCAGTTTTCTATATTTAAAAAAAATGCGAATAAAATTCATCAATAATTGAAAATGCATTTCTATTTTATTTTATTTACACAATGCAATGCTTTAATTACTGTACAAGATATTTTTGGCAAAAAGTTTTCTGGGATGTTTTCTTCTATTCCATAATTTGATAACATTTTAGAATGGATATCATAAATGTTTTCGCTTTCAGCTTATTTAACATTATTTTTTTTGTTATCTAATAAATTTTGTAAATTACTATAACAATATAAGTAAGTTATTTAGGTAGTATTATTTTCTTTTAACCATTCGTCATAATTTAAGATAAATTTTTCTAAGGATTTATCTTGTATTTCTATGATTATATATCACAGAAGTTATAAACTTCTGTAATATACTCGTATACTTTAAAACTTATAGTATCATATTGTGTTTATTATCAATTTATAGTATTAAAACTTATATTAATATTATATTATCATATTGTAAAACACAAAATAAATTCTTAATATTATTGGGTAATTGCATCAATAGTGATACGTTATAGAAAAATAAATGACGAAACGTTAATAATACAAACTTATTTATTTAGTCGCACAAATCACACTAGTTAGGAGTGTGTTCTACGCAATGAAATACAGCAACAAAGAAAGCAAAAGACGAAAGGCAAACTTGTCAGAACATGTTCAATGATAGTACGATTGTATCATGACTTATGCAATGACCCAATATTTATGGTTTCTAATGTACGTTTAAAGAATATTCGATTTTTATATTATTCTTTGAATTTTTTAATTGCATTATCATCGATGTAAATTTAATACAGTTAAAATGGTGGAATAACTCGATATGTCTTAAGGGGGGAAATCACAGTAGCACACAAAAAAATAGGCATATTTTCGGGAATTAATTTTGGCTGAATAAAAGTATCAATCGAAAATCTGTAAAGTAGGTTTTATAGCAATACTAAAAAAGTACAAAATGTAATTTTTTTAATAAAAAATATTCAAAAATGGCAGCTGCGCAGCATATGCCCCAAGGCGCCTATTTTTGAAAGCGTGTCGATAGCCGAAGATGTAGACTCCTTAATTTTTGACCTGGTAGAAAAAACCAAAATTTTTTAGTTTTTATATAACAACAGCTAGCGAACTACGTAGGATTTTTTTGATGTATTGATTTTTCACAAAATGGTGCATGTTTGAAAATAAAATTAAATTTTTAACAAAAAAAAACGCCATCAAATCTTCAATAAAAAAAACCAAGCCATATAAAATAAAAAATCCTACGTAGCTCTATGGAGAAAGATATTTCGAAGCTACTGTCAAAATTTCAAGTCGATCGGTTAAGATTTGCTTGAGTTATGTTTTCGGCGAGCTCAAAAAAAGTGGTTTCGAGAAAACGCGTTTAAAGTTTTAAGTACTGAGATACCATACCTGAGTGGCGTTACCGCAGAATGAAAAATTTGGGCACTCGGACACTTTTGCCGTATTCCATCATTTGGTATATTATTTTTAAGACCCTAAAGCACCTTTTAGGCGAAAACAATTTTTTTCGAAAAATTGAAAATTTTAGTGTGATTTCCCCCCTTAATCCATACAACATTAAGTATTTTATATTTGAAAATTTAATGAAAGGGTCTAATAAATATTTCTTATACATTAATTTAAGTTTAAGTTTAAAAATTTTATTATAATTATTGAAAAAAGAAGTATTTATGGTTTCTAATGTATGTTTAAAGAATATTTGATTTTTATATTCTTTTTTTAATTTTTTAATTGCATTATCATCGATGTGAATTTAATACATTTAAATTGATGGAATAACTCGATATGTCCCAACCACATAACATTAAGTATTTTATATTTAAAAATTTTATTAAAGGGTATTATAAATATCTCTAACACATTAATTTGTTTTAATTTAAAAATTTTATTATAATTATTAAAAAAAAGAAGTAATACATGAATTATTAAAAAAGAAGTAATACATGTAGTTTTGTAACTAGTCATTTCATACGAATTATTAAAAAAAAGTATTAAGAAAAAAATAAAGAAAAAACATATTACAATAAGAAAATTTGCAAGTGAATATTTTTATATTCTATCAAAAATATTATTTGGTTCAAAAATAAAAGATTATTCAATTTATCAAAATATATATTATTCAAAATATATAGTGTCACGGAGAACACTACGTACCCCGCACGTATTTATATTTCGCGCGCTTCCGCGGTCCGCGAGCCGAGTGTAATTTCGGTAACGTGACGGCCCAGGAGGGGGAAAATACAGTACACGCCGATAGATAGAATAGTCGTGTACCGTATAGGGAAGATACGCTAGTTCAGGCTAAGGAAGATAGGCTAGTTCAGGCTAGGTAAGCTAGCGTCTTCCCGCGTTTCAGGAAGTTTTTCGCCGCCATTTATATAGTTCGGACGCGTGTCCTCTTCCCGCATCTCGACATTTTTTTTGCGATAGTGTTCTCGCGAGTTTTTGGCGCGCCCCCGGTCACGTGTTCTTTATAGAGTGCAGGTGTGTAGCTGCAGTCTACAGCACACAGGCCGTCACCAGACCACAGGGGCGTAGCAGCGAGGAGACGACGTTGGCGAATGTGTTCGGCGTCAGCGGCGTTATTCGTCCTTATTTTTTGGCGAGCAAGGCTGGCCAGCCCTTACAGTAAGTTCGTATGATAAATTTAATAGGCGCGCGTAATTTTGTATTTTATTTGCGTAGGGGTAACTTCCGTCGGTTACTCCTTTTTTATCGTATTTGATTTACGCGGTTCGTCCGAGTGAGAGAGCGGTATCTCTCTCACTCTAGTAGGAGCAGTGCGAGAGAGTTGCGTTCTCTCGCCCTCGCGGAGGGTTAGGCGCGCACGAGTGGGAGAGCGCTTTCTCTCTCACTCCTACGGCGCAGTGCGGGAGAGTCGCTTTCTCTCTTGCACTTGCAGTAGATATGGCGCGCGCGAGTGAGAGCGCTTTCTCTCTCACTCCTGCGGACTCAGTGCGGGAGAGTAGTTTTCTCTCTCGCACCCGTACAGTATACGGCACGCGCGAGTAGGAGAAACCTTTCTCTCTCACTCGTGTAGGTGTAGTGCGAGAGAAGTTCGTTTTCTCTCACACTAATATCGTGCATAGCGCGCGTGAGTCCCGTTCGCGCAGGATAACCTTTTATTATCTTCGCTCCTCACGCGTCTTATTTATTATATTTATTTTGTTTATTTATCCGTTTTAATTTATATTTTTTTATTGTTGTTTTATGTATTAAATTGTTAAATTATTTTATTTATTTTAACATTTTTGTTTTTTTTTCTACTTTTTATTTTCTTACTTTTTCTTTCTTTTTCTTTATTTTTTGTTATTATTATTTTATTCGCTTTTTAAAATTCTTTATTATTTTTTGTAATTTTTTGTAAATTAATTTTTTTTTTCATACTTTTTTATAAAGTATTTTGTATTTTTCTTTTATTGTATTTCTTTTGCGTTTTTACACTTTTTTTTTTTTTCTTTCTTTCAACGAGGAGATTTCAGCCTCCTTCCCGAATACCACCCTCTCCGAGAAACCAGCTAGCCGGCAAGGACGACACACGAGCCGTGCAACGTCGTTTGCGCGGCGTTGCAGCGGGTAAGTTAGGTCTAAAAGACGCCTTCTCATGCCCATACCTAGGAGCTGAGTCATCTGAGACTTTGGCGACCGAGAAGGAGGCGCTGTGAGCAAATTTCGCACCTTTCGCGAATTGCGGGTCCCCCGAGGTCAATTGCTCCGGTGGTGGTTTGCCTTTAAAACTGCCACCCCGTTACAATAGATATAATGAAATACCTTCTTTCACTTTTGGAACAACATAATATTTTCGTTACGTTTTGCAGGCTCTTCGAAAGTAATGAAATCTCTTTATATAAAACCTTTTACAAAAGATAGAATGTTGGCAAGTAGAAGTTGTTTTGTATCTCATTTTAAAAACATTATCTTTCAATTTTTCAAACATAAAATTTATAGATGAAAAATTTGTATAATTTTAATATGACCATATTTTTAAAATTGCTTTTTATTTCTTACATATTTGAACTATTTCATCTTTCATTAATTAATTGTATATTTACAAACTTAATGCCGCAACATTTTTTGTAGAAGATTGATTTCATAAAAAACGTTTAAACAATACAGTTGTTCTTTTGACGAATATAGTTTCACAGATTACTTGGATTTATAAAAACTTATATTTTACATTTTTCCTTAATTGATGATAAAATTGTGGCTGCTTAGTGAATTTATTTTCAGAGCTTTATGTATAATTTTATAATTTCACTTACAGAAAGTTGTTAAATCAAAAAATTGTCAAATATTTGTTTTCTTTCTTTCACATTTTGCACATTGTACCGTGTATGGCGTTACTTTATTTATACTATGATCCGGCTTCCGAATTTTAATTATATTTAATTAAATAATCTATTTACTATTTATTTGCAATAGTTTCTAATGTAAGCGAAGCAAAGTAATGAAATTTTGCCATTACCAAAATTCAAATTTCAGCTAATGAAGGTTGTGAAATCTGTAAAAAAATTGTCAAGTGTTTCGATTTGCTTTTTCTTTAGATCGAAAAATTGATGTATGTAATACATTTACTATAGATAAGCTATTTCATTTACTCAAAACATATTTAGACAAAAAGTCTATGCAACTTATCAATAATTATACCGATAGCTGATAAATAATTAATAGATATATGTAGATGTTAAATTTGCATTAAAGAAACATACAATAAAGAGTTTACATACATTTCTATTTAAATACATACTTGGCGAGACGTCGTTAGGTAGTACATAGGTGAATAAATATCTTCTGCAATCAATGTTTGTAAATAAATATGCAATTGCAATAGTATTAGAATTTAATCACAGTTTCATTATTAAGACACATAATGATAAATATAAAAATATGGAAAGTCTTTGACTACAATTGTTTTAAATAATTCACACACATTGGTATATAATTTATAATTATTTTTTTTCTTCTATAATTGTATTTAAATAATAGAACTTAGGTATTTCGAACAAAACTTCTAATAAAAATTTTTGTCAATTAAATTAATTTTGTTTCTGAGTTTTATGAAATACTAAAAAAAAATTTTAAAATTGGAATATGTCACTATCAAAACTCTTGAATACAGTAACAAAGAATTTTTTTTATTGTTTTTATATACGAATGGTAAAATGTTTTTTTCATTTTTAGAATGAATTATTTTCGCTGATTTTATTTAAATATTATTTATAATATTAGAAACGAAAATTTTAATGATGTTTTTGTTTGTGAATTATTAAGTATAATCACCATGTTGTTTTATTACAATTATCATATGAGAGGCAAAATGTGCGTTAAAAACTTTTAACATACTTTGGACTACCTAACGACGGGACCGCCAAGTACGTATTTAAATAGTAATGTATGAAAACTCTTTATTGTATGTTTTTTTAATGCAAACTCAACATCTACATACGAGGTGTGTTCAGAAAATAACGGGAATTTTAAAATTTTGCATGCTTGGAGAGTCCGATTGTCAAAATTTTTTATTATGTTGGTACATATACCCCTAAAGTATGATACAATTTTCAGCTTTATTTATTGTTTACTTTGTCCGTGGCAGCCGCTAAGGTTAGACGTATTTTTATAAGCTCGGCAATTTTCGTTTGTTAAAAAAAATGGATCAAAAAATTTGTATCAAATTTTGCGTAAAAAATAAAATAAAGTGTAAGAAAGTGTGTGAAATGTTAACAAAGGTCTACGGTGAGTCCGCTACGAGTAAAACAAGGGTTTACGAGTGGAATAAGCGTTTCCAAGATGGCCGTGAAGACGTTGAAGATGACGAACGCCCCGAACGCCCCAGCATGTCAACAACCGATGAGAAAGTGAAAGAAATGTTTTTGAACGATCGCCGAATCACAATCAGGGAAGTCGCTAATGATGTTAGCATATCGATTGGCTCACGCCATGAAATTTTTTCGAATGTTTTGGGTATGAAACGCGTGGCAACAAAATTTGTTCCAAAATTGTTGAATTTTGAACAAAAACAGCGGCGAATGGAAGTTGCTCAGTAGTCACTAAATGAAGTCAACAACGATGCAGAATTGCTGAAACGAGTTATAACAGGTGACGAAACATGGGTTTACGGATATGACGGCGAAACTAAGGCTCAATCGTTCCAGTGGAGGCATTCTGGATCGCCAAGACCGAAAAAGGCTCGACAAGTGCGGTCGAACGTGAAGGTTATGCTCACTGTGTTTTTCGATTTTAATGGCATAGTGCATCATGAATTCTTGCCACGAGGTCAAACGGTCAATAAGAAGTACTACCTACAAGTTGAACGCCGTTTGCGTGAAGCAATCCGAAAAAAACGCCCGGTTTTGTGGCAAAAAAATTCATAGCTTTTGCACCACGATAATGCACCTGCTCACACTTCATTGCTTGTTCGTTAATTTTTGGCCAAAAACAATACTGTAACGATGCCCCAGCCTCCATATTCGCCAGACATGGCTCCGAGACTCTTTTTTCTATTTCCAAAAATAAAGAGAACGCTAAAGGGCCGTCGTTTTACAAGCATCGATGACATTAAAAGTGCATCGCTAAAAGAGCTACAGGCTATCCCAAAGATCGAGTTTCAGAAGTGTTTAGAGGATTAAAGAAGCGCTGGCACAAGTGCATAATATCTAATGGGGACTACTTTGAAGGCGACAGCATTAATGTAGACGAATAGATAAATATTTTTTTCAAAAAACGAGTATTCCGTTATTTTCTGAACACACCTCGTATATCTATTAATTATTTATCAGCTATCGATATAATTATTAATAAGTTGCATAGACTTTTTGTCTAAATATGTTTTTAGTAAATGAAATAGCTTATCTATAGTAAATGTATCACATACATCAATTTTTCGATCTAAAGAAAAGGCAAATCGAAACACTTGACAATTTTTTTACAGATTTCACAACCGTCTTTAGCTGAAATTTGAATTTTGGTAATGGTAAAATTTCATTACTTTGCTTCACTTACATTAGAAATTATTGCAAATAAATAGTAAATAGATTATTTAATTAATTATAATTAAAATTCGGAAGCCGAATCATATGAATAAAGTTACGACATACACGGTACAATGTGCTAAATGTGAAACAAAGAAAACAAATACTTGACAATTTTTTTGATTTAACAACTTTCTGTAGGTGAAATTATAAAATTATACATAAAGCTCTAAAAATAAATTCACTAAGCAGCCACAATTTTATCATCAATTAAGGAAAAATGTAAAATATAAGTTTTTATAAATCCAAGCGATCTCTGAAACTGTATTCGTCAAAAGAACAACTGTATTGTTTAAACATTTTTTATGAAATCAATCTTTTACAAAAAATGTTACGGCATTAGGTTTGTAAATATACAATTAATTAATGAAAGATGAAATAGTACAAATATGTAAAAAATAAAAAGCAATTTTAAAAATATGGTCATTTTAAATTATACAAATTTTTCATCTACAAATTGTATGTTTGAAAAATTGAAAAATAATGTTTTTAAAATGAGATACAAAACAACTTCTACTTGCCAACATTCTATCTTTTGTAAAAAGTTTTCGTTTTAAGAGATTATATTCTACCCCATTTTTTCTTCCGACTATTGCCAGAAATAAACTAATAGTTCAGGAAATCAAGTCGAAGACTTTAAAAAAATCGAAAAATTTTCATCCACGATTTTTTAATTAAAACTGTTAAGATTAGAGGTGGTTCAAATAAATAAACTATATTATTTATTATTAATTATAATTAAGTATTTATTACCAAAAGTATTACATAATTGTAGCTGTACGGCGTTCTACACTCTACGGTGTCTTGCGATAAACTAAAACTAACGAGCTCCATGTATACTATGTTATATATATCATGCAACATACAGTGGATAGGATAAATGTATTCATATACCTAACACGCCTTCTTACATTTATACTATACTTACAAAATTCAATCTTTCAGAATTATACATCATACAATTTATTACAAAATTCAAAATTTAGATCAAGTTCAGCTTTTCACGAAAATATTCCAATTTTTCTCTACCTAATGACTTTGTAAATACATCAGCAATATTGTCATTAGATTCGACCTTTATTAAATTAATAATATTTTCTTTTATACTTTCATAGACATAATGATAATCAATTTCAATATGCTTCGAATTCTTTGTAAAATTGCCGTATTTCGCAATGCTTATTGCACCGGAATTATCTTCATAAATTTTAATAGGTTTTATACATTTAATTTCGAATAATTTTAATAACTCTCTTACAAATTTTATTTCACTTATGGCTTCTGATAAAGCAACATACTCAGCAAAAGTCGAAGCTTTTGTAACAGATTTTTGTTTTCTTGATTTCCAATATATTACATTACCAAATAATCGTATATCATATCCCGTCATTGACTTTTGATCTATATTATCGCCAGCCCAATCGGCATTAACGTAACAATCAAGAATTTCAATATTATTGTCACTTCTATAGGTTAAACTTAAATCTTTTGTTCAATATAAATACTTTAAAATTCTCAAAGCATATTTAAAATGAGTCTCGGTATAGCAATTTTGAAATCTACTTAGATAATTTACGGCAAAACTTATGTCAGGTCTTGTAGCTGAACTTATATATAATAAAGCACTAATCAAATTCCTATATTTGATATTCTTTTCGCAATTATTAGATTTTTCTATTTTTAAATTTACCTCCATAGGAGTATTATACATTTTTCTATTTTTCAAGTTATATTTTCTTACCAACGATTCATTATACTCAGTCTGATTTAATTTCATTATTTTATTAGAAACATTATACTTAACTGTAATTCCAACATATTCTTGTACTTTTCCAATTCATCCAAGGTCTTTCATTTTAAATCTTTCTGACAATAATTTCTTAATCTTATTTATCATATTTTAATTTTTTCTACATATTAATAAATCACCAACATAAATTAATAAATAAATTGTATCTTTTTCATTTTTAAGAATATATATAAACAAGAATCTAAAATATTTTTCTCAAAACCTAAACTTAATAGAAATTTATCAAGACATTCATACTAAGCTCTCGGACTTTCTTTCAAACCATATATGGCTTTAATTAATTTACAAACTCTATTAGTACCATTTTCATAACCTTTTAATTGATGTACATGAATTTCCGATGTGACTTTACCATTTAAAAAGGCTGTTTCCACGTCGATCTGTTTTATCATCAGGATACTCGTATTCTACAACAATATAACAACAAAATCTTTAAGGCTTGAATTTTCGCTACCTGAGAATATATATCATCAATTTGATCTCTTTGTTGAAAGCCCCTTACTACTAATTTAGCTTTATAAGTACCGTTATTCTTTTTGTTATATACCCATTTAACATCAATTACCTTTTTATTTTCAACTTTTTCAATTAATTCCCAAGTTTTGTTTTATTTTTAGACTTTCAATTTCTTTATTCATAGCAATTTTCCATTTTTTACTATCATTTAAATTCACCGACTGCTCAAATGTATTAGGAGTATCAATGTTTCAAAAATTTACATAAACATTATTATTACAAGCTTTATATTCATCATATCTATTAGGAGCACTTCTGATTCTTTGTGATCGTCTCACAGTCGATTCATCCTTTTTACTCTCAACTTTTGCATCTTTATCCACACTTTTAAAACTATCGTTAAATATTTCATCGTCCGAGCTGTCATCGTTATTTATTTCATTTTTTATATTATCACGGTAAGACCTTTCTCCACAAGGAATACTATCATCATTTTCCGAATCCGAATCGCTTAGTCCAATTAATTTTACTTCTTTTTCAACAATATCAACGTGTCTAGCAACGATTATTTTATTATCAAGTAATACACGGTAACCATTTTTACTGTAACTGACTAATATTCCCATTTCGGCTTTTCTATCCCATTTTGTACTTTTTTTTCGTTCCGGTTTTCTGTCAAAGACTTTACTACCGTACAACCGTAAATTCGTAACATCCAGTCATTCTTCCGAAAAATATTTCATAGGGCGTTTTCTTCTCAATTGTGTTTGTTAACGTACGATTTTTTAGATAAGTTGCTGCGCAAACTATTTCCGACCAATATTTTTTATGAATTTAAGCTTCTTCTAATAAGCAACGTGATATATCCATAATTGTTCGATTAAACCGTTCCGCAACTCCATTTAATTCATGAACATAAGGAGGGCATGGAGAAATCACAATACCCTTTTCTTTAATAAACTTATAAACATCACGATTCAAATATTCTTTTCCATTATCGCATCGTAAAAATTTTATTCGTTTGCCCGTTAAATTTTCACATTCATTCATATACTCTATAAAACAATCATAAACTTCAGCTTTTGATTTCATTGTGTAAATTCTCGATATTTTACTAAAATTATCCGTAAACGAAATAAAATATTTTTTCCCTTTAAATCCTATCGTTTGAAAGGGTCCATAAACATCAGTATGAACTATCTCTAAAATTTCTTTAGCTCTATATCTGTTATTTTTAAACGGAATATTACGAGGGCAGTCCCAAAAGTACCCGACCCGACCAAGAAAACAGTAAAAAAATTGCGAAAATGTTTTTAATTTTTTAACATATTCTCCTTTCAGTTCGATACACTTTTCCCAACGATGTTCAATAGCTTCGATACCCGCTTTATAGTAGGAACCGTCAAGCTCCTCAAAATACCTATTAACCGCAGACTCTACCTCTTCATTGTTGGCAAATTTTTTGCCGCCGAGCCATTTTTTCAAATTCGGAAAAAGAAAATAATCCGAGGAAGCCACATCTGGCGAATAGGGTGCGTGAGGAAGCAATTTGAACTTCAACTCATTGATTTTAGCCATCGCAATGACGCACGTGTGGACTGGTGCGTTGTCGTGATGAAACAACACTTTTTTTTTCGTCAGATGGGGCCGTTTTTTCTTGATTTCATAACTCAAACGCTGCAATAAGGCTGCATAATATGCGCCGTTGATTGTTTTTCCTTTTTCGAGATAATCAATAAATATAATTCCACGCGCATCCCAGAAAACAGATGCCATGACCTTGTCAGCTGACTGAACTGTCTGCTTTCTTTAGAGCCGGTTCTCCCTTTTTAGTCCACTGCTTTGACTGCTCCTTGGTCTCAGGTGTAAAATGATGGACCCATGTTTCGTCCATTATGAATCGACGCAAAAACTCGTCTTTATTGCTGCGAAACATTATCAAACACTCGATGGAAACATCCTCACGTTGCTGTTTGTGCTCCATTGTGAGCAAACGCGGCACCCATTTTGCGCATAGCTTTCTCATGTCCAAATTTTCGGTCAAAATGCGATGCACAGCACTTTTTGAAATGCCTGCTATGTCCTTTCAAATGAAAGTATTGTATCCCATAACGATGCCCGATTTTTTCCATGTTTACAAATTCACTGAGAGCGTTCACTTTGGATGTCTGTAAAAAAAATAATAATAAACGTACCGATATGAATTTTTCACATTAAGTTGTTAAAAGGTGGTATTGTCAATCGCAATAACTGTTTTTTTAAAACTACCTGTATTCATAAGTCAAGTCAGGTACTTTTGGGACTACCCTCGTATGCATCTTATTTTCAATACAATCTTTACACTTCATATATTCACCATTAATTTCTCCTGGCATACCTTTTAATAATTTATTTTCACACAAAATTTCTAAATAACCAAAATTAACGTGGCCCAATAAACGATGCTATTTTTCTTTTCAATTCATATTATCAACATTTTTATTCGCAATATTTACTAATAAATTATCAAAATTCAATTTACTTTTCATATGATATGAATTATTAATCTTAAATGCGATTGCTGTTAAACTAGCAAATTTATTATAAATTGTAGAAATTTTACCTCCAGAAACAATTTTATTTTTATCTGTAATTTTACTGTAACTTATTAGATTTGGATGCATGTCTTTCGCATAAAAAATATTTTCCATATCAACTTTATTTTTCTTTCCATAAACATCAAAATAACTTACTACATTTCCAATTTTCGTAGCTTTTACAATTCTCTTATTCCCCAAATAAACATTTATAGGTTCTTCTAAATTAGTATAATTTTCAAAATATTTATCATTATTTATAATGTGGTCCGTACAACCACTATCTAAAATCCATTTTATTTCACACATACTTTTATCATTATTATTTACCTCGCTTATATACGCAGTACTATGTTCAATCTTTGTAATCCAAGCATTGTTTTCTTCTTTCTTCTGCTGCTGATTTGTATAACACGCACTCGCACCGCACTGTCCACGGAAGTTGCCACGTCTATTGACGTCCCTTACTCTCCAGGCGTCTTACCGTCCTCGTGATAATGAACACCACGGTGAATTTGTCGCTGTCGATTTTCCGCCATTTTTGCACTCTCGTTGAACATGCCCGATTTCTCCACATTGATAACACGTGAGCTTTCGTCTATCCCTATCCGCCATGAATAAACTCGACCTATTGCGAGTATTTTCTTCTTTTTGACTCTTCATTTCGACCATTTGAATTTTATTTTTTATGTAATCAGCAGTCTGATCTTTAATTTTTAACGTGTCTATTAAGTCGCCTATATAGCTATACAATTCTGGGAGTGTATTCAACATGTAATTTAACTTCTCCTTTTCAGTCAATGTAGCACCCGCACTTTTCAACTCATTAACATATCTTTCAGAATCACGAAAAAAGGTTTGCAGAATCATAAGAATTTCGTCATTTCAATTTTTCTAATTTATTTTGGCATATTATTTGCAGTGCCGTCGACTCTTTTAAATATAAGTTATCGAGTTTCTTTATAATTTCTAACACCGTTGTTTGATTTTCAATAAATTCAAATTGCGTATCTGATATAGTACTATAAATATAATTCACTGCTTTTAAATCTTTTACATTCAGTCTTCTTCTTTTTCACTTTCTAATTTTTCTCACTTTATAACTTTATCGCATTTTTTTAACTTCAAATACACAGTTAAGCGTTTCTTCCAAATTTTATAATTTTCACCATCGAACACTGGCAATTTTATATCACACTTATCATCTACCATTTTGTATCGCAGCAAGTTCTCGAATTTTCTAACCATTCAAAGATACGGCACTCTATTACGATGCTATTATTTATTAAAAAACAGTAATACTTTTTAATTTGAACCACGCTCTGCTACCATGTTAAGATTAGAAGTGGTTCAAATAAATAAACTATATTATTTAATATTAATTATAATTAAGTATTTATTGCCCAAAAGTATTACATAATTGTAGCTGTGCGGCGTTCTACTCTCTACGGCGTCTTGCGATAAACTACACAGTGTGTCCCATGGAAAACGGAACTTTTTCAAAACATCGATTTATATTGGCGCCACCTATTGGTGGATGTTAGCAATGGAAAAGTCCATTCTTAACTGACATCCTGTCAAAATTGTATGACATTTGGTTCAATGGAAACCAAAATATCGCGCTCAAAGTGACAGTGTGTTTGTGGCATCGGTCGGAAAATGAACTTCGAACAAAGAGCAAATATTCAGTTCTGTTTTAAACTCGGTAAATCCTTTACTGAGACGTATAATTTGCTGAAACAAGTTTATGGCGATAATTGTCTATCCCGTACCAGAGTGTATGAGTGGTATAAGCGGTTCCAGGAAGGTCGTGAAGACATTCAGGACGACGAACATCCAGGTCCTTCGAATACCTTGGTTACTTAAAGTAACATTAAAAAAGTGCGTGAATTTATAAAAAATGAGCCAAAGTCTTCATTGCGATACATGGAAATGGAATTGAATATGTCCAAAAATTCAATTCATCGCATTTTGACCGATCATTTAAATCTACAGAAGGTGTGTGCACGCTTTGTTCCACACAAATTGACCGATTACGAAAAATTGCTCCGAATTCAACATTGTAAGGATTTGATTGAAGAGTCAAAAAAGGACCCAAACTTAAAATATTCAATTATGACTGGTGACGAGACATGGTGTTTTCAATATGATCCCGAAACCAAGCGTCAAAGTGCTGAATGGAAGCACCCAACCGAGCCCAATCCGAAAAAAGTCGTCTTGAAAAGTCAAAAGTGAAGACAATGTAGATTTGTTTCTACGATTCGGAGGGTATTATTCATCGTGAATTCGTTCCACCTGGTCAAACGATTACTGCTGTGTTTTATCTTGGTGTTATGAAGCGTTTGCTCAGCCGTATTCGTCGTGTGCGGCCACAATACCGTGAAAAAGGGAGCTGGTGTTTGTTGCATGATAATGCCCCGTCTCATCGATCGAACTTGATCACGGATTTTTTGATCAAAAATTCCATTTTAACCATCAATCATTCATCGTACTCGCCGGATTTGGCTCCGTGCGACTTCTACTTGTTCTCCAAATTGCACTTGCCTATGAAAGGAAAACGTTATGCCGACGTAGAGGCCATCCAAAGAGCGACGACCGACATACTGAAGTCCATGGATAAAAATGATCTCATAAACTCATTCGATATGTTAATTGATCGTGCAAAACGTTGTATTGATGCGGGAGGAGACTATTTTGAATAAAATAAATGAGATTTGCCGGAATATTGAGTTTTTGTCTTAATTTTTAAAAAGTTCCGTTTTCCATGGGACACACTGTGTATTAGGTTGCTGCAGATGAAATGGCCGATTTAGCATGACAGAAGGTTGGCTGCAATTTTAGTGTATTCTGTTGGCACAAGGCGGCGCAAATGATATGACATATTGAAGTATAAATACTGCTACTTTAGTTTATGGAGTCATTTCTGTTTTGCACTTCATAGTGATCGTAAAAACAAAAAAAGAAAGTGAACATGGAAGTGAATCAAAAACGGCTACTTTTGCTATCCGACTTCTACAAAACTGGAATAAATATACTTGTATCTCGTTGGAAAAAGTGTGTTGCATCTATTGGTACCTAATTCAATTAAATAAATTGTCTTTATAAAAAGTTACAGCTGTTTAAAAATTTATTACTAAATCGGCCATTTCATCTGCAGCAACCTAATAAAACTAACAAGCTCTATATATACTATGTTATATACATTCTGTCAAAAAAGTACCGGGAAATGTCGATTTAAATCTGGCGGGGCAATTTAGGCAGGTAAAATTTTTTTTCTAGGTTGGTGCAACTGTCCTTAATGACTATGTCAAGTTTGAGCGGAATCTGTCAACGAGTGTGTTTACAGAAGCTGGTTAAGTCAGTCGATGTCAATAGTGCGTGCCGATTTTTTACAATGGGTGATTACGTTGAACAAAGAATTTGTCTGAAATTTTGTGTTGCGAATGAAATTTCGTGTGCCGATGCGTTGAAATATTGCAAAAGGCTTTTGGTGATAAAGCACTATCGAAAACCCGTGCGTAGGATTGGTACAAAGCCTTCAAGGAGGGTCGTGAAGTCGTCGAAGACTTGCCTCGTTCCGGACGCCCATCGACGGCTTTGACCGCAGATAACGTCAATAAAATTAAGGAAATGGTGCTTGAAAACCGTCATACCAGCTTGAGAGAGATAGCACATGAACTTGAGATATCCCACGAGTCTACACGTACGATTTTAATTGATATTTTGGACATGAGAAAGGTGGCCGCAAGACTCGTTCCAAAAGAGCTTAATTTTCTTCAAAAACACTATCGTGAACAGGTCGCTTCGGACATGTTGGATCGCGCCAATTCCGATCCCGCATTCATGGAATGCATCATAACTGGTGACGAAACGTGGGTGTACGAGTACGATATGCAAACAAGCCAGCAAGCATCGGAATGGGTAGGAAAAAACGAGCCGAAACCGAAAAAACCACGCCAAAGCCGCTCAAAAGTGAAGGTGATGCTCATTGTTTTCTTCGACATTCGTGGCGTGGTGTACTACAAATTCGTTTCAGAGGGTCAGACGGTATGCAAAGAGTATTACCTAGGCGTTATGAAACGTTTGCGTGAGCGTATCCGTAAGAAGCGGCCAAATTTGTGGGCGAACAACTCGTGGATTTTGCACGACGATAACGCGCCGTCTCACCGAGCTACGATTGTGACCGACTTTCTCGCCAAAAACTCAACAAATACACTTGAACAAGCACCGTATTCGCCGGATTTGGCACCCTGTGACTTCTTCCTCTTCCCAAAACTTAAATTGCCGCTCCGTGGCACCCGTTTTCAGTCGATTAAAGCCATAAAACAAAATTCGGCGAGCGAGCTGAAGGCCATCTTGAAAAGCGCCGATAAAAAATGTTTTGATGATTGAAAGTGCCGTTGGCATAGATGTATCGGAGCAAATGGGGCCTATTTTGAAGGCGACCCAATAAATTTTGATTATTAAACGTAAAAATATTGTTTCAATTTAAAATTCCCGGTACTTTTTTGACAGACAGTTGTAACGCCACTGGGGATCAGGGTGGCGTACAAATGTAAGGGGGGGGGGAGCGGGGAAGCGGGTTGCTTGCTTACTGGTAAACTACTGATTTAAAAATTTTACACACGGACACCTACGTTTATTTAAACTAATTTACATAATACAATAATTTATCGCGTTTTTACGCGAGCCCAGGGCGCCAGCTACAATCGTGTAGCGCGGTTTCTTGCGCGGCAAATACTCTGCGCGGCTAACTCACGGTTAGAGCGGTCGCGGGCGTACGGCATACAAAACGGCCGAAAATGGCGCGTAACACGCGACGCGGTCGCACACACGCAGCCGGGAAGGATACGGGGACGATTCGGGGAAGCTGTGCCTCCTGGCAGCTGCCACTGCACCTTGGCACTCACCAGATACTCCAACACGCTCACGGATACTATACGGACGCTCGCTCGCTAGTTTTGCAGAAGTTTATTCGTTAGCGACTGCCGGCTTCGATTATCCCGAACGGGGTGTCGACTGCTTGCTAATACTGACTTTTCGCTACCACGGACCCGAACGGAGAGAACGAGAAGCTTATTGCGTGGCACTTTCGCGAGCGCGGCTTTTTGATGATCGTTCTGCGCCGGCGCAACGTACGTGTAAGTACGTTACGCAACGCAGCCACCGTGCGCGCTCAGCGCTGGCGGCAGTTGATATTACTGCTCGCCAGCAGCGCGCGTTGAGGTTATCCGCTCGCGAGTGCCAGTGTTGTTGTTGTGTATTCCCTGGAGCGGCGAGAATCTACCTCAGATGTACGGAGGATCAAGGTAAGTCGACGCGTTCCATAGCTGGTAGGCGTCGACTAATTTGTCTATCTTCTTTCTGTTTCAGGTGCGGCCGTACTGCGGGTCAACAACTGCGGCTCAGACGAAGAGCGGTTGAGAAAGCGAAGCAGCGGTGTCGGTGACAGCTATAGCCTGCTTGCAGCGGCAGCGAGGCAGCACTATCAGACACCTCCAGGTGCGTATTTACTTGCACTCAAATGCTGTGCTTCTATGTTTTGCCTGCCTTCTAACCTCCTCTTCCACTTTCCTTTGATATTGTGTGGCAGCTTGTACTTCCTTCCAAGGTGCAGCTGCTACTACAGGGTGCGCCATCTAGACAGGACCTATTTAAATGTTAAATAACTCCGCCATTTTTCAGCTGATTTTGACAAATCAGCCAGATTCTGAAACGTCAGTCATTGCCATTTTAGTCATGCATCGATTTACGCCAAAAAAGTGGGCTGAAATTGTAGCGCTGTTCATTGAAAACAATCGTTCAACTGTGAAAACTGTGCGTGCTTATCGTAAAAAATATGGGAGACATTCGGCGCCTTCCGCCAAGACAATTCGTACTTTGGCGAAAAATTTCTTTGAACACGGGTTTGTAGCTACTCGCCCGCGACCCATTCGACCGCGTCCGCGACGCTCCAATGAAGTTGTTGAAGCGGTTAGAGAGAGTGTTGCCGAAAATCCAAGTGTGTCGTATCGCCGTCGTTCTCAGCAGCTGAACATGAGCGGAACCACTTTAAGAAGAATTTTGAAGGATGATCTCAATCTTTTTCCATACAAAGTGCAACTTACTCAAAGATTGTTGGAAACGGACAAGTTTTTGCAGAGCAAGTTCCCGGGACGCGTTGTGTCGAAAAAGGGTGATTTGGAATGGCCTCCTCGTTCGCCGGATTTGACGGCGCCGGACTTTTTTCTGTGGGGCTATTTGAAGAGTAAGGTGTATGCCAGCAAACCGAAAACTATTGAAGAACTTAAAGCTAATATCACAGCGGAAATTGCTGCTATTACGCCCGAAATGTTGTCAAATACAATGCAAAATGCCCAAAAAAGGGCCGCTTTTTGTGTGTCTAATGGAGGTGGTCATTTGATCGATATTGTATTCTGAGTGAATTGTCAATAAATGGCATTGTATATCGTAAATAAATCTTGTTCATTTTCCAAAATCGGCTGAAAAATGGCGGAGTTATTTAACATTTAAATAGGTCCTGTCTAGATGGCGCACCCTGTACTATTCTTTTCTTTATTTAATTACCGTCTGGGAGGTTGCAGGTACGGGGATTACTACAAGGATAGGAAGGAGCATGAAAATGGAACCTGCTGCAGTGTGTGCGAGCACTGCCACGACTTATTCATGGGCTCCTGAGACTGGCTCCTCGCTGGAGCCTTTACTTGAGCTTAAAGCCCATGTACCTGGTGAAGATAACGTATGTATAGCCCTGCGTGGCTGTTAGTTAGGATCACGCGTGGCAGTCCTGCGAGGCTGCCAAGATTGTAAAAGGGGGGATATTTTAGCTACGAGGAGGCGCATAAGCTATGCCTTGGCCTCCTCATGTGACTGGTGCAAAAACACCACGTCATACATTATATCATGCAGCATATAGTGTATAGGATAAATGTATTCATATACCTAACAAAAACGTCTTGAGAAAGTTAATAGAAAAAGCCTCTCATTTCGTGGGTCATGAACTGAAACCTGTGTCACTGTATTTTTTAAAAATTTAGATGGAAAAATCGTTTTTTTTTTCTGTTTTTCCGATGTTCTGGAAAAACTATCGGACATAGATGAAAATGGTGTAAAGTCGAATGTGAAAATTGACAATATCTATAAAATGAGATATGGTAAGTTGCAATCTCACCATAAAATAAAAGTTATTGTAAACAAAAGTCGAAAAAGAGCATTTTTTATAATTGTTAATAACTTTTGTAATATTTATTGAAATAGTATGCAACTTTACATAGTTGTAAGTTTTGATGTTCATAAAAAGTGTATAAAAGATAAGCATGATCGGTTCAGTAGTTTTTGTAAGATAATATTTATTTATCTGGTTTTTGTTTAGAATGCTTATTTCTAATTAGATGTACAGCTTGGGTAATGACCGAAATACTAATCTTCATCTCATTCTCTCCGTAAAAATTCAAAATATCATGTACTTAAAAAAAAAACGATCATCATATGACTAACAGAACTGGGAATAGCAAATTTTTTAATAAACCGCAGAGCAAATGTTTATAAATATTAAGCGTTAAAATTTCGACAGTTCGTTAATGAAGTTTTGAACTATACCTATAATTTCGTATGGATTTGAAGTTTCTAACGTTGGAGTTCAACGAAAATTTTTAAAAACTGTTTTTATTTAAAATTTATGTTTATATTTGTTTAGTCGTAGTGTTTTATAGCATAACATAATATTCAGATACGGATTTAAATATAATTTGTATATTTTTAGCAGCTTTATTCAAATGTAAATAATTATTTCGTTGTACTCTTACAAACTTCAGGCCCTTAATTTAGTTGACCAATTTATGCAAAATTACGATTATGCGAGTTGGTTAATTTAAGGGTACGCAGTCAAAGATCGCTGAGGAGTCGTGGTGGGGTAACTTCCCTCTGACGCAGTAAAACCGAAAACGAAATTCCAAATCGAAGCGCGTTTAAAAAATTTGCAATATATCGGCTTCCGAATATCATAAAGCTTTTTTTTAATGTGGGGTGACTCGTCGAAAAAAAGTGTCTAGTTTATTTTCACCCTTGCACAATCGCGACCATTCCCTCCCCCCCACTCTTTAAAAAATAATTTTTAAATCATTTTGTTTTTTATTTTAATATATTATATTGCCTTATGATATTTTTTTTATTTATATTATTAAATATAAAAATTTAATGATATCTTGTTTTATTATTTATGTCCGTTAAACAAATTTGGTTCTTTTATTATATTCACAAAATTAAATTTTTATTTTTAAAAATATTTTGCATGGATGTAGGAATTTTTTTCATAATATAAACGCGTACTAGCGTTCCTTGTCGTGGATTTGCAATCAACATTTATGCGTGGAATTCAATATTTTTAATTATTATTAATATAGAATTATTACTATAATAATGATCTATGCAGAAAAATTCATAATACCTATTGATAAATTATGTTTCTAGTTATGTTAGTATTGGGTGTTTAGATGAATAGATTATTCAGATTTCCTGTACGTGAAAATGCGACATACAATTTTTCTTGTGATAAAAATCAACTCCAGCATATGTAAAAGTTTGCCTCTGTGATTTATTAAGAGTAATCGCGAAGGATACTTTTATAAAAAATTGTAAACGTTTAAATTGGAAAGGAAAATCCGTAGAAATCATAGGAATTCTAGGCATGAATGCGGTCTTCTCTGCTGCTGATTCTGCCAAATAATAGTTTCGATAATATTATTATGCATTACGCTAATTTGTAATTTTGTGCCATTACAAAGGATTAGAGAATTTGAATTTTGTATTGGATGTACAACTTTGCTTCCGCCGTTTTTTTCCAAAATTCGAGGCTTTATTGTAAAAAACTGGTTATACATTTATAATTCAAATTATTGTCCATCGCTGACCACTACTTTCTCCCATCTTTCGGGCAGCATACGAATCCCGCGTTGAAAAAACTGGTCATCTTTTGAATCGATCCACGAATCGATCCAATTTTTTACTTCTTCATAAGACCGGAAGTGCTGGTCAGCCAGGCCGTGTGCCATTGATCGAAACAAGTGATAGTCCGAGGGAGCAACGTCTGGAGAATAAGGCGGGTGGGGTAGGACTTCCCATTTCAAAGTTTCCAAATATGTCTTAACCACTTTCGCAACATGAGGTCAAGCATTGTCATGCTGTAAAATCACTTAATCATGTCTCTCGTTGTATTGCGGCCGTTTGTCTTTCAATGCTTGGCTCAAACGCATTAATTGCGTTCGATAACGATCGCCTGTTATTGTTTCAGTCGGTTTTAACAACTCATAATACACTACGCCGAGCTGGTCCCACCAAATACTGATTATGACCTTGGAACCGTGAATATTCGGTTTGGCCGTCGACGTAGAAGCATGGCCGGGATATCCCCATGATTTTCTGCGCTTGAGATTCAACTCGTACGGCACCCAATTTCCTTGTTTCTGAATCATTCTCATGACTCTCAGGCGTTTTGAAATGGCTTGTTGCGTCACTCCCAATGATCCTGCCAATTCTTGTTGCGTTTGACACGAGTCTTGATCAAGTAATGCCTCCAATTTTGCATCTTCGAAAACCTTCTTTCTTCCACCGTCATGCTGGTCTTCGACGTTTAAATCGCTGTTCTTGAAGCGTTGAAACCACTTTCGGCACGTTCTTTCACTAATAGCGGCCTCACCATAGGTATTTGAGAGCATTCGATGAGCCTCAGTCGCAGATTTCTTCATATTAAAGCAGAAAATTAAAACCTCCCGCAAATGACGAGAATTTGGCTCGTAAGCTGACATGTTTAATCGAGAATAACTTTATGATGCAGACACAAATCGACTAATATTTCGATGGCGTTATGTTTACAAATACCTAAGCTTATTGTATGACATCTATGATCTATTTATTTCAACTACCACTTACCGCTACAGCCATCTATGTATTGCAAAACGGCGGAAGCAAAGTTGTACACCCAATAGTAACATGATTGGAGCTCCGCTTTTAAGTTAAGATTATACGGCGGAAAAGCAGCTGGTGTGAGAGAATTTAGAAATTCTTGAGGATAGTAAACAGTATCTTTACTATTAACAATTGCATCAATTGCAAGGTATTCTCAAGTTTTACTTGTGAATTTTTCCGAAGCTATGTTATTTCTCTTTTTTCGCAAATGATACACTGCTCTTTGACAACCATAATTAAGGTTTTTCATGTAAATTTTCAATATCAGGATAAACGTTGGAAATAAGATTATTAATCTATAAATGATCTGATCGATTTTAGTATCAATCAGTATGCTACATCGATTATTATTCCGAACCTTTCCATCACCAACATTTAGAAGTTGCGAAGGAAATTTAGTATCACCGCCGTCAAGGTGATATCATGTTCGTTTGCAAATGTAGAGTTTTGATATTACGCCACAGCGTATATGACTGCAAACACGCTTTGATGATATCTGTTCTGGTTCCTTTCGGTGTGGTTGGTAAAGTTTGACGAAAATCTCCAGCAAATACGAACGAACACACCACCCATGAATTTCGTACTAAATCGTTAGTTCTGTAAAGTTTGATTAATAGCTTCAATATGAGCTTTATGGGCCATCGTACATTCATTCCGGACAATAAATATAGTATTTAACATTATTCTCCCAAGATTTCTATTCTTACGGATACTACAAACAAAATCTTGATCACTAGTGCAACGATCTCATTTGTAGATTTAAATTTAAATTGTTTCGCGCCAAAACCCCAAGCGACAGCATGTCTCGAGGCAGTTACCGACAACAACATACGCGTGCCCAAAATACGACAATTGAGCACGTGCTCGTATTTTAAGTAACCATTATAAATATATACGGGTTTTCTTGCAACAAAGAACTGACTATCAGAATTTAGATTTCTTTTTAAGTTAAATAGCAGCCTCAAATTTTGTAATTAGAAAGAAAAACCAGAGATATCAATTTAAGCAGGCAAACCAATGTAAAGCCGGCATTGCAGTTACCAACTTTACAAAAAGGATATCTTCCAAATTCAAAAAATTATTTGATTCATTTAAATAATAAATTTAATTAAAAGATCAATATAAATCGTTAGCTTTGGGCAATTACTTTTAAAATCCTGCAGTTATCAGGTTAGAAAAAAATTTTAAAATAAATATACAGATAAAATTAAAATTCAAAATTTTGTAATAGATTTAAATAGAATTTGAACATTTATGGGCACGCACATCGTGATTAGCGGCAGCCAACCGAATTCTACGTGGTAGAAAATAATTTATTAAATAATATTTTTATAGCATAATTAACCAAACGGATCGATCGATATTCTAGAAAAACATTTAAGTTATCTATAATTTATCTGCACATTAAATATTATACATAAATCTAGATCTATATAATGGTTCAAATATTCATTTAAAGTAAATCAAAAAAGTGAAGGATAGAACATACATTACACAAAGGAATTACTGCCTCTAATTCAATTCTCCAGAGGGTTTATGGAAGCTATCACACCGCAGCACTCTCGAAGGCTGCATATACTGTTCGCAAGAGCAAAACTCCTCATATACCCGGATAGCACCGATGCGCATAAACCCGCAATTCTATAGAGAGTTGTAAGTGTAGTGGTGTGAGTAAAACCTCTAATCCCTAGAGAGTTGATTTTACTTTTACACCCGCCTCCATCATATCCCTTAGCTTTCCGTAAGATAAAGAATGAGCACGTAATTAACGCGCGGGCCGTTAAATATATATAAATAGGCGTGTGTATGTTAAGTAATCGCAAGTCTGGTGCAAACATACAAAATCGGTTATCACTAGTGAATGAATGTAAAATAAGAGTACTTAGGAGCTGTTAAGCTCATGTGAATTAAATTACTAATAAAACTGATATATAAGATACAATACATTTATAATCTGATTCTTCTTTATCTATGCTCACATGTGTGCGTCTTAATTATCAAAAGGCAAGAACCTTCTAAATAAATTATTTTATATATGCATAGCAAAGAATAACCTTGCACGAAATACATTTAGACAAAGTTTAAATGTTGAATGTGTAGTTCTTCCTCGTGTGAGAAGAGTTGCTGCAATATCTGATGATGCCACCGCTAATGCATTTACTTTTGTGCATCTTACCTTTGCGTGAATTAAATTTATAAGAAAAGCTTGTTCAGAAAAAAATTTTTTCTTCCCCAAGAGCATCTGGGAAAAATGTCACTCATGTTGTTTCTAACACTTTCAACAATAGAATCAAAAGCTTCTTTCTAATCTGGTACTAACTTAGGCAAATGTTTCGATTATAATTTTGTAGTTAATTAGTGTCATAAGAAAATATGAATGTACTATCATGTAGATTGTTCAAGATATTTTGATCACGGATAAGTGAAGGTAGGCCAAAGTCTATAACATATTTTTCGTAAAGGCTAATAACTTCATCCTCAATTTGTATAAGACACATATTGAAAACATTATCAAAATACATTAAAAAATAATCATTAAATATTTGAAGCTGTATGCACAATACTTTCACATAAATAAGTTCGAAATGTTTTCCACAATAGAACTGATTGCAATGGTTAACAGAGTACTAAAATTATAGTAAACAAATCTCTTGTTTTCGATGGTACCTGTGATAATACAGCATCTACAAGAGTATATTTTCATTGATCATCATTTTCCAAGAGTCTTAATGCTTGGCAAGATGCTTTGAAAGTAGTTTGAAGTATTCCATCCAATGTTGTCAAACCTTTAAAAGATGTTGGACCTCGAGCATGATGTTGTAACAATCTCAAATGAAAACATTCAGCTTGATTAGGATAAATGGTATAAACTCTGCCCAGTGCAGTATCTTCTTAGATTCCTGGAAAACCTTTGACATCTTGTACCCGTTTTTTCTTGAAAAAATGTTATTGACTCAAACGTAATAATTAGGCAATACAACAATGTTTTTGCAAATTCATCAGATCGACAACATTCGAAAAAAGAAATAAGAATAGTACGCCGTAGATTTTCAACAATATTATGGATATTTCGTTCTGTAAAATAAACACGTTGATGATTTTCAAGATGAACAGCAGGATGTATAGCTGGATGTCGATCATGAATTGAAAATTCTAAAAATCTCCAGACGGCTTCAGAAGTACACATATAGCGATCAATAATGTAATTAGTTATTTCATCAGAATTTTCTGATCGAAAAAGTTCTTTCCGTCCCTTTGTTAATGTATTTACATACTAGGTAGTTCAATATGAAGCCGGACTAACTGAAAAAATGCGGTTTTTTTCAGTAAAATTCTTATCTAATCTTAAACATATTCCCCCATTCCTTAATATACTTACCACAGCCATCTCTTAATATTTTGATACCTTTTTTTAAAATAAGATTGATCGAGACCCTCAAAATACGCTATTGTCTCCTGCTTGAACTCCTCATTTGACAAAAATCTTTTACCCTGAAGTCATCTTTTTAAGTTTAGAAAGAGGTAATAATCACTGGGGGTCAGGTCAGGAGAATAAGGCGGATAAAGAAGCAATTTAAAGTGCATTTTATCAATTTTTGCCAATGTTGGCAACGATTTGTGCGCTAGTGCATTGTCTTGCAAAAACAGAATTTTTTTCCTCGCCAAATAAGGTCGTTTTTGCTTAATTTTCTTACTTAATTGATCAAATAATGAATAGTAGTATTCCCCTGTTGTCTTTCCTTTTTCCGAAAAATCTATAAAAATTATTCTGTGTGCATCCAAAAATATGGAGGCCGTAACCTTTCCGGCCAATTTTTTGGTCTTCGGTTGTTTGGGAGCGCTTCCACCAGCTTCTACCTATTCTTTTGATTGTTGTTTGGACTTTGGTATGAAATGGTGGAGCCAGGTTTCATCAATAGTTATTAACCGGCAAACGAAATCTTTAAGATTACGCTAGAATAGCTCCAAAAAATGCTTTGAATCACGAGTACGTTGTCGTTTTTAGTCAAGGCTGAGCAAACGCGGCACCCATCTTGCGGTTAGCTTTTTTATTTCCAAATTTTTATGTAAAATGGAAATAATCGATCCAGTTGATATGGCTATGATCTTAGCTAACTCACGCACGTTAACTTTGGGATCATCAAGAACAATGTCAATTTGTTCAGTAGTAGCCGTTTTTCTGGTCCACCACCACGTTCGCTTTTTATGCACGAAAAACCCCTTTTGAATTCAGCAAACTAATAACAAACAGTCGTTTTTGACGGAGTTGATTCGCCATGATATTTATCCAGCTTTTCCTTCGTTTCTTATGTATTTTTTTCACGTAAAAAATAATGTTTAATAATTGCACGAAATTTAACGCTATCTATGTTTTAAGAAAATTTCGAAGTAGGCTGCTTTCAATAATTGTAACTCTATGAATAATTGATATATCAATCTAAAACTTTCAATATAATTAAGACAGGAAACAACTTGTTGAACGTACATATTTTGATCGAGCTCAGTGCTGTCATCTGTTCGAGTCCAGTTGCATGTTGAACCACCTAGTATGTATCTTATAGATTAAACAGAATGGTAGTATTCTATATTGATATGAGTACCGAAACACCGTGATAACATGGGACAATATGCAACAACCTAACGATTACCTATTTTAAAAATTGTTCTATATGTAGTCAAAATAGCAGTGAAAAACTTCATTTTAAAACGATCTTCTTCGGTGACTCGAGTATCCATCATCACTAGTCTGCGTTTCTGCAACGAACTGTTAAGGATACTTTTTTAAACATTTACCGTCGATCATGCACGGCTTAGTTCTCCGCAGGGACCATGTACCATATTTTTACATACAATTTCATATATAGTAGAAAAGGATCGGATCTTCTGTCTGGTGACGCAGAAAAAATGATTTTATCGATTTCATCTGGTTGAATTTTGGTACGTAATCATAAAAATATGTGAGTGAGAGAAAAACTTCGCTTCTGCCACTCCACACTATACAAGGTGTATTTAATAAATAAAGTCAATTTTGATGTTGATAAAAATATTTATTTATTCATCAATATTTATGTTATCCCCTTCAAAGTAATACCCATAAGATATTACCTATAAGATATTTTAATTTAAAATAATAAGATAAAATGATAAGATATTACCCATAAGATATTTTAATTTAAAATAATAAGATAATATAATTTTAGAAAAAGCCTTTCAGAGTTTTATTTTTACATACATTCTTATAGGGGTCTGTTATTTTCATTTATAATTTTGCCTAAATTTCTATCATATTATAATAAAATAAATAAGCGTTCTGAAAAGAAAAAATAATCAGCTCAGATAGTGGATTAAAAATTTGGAATTGACGATTATTTCGAAAAAAAATTCAACGAAAAATTAAAAAATCTATGGATTTCTGAATAAGTTACCGAAAGTTAAATATTGGGAAAAATGGCGGA
Organism: Chalcis sispes; assembly: GCA_949987625.1. Lineage (NCBI taxonomy): Eukaryota > Metazoa > Arthropoda > Insecta > Hymenoptera > Chalcididae > Chalcis > Chalcis sispes. Next base: position 41,088,669 of record OX465095.1, on the reverse strand, counting down.
AGATTAATAATGTACATTTAAAATATTTATGTTTATGATTATAAAGATTCTTGCAATGATTAAAAAATATACATTTTTAAAAACAAAATATATGTAAAATTAATGTAAGTTTCTAATACTTATTTTTATACTTAATAAAAATAATTTTGACAAGTGGAAAAATATATTATAATAATAAATATATATTGAGAAATATTAGGTGTACAACTAAGTTCCCGCTGTTGGTCAATAGATGGCTCCAGCAGTAAGTACTTGTCGATTTCGACATCCAAAATGTCATGTAGCAAGGTTAGACATACGAAGTACCCTCCCATGGCTCAGTGCGAGTTTCAACTCCTTCCGTTAACTACGTCATTTTTATAACTGCTATTAGTGAAGTTGTGTTTTGGTTGTGCGTCACACAAAATGGAACAGTGGATGTTCCATCATGACAGTCTCCCATGATATACTGCCCTCTCCGTCACAGAACTTTTGACCTCAAATTGCTGTGGTTCCCCAGCCCTCGTATTCACCTGATCTCAGTCTCTGTGACTTTTTCCTTCTTTCTAAACTGAAAAATGCCTTCAAAGGACGTCATTTCGTGACTTTAGAAAACATCCAAAAGAGTGTAACAGACATGCTGAAGACCATACTGGTTTAAGACTTCCAGCGCTGCTACCAAAAATGGGAACAACGTCTCTATCGGTGTGTAGCTACCCAAGGGAACTACTTCGAAGGGGATAACATTGATGTTTGAAAAAAATAAAAACTTCGATAAATAAAAAATCAGTCTTATTACTTTAATGCCACACCTCGTATAGTAAACAAATCTTTTTGAGACATTAGTGATTTTGTTTTTGCGTCATATACTTCTGGTTGTATAAAAATGTCTCATTTTGTGCCAAATAATCGTTATTTGCGGAAAGTGTTGCTTTTCTTGTTTCATTTTAAGAAAACAGCGGCTGAAGTACATCGGGAGCTCCAAAACATTTACGGAGATGCTGCTCTAAGTGAAACAACGAGCCGTGGTTGGTTCCATCGCTTCAAACACGGTGATTTCGATATTGACAACCATCCGCGTGAACGAAGGCCAAAAACTTTCGAAGACGCTGAACTGGAGGCATTGCTCGACGAGGATCCATGTCAAACGGAAAATAAACTTATTTCAATATTAGGAGTTACCCACCAAGCAATTTCCAAGCGATTGCATGCGTTAGGAATGATTCAAAAGCAGGAAACTTGAGTTCCTTGTGATTTGAAGCCAAGAGACTTTGAGCGTCGTTTTATCGCCTGTGAACAACTGCTCCAACGGCAAAAAAGGTAGGGGTTTCTTCATCGCAACGTGACAAGTGATGAAAAATAGATTCATTGCAGCAACCCATAGAGAAGAAAGTCATAGGGACTGCCCGGTCGTGCTTCTATGTCGTCGGCTCGGCCCAATATTCACGCTGAGGACCCGTTAACGGGTTACCCCCACTTGCGACTTTGAAAAAATCGATTTTTTGTTAATTGCATTTTTTTAAAGTATAAGTATCTGAGAATATGACCTGGAAATTTCAAGTCGATCCGAACAAAATTGACTGAGATATGAGCGTTGAAAGAGAAGAATCCGTTGTGTAAACAACCGGCAATTAAAACTTTAAACGCGTTTTTCTCGAAATAGCATTTCTGAAGTCGTTGACCAAGATTACTCGAACACTAATGAACCGATCTTTTTGAAATTTTGCAGGCTTATTTAATACATAAAAATGTAGTCTTTAATCGTTCGAATTTTTGTTTCGAAAAAAAATGGCCGTTTTATAGCCAAAAAACGGCCGTTTTTTTTCGTTAAAATCAAACCATTAACTTTGACTGTCCGCCATTTTGTAAAAAATAAATATTTTTTTAAATCCTTTGATTAAAGACTAGTTTATACTTATATTTAACTGAATCTATCCACATTTTTTGTTTCAAATGATCCACTTCGCCGCAATGTTGGTCACCACAAACCGTATAAATAAAAACACTATTTCATTGGCGGCCATTTGCCACTTAACAATGTAATATTTTGCAATAAAAAAACTACTGAAAGTGTTTCAAGATGTATTCTTTAAGATGATTTAATAATCGTCTAGAAAAGTTTTGTAGTTTTCTTTAAAAAAATTCATGAAAAAGGCCTTTTTTGTTGAGCTACAACTGGGGGTAACCCCTTAAAACCTACTTGAAAACGCTCAAATCGGAAATCTTATCCCACCCGTCATATTCCCCAGATATTCCGGCGTCCGATTATCACTAGTTCCGTTCAATTGCACATGGTCTGGTTGATCAGCAATTCCGCTCATATGAAGATATCAAAAATTAGTTTGATTCGTGGATAGCTTAAAAAGTCTAACATTTTTACCGTAAAGGTATTCAAGCTCTGCCAGGAAGATGGAAAAAAGTTGTAGCTGGGCAATACTCTGAATAATTCATTTGTAACCATTTTTTTACAATAAAGTTGTATTTACATAAAAAAAAACAGCGAGTACTTAGTTGCGCACCTGATAATTGGAAATGATTCAATGTATTGTTAAGAAAAAATAATATAGCAACAAAGTGATTCAAACAAAGAGTACATTTTTCTAAAACAGTTTTTGTCACTCATAATATCACAACTTAAAATTTCAATTCATTTATTTGGCACTGATTTATCGCATAAATTTATTATTTATAATTAATTATTTGGCTTTACTTATTCTAATCTCTTCTTAAAACATAAATTTATCTTATATGTAAATTAACATTATAAATATTAGGTATAGTAAAAAGTAATCCATTATTTTGCCAATAGATGGCTTTAGTAGTCTGTATCTCCCGTTGTAAAAGTGCGATCCGGTTACACTAGATGGCATTAGAAAGATAAGATTTCGTACTAAAAAAGCTTCGGATACAGTTTTGTGATTGCTTGACTCAGTATTTTTTTAGCACGCGTCAAAGATGGACACCAACAAAGAGAAAATACGCCATATTTTACAGTTTTTTTTCGATAAAGGCGAAAACGCAAGCCAGGCAGCTGAAAATGTAAAAAGTGTTTATGATCCTGATACTGTGACAGCCAATCACGCGCAATTTTGGTTTTATCGATTCCGTTTCGGTAATTTTGACGTCAAAGATGCACCACGCTCTGGAAGGCCAATTGTCGGAAATGTCGATAAAATAATGGAAATCGTCGAGTCCAAGCGTCACGTAAGCACTGTTTGGATTGCCCAGGAGCTAAACATTGCACAAAAAACCGTTTGGAACCACTTAAATAAGGCTGGATACAAAAAGAAGTTTGATGTATGGGTGCCACACGAGTTATCGCAAAGAAACCTCATGGACCGTATTTCCATCTGCGAATCGCTGCTGAATCGCAACAATATCGATCCATTTCTGAAGTGGATGGTTACTGGTGATGAAAAGTGGGTCACTTACGACAACGTCAAGCGACAATGGTCGTGGTCAAATCGCGGTGAGCCGGCGCAAACGGTGGCCAAGCAAGGGTTGACAGTCAGGAAGGTTTTGCTGTGTGTTTGGTGGGACTGGCAGGGAATCATCTACTATGAGCTGCTCCCCTACGGCCGAACTCTTAATTCGGACCTGCACTGTCAACAATTGGACCGTCTGAAAGAAGCAATCGCCCAGAAGTGGCCAGCTTTGGCTAATAGGAGAGGAATTATGTTCCTTTAGAACAACGCCAGGCCGCATACATCGATAGTGACTCGCCAAAAGCTCCGGGAGCTGGGTTGGGAAGTTCTTATGCATCCACCTTTTAGTCCGGACCTGGCACCAAGTAATCACCACCTGTTCCTGTCTATGACGAATGATTTTGCAGGTGAAAAATTCGCCTCAAGAGAAGATTGTGAAAATCGACTGTCCCAGTTTTTTGACAATAGAGACAAGGGTTTCTACGAGAGAGGCATTATGAAATTACCTCCAAAATGGCAACAAGTTATCGAACAAAACGGTGCATATTTGACCTAAATCGTATCATTCTATCTATGCTAAATAAAACCTTCAATTTAATGCGAAAATAGTGGATTACTTTTTACTACACCTAATATATGTAGAATTGTTCGCGAATACGCAAACTTCGTATAGGTTAGGTTATGCCGATACTGAACTGCCCAACTAATATAAATATTAATGCATAAATTTTCTATTTTTTAATTGATTTCTCATCTTACTAATGACATTTTTATATTTTCTTTAAATACATTTTATGATTTTGAAAGTATGTAGCTTATTAAAAAATCAACTTTATGGCATTTACATAAGTAACATATATTTGATTAGAGAGTTGGGTACAAGCTGCCTTCAAATTGAACATTTTTAACAAAAACGGAATAAGTAAATACAATTTCACAAAAACTATTCAATCGTTCGTGCTTACATTTTATACACTTTTCATGATCATTAAAATTCACAAAATTGCAAACGTCATATCCTCAAGTAAAATGTCAAAAAAATTTTCCTTTTCCCTTTATCTTTCTTCCACCTAAAGGATTACGAAAAAGAGTTATCTCTTCCCCTCTCCGCAGAATAAAAAAAGATACGCATATGTGCAATACAGAGCATAACCAATGAGCGCCGAAAAAAAGTAAGGATGCATCGAAGTATTTTTTCTTTTTCTTTCTTTCTATTAAAATTCAGATTTATTTAACAAACATATGCGAATTATTGAACTTCGTAACAATTTAACGCTTTCCTGATATTTTCATATTTTGATATAATAAGTTTTAGTTAATTCTTTTTATAATAAAATAAATAAATCTTAAATATAATTAAATATGAGCATTTAAAATACAAGTATATATTTTAAATTATTAATAAATTAATGTTAATATTAATACTAATTAAAAAAAAAACTAAATTTATAATTTAAATTTATCATTTTATTATTTTTCTAATTTACGTTTATTTTGAATTACGATTAATTGCAAAACTAAAATAGTCATACAGAACCGCAGATTAAAAGTATAGTATTACATGAACATTTGAGGATATACGAGTGTGTACAGCAAATAACGGGAATTTTCGATTTTTAAAAAAAATATTTATTTATTCGTCTACATTAACGTTGTTGCCTTCGAAGTAGTCCCCATTAGATATTATGCACTTGTGCCAGCGCTTCTTCCAATCCTCGGAACACTTCTGAAACTCGATCTTTGGGAGAGCCTTTAGCTCTTTCAGCAAAGCGCTTTTAATGTCATCTATGCTTGTAAAACGACGGCTCATTAAGGTTCTCTTTATTTTTGGAAATAGAAAAAAGAGTCACGGAGCCATGTCTGGCGAATATGGAGGCTGAGGCATCGTTACAGTATATATGTTTGGCCAAAGATTCATGAACAAGCAATGAATTGTGAGCAGGTTCATTATTGTGGTGCAAAAGCCATGAATTGTTTTGCCACAAATCCGGGCGTTTTTTTCGGATTGCTTCACGCAAACGGCGTTGAACTTGTAGGTGATACTTCTTATTGACCGTTTGACCTCGTAGCAAGAATTCATGATGCACTATGCCATTAAAATCGAAGAACACAATGATCATAACCTTCACGTTCGACGGCACTTGTCCAGCCTTTTTCGGTCTTGGCGATCCAAAATGCTTCCATTGGGACGATTGAGCCTTCGTTTCGCCGTCATATCCGCAAACCCATGTTTAGTCACCTGTTATAACATGTTTCGGCAATTCTGCATCATGTTAACTTCATTTAGTGACTCCTGAGCAACTTCCATTCGCCGCGGTTATTGTTCGAAATTAAATCATCAAGGTTGTTTCATGGTAATCCTAGATTTGACCGTAGAATGGCTTTGTAAGTCATTTTCGATTTGATCTTGAAAAACCATTTCAAAGTTAAATGGGGATGATATTGATCTTCAGCTTTGATCCCTGGAGGTCAAGGTCGACCTGGGCGACGAAACGCTACTGTGCGGGATATCGCAACTGTAACGTCGGGGTGACGTTACTATTGCGTGCGAATTTGACGCAAACCTGCCTTGTGCCTTTTTCGAGCCTGAGTACTGAAACTTATGGGCTCGGGACGGCAGAGGTATTAATTGTATTTACAAAATTGTATAATAACTTAAAACTAATGTTATTATTTATGTTTTATAAATGTTTATTTTATTATAATAATTTACGTAAAATTTGAACTAGGCTACGAAAAAGAATCGTCTTCGTAGCTTAATTCTAACAATAATTACAATTAGTTAATTCATTTTTAATATTTTATTTAGTTTTGTTATTAAAAAAAAAGATTTTATTGGTCTTATAATGTTTAAGTTTTTCTATTATGTTAGCATCTATATAATTTCAAAAATTTTCTTTACAAAGAGTTTAACTTAAATATATGTTTCTATAATTGTCCGCATTTTAATGAATAATAATGATAATTGTTATAATACAAAATAAGTTTTAAACAAAATATCATAGTGATAGTTTATTTGATGAGTTGAATAATTTTAACTTTGCGTTTAAGATATAATGTTGATTTCAGATTTACATTATTATTACATAAAATCTAGACAATTATAGAGGCGACTTATAATTTAAATATCGCTTGATTCTGAATATGATCTTGATCATTAATTTTAAAATATAATTTAAAATAATTTTTAAACATAATTAATGCCAAGATATAAAAAGAATAATTTTAACTAGTAAGTTCTAAAATATAATTCTAAAATAACTCTATGAAAATTAATTCTAATATAAACTTAAACCTAAATATACTTTTAGCTTAGGAGTAACAAAAAAAATATTATTAGGAGTTTCGGTAATGTTAACTTTACAAAACATTTTGTTTTTATATTAATCTTAAAATTAAATTAATCATTATTATGTATAGTAATATTTTTTGTATTGAGGTTTTACATAAAACGTATAATTACATATATTTATTTCATGCGCGTTTTCTTTCGCATAATTTTTTATTTAAATGTAAAAATCAACTTAAATTCTAATGCGCGTATTAGCTTGAACTTAAATATTGGTTCCTTTTAATAAAAAGATAAAACGATTCCTTTATAATTCAAATTATCTTAAACGTTTATAAATTTTATTAAAGAAAATTAATACATAGGAAAATTTATTACATGTGTTTTTTTTTTTTATCTTTTTATTTCAAAAGAAAGAATAGAAAATTATCTTGTTATTTTGTTCAATGAAAATGAACAATAGTCAGGCCGTTTTTGCTATCGTGAAAAATTGTTGTAGATATTTTTAGTATAATTCTTTTTTTTTTAGTATACGTATACATTTTTATATGCATACCTTAGAAAGAAAAATCGGCTGCATTATTTTAAAGTAAAATTCGATTAAATTTGAAGATAGCAATTGTGTTTTTTGTTTTTTTTTTAATATACATGTTCTATTTTATTTAAAAATAATTACCCTTTTATAATATTAAAAATGTAAAATTGTCGTAAATTATACAAGAAGCAGGAGTTTGTTGTATTTTGGTGAAATAAATTATATAACTGTTGGAAACTTATTTTTGGATTTTAAATTATTTATAAAATTTAAATTTTTACTTGGTATATGTTAAACAATAAGAAATTTTCTCTAATATCTCGTATGCACTTTCTATGTTTTTTCCTTTCGGATTTTAAATAATTATTTTGGAATTTATTTTGTATAAAAAAAAATATATACCTTGTGAGGTATTTTTAGAAATCGCAGTTTTTATACTTTTTGTTAAACATTGTATCTTTTATTTTATTTAAATATTATTCAATATATTCCTAGTTTAAAACAGTTACTCAATTTATTTATCGAGGTCTTCCTAGTGACCTATTTATTGTTTTATTACGCTACCTGTACAGTGTATCGGTAAGCGAATTTACGGTTATAATTTGCGATAATAAAACAATTTAAAAATATCGCATAACATTATAATTGTATTACGCAGGGAAAGTTCGAAAAAAAGAAAATACGTATTTTAGATAGGAAAACTACGGGTAGAAAAAACGGTGTTTATGGGACAGTTTTATATTTTTCGGCGCCGAGTTGACGTGCACGTGCTTGGCCTAGTGTCCTTTTGTTAGACTCAAGTGCATGTACCATTTTTTCTACCGTTCCGGGAAAACTCGTAAACTCTTGGCCCACGCTTAGGGTCTCTTCCACAACGGTCTGTGTCAATAGCCCGCGCGTTAAGTAAGTTTTTGGAGGGAAAAATTCTCATTGGAGGAAAAAATTTACTATAGTTCGACGCAAGTGGTCGATGAGATCAAAGCGCTTTCCCGCTAAACGGCAAGGGCAGGAACAAAAAAAAACAGAGAGAAGACTTATTGGCTTAACACATATAAAAAAAACGGAGGTCGTTTACCGACGTTACACAACCTATAGAGCATTCGACTTTTTCGTACATGTACGCTCAATGGCGCATGTACACGTGATGTGTTGGCAGCAGTAATGGATTTTAGTTCCTTTATGAGCGTCAGCTGCACAGATCGGACCCATTGCAAAGAATTTAAGCGTTGGAAAAGTTAGCATTACAGCTTCAGTAGCCTGATTCTAAAAGCCGAATTGTGAGAGGCAAGGGGACTAACATTAAAAAAGCACTCCATGGGGACATGCTTCTACTACGTCCACGTCGTTGTCCCCGGGTAACGCTATAAGTAGATTAAAAATTTTCATCATGACAGATTCTTTTTAAACGTATTTATCCACAGAATTTCAATTTGCAGAACACGATGTGTATTCATCGAGAAATTCTAATACGGTAACGATTTTTGAACGCATTTTTAATTTTGTCGATTACAGCGACATCTGTCGCGATCTAAAAAATGTTCCGAACAAAACTTCCATATTTTTCGACGCAGAATCAGAATCTGCAATATAAAATTGGGGTAACCATTTCATATTTTTAAGTTGAAACCACTCCATAAGGGGAGTTAGAGGCGGGGGGGGGCGGTCGATTTTGGTGTCATTGCACGTCCCCTATCCAGGTTAACAAATTTTCCTTTTCTACCTTTTCATATGCGTAGTTAGTGAGATATTCGCATCGATAGATTAAAACTGCCGATTACAGCGCCATCTGTCACGCATCGAAAAAAATGTTTGAGACAAAACTTCCATATTTTTTGACGCAGAATCAGAATCTGTAATAAAAAGTTAGGATTCCCATTTGAAATTCGCGATTTGACCCCCAAATAACCTTCAAATTTGACCTCAAGGTTAACGCCAGGGTCAGCGTTGGACGACCCCTTTCAACTCTTACAACTTTTGTCCAAAATATTTTTTGGTATAACCATCTCCGTTTGAAGTTATTTCGACCGATAGATTAAAACAGACCACCCTGTATGTATATATATATATATATATATATATATATATATATATATATATATATATATATATATATATATACAGGGTCATCCAAAAGTCCCGGTACGGCAGAAAAACTTTCGAAGAATGCATTTTAGGAAAAAACGCTTTAGACAAAAGTATAAGGATTTTTTCCTGACTATCTGATGGTAACCTTGGATTTAACCTTTGCTTTGACCTTCAAGGTCATTTAAAGAACAAGTTAAGTTTTGTAAATGGGAACCTTTATTTTTTATCGCGGATTTGGAAAGAGCAAAAAATTTTGCGTCTAAACATGACCTTGACCAACTCCTTGACCATGACCTTCTAGGACAAATATGGATCGAGTGCCGAGAGTCCTGGTACGAATGTACTCCCGACCAATTAATGTAAAGTAGCGTATACTTTTGACCAATTGAGGCAAGGCAATGTGTAGTCTCGAGTTCAATTGAAAATTCTTATGGCCGTCAAGGAATTTGCAAAATTGTCGATGGAAAACATTTAGACCACAGGTTGTAAGCCTTGTCTTAACTGGCCGAGATTGTTAGCCAATCCTCAACAGTCCGGGATCGTTAGACTTGCCTTAATTGGCCAGGCGATCTCCTTGCCTAACTAACTGGAATCGCTAGTTATCCTACAGTCACTGAAATTTTTGAAAATTCTTAAAAAAATCTGTTTAAAATGACCTTCAAATACTCGTTCAAGGCCAAGAGCTTGATTATGGTCATATTCGTACATTTGTTTTTCCGTTCTTCCTAACTTATCAAAAAAATAATAGTTAATGCAAATAAAATAACCTGACTTTGACATGATCTTGAGGTCATTTTCAAAATCGTAATCAAGGTCTTACTTGAACGTTAAATTTTAACTTATTCCAAATCTGCAATAAAAAATAGGGGTTACCGATGAAAAAGCAATTTTAACCTTGTAATGACTTTAAAGATCATTGTCAAAGTCATGTTTAAGACCATATTTGGACGTAAATTCTTCTGCTCTTTCTAAATCCGTGATAAGCAATAAGAGTTCCAACTTAAAAAACTTAACTAGTCCTTCAAATGACCTTGGTCAATAAAGGTTAACTTGTAGGTCAAATCCAAGGTAACCATCAGATAGCCAGGAAAAAATCCTTATAATTTTGTCAGAAACGTTTTTTCACAAAATGCATTCTTCAAAAGTTTTTCTGCCGTACCGGGACTTTTGGATGACCCCGTATATATACTATAGTATAGTATATATACTAGTATATATATATATACATATATATACATATAGGGTGGGCCATTTTAATTCCCCCCCCCCTAAATATCTCAGAATCCAAGCAAGATACGGAAAAAAGTTGCAGACAGAAATTGAAGAAGGCATAGGGGGTCAGATAACAGTGACCTTTAGCTTGACCTTAGAGTTGACGTTTGAGGTCAGTTAAAGGTCAACTTTATTTTTGAAATAGAAACCCTTATTTTTTATGCCGGAATCGGAAAGAGCAAAGAATTATTCATCAAATTTGTTTAGAACAAAATTTTGTTTTATAATTTAAATATATTTGAATATCGGATTTTTAATCGTGAAAATCGTTAAAAAATTTCTGATTCATGTGACTTTTTGTTAAATGACAGAATTAATTACATTTTTTTAAATTTTACGTTTCAGCCAATCTTAATAAGTACATTGGCTTCATTTTTTTTCGTTACATAAATTTTTAAAATTTTAATTATTGTTTTATCTTAATTATGCAAACGTGACGAACAGAACTAAAAATGGCTGACTATCAGCCCAATGATATTGTTGATATGATAATGGTTCTAGGAGAAAGTCATAAAAATTATCGTGCTGCGGCACGACTGTACGCAGAACGTTTTCCTAATAGAAGACATCCTGATCATAGAACAATAAGTCAGTTAACACAAAGAACTCGTGGTGGACAGCTGATTCGTCAGCGCAGGCGTCATGAATATGACGAAAATGATGTTCGTGTTGTGACATTACGTACACGTTCAATTGACATCTTAGTAACCTCAGCTATTTCCTTTACTTTTAATCTGCGGTTCTCCATCACTATTTTAATTTCACGATTAAAATCGCAATTTTAATTTTTCAATTTCACGTGGCTTGAAAATAAGTGATAAAAATGCTATTCTCAATAATACTTCATGTTAATTTTTAAAAAATAAAAACAATTACTCGCTTTCCTACGTTCTGATCGATTCTAAAAATTTAGCATAAACTTCCTAACTCCCCCCCCCCCTTCAGATAGAGTTAGAATTTGGTACAGATCTTTCTTTTTATGTTCTACGTAATCTCCCAAAAAGATTTTCGACAACTGGCAATAGTTTTCGAGATATCGATTATTAAAGTTATAAAAAAAAAATTTTTATTTTTCATATATTTTGAGAAATATTGGTTTTTCGAAAAATTAACAAAAATAATTTTATATTTTGAATTAATAAAATATTTTAAATTTAAACCCAATAACCCAAATTCCAAATCCAAACCCAAACTTAAAACCAAAGACAAACGCAATAACCAAAATTCCAAACCCAAACTTAATCCAAAAACCAAAGCACAAACCCAAACTTAAAACCAATACACAAACCCAATAACCCGAACCCAAATTTCAAACCAAAACACAAACCCAATGACTCAAACCCAAACCTAAAACGAAAACACAAACCTAATAACCCAAACCTAAATGATATGAAAGCAATATGGCAAGCATGAGAGTAATGTCCAATAACAGTGGCGAGGGAAAGTCGCCGTGGGAGAAAGAGCTTACGTACAGGCGCGACGAAGATCCGCGCAAAGCGGAGAGCGTAAAAATGTATATAGATATAGTTGGAAGTGAGCGAAGTAGGGGATAGAGCTCACGCGTCAGGGTCGACGAAGATTCGCACAAAGCGGAGGGCGCGATAACAAGTATAGATAAGCTAAAACAGAATGAACAAGTATAGATATACCGATAACATTGAAAAATATGCAATGTAAATTTACAAAAAAATTTCTCAATTATTTTTTTTTTTTTGTATCAATTTTGACAAGAAATTGTATTTTAAACATAAAATTGATTTTATGACTTTTTCGAAAAACTAATATTTTTCGAGATATTTGCGAAAATAAATTTTTTTTTTTACAACTTTAATAATCGATATCTCGAAAACTATTGCCCGTCGCCAAAAATCTTTTTGGGAGATTACTTAGAACATAAAAAGAAAGATCTGTACCAAATTTCAGCTCGATCGGAAGGGAGGGGTGATTTCGGAAGTGTATCCAAAATTTAAGTGAGTTATCATGATGGTAATATTTATTAATGTACGAAGTTTTAACGATATCTCAATTTTAAATCTTAAATGATAGAACCTCCTTAAAGGTACTAGAGTACGTTTGGAGCCATTCCGAAAGATAGCATCGCGTCAGTGGTCTACCAGCAATGGTTGTAATCGTTAATATATACGCACATCCGTTTTCGTTCAGACCAGCGAATCCTATGCGACCTCAGCGTCATAAGTGTGAAAAAATGATTATATCCAAAATTAATTTTGTTTGCGTTAATGTGTTTGTAACAACGTAAGTATTAGTATGAATTAGCTTTAATGTTTTTTTTTTCTATTCATAAATAATGATACAACCTTTATATAGATAGCATATAATCTCTAAAATCAGAGCGTAGCAAATTCTCTTATAGAAGAGGACAAAAATAACAAATGACTTATTGATAATACTTAGAAAATCGAGGATCATGTTCAGATACAATTGAAAACAGTAAACCACAAATTGTGATCGATTACAACGCAACAAAATGTGGTACTGATTGTTTTAACTGGCTGTGCCATGCAGATACAATAAATTTGAAGAGTTACCACTAGCCTGTAAAGGTATTTCACGGAATGTTCAACCAAATAAATCCAGCAGTAACCAAAAGGTATAAACTAAATACTGCTTTGATAAAATTTCTATGTATTTCATCAGAAAGTATTTGGAACAGTGCTACAATCTAAGTCAAAAAATCAAATTCTACAATCTTGTTTACAAATAGGTATTAGTTGTATTTTAGGTAAGATTCCACAGCCAATTATCGAAGAACAAGTAGAGTTACCTACAAAAAAGAGATGTAGACTTTGTAAGAGAGTGAAGGACAGAAAAGCGAAAATGCTCTTCTTGTAAACATACTATGTGCAATGAGCACTGTATTTATTTATGCATATATTGCAAGAGTAATGAGTAATTCTTCAATTTTAATAGTAACTTTTTTACTTTTTTATATAAATACTAATAATGAAACGATAAAGTTTATCAATGGAAAAACAATTTTTTACTTTATTTTGCATGTGAAAACATATTTTTGATCTATGAGTTTTATAAGAATTACTAACTTTAAACTTCAAATTATCATTTTTTCAAAATTCATTAAAATATTATTATTTTTTTTTTAATGTATTACTTTGAGAATATAACCAATGAATTTCTTTACTATATTTTAAAAATTAAAATTTTCTGTAAAAATAATCAAATTTTTAGAAATTTTTTTTCATTATATTTTTCAGCATAAAAAAATTTAAAAAAAAAAAAAGGAAATAAGCATAGAAAAAGGGGATCTTAAACTAAATTCAGCATAAAAAGAAAAGATCTTAAAATAAAACTAAGTTTAAAGATTTTCTTAACAGGTTAAAAAAATGGATTTGAAGTTTCCAATGTTGGAGTCCAACGAAATTTTTTAAAAACTGTTTTTATTTAAAATTTATGTTTATAATTTTTTTAGTCTTAGTGTTTCATAGCATAACAAAATATTCAGATATGGATTTAAATATAATTTGTACATTTTTAACAGCTTTATTTAAATGTTAAAAATTATTTTGTTATATTCTAACATTACAAACTTCAGACCCATAAGCAAAAGGCAAATGGCAACTGTTTTCTCATGTTAAATCCAATGAACTCCTAAATAACAACAGCATTATTTTTAGGTATGATCACAACAAATTAATGAATAACGTTTATTCCATCTACTCTGCTATACTAAGATAATTCACAGTCAATAATTATAGACTGCAAGAACAATGTCAATTTTTAAAATATTCACATTACAAAAAAATAAAAATCAAGTCGATTAAAATATTCGAAAATTTTATCTTGAATACATTAAAAAAAACATCATTTTTATAAAAAAATTTTATTTTCTTAATCTAGAAAAAAAAACTGATCTAATCAAGAATAAAAGAAGCAGTATAAATCTTGTAGATTCTTTACAAATAATCATCTCACAACTAAATTATTTTAATAAAAGAATTTATTTACAATTAAAATTAATAAAAAATATTTTATGTTACAAGACATTAATTAAGACACAATATTTTATATTTAAACACTGTCTTTCAAAGTTAATTTTTTTAAAAACGTTTATCAACAATTGCTAATTTTATTATAATTCAACTAGAATCCAGTTATTAATATCATTATATTTGTTATATTATATTACTATAAATATTTTACAGAACAAAATTTATATACAGTCTAGTTCGATAGTACAAAATAATAAAAACTACTTCCAACTATGTTTATTCTCTTACTTCATAAAATAATACTGATGTTATTAAACTAAATTCAATAAACTTTTTTTTCTATTATAATCAAACTTATGATTTATACTGTTATAAGCATTAATTACTAATTTTAATCAAATATAAATCATGAAGAATATTTTCTACAATATACTGTTTTACTCTAAACAAAAAATAAATTAATAAAAATGACAAATTTAAGAAAAATTATTAAAAAAAAAACAAAACTACAGCTTATTTTATAAAATGAATTTTATATCAATCCTATCTATATCTTTGTTCTATGTTTACAATTTTTTTATGTGTTGATGTCCATGTTTACAATTGATTAATATGTTCAATAGCTTATATAAATTGTAAATTTCATTATAAAATACTATTACATTATTCTATGAAATTCTATAATTTTATAGTTATGCTAATACTTTACAAGAAAACAGAAGAAAATATTGTGTTGGATAAACTTATGACAATATTTTAATTTTGTATAGTATCAATTTTTAAATTAATGACCCTTTAACATAACTGTATGAACTAAAAATATATTTAACTTAAAAAACATAAAATATTATTTTAATATGACCTTACTTTTAAACAATTTTTCACATTCAAAATTAATTTCATTTTTATTTAAAGAAAAAGATTTATTAGGACGATTTTTTTTTTTCATTTTTAAATTGAATCTTTGCATTTAATATAACAAATTCAATAAAATTTTACAGTAATTGAAAAGTTAAATATATGCATAATTTTTCATTGAATTTGAATTTCTAATAACCATTTAAAGTAAAAGTATGTTTAATTTTAATCACACTTCTAGTTACCAATTAAAAAACAAATAGAAGTTACTAAAAAAACTATCTGATTTGCGCTAGTGAAATTACAAGTTACAACATTTTGTACACTTTTCATAAGTTTTTAAATAAATGATTAATTTTTTAGTGATTTGGCAACAGAAAGATAGCATCTGCTTAAGATAATTATAGATGAGTACCTAAAAAATTAATTGCGCCTAAAAAATCAATGAAAACAGCACAAAATTAACGTTTAGGTATTACTTTTTTTATAAGTAATTAGATGAAAGTGGAACATGCATAGAGTTATTGCAAATAGAGCAACGGAAGTGACCCTATCTTTTAATAGACATTTTTATTTCAATTGCTTTGAATGTGACTTTTCTCAATTAGAAAGTATATTTGAAATCAATTGAAATTATAAAATAAATTCCAATTGACATTTTTGAGCAGGGATAACAAATTTCCTGCAGGGAATTTCATATATCATTTTTTTTATTCGAACTTTTAGACAATAGTTATCATTAATCGTTTCGCCAAGCTTTGAATTTTTTTAGCAAATGTTGATCAATTGCTTCAAGATTTTGGATTATGCTCTTCCCGAATTTAAGGTCAGTTTTTAGCTTCTGTGCACCGTTTTTTGAAAATGGCGTCTCAATAAAAAAGAAAACAATAAAAATTCGGATTTCCGTTTAAATTATATTACATTTCGATACGATCCTGTAATTGGATCGTGCTGTTTACTATGGATTTAATCACATGATGACTTTAACTAAAATAAGGTGCTATATAAAACTAAACATTTAATATGGCGAATTTTCGAACTAAAAAAATACTGTTTTATTTAAGTTACGTCCTAGGGGATGACGCTACGACAGAAAAACTTATTTTACTAAGTTTTAAATTGAATAATTAAAAAAGGTTTAATTCCCTTTTTCGGTCAACCGCAGCTGCCAAGGACGAGAGGCAAGAAATATATATACTAGCGCAGGTAGAAGGAGAGAGACAGAGAACTGGAGTCAGCGAGCGAGAGCGATATATATATACTACTGTAATCAAAAAGTGATGAAATTGTCATTTGAAACTCCCAGGAATTAGGAAGGCAGGTAAATTTTTTTTCCTAGGTTGGTCGGACTGTCTATAACATTTGCCAAGTGTCTGTTTGTCAAAAGGTTCAATTATCTCCGAGTTACACGTGTTTTTGTAAACAACCAAAAGTAAATTTTTCGATTTTTACAATGGGTGATTTTGTTGAGCAAAGAACTTGCATCAAATTTTGTTTGCGGAACGAATATTCTTGTGCAGACACGTTGGAAACGTTGCGGAAGGCCTTTGGTGATCAAACTATGGCACTAAAAAACGTTTATAAGTGGTACAACGAGTTCAAAGCGGGCCGAGAACGCGTTAAAGACGAACCGCAATCTGGACGACCATCAATGTCTACCGACAAGGGCCACGTCTAGAAAATCAAAGATTTGGTGCTTGAAAATCGTCGATTGACAATAAGAGACCTCGCTCATAGTGTTGGAATATAGTGTTGTTTGGCTCAGCCCAAACCATTTTGAAGGGTGTTTTGTGTCTCAAACGCGTCAAGTCTCGATTGTTGCCGAAATCGCTCAATTTTTTGGAAAAAAAGCGTCGCGTTGATGTGTGTGAGACTTTGCTGTCTGACTATCAGGACCACTTGAAATGCATCATTACTGAAGACGAGACTTGGATTTACGCATACGACCCTGAAACCACCGACCAATCCAGCGATTATCGTACAAAAAGTGAAGCAAGACCGAAAAGACCACGGCAAAGTCGAATTAAAAAAGTAAAGTCATTTATTCGTCTCTCTTTCACAAAACTATTTAATCACTTTACTTTTATTATATTAATCAGTTAATTATTCTGTAGAAGTTTTATTCTTATTATGAATTCTATGCCTCTCTATCTATGTTTTCTTTCTCCCTGCTTCGTTATCGATGATTCATCGGAATCGATAACCTTGATACCTAACGAGACATCTAGTGGGTATTGATAGATGAGCGCGCAGAGTATACTAGCACGCTAGATTTAAAGAGAGTACATTCTCTTAACATGTATACAGGGTGCGTACGGTATTTAAGGACAACTTGAGAGTAAAATTAATAAGCTTGTATTTTTAATAAAATTTAATGAAATTTTAGGAATTTTTCATACAACGTTAAATTAATATATGGCTATAAAGTTATTCAATAAAATCGCCATTAGCAGCAATAACCTCTTCGATCCGGGTCCGGAAACGATTACATGCCCGAATCAAATGCTCCTTGTTCATATTGACCATAACGGCATTAATAGCAGTCTTCAGCGAAGAAGTCGTGTTATGAGGACGCTTATTGGTCTCACGCACAACTACGCCCCATACGTAATAATCCAAAGGATTAAGGTCTGGGGAGCTAGGTGGCCATAGGTTCGGTGTTATGTGGTCATGAAAATTTTCGGCCATCCAATCTTGTGTCGCCATCGCTTTATGTGAAGGAGCAGAGTCTTGTTGAAAAATGTATGGTCTGCCTCCGCTTACATTGTCTATCCAGGATTTCACTACCGTCTCCAAAACCTCGATGTATGCAGCAGAGTTTACTCGAAGTCCTTGAGTAAAAAAGTGTGGTGGCATAACATGTCCTTCGTTGCTGACAACACCTAAAACCATAACAGTGGCTAAAAATTTTGTGTGCATAACAACAGGAACCTCCGTAGGATTTGAACATAGCCATCTGTCATTTCTGCCATGCTTCCAATTCACGGCGAACCTTATGCACGAATGAACGGGCGCAATTAAGAAAATTAGTCCGCCATTTCTTATCTGAAAAGGAAAAAAAAATAAAAAAAAAAAATTCGCGAAGTTATATTCACATTTATGCATGTCCTCAAATACCGTACGCACCCGGTATTATACATTGAACTGGCAGGTGGCTTCATCCAGTTACAACTTCTGCGTTTGTCAGACTCACTCTCACACTTCGTACTATATACTTATTAATTCGCGTTGGTATATAATAAAACTGGCAGAGTTTCCAAGTAGGAGAATAATTTAAGAAAAGACTACTAACTGTGTAGCAAATCGGCAGAGCCTTCGCGCACAACAACGTTTTCGGGAAAAGACTGATCCTCTTGGTACATCGTCTAACCCCTTTATATAGGCCAAAAACTAGACGTGCAGCTATGTTCCTTATCAAAAAAGGGATGGTCCGAAAGTAGGACACAAGTTTTCTTAGTCATGATTCATGCACGCATACTCTGATACTCTTTCCGCATCAGTGCTTCCGTACCTTGATGTCATCGCTACAGCGGTAGCGCTTTTCATTGGGAAAAAGGAAGGAAATAAAAAAAAGGTAAAATGTAAAACATGAAAGAAGAAATAAAAGGTAAAAGATGCACAAATGGTACCGTCCGAGCTCGCGGTGTGGCGTCGCAGCGGGTGGTAGAAAAACAAAATAAAATAAAAGAAAGATACAGTATCGCATCATGGCACGACGTGACATTTAAAATTTAAAGTAAATGTTGTCTCTTGTAATATTATTTTACCTAACACATAGTCTCAAAGGAAAAAAAATATAAGATTTTCAATATTTGATATAACATAAAAAATTTACATTATATTCGCTATCAATAACTCCAACGTAGTATGCGAGGACTTATATTTTGATTGGGCTTTGAAGTCTCTGATTTCATTTTTGGTGCCTGATTTTTAAAATTCAAAATAATACATCTAATGTGACGGATGAAATAGCTACGAAATTGTGAAACACAAAATTGAAATAGTAACGTTGTCTACGTGAAATTATCACTAGTCGTTCGCAGTAAAAATATACGTTTCGAAGCCTAACCACGTAGAAGTGAACGATGTTGGAGTCACTACATTTTTTTATTTTTTTACGGTAAGTGCACACCCAAGTGTAGTTAAGGTCGGCAGCTACGCGGCAACGCTCGTCAGAGTTGTGTCACACGGACAGAGTAGCGTTCTTTAGAGCATTTAAGCAAGCTTATCTCGGGGCTTTTCACGAAAACTTTCTTTATCGAAAAATACATTTATTCAGATATCTATTTATTTCCTTTTGAAAGTGTCATTGAATCACTGTTAACATGTCAAATCATAAAGCTGATTTACTCTCAAGGAATACACCCCAACCCGACCTCACCGATTTTGAAGATTTTTTTAAATATTGTAGAGCATAAAAAAGACACGTATTTCAATTACGGAAAAACACTTTTAGAACCACCCTTTAAGACTACCCTTAAAGTTCACCCCAAAAAACAGTTTATTTTCAATATCTCAAAAACTACTTGGACTTCTGGAATAAAATCAAAATCAAAAAATTTCTTATAAAAAGATGCTTCTACTAAAATAACTTTTATGCCAAAGGGTTGCCACCCCTTTTTTTATAGGGGTAAATGAGCTATTTTTTCACTTTCTTTCAATACGAAATTTATTAAACTAGCACGATTGAGTTTAAAATTTTACCGCTAATGAGAAGATAAAACAATTAATTTAACATATTTTTGGAATTTTTAAGGAAAAATTTTTTCAAGTGTCTTTTACCCCTAGAAACCACCCCTGCTAAACCACAAGTAGACTTATCCACCTAACCCTGAAAACAGCGATTGTAGTTGCTTAATTTTTCTTGAACTAACAGAATACTAAACTACAAGCCAGCTAGCCCACCTAACCACCCACCTTCTAATTCACCTAATCCCTAAAAACCACCGCTATGAAACCACAAGCAGGCTAACCCACGTAACCCTGGAAACAGTGAGATCAGTCGTGAATTTTTTTGAAATAATTAAATCTTACACTATAGACGAGCTGACACACATACAATTAATCACCTAGTTTCTTACTTTATTCTACAAAATTTATTAAATTAGCTTGTTTGGGTTAAAAATTGCACTGATACTGACAAAATAAAAACTTATATTTGATGTATATTTTGAGATTTTGTGAGAAATAAGAGTTTACATACATGCGTACATAAATGAATATTTATATATGTGTGTGCGTGTTTATATATATACATATATATATATATATATATATATATATTAGGTTGCTGCAGATGAAATGGCCGATTTAGCAATGACATAAGGTTGGCTGCAATTTTAGTGTATTATGTTGGCACAAAGCGGCGCAAATGATATGACATATTGAAGTGTAAATACTGCTACCTTGGTTTATGAAGACATTTCTGTTTTGCACTTTATAGAGATCGTAAAAGCAAAAAGAGAAAGTGAACATGAAAGTGAATCAAAAACGGCTACTTTTATTATAAGAATTTAAATTAAAGCACAAGGCAACGGAAGCCACAATGAATATCAACAGCGCATTTAGGCCTGATACTGTTAGCGAACGAACCACTCGGCGGTGGTTCAAAAAATTTCGATCCGGAGATATGGACCTTGGAAATGAGCCACGTGGACATCCAGGACCATCGATCAATAACGATGAGCTGCGTGAATTAGTAAAGTCTGACACCTGATTAAGGGATCTTGCCGAGAAATTAGGCGTTCACAATTAGACAGTTTGCCGCCACTTGCAACAACTTGGAAAAAAGAAAAAGCTTGACAAATGGGTTCCGCATGATCTTACCGAGCAAAACATGACGTGTCGAATGGAGATTTCAAGTTCTCTTCTCTCCCGCAACAAAAAGGAACCGTTCTTGTACCGAATTGTGATCTGCTATGAAAAGTGGATTATATACGATAATCGTCGCCGATCGGCCCAATGCCTAGATGCCGATGAAGCGCCAAGACACATGCCGAAACCAAGCCTTCATCCAAAGAAAATATCGGTAACTGTTTGGTGGTCTGTAGCTGGAGTCATCCACTATTCGTTCCTGCAACCTGGCGAAACCATCAATGCTGAGAAATACTGTGCTCAACTAGATAAAATGCATCAGAAATTGATAGTCCAACGACCTAGGCTTGTCAACAGGAATGGAGTGATACTGCTTCATGATAACGCACGACCTCATGTATCGTGGACAACGGTCCAAATATTCCCCAGAACTCTCACCAACAGATTACCATTTCTTTAAACATTTGGATCACTTTTTGACAGAAAAAAGATTTAACAATAAAGCTGCTGCCAAAAATGCCTTCGAGGAGTTTCTTCGAACCAGAAACTCGGACTTCTACAAAACTGGAATAAGTGTACGTGTATCTCGTTGGGAAAAGTGTGTTTCATCTATTGATACCTATTTTGATTAAATATATTGTCTTTATAAAAAGTTACAGCTGTTTAAAAATTTATTACTAAATCGGCCATTTCATCTGCAGCAACCTAATATATATATTGGGTGTGCAACTTTGCTTCCGCCGTTTTGCAATAGATGGCTGTAGCGGTAAGTGGTAGTTGAAATAAAAAGATCATAGATGTCATAAAATAAGCTTAGGTGTTTGTAAACATAACGCCATCGAAATATTAGTCGATTTGTGTCTGCATCATAAAGTTATTCTCGATTAAACATATCAGCTTACGAGCAAAATTCTCGTCATTTGCGGGAGGTTTTAATTTTCTGCTTTAATATGAAGAAATCTGCGACTGAGGCTCATCGAATGCTCTCAAATACCTATGGTGAGGCCGCTATTAGTAAAAGAACGTGCCGAGAGTGGTTTCAACGCTTCAAGAACAGCGATTTAAACGTCGAAGACCAGCATGACGGTGGAAGAAAGAAGGTTTTCGAAGATGCAGAATTGGAGGCATTACTTGATCAAGACTCGTGTCAAACGCAACAAGAATTGGCAGGATCATTGGGAGTGACGCAACAAGCCATTTCAAAACGCCTAAGAGTCATGGGAATGATTCAGAAACAAGAAAATTGGGTGCCGTACGAGTTGAAGCCGAGAGATGTTGAATGGCGTTTGTGTGTTTGTGAACAGCTGCTTGCAAGGCAAAGACGGAAGGGATTATTTCTGCATCGCATTGTGACTGGGGACGAAAAATGGGTTCACTACGATAATTCCAAGCGCAGAAAATCATGGGGATATCCCGGCCATGCTTTCACGTCGACGGCCAAACCGAATATTCACGGTTCTAAGGTCATGCTCAGTATTTGGTGGGACCAGCTCGGCGCAGTGTATTATGAGTTGTTAAAACCGACTGAAACAATAACAGGCGATCGTTATCGAACGCAATTAATGCGTTTAAGCTGAGCATTGAAATACAAACGGCCGCAATGCAACGAGAGACATGATAAAGTGATTTTACAGCATGACAATGCTCGATCCCATGTTGCGAAAGTGGTCAAGACATACTTAGAAACCTTGAAATGGGAAGTGCTACCCCACCCGCAGTATTCTCCAGACGTTGCTCCCTCGGACTATCACTTGTTTCGATCAATGGCACACGGCCTGGCTGACCAGCACTTCCGGTCTTATGAAGAAGTAAAAAATTGGATCGATTCGTGGATCGATTCAAAAGATGACCAGTTTTTTCAACGCGGGATTTGTTTGCTGCTCGAAAGATGGGAGAAAGTAATGGCCAGCGATGGACAATACTTTGAATCATAAATGTATAACCAGTTTTTTACAATAAAGCCTCGAATTTCGGAAAAAAACGGTGGAAGCAAAGTTGTCCACCGAATATATATATATATATATATATATATATATATATATATATATATATAAGGATGGTATTAAATCAGTTGAAGCAACAAGATTAGATTCGTCTAAAATCAAGAGATTCATTAGTTTATTTACAAAATTACAATATTTACAAAAGGAGCACGTTTTGTATTAACCTAAAATCAAGAGAATCAACAATCAAAGCTATTGCTTCACGGACCTCTTTAACAACTTATAAAGCTTTAAAACTCTTAATTATTATTCATTTGTTTTTCACAATTCTAAATTTGTTTTATAAAATTCTATTTAATTCAAAATTAATAATTTATTTCTGTATGCTTTATTTTATTATCGTCACTCTAGAGGTTACAACTTTCAGTAATGCTCCCTGGTATAAACATTTCAATTTATCCTTGTTTATCTTCTTTCTCTCTCTCTCTTCATAAGCCTCGTGTGGTCCATCAGCTGTGGCCGTCACGAGGCGGTTTCTTACCAGCAACTTTAGACCATGCGCACGAAGCTTACATCTCCCCCCCCCCCCAAAAACATTAATTTTTATGAAAATTAATGTCACGTAGGATTGTCTATGGGAATAAGCTTTGTGACGTGGTATAAACCCATTGAATTTTTCTTGTTTTCTGTATTTATTTTAAAGATGGAGTCCGATATCTTCTTTTCTATTTTGAAGGGCCCGACTCTAATTTCGTCCAATTTTTTTCTGTTCATCTTGTTTTGATTCTCCACATACACCATGTCGCCCTCCTTGAACTTATAGTCTATTCTGTTTCTATCAAATAAAGATTTATTATACTCATGTGATTTACGAGTTCGGAGTAGCGCTAGATTTCTGTCTTCTTCTAAATTTCTTCTGTATGTTTGGTTTTTTTTTAGCTCCGGTGGCAGTAGATCTGTGGATTTTCCATTCAGCAAATATTCAGGTGAAAAACCTGTAACTGTATGGTCCGTCTCATTATATTTTTTTCTGCATTCTTCTGCTACTGTGGCCCATGATATTTTTTTTGTTATTTCATTTAGTGTGCACCGTATTTTGTTTACCAATGTTTGGTTTAATCTCTCATTTAGTCCGTTCGAAAACGGTGTATCTACGGCTGTGAAGATTAATTCTATGTCTCGTGTTTTAAGGTAGTTTTTTAATTTCTCTTGAATTTATTCCAGGGTATTGGTCTGAAAGTATGGTTTCTATTTTCTCTTCTGTTGGAACTTTTTCTATTAATTTTATAAAATCTGGTGCGTTTTGATTTTTTGAGCATAAAATATATGCGAATCTAGTAAAGTGATCTTCTAATAAGTGTAAATACCTTTTTGTTGATCTTTGTCCGCCAAATCCACCGATAGTATCCAACGACATTATTTGGAAAGGCTTTTCTGCTGGTCCTAGGTGTGACATAAGTCCATATTTTCTGTTTAGTCTCGTTTTGTTTTTTATACAGACTTCGCAATTTTTACATATATGTTGTATATTCTTCGACAAATTTGGCGCGGTGTAAAATGGCTTTATTTTAAGTGTAGTCTGGTTTATTCCAGTATGACAGTATTTTTCATGAGCCCGTTTTATTAGAGTTTTGCTGTATTCCTCACTTAGTACAATTTTTTTCTTGTTTTTAAATTTTCGGTAGTAGATTTCATCTTCTACTGTAAGATTTTGTGTATTTTTTGTTATTTGTCTATTTAGTTTTTGGTCATCAATTATTTCTTGTAGGGTAATATTATTTACTGTTTTCAAAACCTCATCTGTATTCTCATCCGATTCCAAGACCGGGTTTCGACTAAAGAAGTCTGCTTCCGCATTATTTTTCCCAGGATTATACTTAATGGTACAATTATATTGAGATATGTAGTATACCATATCTCCTAACTCATCATCTGTTCTATTCTTTACATTTAAGTTTTCCAAAGGTCTATGGTCAGAGTATATTGTAAAGGGCTTTCCGATCAACCAATGTTGCCAGAATTTTACACTTTCTTTAATGGCTAGACATTCCAGGAAAATTGCCTTTTTCTTTTTCTGTGTTTCATTTAATTTTTTTGAAAAATATGCGACTGGTTTCATCGCGCCATCTGTTTGAGGTTGTTTTAGCACCGCTCCAAGGCCCTTAATGCTTGCGTCTGTGTATATAAAAATATCTGATTTTGGATTAAAGATGGCTAGAACTGGTTCTGAGCACAAAATTTCTTTTATGTTTTCGAACGCGTCTTGGCATTCGTTTGACCAATGGAATTTTACATTTTTTTTAAGCAGGTTATGCAACGGATCAAGAATTTCTGTGATTTTTGGTACATACTTTCTCTCAAAATTTATTTTTCCTAAAAACTGCCTTATCTGTTTTCTGTTCTTTGGGGTATTGAAATTTTTTATTGATTTTAAATTATCTTTTAGCGGTGTAATTGTGTCGTTTTTTATTAAGTGACCCAAATACTTCACCTCGCTTTTTGCAAATTTGCATTTTGTAAACTTCAATTTTAATCCTTCTTGTTTTATTGCGTCTAGCAGTAATCTAATGTGGTTTAAATGTTCATCAAATGTCTTCGAAAAGATCATTATATCATCTATATAATTTACACAGAATTTAGATAAGTTATATTTCTTTATTATATTTACCAAGATTCTTTGGAAGATGGCTGGAGACGTCTTTAACCCGAAAGGGAGACACGTCCACTGGTAATGCCCTTCCTGGGTTACAAATCCCGTTTTTTGTCTGTCTCCAACTCTCAAAGGAATGGACCAAAAAGCCGAGTTTATGTCCAATGTTGTGAAATATTGGCAACCTACTGTTTTTACCATTAAGTCTTCTATCAGCGGGAATGGCTGAGATTGTGGAACAATTATCTTATTCAATTCCCTAAAATCCACGCACAGTCTGTTCTTCTTATTTTCTTCTTTTTTAAAGGCCAGTGTGACTGGTGCAGCAAAGGGACTATATGAGTCTTCAATCAAGCCATTTTTTAAAAGTTGTGAGATTTGATCTTCTATTTCTCTTCTATCGTCTATTGTACATCTATATGGTCTTTTATAACAGTATTTTTCAATTTGTAGGTCAATAAAAGCTTCATAATTTTTTACTTTACCTACATCATACTTATCTTTAGCAAAAATATCTTTATAATCATTCAATAAAATTTTTATTTTCTCTTTCTTATCTTCATCTAAGTGATCTACATCTATTTTAAATTCATTTGTATTTATAAACTCATTAAAATTTATTTCATATCTATCATCAATTTCTACGTTGACTTTATCCTTTTTATCGTTTTTAAATTTTATATCTGGATTTTTGTTTTCAGTTAATTTAACTGTCTTTTCATTATTTTTTTTTTCTTTTGTGTTTTGGAGTTTGATATTTAAATTTTCATCATGAGTCAACCCAAATCTCTGTACACTATCTAGACCTAAGATTAGGTCAAAATTGAAATTTTCATTATCATACACAAAGGCATTCAAATATTTTTTTACTCCACATATGTCTGCATTTAATTTTACAAAACCATAACTTTTGCCCCACCCACTAATTGTTTTTAGATGATAGCTTTTCTTATTTTTCATAATTTCTTTATTCATCAATTTTGCATTTATTACCGTTATTCTTGAACCTGGGTCGTAAAGTCCTTTAACCTCCAAAGATTCTTCTAACCGTACTTTTATTTCAATTAGTGAGGGGATATTTAGTTTTTTGGATCTTGATCTGATAATTCCACGTTTAGAAGTGTGTTTATTAATTCACTATCCTTTTTTTTCTTCATTTTTATACCAACATGTAGTTTCAGGATGAAATCTATTCTTCTTTCCTTTTGATTCGCATATTTTGCATGGACTTTTTTCTTTTGTACCCCCTGGCTTTTGAAATTTTGGCTTATTATTTTCTTTTACTAGGTGTTCTAACCCTCTCAAATTATTGAAAAGGTCATCGACCGTTTTTAATTTTTCTCTATCTATTTTATCTGTTATAAAATCTGGTAAGCCGGTGGCAATCATGTTTATAAGTAAAGACTTATTAATAGAACTATCCACTTCTAGCAATAATCTTTCTTTTTTGAGTGCATAGTCTAATATTGATCCCTTTAAATATTTAAAATTTATGGCATACCTGATGGGCGACCAACCTTTATCAGCATATGTTTCTTTTAAGCTTTGTTCCCATGTGGACCAATCTGACTCCACTGTGTGCTTTATCAGCATTGATATGTACCAGTCTTTGCAAGAGTCGTCTAGCAGCAATCTCAGCATCTCAATTTTTTCTATATTTGTATTTAATTCTAAGCGTTCACATTCCTTTTCAAAAATATTTAGCCATTGTGTAACATTTGTTGTGGCTTTTGAAAATTTTTCTATTGAGAATCTGTCTGCTAGTTTTAGTTTATTTTGTCTGTTTTTCATATGTTCAGTGTCTATTGTAGACTTTTCTTCTTTATTTTCTACTTTTTCAAGTAGAAAACCATCAAATTGCATATTCTCATTGTCAAAATAAATTTTTGTTATTTCAGGGGTTAGGTTTATCCACACTTCTCTTCTATCATGCCTTTTTTTTATCGATTTTTTTACCATCTCAAATGTTTTATCTTTCATTATTTCCTGATGTAGATTCATTGGTTGATAATCTTTTGGCATGATGTAAGAATTGTTTTGTGTATCTGTAATTGACATCAACCCATAAATGTTTGTTTTGTTATCATCTGGTTTAGGTATTATTGCAATTTCAAACTTTAATTTTTCCATTTTCCCACAAAATGTGATTGTTGATTTATAAGGATGGTATTAAATCAGTTGAAGCAACAAGATTAGATTCGTCTAAAATCAAGAGATTCATTAGTTTATTTACAAAATTACAATATTTACAAAAGGAGCACGTTTTGTATTAACCTAAAATCAAGAGAATCAACAATCAAAGCTATTGCTTCACGGACCTCTTTAACAACTTATAAAGCTTTAAAACTCTTAATTATTATTCATTTGTTTTTCACAATTCTAAATTTGTTTTATAAAATTCTATTTAATTCAAAATTAATAATTTATTTCTGTATGCTTTATTTTATTATCGTCACTCTAGAGGTTACAACTTTCAGTAATGCTCCCTGGTATAAACATTTCAATTTATCCTTGTTTATCTTCTTTCTCTCTCTCTCTTCATAAGCCTCGTGTGGTCCATCAGCTGTGGCCGTCACGAGGCGGTTTCTTACCAGCAACTTTAGACCATGCGCACGAAGCTTACATATACATATATATACATACAGGGTGGCCCGTTTTATTCTATCGGTCAAAATAATTCCAACAGGAGATAATTATATCAAAAAATGTTCAGACTAAAGTTGTAGGAGTTGAAGGGGGTCGTCCAACGCTGACCTTGGTGTTAAACTTGAGGTCAAATTTGAAGGTTATTTAAGCGTGAAATCGCGAATTTTAAATGAAAATCCTAATTTTTTATAAGAGATTCTGATTTTGCGTCGAAAAATATAAAAGTTTTACCGATATTTGTTTTGTCGAATTAAAACTGCCAATTACAGCGCCATCTGTCACGCATCGAAAAAAATATTTGAGACAAAACTTTTATATTTTTCGACGCAGAATCAGAATCTTTGATAAAAATTAGAGTTTCCATTAAAATTCCCGATATGACTTTCAAATAACCTCAAAATTTGACCTCAAGGTTAACGTCAAGGTCAGCGTTGAACGACCCTCTTAAACTCCTACAATTTTCATCAGAACATTTTTTGATATAACCATCTCCCTTTGAAGTTATTCCGACTGATAGATTGAAACGGACCACCTTGTACATATATAATGTAAACGAAAAAAGTCACCACAAATAATTTATGGTGTTAAAAAATAAACACATTAATTTTTTAATAATTTTTTATGTACTGACTTTTATAATTTATTTGTAAATATTAAAAATATTTTAAAATTCCCTACACAATAACCCTCTTGTTTATGTATGTTATGTTCAGAATTTTATAATTTAATTTTAAATATTTAATTATGTTTCCATTTTTCTACACACTGATTAAATTTTAATTTTAAAAGCTCTATCTATAAGTACATAAAAATTAAAAAAGTACCATTATCTAGAGAATTTGGAATATAATAATATGTAACGGGAATATTCTGGATTCCCGTGCGGGTCTCTTTCTCACACGTGTGCACTGCTGACGGCTCTGGTTTTGGGCCTGACAGGTCGCTAGGACCACCGATGCGGCCTTGAGTGTCGACGGACGTTAGCCGTCGGTACAATGACACTTTCCTGCAGTGCTGGTCCGCTTACAACTACTCGGATCCTGCTTTCCTTACGTGCGAAGGGTCTTGCCCTAAGGGTCGGCTGCCAGTGCTGCTCTCACCGGGCTCGCCTGCTCAGGGTGCGTGCCAACAGTCGGTTGGCATGCCCGCGGAGGCGTTGGTATTCGGGACAGGGAAGCTAGAGGGGAAAGGCAATAAATAACGCGCACCCGTTATGCGCTGTCACGGAGAACACTCCGTTTTCCGCGCGTGTTTATATTTCGCGCGATTCCGCGATCCACGAGCCGAGTTTAATTTCGGTAACGTGGCGGCCCCGGGCGGGAAAATACGGTACACGCCGATAGATAGAATAGTCGTGTGCCGTATAGAAAAGATAGGCGAGTTCAGGCTAGGCAAGCTAGCTTCTTCCCGCGTTTTTCAGTAAGTTCGTCTCGCGCCTTCGTTATTGATACGCGATTATTAAAAAGTTCTTTTCGATAGTGATCCGCTATTTTGGGACGCGCTAAGTCCCTTTGTTTAGATTTCTGACCTGCGCAATAGCAAGCGAGTAATCTGGCTTGAGAGTGCTTTTAGAAAACATATTCTTTTTTCTATTTTTTTTGTGTTTCAGCAAGAAGAAACTTTTTTTTTTAATAATATATATACATATTAATATTCTGAGCACACTCAAGGCAGTGCAGGATTCTTCTCCTTGCTCTAAACAAATTGTAAATTAGCAAGGAGAAGAATCGTTCCGGCCAGCAAATAAATATTTAAAATTTTTTGTGTTGTCTAAAAATATGGTTTTAATTTTCATTTAGTTGGCACGGAACCAAAGCGTTTACGTTGTTCTGACTCGCTTGGTTACTCGATAATCGAAATTCGAGAGCGCACCTGTTCTGACAAATAGTCAAATCAGGAATCTCCGCGGGCAAAAGCACCAAGTTATCGGTCAGTAGACCAAAATTAGATCGACAGCCAAAGGCAGACAAGCCCCTTGTGAGCGCTCAGAAGTTGGTGCTCACAAACACCGTAGCGAGAAATCAGCATAAGCGAAGGTGAGCACCACTTCATTGCGACGCGCGAACATTATGGCGGAAAGAACTTTAGTTGCCATCAAGGACTGGGCCTTAACCCTCAACGGAAGGGAGCTCGAAGAGAACTTGGCCCAGTTCCAATTGCGCACCGATGGCAGCAGGTTCGCCCGAGCAGACTGGCTACAAAACTGGCTGCTCGGGAATTACACAGCGGCGGACTTCGCAGAAGAGGGGAGCCAAGATCTCCAAACCGTAGTACGCCGCAACGAACTACGTCAGCGCCTAATGAATAGGCTAAGGTCAGAAGAAGGCGCTGACACAGAGAAGCACCCATGGGAACTACTCCTTCGCGACGAGAGGGTGAAACATAACCTCGAGCGGACCGTAGGAGTAACCCAACAGCCGGACGCGATCGCTGAAGCTCCGACTGCAGAGTCCTTCAGGCTGGACAACAAGCCAGTCCAAATAAATGCATCGGCTGAACAAGACGTTCACCATCGCACGCCAACTAACCCCGACAGCGAAGCTCAGGGCACTGGTAGGCACGAAGAGAGCTGGATAACGCTGGTAAGCGAAAACAATAACCAGTTCCGAGTGCCAGCCTCTTTCGCAGCGACGATGGCCAACCTCCTCACAGAAGTTAGAGTATTAACGGCCAAGGTGAACGAGCTCGACGCCAAAACGAGCACTCATGAAGCGGAAGGTCGGCGAACACAAGTGCAGTTCGCCGACACATACACATGCCATTACGCAGACGAGCCTGTGGCCGGCAGCACACCTCTATGTGCTCGCCCACAGCCAACCCCTAACCCACATCCTGCACGCCAAGCACCGCATGGCGTGTCTGTGGAGGAGGGGGGCCTGTCTGGCGGCAACGTTCGCCCCGGACAGCAATTCGGCCTACCCAGCGAGCGTCGGAGGACCCGAAACCTTTATCGGGCACTCGACGCGACAATCTTCGCGGGATATCGACCAAATAGTGCAGAAATGGCAAATCCGCTTCTCCAGAGCCAAGAATCAGAGTATTGATGTATTCCTGGCTCGACTGGAAGACTGCTGAGCTCTGGCAAACCTGTCGGAGGAAGAGGTTCTGTAATCGTTATCAGAACTCTTCACCGACAACGCGGCAACGTAGTACCGCAACGAAAAGAGCAAGTGGTCTTGCTGGGCCGACTTTGAGGCAGCAGCAAGAGGGTGGTATGGAACCTCCAGAAGGTTCCAACAGAGGCTCGCGTCCGAGGCGAACAGCCGTACGCAAGTGGTTGATGAGCCGGTGCGTGATTACATCACGTGCCTGGTCGTGATTATGCGCAAGCTCTCCCCCATGCCCAGCCGAGACCAGCAGCTCGATATGCTGCATCGTAATTTGCGGCCAGAGCTGCAATCGATGGTCCGGCGGGTAGAAGTCGACAGCGTCGAAACGCTGCTTGACCTAGCGGTAGAAGCGGAACAGACTTTAGAATGCTGCAAAACCTACCGCCCGCCTCCACCACCCGAAGCTACGCTCTTGCCAGAGATGGCCTACAAGCCTTGGTCCAAAACACGAAGGCAAAGGACCGAGCATCTACAGAGTGCAGAGGGCAAGCCGGCGATGGCAAAAGTCAGCGCGGTCGCTGCGACGCCCCCGGCGCTAGATGCTGCCACTTTTGCAGAAACGGTCGCCCGCATTTTAGGCGACCATATGAAGTCTTGGCAGCGAGATTTAAGCAAGCCAAAGCGCAGCTCGCCACCGCCCAAAGGGAAGCGCGACGAGCGCCAGAATGCGCCGTCAGCAAAGAAGGCCTCCCCCGTGCGCGCTAAAGTGCCACAAGGGCCTATAAAGTGCCACAGCTGCGGCGAGCTTGGGTACACGGTAAAGACGTGTCCCAAATGTGCGGGAAACGGGTCGAAGAGCAGTTAAGCGGGGAATTAACCGACTCGTCTTTGACGGTCCCCTCAACCAGCTCGGCATCTCCACCGTTAACGAAGCACGCTACGACCCCCGCTGACCTGCGAGAAGCTTTGTCCCTCGCAGGACAGATCGCACGCGCGTACAAACCTGAAGACGAGACCCGTTGGTGGCTTCAGGTGGCGGTAAGAGGTTACCGCCTACGCGCATTATACGATCTAGGAGCATCAAACACGGTCATGGGTCCTATTGGCTTGCAAATTGCCAATGCCCTGAACCGTGAGCTCATCCCAGCCGAATCAGGACGCGTAAAAGTCGCAGATGGCAGGCACCTCCCGCTGTTGGGACATGTCAAGTTGCCCATCGCTGTCGCGGGGTTAACTCATGACATAAGGGTTGCCATAATGCCTCAGCTTGACGAGGAATGCTATTTCGGAGTTAATTTTATCCGAGCATTCTGCGCGATTTTGGACCCCGACACCGATCGTCTACATTTTAAAGACGTAAATGTAAGTGTCGGCCTGGAAGTCGCCAGCATAGCTGCCGGCGTGAGTGCGCTAGCGTCTGCCGGCGTATTTGACGTAACAGACGATCAGCGTGCCCGACTTCAAGCTCTGCTCGACGCAGTTTCGCCGAGCAGAGGGTCCACCCTAGGATGCACACACGGGGTAGAACATGCGATTGATGTAGGCGACGCCTCGCCCATCAAGCAACGCTACTACCTCGTCTCGGACAAGATTCAGGAAGAAATGCATCGCCAAGTCCGAGAGATGCTCCAGCAGGACGTAATTGAACCGTCAACCAGTGGCTGGTCTAGCCCAGTGGTTATGGTGCGCAAGGAGAACGGCTCGTACCGCTTCTGCATTGACTCTCGCAAAGTCAACGCGGTTACGAAGCCGGACGTATATCCTTTGCCTCATATGCAGGATATCTTGCGTAAGCTGCGGAAGGCGAGGTATATTTCTACCCTCGACCTGAGCAGCGCATACCATCAAATACCACTAAAGGTTGACTCGCGACCTATCACGGCGTTTACCGTACCCGGTATGGGGCTTTTCCAGTTTGAAAGTATGCCGGCGCTACCTTCCAGCGCGTAATGAGCCGTGTTATCGGCCAAATTAGCGCCGAGATTTACCGGTCCCTATTGGATAGTGGAGACCAGGGACTCTAAATGCTTCAAGCTCATCAGCGAGCGAGGTGAGCTTGAAGATTTAGTTCACGCTGAAAATTTAAAGACGTACTACGGTGGGCAAGGGCCCGAAGAAGACGATGCCGACCTCGCCGAGGTACACCGAGAGCCCCAACCACCGGGGGAAGAGCAGGCGACGAGCGACCCGCTATTAGTGAGCGCTTCGGCTCCTGCGTCAGAGCCACAGCGTCAACCCCCAGCCTAACAGGAGAAGGGGTGGACCGCGGAAAAGCGCGAGCGTGCGGACCTCCCAGCCTCGCGGCCGGGGCAGACCGAGAGGTGCGGAAAATCGCACGTAATTTTCCTCCGGTTAAACCCATGCCCGATCTGCTATCGATCCCACACGCGCGGAGCGTGGCAGAATCTGCTTATCATGGATAAGCGATTGCTGGGAGGGGGGTGTCACGGAGGACACTCCGTTTTCCGCACGTGCTTATGTTTTGCGCGATTCCGCGGTCTGCGAGCCGAGTTTAATTTCGGTAACGTGACGGCCTCGGGCGGAAAAACACGGTACACGCCAATAGATAGAATAGTCGTGTGCCGTATAGAAAAGATAGGCGAGTTCAGGCTAGGAGAGCTAGCTTCTTCCGGCGTTTTTCAGTTAGTTCGTCTCGCGCCTTCGTTATTAATACGCGATTATTAAAAAGTTCTTTTCGATAGTAATCCGCCATTTTGGGACGCGCTAAGTCTAAGCCCTTTGTTCCCGCGTCCTTTTTTTTTGTGTTACGAGTTGTTCTCGCGCGTGAAGAGTTTGTAGTTCTGCAGCTTAACTACGCACGTGGCTAAGGGAAAACTTACCGGCCGACGGCGGAGGTATCCAACACCGGCGACTGGAAAAATACAGCGAGGCTGCTCGGGGCGACGGCACGTTGCCTGTTCGTCCAAACCGTCCCCTATTTTCCGCGTTGCGTCCGAGGCTGGCCAGCCGAAAAAAGTAAGTAGTTCGGAACTACACCTTTGCGCGCGCATCTTTCGTTTATCTCTCTGTGCGTAGGAGTAACCTCCGCCGGTTACTCCTTCCTTCGGTAAATTCGTTCTTTAGCGGTTCGTGCGAGTGAGAGAGCGCTATCTCACTCACTCTCGTATACAGGGAGAGACAGTTGCGTTCTCTTTCGCACCTATAGAAGAAAAAGCGCGCGTGAGTGAGAGAGCGGTATCCCTCTCACTCTAGTGGCAGCAGTGCGGGAGAGTCGCTTTCTCTCTCGCACTCGCAGCATATACGGCGCGCGCGCGAGTGGGAAAAACCTCTATCTCCCACCCGAGAAAGATCAGTGCGAGAGAGTTGCCTTCTCTCTCGCACTCGCGTAAGGCTAGGCGCGCAAGAGTGGGAGAGCACTTTCTCTCTTACTCCTACGGCGCAGTACGGGAGACTCGTTGTCTCTCGTACTCGCAGTAGACGCGGGGCGCGCGAGTGGGAGAGCGCTCTCTCTCTCTCTCTCTCTGTCGCTCCAACGGGCTCCGTGCGGGAGAATATCTTTCTCTCTCGCACCCGTACGTTAGACGGCGCGCGAGTGAGAGAAACCTCTCTCTCTCACTCTTATAGGCGTAGTGCGAGAGACGGTCTTTCCCTCTCGCACTCGTATAGTACGCTACGTCCGGGAGCCGTTTACGCGTATTATAGCCTGCCTAGCTACCTGCACGTCTCGCGCGTATTGAATTATAATATAATATTTATTTATAATTTGATTGCTTCTTATTGTTTCTTTTATAATTTATGTTATTGTCATTGTTAATTTATTAAATTATTTTATTTATTTAACTCATTCTTTTTCTTCCTTTTTTTCTATTTCCTTTCTGATAACCTTCTTTCGCATTTTGCTTTAGAATTTCTTTTTTTCAGTTACGATTTTTTTTGATTTAATTTATTTAACTTTTTTTTTCCTTCTTTTTGTTATTTTTTTGATTTTTCTTTATTATTTGCGCGACAAGGAGCTATCAGCTCTCCTCCAGAATACCGCCCTCTCCGAGATTCAACTAGTCAGGTGAGGACGACACACGAGCCGCGCAACGACAATTGTGCGGCGTTGCAACGGGTAAGTAGAGTCCGGAGGACGGTCCCTTGTACCCGGACCCAGGAGCAAAGTCGTCCGAGACTTTAGCTACCGAAAAAGAGGGCGCAACGGGCATATTCGTACCTTTTGCGAATTGCGCGTCCTCCGAAGCTGATCGCTCCTGTGACGGTTAACGTTGTAACTGCCACCTCGTTACAGCGCTTATAACTTATTTATTTCTAAATATTAGTAAAAATGATACAAGCGTTGCTTATTTATCGCGTAGAGGCTTATTCACTTGAGTCGCAATTAGAATTGCGTAACGAGCAATACTAATATGCTGGGCGCGCACTGCGCGTGCGCGCAGTACACTGTACACATGGCTACACACACACACGTATAGTCTATGCCTACGGGAGAGAGAGAGCGCTTTCCTTTTTCGTCTTGTGTAGTCTATGACTGAGCGAGTGAGAGGGGTTCTCCCACTCGCCTGTGTAGTCTATGGCTGTACAAGCGAGAGCGGTTCTCTCACTCGCCCGTATAATTTATCATTGTGTGAGTGCGATCGGTTCTCTCACTCGCCACTCGCACGAACAATGCAATATAATAATTTATTATCGCGGTCGCACGCGTCTAATAAATGAATCGCGGATAATGAATTCAACTACAAGTGACCACTTACAGTCTGTCAAGTAAGAGCGTGGTCGTGTTAATTTATAAAAAAATTTATTTGATGAAACTTTTATATTTATATATACATTGTACACATTACAAACAATGATGCAATTTGGTCAATAATGTGTCCAGTCACCACCGGCGTCGATAATTGCCTGGCATCCCCGAGGCGAGCTTTCTACTAATTTGACGGCGTATTCTAGTGGCAAGGATCTCCAGATCCGACGAATTTCGTAAGACAACTGCTTCAAAGTGTATGTGCGTCTTCCACGAAGCTTCCGTTTAATATATGCCCACACATTTTCAATAGGGTTTGCATCGGGCGACTGCGACGGCCAATCCAATGTAACGATGCCAGATTGAGTCTTCCACTGAGTACAGAGCTTGCTGCGGTGTTTAGGATCGTTGTCCTCCTGCAGAATCCAATCTTCATTCTTTGTGATGAACCATCGTTTGGCAGATGGCAGTAAAGCCTTTTTGTAGATTTTTATCATTTTCTCGGCATTTAGGTTGTCAGTAAAGTGGTGCAAAGTGCCGAATCCCTGCTTTAAAAAGCAGCTCCAAAGATGCACCTTTATTCCATGTTTTACGGTCCGCTGAACAAGCCTATTGGTGGAAGTTGACCAGGCTCGCGTGAGCACAGAACGTGCCCATATAGAACATTCATCAGTAAAAATGACATTTTCAAAATCTGTATCAATATTCTTATGCGCCTAAGCGAGTCGCTTTGTCACATGTTTTTCAGTCAACAGAGGCTTCTTCATTGTGTTGCGCCATTTCAGATGATGAGTACGAAGATGGGTTCGGATAGTTTCGTAGGATATACCTAAACCTTTTGCCATTAATTTTGCTTGTCCTTGCCGCAGTGTTAAAGCAGGATTCCGCGAAAACAGATTCACTATTCTTTTTTCATCTTTTTTATTCACTTTTCCTATCGAGCCACGTTCTGGTATATCATCGACATTTTTAGCCACTTTATATCGCTGTATTCACGTTTGTACAAATGCCTTCGACTTTCTCATATATTTAGCAGCCGCTGATTGCGACATTTTGGGACCTTTCGGGTGGATGCAAAGGAACACAGCATCGTAGCGCGACGCGTACTTAGCACTCATGGCGTTTAACGTGATTCTCTTTCAAAAGATCAACGACAATTGAATCTTTGTTAACAATGCATCAAGGACAAAGCTTTTCTCTATCGGCTCGCAAAGGAATTAGAGCAGAATCTTTTATTACCTGTCGGTGAAGTCGACCACGCTCTTACTTGAGAAGAGAAAAAAGCTCTCCTTCGTCTCCTCTCGCGTCGCGCTTCTCCTCTTTTTCCTCGTAGCGCCATCGATTGCTTGATCGATGGCGCCGCGTGTCGGCATGCCGCGTATTCTCGCGCCTTTCTCCACGTCGCGCTATCAATCGCTTGATCGATGGCGCCGCGTATCGTCACGCAGCAAACTCAGTCTCAAACCGCATAGCAGATGGCCTAACCTCGCTTAGCAATCTGTCACAAAATAATATAATTATACACTGTGTCCCTCTATGCAGTTAAAATATTCATAAAGCCGGATGAATTAATTAATACTTAATTAACAATTAATTAATAGCCAATCAGATTTCTTCGCGATGAAGTAGGCGGGCCTTGAGAGAAAAAAAAACAATAATGGGCGGGGCTTTCGATTTTCAACTATACATTGATATGCGGCGATATGTGCGTCGCACTGCTACGCTTGTTTCTCCCTACTTCGCTGCGAATTTTAATTCTGCTCTTCTTATGTCCTCTTATTCTTAACATCTTCGAATTTATTCAAATAATAAATGATTTTATTGATGTAAAAACATTAATTAAAATTGAAATATATTTTTAGGTTAAAAATGGAAATAATTATTTATGTAAAAAATGTTTATGGAAAATCCATTATTTTAATTTTTCTAAAAATAATAACTTCAATGAAAGTGCTTTATGAGTGAATTATTGGGAGTGTAAATAAGTTCTCGCCGTTTTTTGTGAAAATAAATCCTTAATTTAAAAAAAATAATAAAAAAAACAAGTCAATTGAAGTATTGTTTATCGCTGGAGATTACTTATTCTCATCTTTCTGGCAGCATTTTAATTCTACGACGAGAAAACGACACTTCTTTTGCGGCTATCCACGAATCGATCCTTTTTGCGTTTCTTTATAAGAAGTGAAGTGATGCTCAGCCAAACCGTTAGTCATCGATCAAAATAAATACTAATCAGAAGGCGCAATGTATGGAGAGTACGGCGGGTGGGGTAGGACTTCCCATTTCAGCGTTTCCAGGTATGTTTTGACAGGTGATGCAACATGCGGCCGAGCGTTATCATGCAGCAAAATCACCTTATCGTGTCTTTGCTCATATAGTGGCCGTTTTTCTTTTAATGCGCGGCTCAAACGCATCAATTGGCGTCGATAGAGATCTCCTGTGATGGTATGGTTGAGTTGGAGCGGCTAGTAATATACTACCCCCAGCTAATCCCACCAAATGCACAGCATGAGCTTGGCACCGTGGATATTCCGCTTTGGCATTAATGCTACTGCTTCGCCGGGCTTAAGAGAACCCGGTGGTCTAGCGTGCGTAAATTAAAGGCATTTTCAACATTCTTTTAGAAGGTGAAATTAATGAGAAAACTATAATTAAACGATGTACATTTAATAACCCACTCAATATTAATTAAAAAAAAAAAATTATCATGAAAAAAAAAAAAAAACATTTTTATTATAAAAAAAATGAGGCTAAAGATGACACTCACAAAAAAATGGACATGGGTGGCGTTAATGATTTTAGCTCTGTCAGTCTGCTGAAAAATAAAAATGAAATAGATTATTGATCTGTATGAGTGTTGCTATCGTTGCAAGTAAAATAAATAAAAAAAAAAAAATTTTTTTGACAAAATGGTGCGCTTTAGAAATTTGGATACCAAAAATACTTTTTTTCATTATTTAAAAAAAAAAAAAAGAAAAAATAATTAAAATAAAATTTTTTTTTTGCTTGCAACGATAGTGTAACGTCGGTATACGACCTCCGTTTTTTTTGAGTCCGCCGATAAGTCTGCTTCCTGCCTTTCCGGCCCACAGTCAAAAAGAAAGACATATCGACCGACCGCCTCGATCCACACCCAAGCGCTCCACCACGATAAAGCCCCTACCCACAATCCACATGACGTACTCTCCTCCGACCCGAGCTGTTATGAACCTAGCCTAAGCTTAGACCAAGAGCTTGCGATTTTTCAAGTAAAGCCCATACATCATCTAAATAGAAGACATTTGCTACAATCGTTAAAACCCAATTCAGATTAAGTTGCAACGCATTGTTTATAATTTTCTTATTATTTTTTTTATATACATATAGGAATCACGTAATATAAACAAAATATAAATAAAAATAATACACAACGGCATGACCATGTCTTTTTCTTTTAATATAAATTAGTAATAAAGATAATCATAAATTCTTATGTTAAGCATACATTTTTTAATTATTATATTATTTTATTTCCGAATCATCTTTTCTAAGCAATAGGAGAAAGAGCGCCTCCGCTGAAATCAGAGACGACGCGGAATCATATTATTTCCGTTCTCACGCAAAGCGCTAAATTCCTTTTTACAAGTACACTGTTCCTAAAAATTTTCCGGCGCACAAATTTAATAATTAATTTAAATAATATCAGCAAGCTTGGAATTATACATAGATTATTGATAATAACGCTGCGCCTATATTTTTCTTTAACTTCTCTATATTAATTTCACCTTGTAATTTTAAACTCATTATTTCTGTAATGCTATATTATATTATGCTATATTATATTATTGTAATGCTATAATATATTAATGTTTAACGCAAATATATTTTCACAAATATTTTTTTTTTTACAACTTTAATTCTATCCTTCCGCGCGAGGACAAATTATATCATCAAATATTTCGACTTACTATAACTATTTTTTCTACTAATTTTTCTATTTCATCATTTTCTTAAACAAGACCTTATAAGAGGCATGGCATTAATCATTAATATACTATTAATTACGTTTTACGATATTTTAATTTCAACTCACAATAATTATTTTTAAAGCGCAATAATCATTTGTTTTGAACGAAATAATTATAACAAAAAAATAACATCGAACAATTAATTATTTATCCAGTCCGAAACAATTACCTATAAATTAAACAAAATTGTAACTTATAAAGAATAATTATTTAAATTACTATTTTTTTTTTTCAATTATTTCTCTTTTCTACCGTTCAATAGTCATAAATTATATCTTATTATTATTTTACTAACCCATGGATACCACACGTGTCCTGGGTAACAACGATTTCTCATTAGTTTAAATAATTATTTTTTATTTAGTAACCCGTATAAATTTAATTCGTAAAAATGCGACAAAAGCTTCGTTTATTTTTGTAATACGCATTAAATTTCAAATAAAATACGATTATGTAATTTAATTCAATGTATTTCGGCAATAAATAATAGATAAAGAAAATATATAAAAATTTTGCAAAAAAGGAATCATTCTCTCTCTCTCTAATTCTCGCTCCCCCACTCAATCATAACACCTTCAAGATAGAGCAGTAGCGTCCATCCCGCGCTAATTTCGAGCAATCGGATTGGCCCAGAGAAGTCACTGCACAAGTGCATAAAAAGGCGAGGATCAACACGCAGAGCAGATTCAAGATTTTTTTCGCGCCTCCGAACACAAGTTTTTTTTTCAAGTCATAATACAATTCTTCACGTTTTATTTTTTGGTTTTTCATTTTAAATCTTACGCATTACATCATTTCATTTTACATCTTATACAACCAGGATTTATCCAGTTCTCCGTCAGGAAGCAGAAAGAGAGAGAGAGAGAGAAAGGATTTTCTTTTTTTTTCTTGTTTTTCGCACGGCTATAATACTACAATAAAAAGTGAGTCTATTTAAATATTGTATCTTTCTTTTTTTTTCCGAAGGGATAGCATTAGCCAAGATCGGCTAACTATCTCTCCTTTAATCGTTTAGTAGGTCCTTCTCCAGAACAACATATAGGCCAACGTCGGCCTATACGGTTGTCCAGTCCTGCATTTTCATTCTTATCCTAAAACTCTTACGATACTAATTCCTCCGCCGTCCCAAGCCCATAAGTTTCGCTACTTAGGCTCGAAAAGGCAATAAGCAGTGCGCGTTAATTTAAAAACGCGGTTACAACGTCGACCCGACGTTACAATAGCAACTGATATACTGAATAACATATTCAAAATTTAGCTTAATCGAATGAACTTTTTTTTTGCTCTACGCCATGCAGAAAAAAGTAGTTTTGAGGAAATTGAGTTTAAAGTTTTACCTTAGGCAGAGCAACTGCTCGCCGATTCTTGCTAAAAGGTCTGTAAAACCTGAAATACTTTTAATATCATTATGGAAATTTCACAGCATATTCTCCAAGGTCTATACTTTTGAAATATTGAAAAAAAAAATTCGATTATTTGAAAATTCTAGACCACCGGGTTCCCTTAACCTATGATTGGGATTACTGTAGTACATCCATTTTTCATCACCAGTCACAATACGATGTAAGAGACCTTTTCTTTTTTGTCTTTGAAGCAGCTGTTTACACGTGGCAAGACGCCGCTCGACGTCTCTCGGCTTCAGTTCGTACGGTACCCAAGATCCTTCCTTTGTATCATTCCTTATGCTGTCAGACGTTTCGAAACTGTTGTTCGATCAACTCCTAAAGATTTTGCAACATCGGATTGCGTCTGACGTGGATCTTCAGCAAGTATTGTTTCCAATTCTTAGTCTTGAAACTTTTTTGGTGCACTACTGCGTTCTCTATCTTGAACATCAAAAGCACTATTTCAAATCAGTTAAATCAATCTCTGCATGTGCTTTCCGACAGAGCATGATCACCATAGGTTTCTAAAAGAATTCTGTGTGCTTCAGCTGCAGATTTCTTCTGAATAAAATAGTGCAGTAAAATTCTCCGCAAAAACGGTTCATTTGGCACGAAATTTGACAAGAATTACGCCACAAGAAGTAAATGTTTTTTATAGGTTAATGGAAAGACACGCACTAATTTTAAACATAGGTTATAGAACTTCAATATAGATGCATCATCATCTTGAATTATACACACAAAATTTTTGTACCGCCATCTGACGGTGAAACGGCGAGAACTTATTCACACTCCAAATTTACGAGGGGGGTTTGAGAAGTCCGTGCAAAAATAAAAACTGCTTACGTGTTTGGGGTAAACCTTTTTTATTTTTCGACATAGTCTCCTTTTAGGCTTATACACTTCGTCCAACGATGTTCTAGTTTATTGATCCCTTCCGAATAATGTGATTTGTCCAAGTCTACAAAATATCCATTAGTATCTGCAATCACCTCCTCGTTTGAATAAAATCTTTGTCCCGCCAGCCATTTCTTCAAATTGGGGAATAAATAGTAGTCCGAGGAAGCCAAGTCTGGAGAATAGGGGGGATGTAAAACGAGTTGGAATCCTATTTCGATTAATTATGCGACCATAACTGCTGAGGTGTTTGCTGGTGCGTTGTCGTGATGAAAAAGGACTTTCTTGTGGGCCAATCACGAGCGTTTTTCTTGCAGCTCGGTTTTCAAACGGTCCAATAACGATGAATAATATGTACCTGTAATAGTTTGACCCTTTTCCTAGTCATCCATCACCAAATCACGGATTTGATCAAAGATTTCTGGAGTTGTAATCTCCACAGGCCGTCCAGAACGTTCAGCGTCACTTGTGCCCATATGGTCAGTCCGAAAATTTTGAAACCACTTATAAACTGTTCTAATGGAAGGTGCAGAGTCACCATAATGTTTATCAAGCTTCTTTTTAGTCTCCTGAGGCATTTCGCCTTTCATAAAGTAATGTTTAATCACCACACAAAATTCTTTTTCATCCATTTATTGAAAATCACTCGATTTCCTTGATTCACACGAATGCCAAACACAAAGAAATAGACGAATATGGCTGGAACTTGGTGTGTGCTCATTCAAGAGATGCTACTAACTAAACATGACCTCGATACGCGCCGGTGGTGCCATCTCTCGGACTTTGCACGAACTTATCAAACGCCCCTCGTAATTAAGGAAAAACAGATAAGCAAATAAATATTTTAAGTTTGGCATTATAAATTTTAATATAAAAGGAGATTGAACGTTTTTAAAAATATTTTATTTTCATATCTTTAGTTATAATTTTTTACAAATAATAACATTGATGGTATTTTCGAGTATTTTAGATGAAATTGTTTCAAACTAATATTTTATCAGTAATCATTTTTTGAAGTATTCTTTATTCTTTAAGGGAGTATTATAAAATCAACTTGATATACTTTTTAAAATCATTATTCTATTCGAGTCACGTACCAAGAAATTCTAAGCGTAAATGAGTTTTTGTTTTTTCAGTTTTCTATTTTTTACGTCATAATATGATATTTCGCGGCGAAGTGGGGGAGAAACGAGCGTAGCAGTGCGACGCACACATCACCGTGTAGCTTTTGCACATTCGATTATTTTGTGCTCACTTTTTTTCGGTTCAAATTTTATGAATAATGCTTTATTTAAATACAATATTGATCATTTTTTCCTGATTTTTTTTTAAATCAATTAAATACTGATGATATTTTGTATTATTGTATAATAAAATTAATCTTTTTGTGTTTTGTTTATAGTTTTAATAATTAATTTTAGATTTTTGGTTTTAACTTTCCATAAACTATTAAAAAACATAATAAATAAAAAATTTTCGTTTATAAAATGTTAATTTAAACGAATTGACTTTGAAATACTCAAAGCAAGCTATAGCAAATACGACATGATTTTTTTTAATTCGTAACTTACAATGCACCAACTTATTTGCCTAATTTCTGTAAAAGAACTTCCGTAATTAAAATTCGCGGCAGATCAGAGAGAAATAAGCGTATCAGTGCGACGCACACATCTCCGCATATCGATGTAAAGTTTAAAATCGAAAGTCCCGCCCATTTTTGTTTTTTTTTTCCCTCAAAGTCCGACTACTTGATCGCAAATAAATCTGATTGGCTATTATTCTATTGTTAATTAAATAGTAATTGATTCATCAATTTTAATGTAGCAAAGTTTTTTATTTATATAATTTTTTCCTGCATCTAGCGTTATGAATATTTTAACTACGTAGAAGGACAGAGTGTATATACAGGGTGGGGCAGGGAAGTATCCCTAACTTTGAATGTAAATTAAAAAATAACAAAAAATGTTAAAAAAAATCTTTATTGTGGTATCTGAAGGGAAAAGCTGGAAGTTAGTTTGACCTTGTTTTAAACAACAAATCATTCAAGTGATGTTTCTCGTTGTCAATATACTGTTGTAGTCTGGTTCTGAAATTCTGCATACCTTTGCGAAGCATCTGTGGTGGAACGTGGCCAACTTAAAGACAAATTGCATGCTTCAAGGCTTCCAGGGTCCTGGATCGATGTTTGAACACTTCACTCTTATGGTAGCCCCATAAAAAGTAATCATACGAAGTCAAATCCGGCTAGCGCGCGGACCATGGAATGTCACCATACCGGGAGATCAAT
The DNA here is from genome assembly GCA_949987625.1 of Chalcis sispes. Classification (NCBI taxonomy): domain Eukaryota; kingdom Metazoa; phylum Arthropoda; class Insecta; order Hymenoptera; family Chalcididae; genus Chalcis; species Chalcis sispes. The sequence continues at coordinate 41,043,874 of OX465095.1, read as the reverse complement.
TGCCTAGGGAACATTTTCCTCAAAGCAGCCATTCAATTTCTAGCAGCATGAGCCGTGGTACCATTCTGCTGAAACCACACTAGTTCCAAGTTGTTCTGTTGCAACTGTGGTTTAAGAAATTGTTGGGTCATGTTTACATACCGCTCAGAACTGATGGTAACACAACGATCGTTCTCATCAAAGAAATAAGGCCCAATTAGGCGTTTACTGCTAATTGTACACCAAACTGTCACTTTGTCACTGTGTAAAGTTCTCTCATAAAGTACCCTAGGATTTGCACCACTCCAATAACGCATATTTTGCTTATTAGCAACTCCAGAAATGTGAAATTCTCCGCACCTGAAATTGAATTCGCCACGTCACTAAACATAACATGTGCGTCATGAGGCAAGTTTGCAATCAAAGTTTCACATGCCTGCACTCGATTTTGCCAGTGCCGTTGTGTAAGTTCTTAAACGATGACCATCTTGTATGGAAGGTAATGAAGTTTCTCGAGGAGAATACGTCCCACTGTATGATTAGATAACGCCAGGGCGGATGCTGACAGCGGTACTAACGAAAACTTTCAAGGTCACAGCGTCATTCAAGCTTACCCCCACTCCTCCAATACGTTCCATCTACTGACAACGCGATCTCAAAAATAGGGATACTACCCTGCCTCACCCTGTATATATATGTACAAGGATAGTCTGAAAAGTTTCCGACCTCAACGTGAAGATAGCAGCACTCGTCAATAAAAGCTAGCGAATTTCGTTGTTCATCTGTTGACAGTTGCTCACCAAAGTTTCAGCCATTTTGGATGCACAGTTGTTAGTTGACAGTCGTTTGAGTGAATCGATGTAAGTGTTGTTGTGAAAATGGACAAAATTGAGTATCGAGCTGTCATTAAATTTTTGTTTTTGAAAGGCAATACGCCTACGTAAATCAAAAATGAGTTGAATTCTGTGTATGGGGACTCTACACCATCATTCACCACAGTGAAATTTTGGGCAGCTGAATTCAAACGTGGCCGTGAGAGTTTGGGAAACGATGAACGTTCGGGACGTCTAAAAACTGCAAGCACTGACGATAACATCGCCAAAGTTCACCAAATAGTGCTAGACAACCGCCGAATTAAGGGGGGAAATCACAGTAGCACACAAAAAAATAGGCATATTTTCGGGAATTAATTTTGGCTGAATAAAAGTATCAATCGAGAATCTCTAAAGTAGGTTTTATAGCAATACTAAAAAAGTACAAAATGTAATTTTTTCAATAAAAAATATTAAATGGCGGCTGCGCAGCATATGCCCCAAGGCGCCTATTTTTGAAAGCGTGTCGATGGCCGAAGACGTAGACTCCTTAATTTTTGACCTGAAAGAAAAAACCAAAATTTTTTAGTTTTCATATAACAACAGCTAGCGAGCTACGTAGGATTTTTTTAATATATTGATTTTTCACAAAATGGTGCATGTTTGAAAATAAACTTAAATTTTCAACAAAAAAAAACGCCATGAAATCTTCGATAAAAAAAACTAAGCCATATAAAATAAAAAATCCTACGTAACTCTGTGAAGAAAGATATTTCAAAGCTACTGTCAAAATTTTAAGTTAATCGGTGAAGATTTGCTTGAGTTATGTCTTCGGCGAGCTCAAAAAAAGTGGTTTCGAGAAGAACGAGTTTAAAGTTTTAAGTACTGAGAAACCATACCTGAGTGGCGTTACCGCAGAATGAAAAATTTGGGCACTCGGACACTTTTGCCGTGTTCTATCATTTGGCATATTATTTTTAAGACCCTAAAGCACCTTTTAGGCGAAAAAAATTTTTTTCGAAAAATTGAAAATTTTACTGTGATTTCCCCTCTTAAAGTGAGAGAGATAGCAAAGGTTATGAACATGTCCAAAGAACGTGTTTGCTGCATATTAAATCAAGATTTAGGCATGAAAAAGCTGTCCGCACGTTGGGTGCCGCGTTTGCTCACGTTATACCAAAAACGTGTTTGAATGAACATTTCCAATGCTCTATTGACGCAGTTTAGGCGCAAAAAATCCGAGTTTTAGCGCAAATTAATAGTCAAAACCGTGGACTGTAAACGGCGCACCGGCTCCAAAAAAAGCAAAAACTGTTTTTTTCGGATGGGAAAGTAATGGCGACTGTTTTGTGGGATAGTCATGGAGTTATTTTAATCGATTATATTCAAAAAGGAAAAACCATTGCAGGAGCATAATACACATCATTACTTGACAAGCTGAAGGTAGAACTTGCGGTAAAACGTCCACATTTGCAGAAAAAGAAAATCCTGTTTCACCAAGACAACGCGCCGTCTCACACCTCAGCGTTTGCCATGGCGAAAATCCACGAATTACGGTTTCAGCTGCTTGACCATACGCCTTACTCACCAGACCTAGCCTCAAGCGACTTCTTTTTGTTTCATCATCTAAAAATTGCACTCGAAGGACAGAGATTTTCGTCAAATGAGCATTTAATCACCTTCGTGAACAGTCATTTTGCAGAGAAAAACGCCGAGTACTATTTGGATGGGTTACAGAGATGAGAGCATCGGTGGGAGAAGTGTGTAGAATTGCAAGGAGACTATGTTAAAAAATAAAAAAAAAATTAAGAAAAAATGTCTTGTATCTGTGTTAGGTCGGAAATTTTTCAGACTACCCTCGTATATATATATATATATATATATATATATATATATATATATATATATATATATATATTAGGTGTAGTAAAAAGAAATCCATTATTTTTGCGTTAAATTGAAGGTTTCATTTAGCATAGATAGAATGATACGATTTAGGTCAAATATGTTAGTCTCTCATTTATTTTGGCATGAAAATAGAGATGTTCATCGATAATTATTACGACCCTAATATGTCTTTGACCTTAAGGTCAAGGTCAAGATCATAAGCCGTGATGAAATATTCCACTCTTTCCATATCCATGTTTAAAGGTAGGGTTTTCCCAATGAAAAAACTAACTTTTTGGCCTTTGAATGAACTTGAAGGTCATGGTTAAGGTCATAGTCGTATTTGGACGTAAAATTTTTCGCTCTTTTTACTTCGGGGGTCAAAGTAGGAGTTTCTATTTGAAAAAACTAACTTGTCCTTCAAATGACTTTGAATGTCATTGTCAAGGTCACAGTTAAGGTCATCATTGAATGTACCTCTTGAAACCCTACAACTTTTATAGAAAATATTTTTTTTCAAGGGATATATTTTCAGAGCTATTTGCGTGGGGCGATTAGAATGGGACACCCTCTGTATATATATATATATATATATATATATATATATATATATATATATATATATATATATATATATATATATAATGTGTGTGAATAAGTGCGTTAAGGCAAGCGCGCCTGCGCGTAACGTGCGCGCCTTGTATTCTGCTAGCATACTGCTAGTTTACCTTTTTATAGCCTCGTCGTTTCCCGTTTTTAATAAAAATTTAATATACTACTATCATCAAAAAGTAAGGTGAATTGGTTTATAAAATGTAAATTCTTTATTTAGTCTTCCAAATCAATTTCATCGTCTTCAGAGTAATCCCCGACCGATAGAACGCACTTTTGCCAACGCTTTTTCCAGTCCTTGAAACAGTCGGAATAGTCTTTTTCCGGTATAGCCTTCAAGACCTTTTTCGATTCGGTTTTTATCTCCTAAATCGTGTCAAAACGGCATCACCGCATTGGCCTTTTGAGTTTGCTGAATAGCCAGAAGTCGCACGGAGCCAAATCAGGCGAATACAGTGGTTGCGGAACGATATGAGTCGAGTTTTTGGCAAAAAAGTCGCGAAGAACCAATGCAGTATAATATGGTGCATTATTGTGATGAAGAAACCAAGAGTTGTTCGCCCATAATTCCGGCCGTTTCAGACGAATAGTTTCCTGCAAACGACGCATAACGCACAAATAATATTTTTTGTTGACAGTTTGGCCCGGCGAAAGGAATTCATAGTACGCCACACCACGATAATCAAAGAAAACTGTCAACATGACCTTGATTTTCGATCGACTTTGCCGTGGTCTTTTCGGTCTTGCTTCACCTTTTGCACGATAATCGCTGGATTGGTCGGTGGTTTCAGGGTCGTATGCGTAAATCCAAGTCTCGTCTACAGTAATGATGCATTTCAAGTGGTCCTGATAGTCAGATAGCAAAGTCTTACACACATCAACGCGACGCTTTTTTCCCAAAAAATTGAGCGATTTTGGCACCAATCGAGACTTGACGCGTTTGAGATACAAAACATCCTTCAAAATGGTTTGAGCTGAGCCAAATGATATTCCAACACTATCAGCGAGGTCTCTAATTGTCAATCGACGATTTTCAAGCACCAAATCTTTGATTTTTTGGACGTGTCCCTCGTCGGTAGACGTTAATGGTCGTCCAGAGAACGGTTCGTCTTCAATGCGTTCTCGACCCGCTTTGAACTCGTTGTACCACTTATAAATGTTTTTTTGTGCCATCGTTTGATCACCAAAGGCCTTCCGCAACATTTTTAACGTGTCCGCCCAAGAATATTCGTTCTGCAAACATAATTTGATGCAAGTTCTTTGCTCAACAAAATCACCCATTGTAAAAATCGAAAAATTTACTTTTGGGTGTTTACGAAAACACGTGTAACTCGAAGATCATTAAACCTTTTGACAAACAGACGCTTGGCAAATGTTATAGACAGTCCTACCAACCTAGGAAAAAAAAATTACCTGCCTTCCTAATGCCCGGGAGTTTCAAATAACAATTTCACCTTACTTTTTGATTACAGTAGTATATAGATATAGATTTGAAAGGGTACGATGTTAAATATTTAAATCATATACAAAATTGATGAATCTTTTAATATAAAGAAGACATTAATTTAGTAATTGTTAAAATAAAATCTTGGTTGGATTCATAATGCCTCGGAGTCCACTAAAGAGTAAATGCCTGCAACTGGAATTCTGTTGCATATGTATAAAATGTTACTTCTGAAGATTTGTATAATAAATTAAATCAATTTATTTAAGCTGCTTATATGTACTAGGATCTTATTATGAATGTATGCAGCATTTATTAGTTATGGAAATCTGGAATCAGCAAAAATGGTTATTAAGTTCATAGAGATACTATGGTGAAGGTACGAAGTATAATTAAAATTAATGATATAAGGTGACAACAAATGAAGACAATTATTGGCTGGAATCAGATACCGAAGACAAATGTGTACTACAGAAATTAAAAGGAATTTTTGGTTGTTACCAATTGAACTTTTTTAAAAAGTGTCGAGCAAAGTTTAATAAGAAAAAGTGCAGTGATTAACAATAAATGCTTGATGATGGATTAATATAAAATGTATAAATATGTAATGTAATTTGTACAATATATTTGAGTATGTTTGGTAAGATGAGTGTAAATTCCTGTATCAATAACCCTATTAGATAAGAATAATAGAAGCAGTTTTAGTTTGATTTTACGTTTCTTTCTGTTTCTTTACAGTAAATAATAAAATACGGCAATCTGTCCCATTTATTGTTATTTGCATGCTGTATTACCAATTAGATGGACTATACATCTATCCGAATAAAATTCATGTAATTCAGTTTTCTATGTTTGAAAAAGCTACGAATAAAATTCATCAATAATTGGAAATACATTTCTAATTTATTATATTTACACAATGCAATGTTTTAATTAGTATACAAGATATTTTTCCCAATAAGTTTTCTGGGATGTTTTTTTATTCCATAATTTGATAAAATTTTAGAATGGATATCATGAATGTTATCGCTTTCAGTTTAGTTAACATTATTTTTTTGTTATCTAATAAATTTTGTGAATTATCTTAACAATATAATTAAGTTATTCATAGAGATAATATACATAGAGTGAGCGAACGGGCTTCAATCCTGTCTTAGCCAAAGAAAGAGAAAGAAGATCGGAGGCCCCTTTCTCTTTCTCTGTCTACTCGTTCCTTATTGGTGCTACAATTATGGGCGGAGCAATGACACAGCAAAGAGAGGGAAATTAAAACAATAAACTTTCGAGGGGTACAACTTATGCGAGACCGGTTCAAATATGATGGAGACAAACGCTATAGATGGCGCGCATGTATGTTTTGAAGGTCGTGGCTTGAGTATGTGATAGCTATGTCCCTTATGAACAGTGTGGCATAGTTTTCGTCGGGAGTGCATGTTTCACGCACGTGCTACGACCATGAGTGAACGTCAAGTGCCGAACGCCGTTGCGCAACGTATTGTCATTCGTTTTTTAGTGTGGGAAAGCGTTAAAAACACGGAAATTTTTCTGCGTTTGCGAAATCAGTTCGGTAGTGAGTGCCTGAGTAGAGCTGCTGTGTTTAAATGGGCCAAAGCATTCAAGGATGGTCGCGAAACCGTCGAGAATGAGCTGGATGATCGTCGACCGCGAACCAGCATCACACCAGACAACATTTGCCGCGTAGAACAACTCATTTTGGAAGACCGTAAGATGAATGTTCAAGACATTTTGGCTGAACTCGGCATCAGTATTAATAGTGTAAAGTCTATCATCCACGAACACCTTCAACATCGCAAAATAACGGCACGATGGGTTCCTAAACTGTTGAACTTTGAGCAAAAATTCACGCAGTTGGAAGTTAGTCGCCGCTTGCTGACGCGATACGAGGTATAGGGGGGCGGTTTTTTAACGCGAATCTTTACTACAGACGAGACATGGGTACACATTCCCGAAAGCAAGGTGTCGTCTAAAGAGTGCAGGAAGAAGGAGGAAGGGGCGCCAGTCAAAGCGAAAACAACCAGGTCCGTGGGTAAGGTTATGTGTACTGTGTTCTTGGACCGACGGGGCGTGCTGTACGTCGATTTCCTGCGCACCCAACGTTTCATCAATGCTGCATACTACTCTAACCTTCTGAAAACACACGTGAAAGCCGCTTATCGCTCGAAACGGAGGAGCATTCTAGCACAAAGTGCGATTCTTCTCCAGGATAACGCGCGCCCTCATACCGCGCGTCTCACGCTCGATACAATATCAAAATGGGGGTGGGAGGCACTGGAACATCCCCCCTACAGTCCGGATTTATCACCCTGCGACTACCATATCTTTGGACCACTGAAAGAAGCCCTCGCAGGTCAAATATTCAACACCGACGACGAGGTAGAGGAGTTTGTGCGCACATGGCTGTCCGAGTTGCCCAAGGAATTCTTTGAAACCAGCATAAAAAGCTTCCGGAAAGGTGGACAAAATGCGTAACTTGTAAGGAAGAGTACCCAGAAAAACTGTAAATTTTTGTAAATTTTTTTGATAGTAAATAAACGTGTCAGAGCATTTGTCTCGATCATATTTCAACCGCCCTCGTATATTACAATTTGTATTTATATTTAGACTTTTTACAATAGCTCAACCGGTAGAGGCATGAGGTTAAAATATCTTAAATAAGTAGTTAGGTTTAAATCCCAATAGTAATTTTTTTTTTCCATTGAAATATTTTTTATACGTTTTGTTAGTTACATACATACAATAGTATGTTAGAAAGGAACAAAAGAAATTTTATTTTTTAATTTTTTTTTTAAATTTCCACCTTTATTATCTTATATTTTAATAGCGAAAATTTGACAGAAATAAGATTTTTTTCGATCAACGATATAAAATTATGTAGAAGCCTCCACAATTCAAAATTAAAATATATTTGGTATTTTAATTTCAGACAAAAATAATATTAAATTTTTTTTGCTTTTAACGGGGTGACAATTTAAAGGTTAACCACCACCGGAGCAATGAGCCTCGGCGGACGCGCAGTTCGCGAAAGGTGCGAGTATGCCCATTACGTCCCACACATACACTGCGTTGTCTGGTGCCGTCGCCTTGCTGCTACGCCCCTGGTTTCTGGTGGTGGTGCCTTGTGTGCTGCTAACTGCAGCTCTGCACACCTACACTATATAACACGCGACCAGGGCGCGCCAAAAATACAAAAAAACTTCGTGCAGAAAAAAATTTTCCGAGACGCGGGAAGAGGTCACGCTTCCGAACAATCAAAATAGCCGAAGGGAACTGCTTAAACGTGGGAAGACGCTAGCTTGCCTAGCCTGAACTAGCCTATCTTTTCTATACGGCACACGACTATTCTATTTATTGGCGTGTACCGTATTTTCCCGCCCGGGGTCGTCACGTTACCGAAATTAAACTCGGCTCGCGGACCGCGGAGGCGCGCGAAATATAAACACGCGTGGAATACGGAGTGTTCTCCGTGACATGCTAAAATCCATATAAATTTACAACAAGATAAGCAAAATTAATTTATGTAGAAGATGAGTAACTAAATTTTTTATAGTCTTAGTTTATCATTATTTAAAATTTTCTTTTTAATTCAAAATTGAATATTAAAGATTTAATATGAATTAAATATCAGAGAAAATAATGTTCAGAACAAAACATATTGAAAATTTGATAGGGATACTAAATAAATAGATTTTAATGTAAGAAAATTAATTTATTTAACATAATACTATTTTTAACATTTTTCAGAATTACATCTATGTAAATTTTTACAACGCCTATGTAATAAAAAAAATACATTTTTTTACAATATAATCAGTCCATTTTAAAAATAATCAACTTATTATAATGTAATTAACCAGTTCTTTTTTATACCTACTTAATAAACTTAATACAACTTAATAAATAGATTTTACTCTTAGAAAGTTGATTTATTCAACTTTATACTATTTTTTACATGTTTAAGTCACATCTTGATAAATTTTTAATGTAATAGTTTTAACATTATTGCAATATCTATAGATAATAACATCTAGATAATAAAAAAATACATTTTCTTTTAATCAATCGCTTATAGCTTCCATCCATGCCTTTTTAACATCGTGATTGGCTGGAAATCTATAAAATGAATATAATTAAAATACACAAGCTTCAAAAACTTCTTTTAATTAAATAAGAATGTTATTTCATTAGAAATAAAGGCTCACTTGATCGAAAAACTATCCTTAAAATTCAATGTTTTAAAAATTTATCTGTAGATGTAATATTAACCCTTTCAGCCCCAGTGGTTTTGATCGAAACCACTTTTGCGTTCAAACGTTCATAACTTTGTCAAAAATCAATATTTTTTTGATTTCCAAACGCCAACGGTCCACAAAATTATTTAACAAAAATTTATAGTGCAAAAAATTAATAACAATTTTGTGGTTATAACAATGTAAACAAATGAATGTTTTTGGCAGAAATTTCAAAAAAAATTGTCAATTATCGAATTACGTGGAGTTAGGCTCATAAAAATGAACACTCGGGGGTTTTTGGGGTCGCTGATTACGAATCCGATGTCAGATTTTAATAATTTTCAAAATTCAAAATGGCGGATCTAATATGGCGGACGACTTTTTTAAAATCAATCCAATTAGCCCGAATCTTGTTACTTGAGAGTTTTCAGGGTCGCTGATTATTAATCCAATTTCAGATTTTTAAAATTAAAAATGGCGGATTTAATATAGTGGACGATTTTTTAAAAATTCATTCATTTGGCCTGAAACTTATTACTTGCAGGTTTTCAAAGTCGCTGATTACGAATCCGATGTTAGTTTTTTAAAATTAAAAACGATAGATCCAATATGGTGGACGAGAATTTAATAAGTTTACTTGCACTTTAGAAAATGACCACTTAAAACTAATATCAGAATCGTAATCTGCGAACCAAAAAATCTCCTCTTAACAAATTTTAGGCCAATTGGACCAATTTTTAAATAGGTCGTCCACCATATTTGATCCATCATTTGAATTTTGAAAATCTGACGTTGGATTCGTAATCTGCGACCCCAAAAACCTCCGAGTGTCAAATTTCTGGCCAATTGGATCAATTTTTAAATACGTCGTCCACCATATTGGATCCGCCATTTTGAGTTTTAAAAATATGATATGGGATTCGTAATCAGCGACTCTGAAAACTAAATATAGAATGTGACGAAAATTGCGTTACTTTAAGAAAGTCAGAGCGGAAAGGGTTAAACGTACGTGTAAGAACTCTGAGTATTGTCGTAAGCAATACGCTTTTTCTTGCATAAAATGCAATATATTGTCATTTTCGTTTATTTTTTGTGTTTCTCTATGCTCAAAATAAATAGATATGTGTATTATACATAAGCTGATTGCAGAATGATCTTTAAAGCTCGCGGGATTTTCCCCCCTCACAGCAGTGCGAGTCGTCAATAACCAATCAAAAGCGAGTAGACAGAGAAAGAAAAAGGGGCCTCCGATTCTCTTTCTCTTTCTTTAAGTACGACATTCCCACTTACACAAGCTCCCATACCTCGCTCACTCTTTGTATATTATCTCTATGAAATTATTTAAGTAGTATTATTTTCTTTGAACCATTGGTCATAATTTGAGATAAATATTTATAAGCATCTATCTTTTAGAAACTTCTGTGATATATACTTTAAAACTTATATTATCATATTGTATTTATTATCAATTTGTATTATCAAAACTTATATTATAAAATGTAACAGACTTTAGAAAGTTGATGTGCTTCTTTAAAATACAATTTTGATGGTAAAATTACCGATACTTGAAGTTAAAGGGAATTCTTTGAAAAAATGTAAATTTTTGATAAATGAAGTGCAAAAAACAGTAATATGTATAAAAAATAAATGTTATAAAGTTGCAAGTGCTATATTTCATAAGGGTAATAGTTCTCAGTCTGGACATTGCACAACTCTTATTCCTCAAAATAATCAGTGGATACAAGTAAGCGACACACACATAGAAAAGAAGGTGGCCACGTGGTGTGAAAGACGCTTACTTACTTGTACTAGAAGTAATTACCAAAAATTAATTATGGAAGTTCTTGTCATTGCGTTTGTAATAAGGTTGTTTAAATATGCAAGTGAATTTTTATATTTTTTCAAAAATCTTATTTGTTCTAAAATAAAATATAATTAAATTTAATTTTTCAAAAAAATATATAAATATGATGGAATACCTTCTATAATTTTTGCAACAACATAATACTTTCATTATGTATTGTAGGCTCTTCAAAAGTTATGAAATCTCTTAAAAAAAACCTTTTATAAAAGGTAGAATGTTAACAAGTAGAAGTTGCTTTGTATTTCATTTTGAAAACATTTTTCAATTTTCCAAACATACAATTTATATATAAAAATTTTGTATGATTTTAATATGACCATATTTGTAAAATTGCTTTTTATTTTTTACATATTTGTACTATTTCGTCTTTCATTAATTAATTGTATATTTACAAACTTAATGTCGTAAAATTTTTTGTAAAAGATTGATTTCATAAAAAATGTTTAAATAATACAGTTGTTCTTTTAACTAATACAGTTTCATAGATCACTTGGATTTATAAAAACTTATATAAGGTGTAGTAAAAAGTAATCCATTATTTTGCCAATAGATGGCTTTAGTAGTCTGTATCTCCCGTTGTAAAAGTGCAATCGGGTTACACTAGATGGCGTTATAAAGATAAGATTTTGTACTAAAAAAGCTTCTGATACAGTTTTGTGGTTGCTTGACTTAGTATTTTTTTAGCACGCGTCAAAGATGGTCACCAACAAAGAGAAAATACGCCATATTTTACAGTTTTTCTTCAATAAAGGCGAAAACGCAAGCCATGCAGCTGAAAAGGTGAATAGTGTTTATGGTCCTGATATTGTAACAGCCAATCACGCGAAATTTTGGTTTCGTCGATTCCGTTCCGGTAATTTTAACGTCAAAGATGCACCACGCTCTGGAAGGCCAATTGTCGAAAATGTCGATAAAATAATGGAAATCGTCGAGTCCGACCATCACTCAAGCACTGTTTCGATTGCCCAGGAGCTAAACATTGCACAAAAAACCGTTTGGAACCACTTAAATAAGGCTGGATACAAAAAGAAGTTCGAAGTATGGGTGCCACACGAGTTATCGCAAAGAAACCTCATGGACCGAATTTCCATCTGCGACTCGCTGCTGAATCGTAACAATATCGATCCGTTTCTGAAGCGGATGGTTACTGGTGATGAAAAGTGGGTCACTTACGACAACGTCAAGCGACAACGGTCGTGGTCAAATCGCGGTGAGCCGGCGCAAACGGTGGCCAAGCCAGGATTGACAGTCAGGAAGGTTTTGCTGTGTGTTTGGTGGGACTGGCAGGGAATCATCTACTATGAGCTGCTCCCCTTTACGGCCAAACTCTTAATTCGGACCTATACTGTCAACAATTGGACCGTCTGAAAGAAGCAATCGCCCAGAAGCGGCCAGCTTTGGCCAATTGGAAAGGAATTGTGTTCCATCAGGATAACGCCAGGCCGCATACATCGATAGTGACTCGCCAGAAGCTCCAGGAGCTTGGTTGGGAAGTTCTTATGCATCCACCTTATAGTCCGGACCTGGCACCAAGTGATTACCACCTGTTCCTGCCTATGACGAATGATTTTGCAGATGAAAAATTCGCCTCAAGAGAAGATTGTGAAAATCGACTGTCCCAGTTTTTTGATAATAGGGACTAGGGTTTCTACGAGAGAGGCATTATGAAATTACCTCCAAAATGACAGCAAGTTATCGAACAAAACGGTGCATATTTGACCTAAATCGTATCATTCTATCTATGCTAAATAAAACCTTTAATTTAATACAAAAATAATGGATTTCTTTTTACTACACCTAATGTTATACATTTTTCCTTTATCGATGATAAAATTATGGCTGCTTAGTGAATTTATTTTTGGAGCTTTATGTATAATTTTATAATTTTATCTACAGAAAGTTGTGAAATCAAAAAAATTGTCAAGTATTTGTTTTCTTTGTTTCACATTTTGCACATTGTACCGTGTATTACGTAACTTTATTTATATGATCCGGCTTCCGAATTTTAATTATAATTAATTAAATAATATATTTACTATCTATTTGCAATAATTTCTAATGTAAGTGAAGCAAAGCAATGAAATTTCACTATTACCAAAATTCAAATTTCAGCTAAAGAAGGTTGTGAAATCTGTAAAAAAAATTGTCAAGTATTTCGATTTACTTTTTCTTTAGATCGAAAAATTAATGTTTGTAATACATTTACTATAGATAAGCTATTTCATTTACTAAAAACGTATTTAGACAAGAAGTCTATGCAACTTATCAATAACTATATCGATAGTTGATAAATAATTAATAGATATATGTAGATGTTGAGTATGCATTAAAAAAACTTACAATAAAGATCGAAACCTCGCACTGCTCATTATTTTAAATATTAATTATTTTAAGTACCCGTGCTTCGCTAAAGTGATATTCATAAATGAAATACGAAAATTAGGAAATATAGTCAATACTTAAAATAAATTATTTTTTTCTCAACCTCAAAATATATTATATTGAGTAAAAAGTGAATTAACTATAGCACTTGACAATTTTTTTTAGATTTCAATAATTTCGTTACTTTAAAGTTGTAATACGATACTGTATTTCGATAGTTTTATGTTCGAAAATTTCAAGAAACTGTTTTTGCGTACCGATTAATTATATACAACCACCATTAACTATATTACTAGCCAATTCTTTTAGATTTCAATACTTTCGTTACTTTAAATTTGTATTATAAAATCATATTTCATAATCATACAAATTCTTCAATTTTGTTTTTGTGTACTAATTAATTAAATACAATTCTCAGTTACTATATTAAGTACTTGCTAATTCTTTTAGATTTCAATACTTTCGTTACTTTAAATTTGTATTATGATTATATACTTCGATTGCTTTTGTATATTAAAACATTTCTAGAATATTTTTTTGACTACTGAACTGATATTAATTTTTTTGTAGACAATATCCAAATTTATTATCTGTTCTCAGGTAATATTAAATAATTTATGAGATATTAAATTAATGTTAAAAAATTGATATAAATTTTTAGGCTATAAATTTTGTAGAAATTGAAGATATTTAATTGAATAACTATGAAGATAAGATAGTATATAATGTGATTTATTATCTCGAGAAAAAATATTTTAAGCCACATAAAATTTAAGAATTTATAAAAAGAACAACCCATCTCATACTTGCCACATGATTATACCTTCAAAGAAGGTGTTTTTTAATAAGATTTTGCGACTTTCTAAGAGATTGTTATTTACGTTATAATATCAAGGTACTTAATAAAGCCAATATTCAGGTGCTAAAATCTGCCTATAAGGATCTTAAAGCTTCCATGTATGATAAGCAAAGTATCGATTCTACGGATTACTATTAATGCTGTTTTCTTTTCCTCTAAATATTAATAAATAAAAAATTGCTGTTGCAATTTATTTATGAAAATATTCATAAAGATATAACAATAAAATATTTTAACTATAAAAAAGTTATTCGTTCTATTAAAATTTTAAAATTGCAATTTCAAAAATTCAACATCATATTTTATACATATTATAATAATTTTTGACAAAATATAGTACTAATGGGATAGGTTATAGCGTAAAAAACCAGTATAATCGATTAAAATCTATTTAGACCAATTAAAAAAATGTTGTCGATTTTAATCGGATTTAATTAGTTGCCTGAAAAATTATTAGTTGTCAAAATTTAATTGGTTGTTAAAATTTATCTTAATAGGTTTTAATTTGATAAGTTTCGATTAAAACCGATTACTTTTTGCATCGGTTTTAGGCGAGCATTTTTAGTAGGGAGAAAACGAAATAAGTACTTGTAATATAGTTTTAACATGTTACGTCCCGTTATATTTTTGTCTGATTTTAAAAATTTTTTTTTATTTTGAAAATTTTAAAGCAAGCCTAAAGGAAAATCCCAGATACGTTTCCTCTGGAATGCTTGTTTATTTTATCCACGTGTGCGCTAATCGCTTAAGAATAGAAAGAGATAAAACAACGGCGTACGAGCCGTTCAAAAATATATCCGTTATAAGTTCAAAATTTTTTTGTTATACAATAAACGTAATCGCTTGAGCCACCCGTAATTAACAATAATATATTGACAACATTTTAAATCCGCTCTAACAATATACCTACACGCTACTTATTTTATTGCTTTAGAAGGTTCATAGTAAAATCATCAAGCGTTTTTTTTTCATTTTGTATTTTAATTTCGTTTTGTATGTTATTTTTTGTTTTACTTCTTCTTGTAATTTAATTTAAGCCAAAAGGCAGCGAAATTAATATTATATAAAAAAAAATCTTTGTTAATAAATTGTTATTTAATTATATAAGTAATCGAACAATTCAATATATGATTCTATTATCATTATTGTATTTTATATTATTAATTGTAATATTCTTACAGATAATTATATAAGTTTTAATATTGATAATGTAAAATAGAAAGAAAGATGGCAGTTTACCAACGAGAGCGACAGAGACGACCAGATGTTGCTGTCTCTCTTTTCTCTCTCTCACACAATATACGCTCTCTCTCGCACGATGCACTTTCTCTCTCTTTCACATAAAACGCGTAGGCGGAGGCGTGATTTCTTTCCGCCACTGTTACTCTTCTATATCTTACGAAACGCTACGAAGGTCAAGGGTAGGGCCGAGGAAATGCCCTTATTGGCCCAAACTTATCTTGCCGCTTTTCCAGCCGCCGAAAAACTCGCTGTCCAGCGGGTATAAAAGCCGGTGCATCGATGCATTCGACGGCTTTTCTTGAGGAAAACTCCAAGAGCAAGACTCAGAGCGACCTCGAAGCCCACTTCTAATTCTTCTATATTCAATTCTTACTATATTAAGTCTAATCCTACTATATTCAAACTCTTGCTATATTACGTACAAAATTTTTCTATATTCGAACTTTTATTACATTCAATTTTGTGACTAAAATTTGTATAAATAATTGTATTAAAATTATTATTTGAGAGATCTAATTAAACGTAAGATTTAACAAAATTATCTTTTTTTATTTCTTATACCTCTCATCTAACTAACGTCTAAACCTACCTATATCGTCATCTCCCAATATTTCCTTCATCGAAAGAGTGTGTGGCGTCGGAAAGGTGAGACTGTGCTAAAGTCGACCTCCCGAGCAGCTGGTAACGCTTTCGATTCCTCCCATCAAAGGAGTGTGTGGCGTCGGAAAGGTGAGACTGTGCTAAAGTCGACCTCCCGAGCAGCTGGTAACGCCTTTGATTAACCAATTTTCCTCCCATCAAAGGAGTGTGTGGCGTCGGAAAGGTGAGACTGTGCTAAAGTCGACCTCCCAAGCAGCTGGTAACGCCTTTGATTAACCAATTTTCCTCCCATCAAAGGAGTGTGTGGCGTCGGAAAGGTGAGACTGTGCTTAAGTCGACCTCCCGAGCAGCTGATAACGTCTTTGATTATCCAATATTCCTCCGTTCGAAAGAGTGTGTGGCGTCGGAAAGGTGAGACTGTGCTAAAGTCGACCTCCCAAGCAGCTGGTAACGCTTTCGAACATTCGCTATTCCCTCTTTTATGGCATGCATTACTAACTCTAAGGATTTAACCATCCTTAAACCGTAAATGAGCATTTTCGGAAAAACACGAGATAAGATAAGGGAGCGTAATAAAACCCCACCCTACGTATTTTAAAGAAAACGCGCCGCAAAGAAAAATTCGGTATATGAAGAGAAAATTTAAAAATTATCTTTAGTTCAGTCCGAGTTTTCAACCTAGTAAATTCAATCTAAAAAATAGTTCGCAGAAGCCACCCGCGCTAGTATCGAAAGATAGGCGCAAACGGCAATATTAACACGCGGTTTATATATCTAAAATACATAAAAAATCGCGAGTTCAAGGAGCGATAATTTTCTTTTAATTACCGCTAACCTTTTTACAAATTTGGAGGCCCCGGGGGGATAGTCTGCGGATTATTTTCCCTGACCTTTTAGTCAGTTGTTTTTTTTTCTTTTCTTGATTTTTTTTTAAAAACCAAAAAAGCACCAGTAAGTCTTTAAAATTTTTTCTAATAAAAAAAAATACATATAACAAAAAAAATATAAAAAACATTTTTTTTTTCTTTCTTCTCTTTTTACAGTGAATTTTAAGTCGGTTGTTGACGCGAAGCAGACGAATATAAAAAAGCGCAGAACCAAAGCGATAGAAAAAAAGAAAACATTAGATTTACCGTTACCGAAGTGGGGCGAATTATTATATATATTTTACCAAGAAAATTTAATAAAAAAAATCCAGCTATTAAGCCCGAAAATAATTAAAAACGAAAAAATTAAAACTAAAATTAAAATAAATAATAAACAAAAACCAGAAGTATATTTTAAATCCGGCCGACGAACCGGTTCCGAAAAAATATTATTGTGTGAAAAATGCAGAGTATCTATATCACCAGACTATTGTATAAAATGTTTTTTTGTTAATTACAATAAAAATAATAGAAAAAAATCTACGAGACGCGAAAAAGAGAACAAACAATTGTAATTAATTATATTTTTATTTTTTCATTAAAAATTTTTTTTTAAACACCTTATATCTTTTTTCTTTCACCTTTTTTCCTTTTAGAAAAACTTCCTTTTTTTACAACATTGAAATATCAATTAATTATCAAAATAATTATTTATATTAAAAAAAAAAAAAAAAAAAAAAAAAAAAAAAAATTATATTTATGCTAAGACCAAAAAATATAAAAATACATAAATAACAACAGTTCTTTCTTATCTTATTTAACGCCAACCCTTTCGCAACACCTTATAATAATAAACCTTACAAAATAAAACAAAAAAAAAAAAAAAAGCATTTACCAGATATTTTCTTTTGCGCCATCAAAAGAATTGCATTAATTCATACAAAACCTGTTATCTTCACTCAGATATTGTAACAAATTTCTTTTACATTTTTTTTTCCAAATAAAGTAAAAATTACTAACACCACTTGCATTATAAACCTTTACCAATTCGCACACCTAATTCTTACAAAATATTAAATTAAAAACACAAACTAATTCAAACTATTGTATTATATTTAACGTAAAATAATTGTAAGCATTTAAAATACACCATTTCAACATTTTACTATAAACACACAAAGAACATTACACTTATACTATCTTTGACCTCGAGCAACCACATTATACTATAAAACACTCATCAACCTTAAAAAAAAAAAAAAAAAAAAAAAATATCTTTATATATACTAATTTCTTATTCTTTTCTCCCCTTTTTCTTCATTTTTTTTTCTCATTACTAATATTACACCGCATATTAGAAACTTTTACATCTAAAACAAAATTGAAAACCAAACATAACAAACAAAGTTTGGCTAGGTCAAACCCAGCGTATAGCAAGCGAGTCTAAGTCTGGTAACAGTGAAGCTTATTGTGAGTAACTGCGTTAACGACGCGTCACGCGCGCCACGCATGCGCAAAAGCCTCTAATTTAAAACGCGAAATCAAGTACAAAAATTTAAATAAATTTAGACGTTATTAAACTTGGACATAATAAATAAATAAAAATATTGAAAATAAGTAATGATAATTTTATATACAACGAATTTTGATGAAAATATGATATCTTTTTTTTGAAATTTAAATAATTAAATAAGAAAAATATACTAAATAAAAATAAATAAAATACGATAAAAATTTTTTTATCTAAAAATTAAAAATCCAATTTTTTTTTTATTTTTTATCAAAATTAAAAGAAAATTTTTAAATCAATAAAAAATATAACTGAATAATTATAATAGATACAGTATATCAATGATACCCTTAAATTTCGAAGAACTAACGCACGCGCAGACACAAAATTTAATAATACAGCTAGCAAACAGAGTAACACAGTTAGAACTTCAGGAAGATAAAACCTTCGAACACATCAAAGCCCTAGCTATTCAAAATATTAAGTTTAAGGAAGAATTAGATTCATACGAAAAAATAATACAAAAACACATTGCCACCTTTCGAGAAGATCGACAAGTAATCGCGAGGCAGTTCGCATTATCGGAAGAGAGATATATAGCACTCTGTACGTCAGTCGAATTAGTAGCTTGTTGGACTACCCAAGAACCTAGTGAAATAGAAAATTTAAGCCGTCAACTAGCAGCCTTACGTATAACATCTTAATGTCCAAACGCATGAATACAAGATCTAAAACAAAATCAGAAAGTAATTTAACCGAACAAAACAATTTTAACTCTTTCGTACCTTCTCACCAAATACCTCTTGCTAGCCCGGTAAGACCAAGCACTTCATCAACAAATCGTGAAGGAACCGATATAATAGATCTCGAAACATCTATAAAAAATAATTTAACGACAAAAACGAATCCATCGTTGATCAATATGGCTACAAACGAAGCAGCTGCCCCTATAAACCTAGTGATATCACTTAACGATGCACTACGGCTAGTACACGAATTTAACGGTTACAATATACCGTTAAGAAAATTTTTAAACGGATGTGAAGAAGCCCGTGCAATGATAGGACCTCAAGGCGATAATAACCTATTAAGATTAATAAAAAGCAAAATTACAGGCGAAGCAAAGCATGCCTTGAACAACCGAGATATAAAGAACTTCAATGATGTAAAAAAATACTTAGAAAAAATATTCTCTCCAACAAAAACTGCAGCTCAATTGCTAAACGAATTCGAAAACGAGTACCAACGCGAGAATGAAACCGTGATCACATTTGCCAACCGAATACGCGACCTAGGCAGCCAGATAATTGAAGCAGAGAACACCGTTAACGGAAACGCAAGTCAAGAATTCAGAACAGCAGTCGAAAAGAAAATCATTGAATGTTTTACATTTGGCTTAAGGCCAGAAATAGAATACAGATTAAAGGCAAACGAAGATGTAAACGAGTTAGTAAACGAAGCCGTAAGGATAGAAAGAAAACTACTAACACGAAAAAGACGATATAGCCCAGAACCAAGACGCAGGACTCTCACGTGCCAATTGTACCGAAGAGATGGCCACGAAGCCAGCGAGTGCCGTCGAAACACCAAATGCACGTTTTGCAATATAGAAGGACACATGGCGGATAAATGTCGTTTCAAGGAATGAAACGATCAAAATAACCGTTCTTGCCAAATATGTAATCGATTTGGCCATATAGCGAAAAATTGCACCAAGATTAGTAAATGCCAAGTTTGTGAAAAAATTGGGCACACCGCAAAGCAGTGCAAAGGCTCGCGTACGCTGTTTCACGTCACAATATGCCAACTGTGCAATAAACCCGGCCACGGGGCAACATCATGCTATTCGCTACGCAATCAAACCTTAAATCAAACTACCGCACACAGTGATAAGCAATGCCAATTATGCAATAAACCAGGTCATGAAGCGAATTCATGTTATTTATTGCAAAATCAAACACCGAAGCAAAGTGTCATACGTAATGAAAACCAGTGCCAACTATGCCAAGGTCATGGACACACGGCAACCACTTGCACGCAAAAAAGGGATAAGCAATGTCGATATTGCAAAAATCCGGGACATACCATAGAAGAATGCCGCAAAAGGCAATATAACGAATCCCAACGACAGGGAAACGAACGCAATCTCCCGTCAAAGAGCGCGAACGCGGATACCAATACCAACCAGCGCTCGACTCACACCATGGAACTCAGCAGAGAAATTTCAGAGTTAATCCCATTATAAAAACTCAAGAGTTGACGATACCTATTATCGAATTCAGGTATCCCATTACCGATAAGATACTTACGTTTATGATCGACACCGGATCGGAAATTAGCATAATAAAAACAAAATTTTTACCAGAGAATCAACCCATTAAAAGTGAAAATTCAGTCACGATCAAGGGCATTGGCGACACCTATTCTAAACCTTTAGGTAAAACAAGTATTAAGATATTAGGACGAATTTTTGAATTTTACGTAGTCCCAAACTCTTTCCGGATTCCGTACAGCGGAATATTAGGCTCAGATTTCTTCTCTATTAACAAAGCAAAAATAGATTTTAAACGAAACGTATTAGAGACCGATTTAACAACAATTCCGTTCAAACAACGCCAAAATTTTTCCCTCACTGAAAACTTAATTAGAAATATACAAACAGACGAGTATATTAACCAAGTTCCTTACGTGGATATATTTAACTCACCGAACAGCTTACACGGCGAGATGATGATCGACTCAGGGTCCGAAGCAAATATAGTAAAACTAAGTTTATTACCACCAGAATGCGAAATAATTAGAACAGGAGCCTCCTTATTAAAGGGTATAGATGAAAATGCGATTCCGACGCTCGGAACGACGAACATAACGGTACTCGGCCTCGATACCGTTTTTCACATAGTACGAGACGATTTTCCAATACCATGTGTAGGCGTTTTAGGGGCCGGTTTCTTAAAAAATAGTAATTCGATCATAAATTACGAATCACGTTTCCTCCAAACTGAAAAACACTTCGCATTATTAAAACGACTCAATACAGAAGAAGCCAACTTCTCAAATTCAACATCAAGCCAATCCGATGAGGATAGCCATTCAGATTTTGACGAAATACTAGACGAAGAAGAATATATAACAGATGATAACGAATTTTACAATATTTTAACCACTGAATTATGCCAAGAAAAACATTCAAGCTTAGGAGAAAAAACTTGCTTTGAAGCTTCAATAAACAGTACCTTAGACAATTTAAATCTTACCAACGATCATAATAATGGTATACGTTCCGAAAGGTTAAAGGAAATCATACCATTAGATCACCTTAATCACGAAGAAAAACAGCAAGCAATAGGTTTAATATCTAATTACTCGGACAGATTCTTTTTAGAAGGCGACGAATTACCTGCTACTAATATAATTATGCATCGTATCCCTACGATAGACGATAACCCAGTAAACACAAAGCAATATCGCTTACCTCACGCTTTAAAGGAGGAGGTAGACAAACAAGTGCAAGACCTGTTAAAGAAAGGGGTCATTAAACCTTCACGATCTGCGTATAACACGAGCCTCTGGGTAGTGCCAAAGAAGCCGGATGCTAATGGAAAACCTAGGTGGCGAGTAGTCCTGGATTTTAGATCCCTAAATGAAAAAACAATACCGATGGCTTACCCGTTGCCCAATATTACTGACATTTTCGATCAAGTCGGTGATGCAACTTATTATACGGTAATCGACTGCGTCTCTGGCTTTCATCAAATCTTGATGCACCCAGACGATGCGCATAAAACGGCATTCTCTACGCCAAGCGGCCACTTCGAATTTTTACGCATGCCTTTCGGACTCCGAAACGCCGGCGTTGAATACCAAAATGCCATGAATATCACCTTAGATGGGTTATTAGGTAAAGGCGTTTTCGTATATATGGATGACGTCGTTATTTACACCAAGGATTTATAAGAGCACAAAAAACTATTCAGCGAGGTTATGGAAAGGTTAAGAAAAGCAAACTGGAAATTAGAACCCAGTAAGTGCGAATTACTAAAGAAGGAAGTTTCATACCTAGGCCACATATTGACCAGAGACGGAATTAAACCGGATCCCAAAAAGATAGAAGCCGTAAAGGACTTCCCACGACCTAAAAGTATCAAGAACATACAGCAATTTTTAGGATTAGCCGGTTATTACAGAAAATTTATTCCTCATTTCGCCAAACACGCAAAACCTTTGACCAAGTTATTGCAAAATAACGAAGAATTCAATTGGACACCGAAGGTAGAAGAGTCATTTAAAATCCTAAAGGAAGCCTTATGCTCAGCCCCGCTCTTACAATTTCCAGATATGTCACAACCATTTCTCATTACAACTGATGCATCTGGATATGCCGTTGGAGGCGTTTTATCACAAGGTAAAATAGGTAGTGATAAGCCTATTGCCTATACTTCACGTGTGTTTAGAGGTCCTGAATTAAAATACGACACTTACGAGAAGGAAGCCTTAGCGATGTTACACGCTGTTCAAACCTTCAGGCCATATGTATACGGTCGGAAATTCACTATCGTAACCGACCATCAACCTCTCGTATGGTTCAAATCAGCCGATTTAAACACTCGTGTTCAAAAATGGAGGTTCAAACTTTCGGAATACGATTATTCTATTATCTATAAACCGGGTAGATTAAATAGCAACGCCGATGCGCTTTCACGAAACCCCATCGAAGAAATTCCAGTAAATATGATGACTCGCGGGCGAAAATTATTGCTTGAAAACAACAATAATAATCAAAACATAAAGGAACCAAGAGATTTCATAGAAGAAACAATTAAACAAATGGATAAGAATAAACACGACAAAATCCAAGGATCAACTATAAAACGACCAAGAGGTCGTCCCAAGAGGATTATAGACCAAGATATCACCAATAAACAGTGCTCCACGTCTAACTCAATGTTTCAAACAAAACGTCCAAAAGGTCGTCCTAGGAAAATAATGAACGACGAACCTCGACCGCCAGAAAACACACAAAAAGGAAAAGATCGAGTAAACGAGCAAAAACGAGTAAAAATAGAAAGAATGTTCCTTCAAGCGAAAGCGATATCTCGTCATCCTCGTCCGACGAAGAACCGTTTGTCGACGATCGAGATCGAGAACTATTTGAAAATATTAAACCTAACGAAGAACCAGAATCGGACGTATCTGATAGATACCAAACTATCCGATCAAATATCGTAGAAACCAAAGATTTATTAGCTTACCGTAACGACAATATCGCATACTTCGTTACGACGAGCGGCAAACCTTGTGACGAAGGCGCCAAAGCCTTGTTACAAGCCAATAAGATTTCCCCTAAGGAAACCTTAACAATTGGAAAGGTGCAATTTATAAAGATGAACAACCACAAATACCTAGTCGCGATGTGCATTCGCGGAGACGATCCTGAATCACTAAGCACAACTAAAATAAATATAAGTAAGGTCTTAAATAATTTACGTGAATTTATGGTGGATAAAAATTTAAAGGAAATAAGCATCGCGAGGACGGATTTTATAGAAAACCTCCCGTGGGACGATGTACTAGACGTAATTAGCTCAGTATTTATAAGTAGTAACCAAAAAATAATTATCTGTAAGGGTACACTGAAATATGTGCCGGAAGAAAAAAGAAACGCAATATTCCAAGAACTCCATAGTTCCCCTATCGGAGGCCATAGAGGCGTTTCAAAGACGTTCAATAGAATACGACAACACTATTATTGGGAAAACATGAAGCCCGATATTCAACGTCGAATCCAACAGTGTTTAGACTGCCAATTAAAAAAATTGGTTCGAATCAAAACTAAACAGCCAATGATGATTACTGATACTCCCGGTACAGTATTCGACAAAATCGCTCTAGATATTGTCGGACCGTTACCGAGAACAGAGAATGGCAACGAATATATCCTGACGATGCAAGACCAGTTGTCCAAGTACTGCATAGCCGTAGCCTTACCTAACGCTCTGGCCAGCACAATAGCCGACTCATTTATAAAGAAATTCGTTTGTATTTTCGGTGCGCCTAGAGTTGTTTTAACCGATCGAGGCAGGAATTTTATAAGCAATTTAATGAAAAGGGTAGCTAAAAGATTTAAAATAAAGAAGGCTAGGACCACTGCCTTCCACCCTCAATCAAATGGCTCACTCGAGAGATCACACCATGCTTTAAGTGAATACTTAAAGCAATACACTAAGAAAGACTCTGAATGGGACCAATGGGTCGACATCGCGTCATTAAATTATAACACATGTATCCACGAAGGCACTAAACATACGCCTTACGAGATTGTCTTCGGTAAACTAGCACGCCTGCCATCCAACGAACCCTTAAGAGATAACGATTTAGTCCCCACATACCAAGGGTATATCGAAAAATTAGTCACGCGATTAATAGGAATTAGGAAATTAGCGTACGATAATCTAATAGATGCAAAACACCGTTCAAAAACCTATTATGATCGAAACACGCACGAAAGAAAATTCAAACCCGGTGACTATATATTTTTACTAAAAGGCCCAAAATCCGGAAAATTCGACGACCATTATACGGGCCCCCATAAAATAATCAAGATGCTTGGCCCTGTCAATGCTAAAATTCAAATACTAAACAAAACCAAAATAGTCCACACTAACCGCTTACGTTTTTCCCATATTACTAACGATTAACCTACTAAACCAAAAATTAACACCGAATAACCCTAAATTGTATACAAACCGTAGTACACCGCTTAACATACCATTTTTTTTTACAAATGATATCTCTGATAATTCTCACTACCACTTTAATTGCAGTCTCAGCTATGATTGGATACGATTGCGGATCACGATCACTAAATATTACGACCTTGTCTTTACTAGACGTGGGTCAATGCGAGATACCCGAGAACAGCCTTAATGTCACACAAAGACATGTACAACTACTTCAAGTTAGCGATTTTTCCGAAATTCCCGTATATCAATGTAAACTCAGAGTTCAAAGAACCGTTTACTACTGCGGGGCGTTATCACATGTCTCTATAGTCCGACACGGTAACATGGAGTACATTTACGATATAAGTAGAGAATCGTGCGAAACAGTATGTCGTACGGGGATGTTAAAATTCAACGATAATGTAGTCCATGGAATCAAACTCAATAGTACTATAACTATACATGTTCTTTACGCCGGAAGAGTAAAAGACGACGGGACTTGTTATGGCGCGACCTACGCGGATCCATACGGTTCTTGGGATTTTGTAGTAGTTCAGGGGACCGTAACGATAACGGTCCAAGAACAAACGGCTCGTGTTAACGTAGAAAATAATAAAATACATATGTGATCCGGAACCGCGTGTATACTATCGCGTGGCTCATGCGTAGATACGGAAGGAGGATATTCCTTCTGGACAACCCTTCCTACCGACAATTGTAAATTTAGTCGATACGGTATCTTATTCGAAGGCTATGCCAATAAAATAGTCGATTACAATCTTCAAAAACAAACAGTGTATGCTCTTTCCACAAAGGATATCACCTTCGCATTAACTAGCACGGCTAAGGAACAAGTATGCGGTTATACGATTATTCGCACTGACCACCCCAAACTTGTTATATTCGAAACCATTAAGGGTGAGTCATTCGCCGACAGAAAAAAACGATATTCAAGTAATTTAGATATATTTGCGTATATTAATTCAAAATTTGTATTCGTAGAAAGACATATCCGAACTCAAATCCAACAGTTGTATAGAGACGCACTTTTGCAACGTTGTAATTTAAAGCGCCAAACCTTAAAGAATGCTCTCGATATTGCAACACAGGCCCCCGATCAATTCGCATATAATTTAATGAAAGGTCCCGGTTATATGGCTTTAACCGCGGGAGAAGTAGTGCATATAATTAAATGTATCCCAGTAGAAGTAAAGGTTGAGCATGGAGAAGATTGCTATACAGAACTCCAAGTTTCGAGAGGAAACACTACGTATTTCCTAACACCAAGGACACATATACTAAAGGCACGTGGTACTAAGATCGAGTGTAACCAGTTACTTCCTTCGTATTATTACGTAGACAAAAGATGGTATAAAATTCTACCAAGACCTATAGAAACCCGAGATCCAGTAGAAATCAAACCACTGACAAAACCTACGTGGACTTATGTAAATCCCGCCTCACTAGCAACGAGTGGTATTTACACCGAAAAAGACCTTAATGACCTTCGCGACCACATCATGTTTCCCGTAGAACAACCTTCTTTACTAAACGACATGGCCAGAGAGATGCACGGCCACCAGATCACAGACGGCAAGGGAACCATTACCAAGTTATTAAACGAAGACACACTAGAAAGAATAGTGGAATCTACCTGGTCACGGATTTGGTACAAACTAATAACTTTTGGTTCAGCCAGCGCAGGCATATTAGCCATCTTCGTAATTATCCAAATCGGCAAAATGGTTCTAGAAATAGTAATAAGTGCCTACACCTTGCATAAAATTTATGGATGGTCCTTGCAGTTACTAGCAGCCCTATGGAACGCCGTGGCGCAATATTTAATCAACACACGAACGGCTCAAGGAAAAACTAACCTTACAATACCAAACAATCTAGAAGCTCAAGAAATTCCACTCACATCCCTTCCCGATGATCCATCCAAACCTAAATCCAGTAAGGCAACGTCTTCCTTTTTCTCTTTACCCAGTTAAATTATACTCGAATAATCAAGCCTGGTTGCAACAAAAAAGAGTGTACTTTTGAGGAAAAGGCTCTGTAACTTATAAATTCGATAGGTAGTAGTACCTCACGATTGTAACGCAGCGAGATGTTTGCTAGTTCATTATACTCCTAGCAACCATTTTACTGTGGGGGTGTTACGTCCCGTTATATTTTTGTCCGATTTTAAAAATTTTTTTTTATTTCGAAAATTTTAAAGCAAGCCTAAAGGAAAATCCCAGATACGTTTCCTCTGGAATGCTTGTTTATCTTATCCACGTGTGCGCTAATCGCTTAAGAATAGAAAGAGATAAAACAACGGCGTACGAGAAGTTCAAAAATATATCCGTTATAAGTTCAAAATTTTTTTGTTATACAATAAACGTAATCGCTTAAGCCACCCGTAATTAACAATAATATATTGACAACATTTTAAATCCGCTCTAACAATATACCTACACGCTACTTATTTTATTGCTTTAAAAGGTTCATAGTAAAATCATCAAGCGTTTTTTTTCATTTTGTATTTTAATTTTGTTTTGTATGTTATTTTTTGTTTTACTTCTTCTTGTTATTTAATTTAAGCCAAAAGGCAGCGAAATTAATATTATATAAAAAAAAAATCTTTGTTAATAAATTTGATTTTCAATTATATAAGTAATCGAACAATTCAATATATGATTCTATTATCATTATTGTATTTTATATTATTAATTGTAATATTCTTATAGATAATTATATAAGTTTTAATATTGATAATGTGAAATAGAAAGAAAGATGGCAGTTTACCAACGAGAGCGACAGAGACGACCAGATGTTGCTGTCTCTCTTTTCTCTCTCTCACACCATATACGCTCTCTCTCGCACGATGCACTTTCTCTCTCTTTCACATAAAACGCGTAGGCGGAGGCGTGATTTCTTTCCGCCACTGTTACTCTTCTATATCTTACGAAACGCTACGAAGGTCAAGGGTAGGGCCGAGGAAATGCCCTTATTGGCCCAAACTTATCTTGCCGCTTTTCCAGCCGCCGAAAAACTCGCTGTCCAGCGGGTATAAAAGCCGGTGCATCGATGCATTCGACGGCTTTTCTTGAGGAAAACTCCAAGAGCAAGACTCAGAGCGACCTCGAAGCCCACTTCTAATTCTTCTATATTCAATTCTTACTATATTAAGTCTAATCCTACTATATTCAAACTCTTGCTATATTACGTACAAAATTTTTCTATATTCGAACTTTTATTACATTCAATTTTGTGACTAAAATTTGTATAAATAATTGTATTAAAATTATTATTTGAGAGATCTAATTAAACGTAAGATTTAACAAAATTATCTTTTTTTATTTCTTATACCTCTCATCTAACTAACGTCTAAACCTACCTATATCGTCATCTCCCAATATTTCCTTCATCGAAAGAGTGTGTGGCGTCGGAAAGGTGAGACTGTGCTAAAGTCGACCTCCCGAGCAGCTGGTAACGCTTTCGATTCCTCCCATCAAAGGAGTGTGTGGCGTCGGAAAGGTGAGACTGTGCTAAAGTCGACCTCCCGAGCAGCTGGTAACGCCTTTGATTAACCAATTTTCCTCCCATCAAAGGAGTGTGTGGCGTCGGAAAGGTGAGACTGTGCTAAAGTCGACCTCCCAAGCAGCTGGTAACGCCTTTGATTAACCAATTTTCCTCCCATCAAAGGAGTGTGTGGCGTCGGAAAGGTGAGACTGTGCTAAAGTCGACCTCCCGAGCAGCTGGTAACGTCTTTGATTATCCAATATTCCTCCGTTCGAAAGAGTGTGTGGCGTCGGAAAGGTGAGACTGTGCTAAAGTCGACCTCCCGAGCAGCTGGTAACGCTTTCGAACATTCGCTATTCCCTCTTTTATGGCATGCATCACTAACTCTAAGGATTTAACCATCCTTAAACCGTAAATGAGCATTTACGGAAAAACACGAGATAAGATAAGGGAGCGTAATAAAACCCCACCCTACGTATTTTAAAGAAAACGCGCCGCAAAGAAAAATTCGGTATATGAAGAGAAAATTTAAAAATTATCTTTAGTTCAGTCCGAGTTTTCAACCTAGTAAATTCAATCTAAAAAATAGTTCGCAGAAGCCACCCGCGCTAGTATCGAATGATAGGCGCAAACGGCAATATTAACACGCGGTTTATATATCTAAAATACATAAAAAATCGCGAGTTCAAGGAGCGATAATTTTCTTTTAATTACCGCCAACCTTTTTTACAAACATGAAGCTTTTTTCAATCATTTACAAAAAATTTGTAGCGCAAAGGTGAAAATCACAAGAAATGCAGTGAAATGGATAAAAAGTGAAGAATGGTGTACTTTTTCTCAAAGCATCCACTACCTATAAGTTGCAAAGAAAGTCTCAAATAAAACATTTCATAGATTTTGTTTACTATCACATTTTCTATAAGGTCTATGTATTCTCCAATTGAACATTTTTATCTTTGCATTAAATTGTAACGTCGGGGTGACGTTATTATTGCGCTTAAATTGAAGCGAAACTGCCTTTTTTGCCTTTTTTGAGCCTAGGTACTGAAACTTATGGGCTCGGGACGGCAGAGGAATTATTCGTAAGATTTTATAGGAAGGGTGGTGAGATGCGGGACTGAACAACCATATAGGCCGACGTTGGCCTACAGATTGTTCTGGAAAGGACCTAACAAGTGATGTTTGGAGAGAGATATGCCACGCCAGGGACACTTGTTTTCCGCGCCTACACTCCTACGCACGCTTGTGTGTGTATGCGCCCTTGTTGCAACCTCTGCGCACGCTTCGGACCTCTCTTTCGCTACTGCGCGCGCCCTCTCGTGTCGCGCGACCCTATGCCTAAGACACACGTCTGGGGCGCCAGTTGTAACGGGGTGAATTTATTTACTCCGTTAGCAATGCAGGACCTTCCTCTGGTCCTGCTTTTCTTCGTTTTGTGTGTGTGGGGCCTTGCCTCAGGCCCCGCCACCGGTGTTGCTCCCATCGGGCTCGGCTAGTCAGTTTGTGTGCCAATAATCGGTTGGCACACCCGCGGAGGCGGCGGTATTCGGGATAGGGACGATGTAGGAGAATAAAATAAGAACGAACCGACTTAGTGCTAAAATGCGGATTTAATAAATAAAAACAAGCAAAACAGTACAAAAAGTAATAAATTATCGCGAAAAGGTCTAATTACGCGAAGAGCAATTAATATTGCCTCACGCGCAATACTAATTCTCAAGGTGCGCACTGCGCATGCGCACCCTCTTCGCTTCGCGCGGCTACACACACACGTGTAGTCTATGGACGGCAGATATAGAGAGAGCAGTTCCCTCTCTATACTGCCGTAGTCCGTGACTGCTCGAGTGAGAGCGTCTCTTACTCTCACTCGACGATGCAGTGTATGGTTGAGCGAGAGAGCTCGTTACTCTCGCTCAACTGCATGCTCATTGGTTGTACGAGTAAGAGTGGCTTTCTCTTACTTGTACGCCTATTCTATGATAGTGCGAGAGAGATCGATCCTCTCACTAGCACTCGCAAGGCCTAATCGAATTTGAGTTACGCGGTCTCGCGCGTAACTCTCCTCTGTATCTATATATGCCTGACGCATTCGCACACGCGTCAAGAAAACTAAATATAATATATTCGCGGACTAACCAATACGATTAAGTGGCCACTTACTTTTACTATATTGGATAGCAGAATCGTGTCTCTCAATATCTGCGGAAACGCTGCCGAAAAGTCTTCCAAACCTGCTAAACTTCGTATATCGAGCAAAGCACGTGCGGCTGGTTGAAAAGGCGGAACGAGAAGAAGGCTTGAGGGGAGGGCTCCTCTTTTCCCTCTCGCCTATCGGTTTTCCCGCGTAGCGCTATCGATTCTTGATCGATAGCGCTGCGTTTCAGTACGCCGCGGCTTTTCCCGCGTCAAGCCATCGATCGCTTGATCAATGGCGCCGCGTATCGTCGCGCTACGAACTCTCTTTCTATCGCCTATGGTAGGTGGCTTAGCCTCTATAGGCCACCTGTCACATTACAAACATATGAACAATATTTATAACGGAATTAGTATATCTATCAAGCACTTTTATGTTCAATATTAAACGATATATCACTTATAAACTCTTCTTAATCCAATAGCTAACATTTGATTTATCCTTATTATTTATAATTATTATTATTACTATTATTATTATATTATTAATTATTATCATCAATATTATACTATGTAAAATTTCGACTAAAGAATCGTATAGATTTCTAATTATTCTAAGATAGTCGATTGAATATTTTTTTTTATGACACAATGCAATATAAACGTAATTTTTTTTTGACAATTTTGTAATTATTTTAAAAATTACAAAGATTATTAAAAATTAGAATCTTTCAGAAGAATACATTAGGAATTTTTAGAATAGATTTGTCAATTTAAGCGCGATAATTATGCAGTTTTATTATAAGTTTTTTTTATCAATATGATTTACGTTTTTCATATTCAAGTACAATTCATCTATCATTGGAAACTTATGAAAATAATTATAGGGCTTAGTATCGACAAATAAATATATAAATAAATATAAATATATTCATATTGGATAAATAAATACGTTAAACACATAAGCGATCTACTTAAGTATAATTTATTAAAAATAATTTATTAAAACTTAAACATAATTTATTAAAAATATATATTCTTTATATACCAATGTTATCAATGAAATACGTTCACTAATGCGTATAAATTATAAAAACTTTAATAAATAATAAAAACATTACTGGTATAATTAAAATTTTTGCGATACGCGGCGTAATAACATACATCACCATGCAGCAAGCCCCTCCCCACTGTCACTGGACCACGCCGCGAAAAAGCTCGTCCAACATATAAAAGCGCCGCACAATTCAATACCCCAGCTTAGATCAGATCAAATCTCCAGTCTAAATTCATGTCACTTGATTTTTAAATTTTTTCTTTGTTCAATTTCTTTTCTGTAAATCCGTGCACCGAAATCCGCCACCACTATTGTAACCAGCGAGTTTCGTATCAAGACGGGCATATCCTTGTATAACATCAGCTAGAAGAAAAACCATCAATAAAAGTGAGTTAATTTATAAAACTTGTTAATTATTTTTTTTACAAGCAATTTCCTTCCTATTTCATTATTAACAAAATAAACTGCAGCTAGGACTGTAATACAGGCCGGACACTTTATTTCATTTTACAATTATATAATACTAACTTGCATATACAATTTTATTTCATTATTAACAAAATAAAGTGCAGCTAGGACTGTAATACAGGCCGGACACTTTATTTCATTTTACAATTTTATTACACTAACTCGCATATACAATTTTATTTCATTATTAACAAAATAAAGTGCAGCTAGGACTGTAATACAGGCCGGACACTTTATTTCATTTAACAATTTTATTATACTAACTCGCATATACAATTTTATTTCATTATTAACAAAATAAAGTGCAGCTAGGACTGTAATACAGGCCGGACACTTTATTTCATTTAACAATTTTATCATACTAACTCGCACATACAATTTTATTTCATTTATTAACAAAATAAAGTGCAGCTAGGACTGTAATACAGGCCGGACACTTTATTACATTTTACAATTTTATCATACTAACTCGCATATACAATTTTATTTCATTTATTAACAAACAAAGTGCAGCTAGGACTGAAATACAGGCCGGACACTTTATTTCATTTTGCAATTTTATCATACTAACTCGCATATACAATTTTATTTCATTAATTAACAAAATAAAGTGCAGCTAGGACTGTAATACAGGCCGGACACTTTATTTCATTTTACAATTTTATTATACTAACTCGCATATACAATTTTATTTCATTTATTAACAAAATAAAGTGCAGCTAGGATTGTTATACAGGCCGGACACATTATTTCATTTTACAATTTTATTATACTAACTCGCATATACAATTTTATTTCATTAATTAACAAAATAAAGTGCAGCTAGGACTGTAATACAGGCCGGACACTTTATTCCATTTTACAATTTTATTATGCTAACTCGCATATACAATTTTATTTCATTATTAACAAAATAAAGTGCAGCTAGGACTGTAATACAGATCGGACACTTTATTTCATTTTACAATCCTATAACAATAATTTATTTAAATATATGTGTACTATTTCCTGTCTAGTTGTTCACTAAATCTAAGTTATTAACAAGAAAAATAAAGCGTAGTCGGCCTATAACACAGGCCGAATATATTATTAGTATTTACAAATTTATACTGCTAATTTATTTTACTATATATTAGGTGTAGTAAAAAGAAATCCATTATTTTTGCATTAAATTAAAGGTTTTATTTAGCATAGATAGAATGATACGATTTGGGTCAAATATGCACTGTTTTGTTCGATAACTTGTTGCCATTTTGAAGATAATTTCATAATGCCTCTCTCGTATAAACCCTTTGTCCCTATTGTCCAAGAACTGGGACAGTCGATTTTCACAATCTTCCCTTGAGGCGAATTTTTCACCAGCAAAACCATTCGTCATAGACAGGAACAGGTGATGATCACTTGGTGCCAGGTC
This sequence comes from Chalcis sispes, assembly GCA_949987625.1. Taxonomy (NCBI): domain Eukaryota; kingdom Metazoa; phylum Arthropoda; class Insecta; order Hymenoptera; family Chalcididae; genus Chalcis; species Chalcis sispes. Next base: position 41,010,266 of record OX465095.1, on the reverse strand, counting down.
CGGACTATAAGGTGAATGCATAAGAACTTCCCAACCAAGCTCCCAGAGCTTCTGGCGAGTCACTATCGATGTATGCGGCCTGGCGTTATCCTGATGGAACACAATTCCTCTCCTATTGGCCAAAGCTGGCCGTTTCTGGGCAATTGCTTCATTCAGACGGTCCAATTGTTGACAGTACAGATCCAAATTAAAAGTTCGGCCGTAGGGGAGCAGCGCATAGTAGATGATACCCCGCCAGTCCCACCAAGCACACAGCAAAACCTTCCTGACTGTCAATCCTGGCTTGGCCACCGTTCGCGCCGGCTCACCGCGATTTGACCACGACTGTTGTCGCTTGACGTTGTCGTAAGTGACCCACTTTTCATCACCAGTAACCATCTGCTTCAGAAATGGATCGATATTGTTGCGATTCAGCAGCGATTCGCAGATGGATCTTCTGCGAATTAGTTTCTTTGCGATAACTTGTGTGGCACCCATACATCGAACTTCTTTTTGTATCCAGCCTTATTTAAGAGATTCCAAACGGTTTTTTGTGCAATGTTTAGCTCCTGGGCAATCGAAACAGTGCTTACGTGACGGTCGGACTCGACGATTTCCATTATTTTATCAACATTTTCGATAATTGGCCTTTCAGAGCGTGGTGCATCTTTGACGTCAAAATTACCGGAATGGAATCGACGAAACCAAAACTGCGCGTGATTGGCTGTTACAGTATCAGGACCATAAACACTATTCACATTTTCAGCTGCCTGGCTAGCGTTTTTGCCTTTATCGAACAAAAACTGTAAAATATAGCGTATTTTCTCTTTGTTGGTGACCATCTTTGACGCGTGCTAAAAAAATACTGAGTCAAGCAACCACAAAACTGTATCAGAACTTTTTTAGTACGAAATCTTATCTTTCTAACGCCATCCAGTGTAACCCGATTGCACTCTTACAACGGGAGATACAGACTACTAAAACCATCTATTGGCAAAATAATGGATTACTTCTTACTACACCTACAGTCTGTCAAGTAAGAGCGTGGTCGACTTCACCGCAGGTACTGAAAGATTTCGCTCTAATTCCTTCGCAAGCCAATAGAAGAAAGCTTTGTCCTTGATGCATTGTTAACGAAGATTCAGTTGTCGTTGATATTTTGAAAGAGAATCACGTTAAACGCCATGAGTGCTAAGTACGCGTCGCGCTACGAGGCTGTGTTCCTTTGCATCCACCCGAAAGGTCCCAAAATGTCGCAATCAGCGGCTGCGAAATATATGAGAAAGTCGAAGGCATTTGTACAGAAGTAGATACAGCGATAAAAAGTGGCTAAAAATGTCGATGATTTACCAGAATGTGGCTCGATAGGAAAAGTGAACAAAAAAGATGAAAAAAGAATAGTGAATCTGTTTTCGCGGAATCCTGCTTTAACACTGCGGCAAGGACAAGCAAAATTAATGGCAAAAGGTTTAGATATATCCTACGAAACATTCCGAACCCATCTTCGTACTCATCATCTGAAATGGCGCAACACAATGAAGAAGCCTCTGTTGACTGAAAAACATGTGACAAAGCGACTCGCTTGGGCGCATGAGAATATTGATAGAGATTTTGAAAATGTCATTTTTACTGATGAATGTTCTATATGGGCACGTTCCGTCCTCACGCGAGCCTGGTCAACTTCCACCAATAGGCTTGTTCAGCGGACCGTAAAACAGGGAATAAAAGGGTATCTTTGGGGCTGCTTCTCAAAGCAGGGATTCGGCACTTTGCACCTCTTTACTGACAACCTAAATGCCAAAAAAATGATAAAAATCTACAAAAAGGCTTTACTGCCATCTGCCAAACGACGGTTCATCACAAAAAATGAAGATTGGATTCTGCAGGAGGACAACGATCCTAAACACCGCAGCAAGCTCTGTACTCAGTGGAAGACTCAATCTGGCATCGTTACATTGGATTGGCCGTCGCAGTCGCCCGATGCAAACCCTATTGAAAATGTGTGGGCATATATTAAACGGAAGCTTCGTGGAAGACGCACATACACTTTGAAGCAGTTGTCTTACGAAATTCGTCGGATCTGGAGATCCTTGCCACTGGAATACGCCGTCAAATTAGTAGAAAGCATGTCTCGGAGATGCTAGGCAATTATCGACGCCAGTGGTGACTGGACACATTATTGACCGAATTTCATCGTTGTTTGTAATGTGTACAATGTATATATAAATATGAAAGTTTCATCAAATAAATTTTTTTATAAATTAACACGACCACGCTCTTACTTGACAGACTGTAATATATATACTATAATATTTAATCAGTTAATAATCAAATTAAGTGCTGTAACGTTGGGTTGACGTTCCGAGCGCGTTTTAAATTAACACGAACTGCTTTTCGTCTTTATGAGCCTAAGTACTGAAACTCATGGGCTCGGGACGGCGGAGGAGTTAAAGTTGTAAGAATTTTTAGGGATAGAAATGAAATTCGAGACTGGACAACCGTATAGGCCAATGTTGGCCTACATGCTGTCCTGGAAAGGATCTACTAAGTGTTTTTCTTTGGATAGAGATATTTAGCCGATTCTGGCTAATACTATCTCTTTGGAAATGAAAGAAAAAATACACAGTCTTAGATAAACTTACTTTTTATTGAATGTGAGATGCAAAGAATAAGGACGATCTCCTCTCTTTCTTTTTTCTCTCTGTTGCTGAGGTTGACTTCTCGTCGGCTTTTTTTTTCTTATTTATAAAATTGAATAGTCTGTTTGGCGTAGCTGTTTTGTAGTGGCTTCCTAGTAGTTTCCTTGTAGTTGTTTAAGATCTTCTTGTAGTGATTATTCCTTGCTTGCTTGTAGTAGTGTAACTTGTTCCTTAGTAATGTTCCTCGTAGTAATATTTCCGTAATAATGTTTTGCGTAGTACGTGGGTCCTTAGTAACATAGTGTTTTCTTCTTAGTATTTTGGGCAGTACGTGGATCCTCGAGTGCTGCCTGAGGTCTGCTGCTTGGTGATTATTTTTTGCCGTATTTAACTGCGTTGGAGAAGCTACTCAGCGAATTCCTTTTTTGGCCGGGAAATTCGGGGAGAGGCCGAGTTTTTCAGGCCCTCTCTTTCTGGCGGGCTTTTCGGTTAGAAAGAGTGAGAATTAGAGAGAGAGAGAGAGAGAGAGATGATCTATTTTTACAGAGTTTTTACATAGGTTTATTATATACAATAAAATTATGTTAATTTAAATTGTATGATCGTGTGCCTTTTAAGGTTTAACGCATTTTACAACAGAACGAAGTTTTTCGTCGCATTTTACATAATGAGATAAAGAATGAGTATTTAAATAATAAAGAAAAGATCGCTATGAGTGTTTTATTATTACAAAAGAGAAAATAATTGTAGAATGATAGTTTAAATAGTCATTCTTTAGAAGTTATAATTTTTAATTAATGGACTGTTGGAGGAGTACTAAAAAAAAAATTATTTAATAAATATTTGCTAGTATGATTGTAAATTTATATTGAAATTTCTATTATTAATAATAATTTTGATTACAAAATGTAATTATTAATGCAATTTCTTTTTGTACAGTTTTGTTTATAAAATAAAATAATGTAGCTGGTCGCGGACTATTATTCTATTCTAGTGAAATAGTAATCATTAGGATCGTTGAATGGTTAATTTAAATTAATTATTTCTTTAAATTCATTTAATTAATTACTTATTTTAATTTAATTATAAAAAAATTATTTTGAGTGTATTACAAGAATTCATGACATTCCAGATGATTGCGCGATGTTCTAAATAACGCTATAAGAAAGACTACCTTGCATGAATTTGTGTGTCGAATGTCAATGAAATTTGTATTGACTGACTTAGCGATTTAGTTATTTTCTCACTTAGAAGGAAGAATTTTATTTTATTATGACATGTGTGCAATTGTCTGTAAAAATTTTATCGTAGTAAAACTGAGTTTAACGAGAGCGGCTATTCAACTCTCGGTTTAAGCTTAGGTTGAGTTTCCCAATGATCTACGTCAGTAGAGAGTGCGTCGAGTAGGTTGTGGAGGGGATTATTGTGTTAGTAAAGAACTTTCCGGCTGATATAAAACACAAAAAAAACGGAGGTCATGCACCGACGTTACAGTACTAAACAAATGTACCCCTTTCCTTAAGACTGACAAGAAATTATCGGTCGAATGGCGTTATTTAAAACAAGCACGGTAACCTATCCCAAGCTATAAGAAGAATATCTTGGCTTAAAAAGAGGGTACGTGCGACATAAATTCGTGGTAAGGATTCTACGAATTTAACAAGGATTATGTCTGTCACGAATAATCATTTGGACGTAACAAAAGTTAAATGAGCGGCGGACGCGAATGACCCATGTTCAAGGTTTATGTGTGCTGAAAATAGCGCCGCGGGATTAGGGTTAAATATAAAGATAATTTAATTATATTTAAAAACACAAAATTATAATATAAAATTAATATTGAATTTTCTTATCATTAATAACTTATTTTTTAATATCCATTTTGTCACTTAATTCTTCACTTCATATTATTATTTATAACACTTTACACATGTACTACAGTGATCAAAAAGTAAGGTGAATTTATTTCTAAAATGTAAATTCATTATTTATTATTCCAAATCAATTTCACCCCCTTCAAAGTAATCCACGTCCAAAAAAAACACACTTTTGCCAACGCTTTTTCCAGTCCTCGAGACAGTCGGAATAGTCTTTTTCCGGTACAGCCTTCAAGACCTTCTTCGATTCGATTTCTATCTCCTCAAGCGTGTTAAAACGGCGTCCCCGCATTGGCCTTTTGAGTTTGCTTAATAGCCAGAAGTCGCACGGAGCCAAATCAGGCGAATACGGTAATTGCGGAACGATATGAGTCAAGTTTTTGGCAAAAAAGTCGCGAAGAACCAATGCAGTATGACATGGTGCATTATCGTGATGAAGGAACCAAGAGTTGTTTGCTCATAATTCCGATTGTTTCAGACGAATAGTTTCACGCAAACGACGCATAACGCTTAAATAATATTTTTTGTTGACAGTTTGGCCTGGTGGAAGGAATTCATAGTGCACTACACCACGATAATCAAAGAAAAGTGTCAACATGATCTTGCTTTTCGATCGACTTTGCCGTGGTCTTTTCGGTCTTGCTTCACCTTTTGCACGATAATCGCTGGATTGGTCGGTGGTTTCAGGGTCGTATGCGTAAATCCAAGTCTCGTCTTTAGTAATGATGCATTTCAAGTGGTCCTGACAGTCAGACAGCAAAGTTTCACACACATCAACGCGACGCTTTTTCCCCAAAAAATTGAGCGATTTTGGCACCAATCAAGACTTGACGCGTTTGAGACACAAAGCATCCTTCAAAATGATTTGAGCTGAGCCCAATGATATTCCAACACTATCAGCGAGGTCTCTAATTGTCAATCGACGATTTTCAAGCGCCAAATCTTTGATTTTTTGGACGTGGCCCTCGTCGGTAGACGTTGATGGTCGTCCAGAGCGCGGTTCGTCTTCAACGCGTTCTTGGCCCGCTTTGAACTCGTTGTACCACTTATAAACGTTTTTTTGTGCCATAGTTTGATCACCAAAGACCTTCCGCAACATTTTCAATGTGTCCGCACAAGAATATTCGTTCCGCAAACAAAATTCGATGCAAGTTCTTTGCTCAACAAAATCACCCATTGTAAAAATCAAAAAATTCACTTTTAGTTGTTTACAAAAAAACGTGTAACTCGTAGATAATTGAACCTTCTGACAAATAAACGCTTGGCAAATGTTATAGACAGTCCTACCAACCTAGGAAAAAAATTTACCTGCCTTCCTAATGCCCGGGAGTTTTAAATAACAATTTTACCTTACTTTTTGATCACAGTAGTATTTCTTATTTTCGGTCACATCTCATGATTAAAACTTATTTTTCACTTTTTCACTTTCTATTTCCATCCATCGTAGATTGATTTAATTTTCTCTCTTCAAACAATAAAATTAGCAGAATTAATAATTTTTCTGCACAGTTTAAGCTGCAAAACTGACTCTTTCAATCTCCACATTTTTCTTATTTGATTCTTACTTTAAATTTAATTATATAAATATACTAGCACATTTTTTGGTCACGATGAAAAAATATATTAATTACAATACTTTATTTTATTAGTTCTTCAAATATTTATATCTTGTCCCAATATATATACACAAAAAATAACCTGAAAAAGTAAAAACACAATTCACAAAGTATCAATCATTTTAATTGTAATAATTGTTTGAAAATTTTTATCATGTTATGAAATATACTTATCAAATTTTTTTATTCTTTGTTTCAATTTTCTTCCAATCACATCATAATAATTAACTCACTTTATTTTATTTATTTTATTATTATCTATTTTATAAAACTTTATTTGTTTTCAAGAGTACATATCATTTTTAAACATTTTTTAAATTTCACAAATATAACCTCTTCAAGCAGTTATACTAATAAATATTGCAGTAGCAGACTATTTCTTGTTATCTTCTAATAATGTAATAAAATATATGGTAAAATAAAATGTCTACATACTACACAAGCGTCAATTTCCATTCGTTATAAATACAATTTTTATTATTTAATTTGAATATTATTCATTAATGACTGTGTGACAGGCGGCTTATAGAGGCTAAGCCACCTGCCATAGGCGATAGAAAGAGAGTTCGCGGCGCGACGATATGCGGCGCCATCGATCGCTTGATCGATGGCTTGACGCGGGAAAAGCCGCGGCGTGCCGAAACGCGGCGCTATCGATCAGGAATCGATAGCGCTACGCGGGAAAACCGATAGGCGAGAGGGGAAGGAGGAGCCCTCCCCTCAAGCCTTCTTCTGTTTCCGCCGTTGATAAGGGCCACACGTGTTGGAATTCGTTCGAGAGTTTTTCTCCACTTTTGGCTTTCCGATAGCGTTTTCTCCGCGAGTCTCCGTCAGGATTAGAGAAAGGACGACTCCTTTAATAGAAAAAGTAAGTGGCCACTTAGGTAGTTATTAATTAGTCCGCGAATCAATATATTTTGTATTCCCTGACGCGTGTGCGATCGCGTCAGGCATATAGATATAGGTGGATACATACGCGCGAGACCGCGAAAAATCTAACGCGATTAGGCCGTGCGAGTGCGAGTGAGAGGATCGATCTCTCTCTCGCACTATCATAGGATAGGCGTTCGAGTCAGAGAAAGCCACTCTTACTCGAGCAACCTGCGAGCACGCAGTTGAGCGAGAGGAACGAGCTCTCTCGCTCAACCATAGACTACAGCATCGAGTGAGAGGTAGAGCCGCTCTCACTCGAGCAACCACGAACTACGGCAGTATAGAGGGGGAACTCTCTCTATATCTGCCGTCCATAGACTACACGTGTGTGTGTAGCCGCGCGAAGCGAAGAGGGTGCGCATGCGCAGTGCGCACCTTGAGAATTAGTATTGCGCGTGAGGCAATACTAATTGCTCTTCGCACCAGTAGACCTCTCCGCAATAATTCGTTACCTTTTGTCGTAAAATTGTTATTTTTATTTATTAAAACAACTATTTTTGCACAAAGCTAGTGCGTTTTTATTTATCTTCCCTCTAGCGTCCCTATCCCGAATACCGCCGCCTCCGCAGGTGTGCCAACCGATCGTTGGCACACATACTGAGCAGCCGAGCCCGGTGGGAGCTGCACCGGCCGCGGGGCCTTAGGCAAGGCCCCTCACACACACACCGAGAATAAAGCAGGACTAGAAGAAGGTCCTGCGTTGCTAACGGGCGTAAAGAAATTTGCCCCGTTACAACTGGCGCCCCAGACGTGTGTCTTAGGCATAGGGTCGCGCGACACGAGAGGGCGTGCGCAGTAGGGAAAGAGAGGTCTGAAGCATGCGCAGAGGGCACAACGAGCGCACACACACAAGCAAGCAAAAGAGTGTAGGTGCGGAAAATCAAGTGTCCCTGGCGTGGCAATGGGGACGGAAGAATTTTTTTTCTCTCTTTGCTCGAGTTAAAAATAACTCAAAAATTTTTTTTTTAATTTTGGAGTTTAGCTTGCTTGTAGCGCCGAGGCTCAAGCAAGTATAAGGTCAGGGAGAACTGACCTCTCCACAGCCACGCCAGTGCGAGTTGCGATACCGTGGGTAGAGGGACGAGGTAAATCCCTCTTAAAATAAATTTTTCATATATATTTGTTTATATTTATTTATTTAGCGTGTAATACATATAGCGTGCGATATCCACGATATCGCAACTATCCGACTTGTATAAATATTAGCGTGCAGAACACAAGAGGAGACATGGCGACAGGAGACTCCTCCAAAATAGAGCAATGGCTATTCGCCATGGAAAGCGAGGAGGTAGAGGAAACCCTCCACGCGCTCCGACTACGGACAGGCGGGCCATGCTTTAAAAAACTGGCCCGCATAACTAATTGGCTGCTGGGAAATTTCACAGCAGCCGATTTCCAGGAGGAGGTCGCCGGGGCAGACGAAGCTGCCCAGGCTACGAGAGCCGAAGCAAGAAGGAGCTTCGTGCTCCGTGCCTGCCAGGAGAGGGCAGGCACGACGGCGGGGTCGGCGGATTACGACAGAGAAGAGCCGCATCCGCTGAACATGTTGTTAGGGGACGAGGCGGACCAATCGTCCCTAACAAACACACAGGAAGACCCGCCACCAACGAGAAGAGAGCTCTTGATGCAGGAGCGCATCGAGAGCTTAACGCAGACAATGGAAGGCATGGTCAAGTGCTTCACGGCCATGCAGGCGGAGCTACAAGATTTGCGAGCGAAGCAAGAGGCCGCAAGTCTTAGGCCGAGTGCGTCATCCACCAGGATAGACAGCACACCAGGCCCGTCCAAGGCACCACAGAGAGAGACCGCGGAACCGGCTCTCTCGCCACAGACTCGGCATAAGAGCAAAGCGCCGAGCCATGTTGCGTTCCAGGACACGTTCACATAAAAATACGTGTCTACGCACAGCAGCCCCCGCGAAGGCGAGGATTCGCGAGGGCCTGCAGAATGCCCGCCATCCCCTAGATCCGGCCCAAATGGAGCCTGGAGGAGGGGGGAAAGTTGCACCAATGCACCGAGTAATAGTGCATGGTGCAACACCGGTATGGCGGCACCGCGCGACGTCGGTCGAATCGTCAGTCGGTGGAACATCGCGTTCCGGGGAGAGCCGACTGACAACATTGACGCGTTCTTCCGCAAAGTGGACAAAGCGAAGAACGCGGCAGGGATTAGCGATCCAGAGATGCTGGCGTCGCTACCCGCGCTGCTGAGCGGCCTAGCCGAGATGTGGTACGGGTGCCACAAGTATAAATGGCAGACGTGGGAGGCGTTCTGCCAGGCAGCGCGTGCGCGCTGGGGTTCCAAGGCCAACATACAAGAACGGCTGAGGGACGAGGCCAGCCGCCGCTTTCAGCAGGCGGATGAACCAGCGCGTACATACATAACGTGCCTGGAGGCGATACTTATGAAGATATCGCCACCACTGAGCGAGGAGCAGATGGTGGACAGTCTCCACGATAATCTGCTCCCGCAAATCAAATGGATCGTCACTCGGATGGAGTGCCGCACGTTCGACGAGCTGATCGACCGAGCCGCAAGAGCCGAGTTAACGCTGGAGAGGGAACGAGGCGACCGGACGCCCGTTCCCCCAAACCACGCGGTAGTGCCGGAAGCGGCCTATCGCCCGAGGACCGCCACAAAAGCGCAGCCGAAGGTGAGCGCTAAGTTAAGCGCTACCGAAGTGGTGGTCGCCGCAACAGAGGTCGATCGGCCAGACTTGCCGGTCAACCAAATGAAGGCGGCATTGCGGGAAGTTTTGGCGGACTTCGCCAAACATAATAGCCTCATGGCGGGCCATGGGAGCCGAGAGGGTAGGCTAAGCCCGCCCAGAAAGGGCAGCCCAAAGCGGCAGAAGAAGCCATACGTACGAGCTGAGGGACGGAGAGGAGTGTACCATCCGTCCCGTACACGTCAGCCAGCTCAAGAAGTACGTAGCTGCACAACCGTCGCCACCAGAAGAGGACGAGAGCACGACGAGCCGTACTCTCGACGCGGCGGGGCCCCTCCTGGCGAGCCAACCAGGAGCAGGCCCGATCCCCAGCGGGGGACCCGCGCCAGGCGAGTGCGCAGCCGCTGTGCCATCCAGAAAGCGCGGTCGCCCCCGGAAGACGGTCTGCGTCGTGAGGCGTCCCGTAGCGAATGTAAGGGAGCCACCGTCGACCGGGGAGCGACCAGCGGTAGGTGCGCGCGCTAAGCGAGGCCCGGGAAGGCTACCGGGTAGTAAGAAAGCGAAGGGCGTGAGCGAGAACGCCCCGGCTTCGCCTCGCCGAACAAGCGCGAACTCGTAGTCGCCATCCCGACCTAAGCCGAGGAAAGGCATTAGTATAGTAGCTGCTAGTCGAGGCCTAGCAGCGACTGGGGGAGGGGTGTGACAGGCGGCTTATAGAGGCTAAGCCACCTGCCATAGGCGATAGAAAGAGAGTTCGCGGCGCGACGATATGCGGCGCCATCGATCAAGCGATCGATGGCTTGACGCGGGAAAAGCCGCGGCGTACCGAAACGCGGCGCTATCGATCAAGAATCGATAGCGCTACGCGGGAAAACCGATAGGCGAGAGGGGAAGGAGGAGCCCTCCCCTCAAGCCTTCTTCTGTTTCCGCCGTTGATAAGGGCCACACGTGTTGGAATTCGTTCGAGAGTTTTTCTCCACTTTTGGCTTTCCGATAGCGTTTTCTCCGCGAGTCTCCGTCAGGATTAGAGAAAGGACGACTCCTTCAATAGAAAAAGTAAGTGGCCACTTAGATAGTTATTAATTAGTCCGCGAATCAATATATTTTGTATTCCCTGACGCGTGTGCGATCGCGTCAGACATATAGATATAGGTGGATATATACGCGCGAGACCGCGAAAAATCTAACGCGATTAGGCCGTGCGAGTGCGAGTGAGAGGATCGATCTCTCTCTCGCACTATCATAGAATAGGCGTTCGAGTAAGAGAAAGCCACTCTTACTCGAGCAGCCTGCGAGCACGCAGTTGAGCGAGAGGAACGAGCTCTCTCGCTCAACCATAGACTATAGCATCGAGTGAGAGGTAGAGCCGCTCTCACTCGAGCAACCACGAACTACGGCAGTATAGAGGGGGAACTGCTCTCTCTATATCTGCCGTCCATAGACTACACGTGTGTGTAGCTGCGCGAAGCGAAGAGGGTGCGCACCTTGAGAATTAGTATTGCGCGTGAGGCAATACTAATTGCTCTTCGCACCAGTAGACCTCTCCGCAATAATTCGTTACCTTTTGTCGTAAAATTGTTATTTTCATTTATTAAAACAACTATTTTTGCACAAAGCTAGTGCGTTTTTATTTATCTTCCCTCTAGCGTCCCTATCCCGAATACCGTCGCCTCCGCGGGTGTGCCAACCGATCGTTGGCACACATACTGAGCAGCCGAGCCCGGTGGGAGCTGCACCGGCCGCGGGGCCTTAGGCAAGGTCCCTCACACACACACTGAGAATAAAGCAGGACTAGAAGAAGGTCCTGCGTTGCTAACGGGCGTAAAGAAATTTGCCCCGTTACAACTGACAAAAAATTTGAATAATTAATGATTAACAATATAATAATTTATTTAAGGGGTTACCCCCACTCGCGACTTTGAAAAAATTGATTTTTTGTTAATTGCATTTTTTTGAAGCATAAGTATCTGAGAATATGACCTGGAAATTTCAAGTCGATCCAAACAAAATTGACTAAGATATGAGCGTTGAAAGAGAAGAATCCGTTGTGTAAACAACCAGCAATTAAAACTTTAAACGCGTTTTTCTCGAAATGGCATTTCTGAAGTCGGTGACCAAGATTACTCAAACACTACTAAACCGATCTTCTTGAAATTTTGCAGACTTATTTAATGCATAAAAATGTAGTCTTTAATCGTTCAATTTTGTTTCGAAAAAAAATGGCCGTTTTGTAGCCAAAAACAGCCGTTTTTTTTCGTTAAAATCGAACTATTAACTTTGACTGTCTGCCATTTTGTAAAAAATGAATATTTTTTCAAATCCTTTGATTAGAAACTAGTTTATACTTATATTTGACTAAATCTGTCCACATTTTTTGATTCAGATGATCCACTTTGCCGCCATGTTGGTCACCGCAAACCGTATAAATAAAAACTCTATTTCATTGGCGGCCATTTGCCACTTAACAATGTAATATTTTGCAATAAAAAAATTACTAAAAGTTCTTCAAGATGTATTCTTTAAGATGATATAATAATCGTTAAAAAAGTTTTGTAGTTTTCTTTAAAGAAATTCATGAAAAAGGCCTTTTATGTTGAGCTACAAGTGGGGGTAACCCCTTGATTTAAAAAATTTTAATTCTTGTTTATAAATGTAAATATTCGAAAATCTTTTTGACACATATATATATATATATATATATATATATATATATATATATATATATATATATATATTGTCACGGAGAACACTCCGTTTTCCGCGCGTGTTTATATTTCGCGCGATTCCGCGGTCCGCGAGCCAAGTTTAATTTCGGTAACGTGACGGCCCTGGGCGGGAAAATACGGTACACGCCGATAGATACAGGGTGCGTAGGGTATTTGAGGACATGCATAAATGTGACTATCACTTAACGAATCTTTTTTTTATTTTTTTTATTTTTCAGATAAGAAATGGCGGACTACAACATCACTCAAGAAATGAAGAGACATGCTGTGATCGTCACTATATGTGCGAACCATACAGATTTAGAGATCTCTAATTTTCTTAATTGCGCTCGTTCATTTGTGCATAAGGTTCGCCGTGAATTGGAAGCATCAGGAGGCGATACAGAATCGGTTGCAAAACGCAAAAAGCACGAACAACGTTCTGACACTGTCCGATCTGCAGAATTTCTAGAGCAAGTGCAAGTGATCATAGACGAGGACCCTTCAAAATCAATGAGGGTCATTGCGAGTGAGCTTCATGTTTCTGAGCGCCTTATTCGTAGAGTTGTCCACAAAGATCTTCGGTATAAGTCTTACGTGATGCGCAGAGGACAGCTCATGTCGGTACGAACACGGGAACAGAGAGTTCTCCGATCAAAACGTCTTTAAACAAAATCAAACACCCTGAGGTACCCAAAATGTTATGGTTTTTTCCGACGAAAAACATTTTGACCAAGATCAAAAGACTAATCGCAGAAATGACAGATGGCTATATTCAAATTCCTCGGAGGTTCCTATTGTTATGCACACAAAACTTCCAGCCACTGTTATGGTTTTAGGTGTTGTCAGCAACAAAGGACATGTTATGCCACCACACTTTTTTACCCAAGGACTTCGAGTGAACTCTGTCGCATAAATCGAGGTTTTGGAGACGGCAGACCATACATTTTTCAACAAGACTCTGCTCCTTCACATAAAGCGATGGCGACACAAGATTGGATGGCCGAAAATTTTTATGACCACATAACACCGAACCTATAGCCACTTAGCTCCCCAGACTTTAATCCTTTGGATTATTGCTTATGGCGCGTAGTTAAGCGTGAGACCAATGAGCGTCCTTATAACACCACTTCTTCGCTAAGGACTGCTATTAATACCGTTATGGTCAATATAAACAAAGAGTATTTGATTCGGGCATGTAATCGTTTCCGGACCCGGATCAAAGAGGTTATTGCTGCTAATGGCGATTTTATTCAATAACTTTATAGCCATATATTAATTTAACGTTGTATAATAAATTCCTGAAATTTCATTAAATTTTATTAAAAATACAAGCTAATTAATTTTACTCTTAAGTTGTCCTCAAATACCGTATGCACCCTGTAGAATAGTCGTGTGCCGTATAGAAAAGATAGGCGAGTTCAGGCTAGGCAAGCTAGCTTTTTCCCGCGCTTTTCAGTTAGTTCGTCTCGCGCCTTTGTTATTGATACGCGATTATTCCAAAGTTTTTCTTCGATAGCGATCCGCCATTTTGGGACGTGCTAAGTCCCTTTGTTCCCGCGTCTTATCTGTTACGAGTTTTTCTTGCGCGTGAAGGGTTTGTGGTGCTTTAGCTTGACGTGCACCAGCTACGTACGTGGTCATGAAAAAAATTCGCCGGCCGACGGCGTAGGCATCCGACACCGGCGATCGGAAACATACAGCGAGGCTGCTCAGGGCGACGGTACACTGCCTTTTTGCCCGAACCGTCCTCTATTCTCCGTGTTGCGTACGAGGCTGGCCAGCCAAAAAGTAAGTAGTTTGAAAGTACGTCCTTGCGCGCGCATATTTCGTTTATTTCTCTGTGCGTAAGAGTAACCTCCGCCGGTTACTCCCTCCTTTGTTAAGTTCATTTTTTTGCGAATTGTGCGAGTGAGAGAGCGCTATCTCTCTCACGCTCGTATACAGGGCGAGAGAGTTGCGATCTCTCTCGCACCTATATAAGAATAAGCGCGCGTGAGTGAGAGACCGGTATCTCTCTCACTTTAGTGGCAGCAGTGCGGGAGAGTCACTTTCTCTCTCGCACTCGCAGAATATACAGCGCGCGTGCGAGTGGGAGAAACCTTTATCTCCCACCCGAGTGAGACCAGTGCGAGAGAGTTGCGTTCTCTCTCGCACTCGCGTAAGGCTAGGCGCGCAAGAGTGGGAGAGCGCTTTCTCTCTCACTCCTACGGCGCAGGACAAGAGACTCGTTGTCTCTCTCGTACTCGCAGTAGACGCGGCGCGCAAGAGTGGGAGAGCGCTCTCTCTCTCGCTTCAACGGGCTCCGTACGGGAGAACATCCTTTTCTCTCGCACCCGTACGTTAAATGGCGCGCGCGAGTGAGAGAGGCCTTTCTCTCTCACTCTTATAGGCGTAGTGCGGGAGATGTTGTTTCTCCCTCGCACTCGTATAGTACGCTGCGCGCGGGAGCCGTTTACGCGCATTATAGCCCGCCTAGTTACCTGTGCTTCTCGCGCGTATTTATTAATAATTTCTTCATATTGTTTCTTTTATATTTCTTTTTATTGTCGTTTGTTAATTTATTTAATTATTTTATTTATTTAATTCGGTCTTTTTCTTTCTTTTTTTTTGCATTCTTTTCTAATATCCCTTTCTTGCATTCTTTAGAATTTTATAATAATTAAGGGTGTAGGATATAAATTCTTTTTTATTTGATTCTATTTCCTTTTTTTTTCCTTTTATTATTTTCTGATTTTTCTTTATTATTTGCGCGACGAGGAGCTATCAGCTCTCCTCCCGAATACCGCCCTCTCCGAAATTCAACTAGCCAGGTGAGGACGACGCACGAGCCGCACAACGACGATTGCGCGGCGTTGCAACGGGTAAGTAGGGTCTCAAGGACGGTTCCTCGTGCCCGGACCCAGGAGCAGAGTCGTCCGAGACTTTAGCTACCGTAAAAGGGGGCGCAACGGGCATATTCGTACTTTTTGCGAATTGCGCATCCCCCGAAGCTAAATGCTCCTATGGTGGTTAACGTTAAAACTGCCACCCCGTTAAAATATATGTATATATACATCTATATATATATATTGTAACGCCACTGGGGATCAGGGTGGCATACAAATGAAAGGGGAAGCGGGCAGGCTGCTTGCTAGTGCAAGTTAAAACAACCGATTAAAATTAGACACGAACAAATACGTTTATTAGAACTAAAATTATTAAATACAAGAAAATGATCGCGTTTTTACGCGAGCCCAGGGCACTAGCTACACTCGCGTAGTGTGGTTTCTTGCGCAGCAATCACATTGCACGGCTAGCTCACATCTAGAGCGGCCGCGGGCATACAGCATACAATAAAGGCCGAAAATGGCGCGTCACACGCGACGCGGTCGCACACACACAGCCGGGAAGGACACGGGAACGATTCGGAGAAGATATGCCTCCTGGCAGCAGCCACTGCACCTTGGCATCTACCAGATATTTTACCACGCACACGGCTATTACCCGAACGCTCGCTCGTTCGTATTTCTTTACAAAAAAAAATCTTAGTTCGCGACTTGTTGCTCAAACGGACCCGAACGGAGTGAACGAGAAGCTCTTGCGTGGCACTCTCGCGAGCGCGGGTTTTAGATCATCGTTCTGCGCCGGCGCAACGTATGTGTAAAGTACGTGACGCGACGCAGCTGCCGCGTGCGCTCAGCGCTGTCAGCAGTTGACATTACTGCTCGCCAGCAGCGCGCGTTTAGGTTATCCGCTCGCGAGTGCCAGTGTTGTTGTGTCTTTCCTGGAGCGGCAACAATCTACCTTAGATGTCCATAGAGTCCAGGTAAGTCGACGCGTTCTATAGCTGGTAGACATCGACTCATTTGTCTATTTTCTTTCCTTTTCAGGTGCGGCAGTACGGCGGATCAAAAGCTGAGGATCGGACGATGAGCTGTTGAGAAAGCGAAGCAGCGGTGTCGGTGACAGCGATAGCCTGCTCGCAGCGGCAGCGAGGCCACGCTATAAGACCATTTCAGGTACGTAATTACTTGCACTTAAAGGCTGTGCTTATGTGTTTTTGCTTGTCTTCTAACCTCCTCTTCCACTTTCCTATGATGTTGTGTGGCAGCTTGTACTTCTCTTCCAAGGTGCAGCTGCTACTATTATTTTCTTTCTTGTTTAATTACTGTCTGGGAGGTTGCAGGTACAAAGACCTCTACAAGGACAGGTAAGAGCTTGAAGAGGAACCCTGCTGTAGTGTGTGCGAGCACTGCCATCGATCAGCCATGGGCTCCTGAGACTGGCTCCTGGCTGGAGCCTCTGATTGAGCTCGAAGCTCCTGTACCTGGGGGAAGGTAAAGTATGCACAGCCCTGCGTGGCTGTTTGTTAGGGTCAGCGTGGCAGTCCTGCGAGACTGTCAAGATTGTAAAAGGGAATATATCAGGCTACGAGGAGGCGTACAAACTGTTTATTAGCCTCCTCATGTGACTAGTGCAAAACACCACGTCACAACTTCCCCCTACCAAACCGTGAATATGGGGGAAGTGAACCGACTCCAGATTTACTGTTTGATCCTAACTGACATCGAACTTTGTAACATTCGCCTAGCTCTTGCTCTTAGCCTAAGGTAAGCGGTCTCACCTGCAACGGTGTAGGTGTGCGGCAGAACGTCGTTGTGCGGACATCATCTTCTGCAGCGTGGCTCATCTGCGTTGGTTTTCTAGATAAAGTGTACGTGGTGTACGGGTGCACTCGAGATTACTAGGCGAACTCGAGTCTGAACGAACAACACTAGATTGTCGATTATTTATGCGACTGGCTCGACCCTTGGGCAGAAATACAAAAAAAAACAAACAAAAGTAAAAAAAAAATATAATCGTTACGCAAGTTGTCCTAACGACGCGGTCTATCATAACCCACTCCAACATTCAATCCCACTCATACCAAACGAAATAAAATACTTAATATTAATACACGCATAATTTAAATAAAGAAAGAACATGTTAGTAAAATAGCCAATAGTTTTAATCATACCGTGCTTACCTGGTGCAGTAGCGGTTCTATTCGACAGCCGCATTGCTGTTCGATAAATAAAAAAAACAAATTGGTTACCTTGGTGGCCCACTGCCAGTGGGCGGTTATAGAAAACATGCTGAGTTTACTCGTTGCCTCGTCGGAGAGGGGTACGTAGCAGGATGCGAGTGCGACATGCAGCTGTGGCTCGTTGGTGGCACGAGCGGTTAGCGCCAACGCGGGTAATAATAATAGCAAAAAAAAATTAAAAGTGTGGGAGCAAAAAAAAATCATAAGAAAAATAATAAATAAAAATAAATAAAAAAAATAATAGCAAAAATGTGAAAAAAAATTATGCTCTGCTGGCTTGGGGTGCTTTGTAAAGGTAAAAAAAACAAAACAAAATAATGAAAAAAAAAACACACCAAAAAACAGAGGGAGCAAGGGAAACGAAAAAAAAATAGCATGCAGTATACTGGCGGGATGAGCGGGATAGGCAATGGGAGGGGGGGGGGGTAATTAAGTACGCTAATTTACTAAATATCAACTATATTATACAAATAAACTATACAAAATTAGCGGCGGCGATATCATTTAGAACAACTTTAAAGGGGAGGTTCTCATCAAGCACGACCAAAAAATCGTTTTTTTTTTTTTTTTAAAAAGTTGGCAAATGTCTCGTAGAATACGCTCGTGAAACCCGTTTTGCCGGAATCAATTTGTTTTTAAAGTTGTAGTCAAAAAACCGAAGTCGTCTTTTTACGTACTAAATCGCGTACTAAAACTTTAAACGCGTTTTTCTCGAAACCATGTTTTTTGAGACGGGCGGCAAGATATCTTAAAAACTATTATAGATATCGAGATGAATTTTTTTTATTCTAAAGGTAATTATATTTGCTGGATCTTGACTTAAAATTATAATTCTACAATAATTATTTTTATTGTTATTGCACTTTTTACAGCAAAAAGAAGTGCAAAAAAATATTTTTTTTTTGCAAGTCCGCCATTTTGTTAATTTTCAACTTTTCTTTGTGATTTTAGTTTAAGATTCAGCAAATGTCTTTAAGTTTATAACAAACTTTGATTTTTTGATTTCAGACAAAAATTGGATGAGTTACCTTGCCGCCCGTGGAGGTGTCTTTTTTTTCGATGACTATTTTTCAATGCATATAACTAATAAACTATTCAGTATTCTTATTCAAAAAAATTTGTAAAAGTAGTTAATAACATACTTAATAAGTACCAAAAAACTTGACTACTTTATTTATTTCCTTCCTTAAGAAAAAAAATCGCGGAAATCACGTAAATTTTGGGTCGCTAGATGAGAACCTCCCCTTGAGTCAAATAATAGTAATTAAAAATAACGAAAACATAAAAAAACATATCTTACAGGGAACGTGGTGGTGCGGGGGGGGGAACGACAAAAAAATATAGGCTATTGAGGCTTGCTCGCTTATTCTGACTTGCATACTAGCTTATCCTATGGCTTAAAAATAGTCTTATTACGAAAAACAATAAAATTTTGTAACCGGGTAAATTTGTTTACGCCCGTTAGAAAACCCAGGATCTTCCTCTGGTTCTGCTTTACTTCTTGAATTGTGTGGGTGGGGCCTTGCCTAAGGCCCCGCGACCGGTGTTTCTCCCACCGGGCTCGGCTACTTAGTTTGTGTGCCAATGCTACATTGGTACACCCGCGGAGGTGGCGGTATTCGGGATGGGGACGCTGTAGGGAATAAAATAAGAACGCACCGGCTCAGTGCTAACTGCTTCTTTAATAAATAAGACAGCAAAAATAATACAAAAAGTAATAAATTATTGCGGAGAGGTCCGTTAATGCAAAGAGCAATTAGTATTGGCTCACAAGCAATACTAATTCTCAAGGTGCGCACTGCGCATGCGCGCCCTCTTCGCTTCACGCGGCTACACACACACGTGTAGTCTATGGACGACGGATATAGAGAAAGCAGTTCCCTCTCTATACTGCCGAAGTCCGTGACTGCCCGAGTGAGAGCGTCTCTCTCTCGCTCTCGACGCTGCAGTCTATGGTTGAGCGAGAGAGCTCGTTCCTCTCGCTCAACTGCGTGCTCGCAGGTTGTACGAGTAAGAGTGGCTTTCTCTAACTCGTACGCCTATTCTATAATAGTGTGAGAGAGAGATCAATCCTCTCACTCGCACTCGCGCTCTTGTGCGTAACCCTACTATACCTACATATATGCCTGACGCGATCGCACACGCGTCAGAAAACTAAAGATTATTTATTCGCGAACTAAATATGCTACCAAGTGGCCACTTACTTGATTAATAGCTAATCGCGGTATCGTCCCGTCTATTACTCTGCGGAAACGCTGCGGAAAACCCTCAAAGCATTCGCTTAGATCGCTGATTGCTCGAAGCACGTGTGGCGTGTCGGACCGGTGGAACGAGAAAAATGCTTGAGGGGAGGGCTCCTTTTTCCCCTCTCGCCTATCAGTTTTCCCGCGTAGCGCTATCGATTCTTGATCAATAGCGCCGCGTTTCGGTACGCCGCGGATTTTTGCGCCTTTTCCTGCGTCGAGCCCTCGGTCGCTTGATCGCTGGCGCCGCATATCGTCGCGCCGTGAACTCTATTTCTCTCGCCTATGGCCGGTGGCTTAACCTCTATAAGCCTCCTGTCACAATTTACAGAATCGAATTGCTTAATCTAAAGCTATCTAACTGCCGGGGCTTACAACTAACTTGAGATTACTCAAAAGAAGAAAAAGAAAACTGATCTAGAAGCGAAAAAGAAAAGGATGAAAAATGACTATTTTCCAGCCTCGCGCCTACGGTGCAAGTGCGCCTCGATGCGCCGGTCGACGCGGCGCTCATACTCCCGCCGGCAGGCGCCGCACGGACATTCAGGGAGGGGCACTCCAGGGGTGCCACAAAATAAACAAAACACCCATCGGGGTCGGGGGCACTGATTGAAACTGTGGCCGTCGACGCCACAGTTCCAACACCCACACCACCAAGTTTAAGTGCCGTACTCGGCAGGTGGGTGCATTTCTACTGGAGTGCGCGTAGTGGACGATGCTGGGCGGGGTGGCGGCGAGGTCTGCGTCGCGGTGCTTGTCGTCCGGGGTCGCGACATAACCAGCGGAACCATGCGGGCGCGGCCCCGCACTTCAGTTGGGCGATCTTGCCCCGAACGGGGTAGGGTGGGCAAGAAGGGGGCGACGTGTTTGGCATATGCGCGAACCCGTTCCAACCGCGCCTTTACGACCGCCAAACATGCGGCGAGGTCCGTAGCTGTTTGTTCTAGCGGAGGTGGCCCCAGGGCCGCAATTTCTATAATACTGGTAGTGTCGGCGAATGACGGCGGTAACGGTAGCGAGAGGTTTTGATCGTCCAGCTGCGGTGACGTGGGGCTGGCGGAAGCGATGGCGGCAATTCTTCCTCGGGACAGCCCGACTGACTACGCGGTCCCTCCTTTGGCTGTTCCGCTTCTTTCGATATTTCTAGAGCTGTGGACAAAGGAAGGTGACGATTAGCGTTGCGCGGCGGTACGTAGCGTTTCAAGTCGCCTACGTGGATTTTGGTGCGCTTATTCGATTTGGCATCTTTGACTAGGTAGACTACTGGTGAGAGTACCTTGACGATAGTCGCTGACCCTACGAATCGCGGTTCCATTTTTGCCACGAATCTTTCGCCAGCGAAGGACAGGTGGTATTAGCGGCGGCACACTAAATCGCCTACTTGATATTTAACGTCACGTCGACGGCGGCTGTAATGCGCGGATTGTTTCGCGGTCACTTGCTCGATGTGCCGCTTTACTAGATCATGTACCGCAGGCAAGCGGGTTGCACGTTCAAGCCATTGTTCTGCATCGGGCGGCCGTACAAGGGCGGGATGTTCGAGATGTTTGCAGAGAATCATGCAAGGTTGCGGGTTACGGCCGAAATTAAAGAACACCGGGGAGAATTTGGTCGATGAATGCACCACACTGTTAAGTGCGAAGGCGAATTCATTTAGATGCATATCCCATTCGCGGTGGTCTTTGCTGAGAAAACTATTACTCATCGTACGCAAATTCCGATTAACGCGTTCTACGAGGTTGGCCTGCGCATGGTACGGAGGGATGGTGGACTGCGTCACTCCATACTGCTGCAGCCACTCGGTTACCGTTTTGTTCGCAAATTCAGTCCCATTGTCCGTCAGCAGGACCTTAGGACAGCCCCATCAGTTTATTATTAAGTCATCGAACGCCTGCATTACACTCTTCGCGTCGGCTGTCCGTAACGCGCGGATTTCGACATAGCGCGTAAAGAGATCCTCAAACACTATTGCATAGCGGTGCACTCGTTTCGACGGCGGTTCCGGCCCGATCACGTCCGCGGCAACTACCGTCCTACTTGCTGCGATACCTTGTGCGCTTGGCTCTCTTGGCAAGCGCGTACGTAGCGACACGTATCATAGTAGATGTCAGGCCAGTAATAGTAGGTAGCGAGCAGCGCATACGTTATCCCGACACCAAGATGGCCCGCCTGCGGTGTATCGTGCGCTTTAAACAATGCTTTAGCGCGGTCGCCCTGCGTCAATACTAGTTTCCACGCGTCGAGATCCGGCACTAACGGGTCAATCAGCTGACTCAGCCGGTGTACATACGAGGTCTGGCTATTAAATAACGAGACTGCGCGCCTAGAGGGCGCCGTAGAGGAGTGGGGGGAAAAACGAGTAGTGCGTTGGGTATCTGGATATCTTGTCTATGCACGTACCAAAACACGTTCTCGTCACTATTATTGTATTTGTGCAGTAGCGGTTTGAAACGAACGTGTTTTTTTCTCGTGCTGAAAACCATATGTGACGAAAAACAGAAGCAACGTATCAATCTCAAATTTCTCGCTAAATTGAAAAAAACTCCGACTGAGGGCTGTACATTGTTGCAAGAGGCCTATGGGGACAATTCTCTATCTCGTGCGCATGTTTTTGAGTGGTGTAAGCGCTTCAGTAAGGGCCAAGTGAGCACTGAAGATGACCAACCAAATTCAAGGCAATGTTGATCGTTTTTTTCGACATTAACGGTATCGTGATGACTGAATGGATTCCAGAGGGTCAGACTGTCAACCAGACTTACTATTTGTCAGTTTTGGCAACACTGCGAGAACGAGTTCGTAAGAAACGGCCCGAGTTGTAGAAATACAACTTGTGGATTTTGCACCAGGACAACGCACCTGCTCATAACGCGCTATCTGTGAAGCAGTATTTGGCCGGTAAGCGCACTCCAGTGCTCGAACACGCGCCGTACTTGCCAGATTTGGCACCGTGCGACTTTTTTTCGTTTCCGAAGATAAAATCTGCTTTAAAAGGGACCCGATTTGAGTCGATGGAAGCGGTAAAGCAAAAAACGGCAGAGCTCCTAAAGGCCCTCACCAAAGAAGACTTCCAGCACTGCTTCGATCAATGGAAAAAACGTATAAAAAGGTGTGTGGCGAGGAAAGGGGAATATATTGAAGGGGAGTATATTGAAGGGGAGCATCCGAATGTAGAATAATTTTTATAATAAAACCCTTTTCCGTGACCAGTCGCGTTATTTAATAGCCAGACCTTGTATAGCAGCTCATTGTCAATACGCCAATCTGGAAAGATGTGCATGCGGGTGCGGACAGCTAGCAAGCGTCGTTGATACCATTTGTCGTTCGTATGTGGGGACGGAGCTACAGAGGCGGCTTCTACATTATTCTCGAGCGCACGGGAGAGTGCGTCCGGCACTTGATGCAACGCACCTTTACGATGCACGAATTTAATGGAATATTGCTGCAGCATCGTGTTCCATCGCCCCAAACGGCCTGCGGGATTCTTCAAATTATGTAACCACAAGAAGCTATGGTGATCGGTAATCACCGTAAACTTCTCCCCTTGGAGGTAACCTTTCAGCCGTTCGACGGACCAGAGCACCGCCAAGCACTCCTTTACCGTCACGGAATAATTGCGCTCGGCTTTAGACAGAACACGGCTTACAAAATAGAGCGGGTGCTCGTGTCCGGCAACCTCGTGTGTTAGAACGCGTGCGATTGCATAATCACTCGCATCTGTTTGCAGCGTAAACGGGCAGGTAAGATCCGAGCGAGCTAGCACAGGCGCTTGCGTTAGAGCTTGCTTCGTTTGCGCGAGGGCGAGCTGTTGTTCCTCGTTCCAATGCCAACAAATGCCTTTCCGCATTAGTTATGTAAGCGGTGCTTTATATGCTGCCAGATTATCGATGAAACGCGAATACCATGCTACCATGCCTCAAAATCGCCTCAGCTGGCGGACGTTCGTAGGTGCGGGATACTCGACAATCGGTTTTATTTTGTCGTCGTCAGGCCTCAAGCCTTCTGCGTTCACGACGTAGCCTAAGTTGCGAACTTCGGCGCAGCAGAACTCAGATTTTTCTCGATTTAATTGCAAACTGCCTTCTTTAAATGCCGCGAGCACTCGTTCCAGCCACTGTAAGTGATCTTGGACCATAGAAGTGACGATAATAACGTCGTCTAAGTAGGGGAAAATGTACGGTTCCCAATACGGCTTCATAAGGCGGTCCATTATTCGCTGAAACGTTGCGGGGGCGTTCGTTCAACCGTACAGCATGCGCGTGAATTGATAAAGTCCGCGTCCAGGGATGCAGAAAGCAGTGACTTCTTTGCTTGCGGTGTCAAGCGGGACTTAGTGATACGCCCGACTCAGATCGAGCTTAAAGATATAGCGAGCCGATCTAAGCTTGTTAAAATATCGTCCATGTTGCGGAGGGGATAAGCGGAGCGTTTAGTGACAGCATCGATGCGCCGGTAGTCAATGCAGAACCGCCACTTTCCATTGGCCTTTGGTGCTATTACCGGACAGCTGCACTACGGGCTGTCGGACGGCTCAATGATTCCTTCAGCAAGCATGCAATTAATCTCATCGTATGCTACTTGCAGCATTTTCGGCGAATATCTGCGCACATGCTGCCGAATTGGCGCAGCTCCTTGCACGTCGATGGTATGCACTGCTAAGTTGGTTAATCCTAGCAATGCAGGTGTTGGCGGGATTAAATGCGGTCGAGCAGAGCATTGAGCTGCTCCTGCTCGTCGTCGGTTGCTTCTACGAGTCCGCCGACGGTCGCGACGGCCGAAAAGGTCGCTGGATCGGACCCGTACAGATAAAACTGGTGCACCACGCCCCGTGGTGTCCACCAGGTATCCGTGCCATAATCAATCTTCAATTTAAACCGCCTCTTGAAGTCGATGCCCAGGATGCAATCGTATTGCAATTCATCTGCCACGAAGAAAGGAAGCGTGCGCCTTTCTCCATCGATGGAGACAGTCACATCCAGCACTCCCTGAATTGCCACTGCTCCTCCATCTGCCACGTTAATTGTATTAGCCGCAGGGCTGAGCTTGTTCTGCAACAACGTGCTCAAACCCTTTCCCAGGAACGAATGGACAGCGCCATCGTCCAGTAAGCCTATGAGCTTTGAACCGTTGAGCTCAATATTAAAAAATAGCCGTACCTCGCGGAGGTGCGGTTTCTCTTGGATAAGCGACGGCGGCGGATCCAATGGTACTGCTGCTGGAGATTCCGTTGCGGCGGAAACCTCAACTACGTCGCGCGGCGGCGACAGGCGTGGTGGGTCAGGATGGAGCTGCCCACGTCGTGGAGCTGCCCTTCGGCTGCGCGAGGACCCGCGAGCTCCTAACGAGTACCCTGCGGTGCGTTTTCTGCCCGTGGAGTCGCTCTGCATCGACTGCAATCCTTGCGTAGTGCATTCGGTTGCCCGCATCTGTAACATTTCGGGGCTCTCGGGCATTCCGCAGCCCAACGCCCTAACTGGTTACATCGACGGCACGGCTCTCGCTGCTTACGAGCTTGCGGCGAGTTATCCTGTTGGTTATTGGCGGCATATACTACTGCGCGCGGCGGCGCAGTGCTGCTGCTCGCGTCATAGCTAGAATTACGCTGCCACTGCGGGGGCACGTCAGCGGGTTGCAGAAGCGGCGGTAGTTTGGTCTGCGTTTTCGCGGATGCCTTGGGGGCTGCAGTGCGCGTAATCGCTAGTATATGCGGTTTTTTAGACGGAGTTCGAGCTTGCGACGGGTCCGGAGGCTTAAATTGCGACTGCTGCTGCAGGAGGCGATCCTCCAAAGCGCTCGCGGTGGCGACAAAGTTCGTGCTATGATTCGTGTCGTCGATATCTATAAGGCGCGCCGTTTCTACGGGAGCAGCTTCAACCGAACGTACCGGTTGCAGCGGCACGTACGCGTCCTTGGGGAAGAACGACTCCTCGGGTGGCGGAGAAGAACGATAAGCCTTATCCTGCAACTTTTTTGTCTCGAACTTCTTTCCCAGACGCTGCAGCTCTACAAAGTCACGAACACGGTCGCGCGAAATAGCTTAATAAAATCCTTCCCCAGGAACGAATGGACGGCGCCACCGTCTAGTAAGCCTCTGAGCTTCAAACCGTTAAGCTTAATATTAAAAAATAGCCGTACCTCGTGGAGGTGCGGTTTACCTTGGATCAGCGACGGCGGCGGATCCAATGGTGCTGCTGCTGGAGATTCCGTTGCGGCGGAAACCTCAACTGCGTCACGCGATGGCGACAGGCGTGGCGGGTCAGGATGAAGCTGCCGGTGGCGTGGAGTTGCCCTTCGGCTGCGCGAGGACCCGCGAGCTCCTAACGAGTCCCCTGTGGTGCGTTTTCTGCCCGTGGAGTCGCTCTGCATCGACTGCAATCCTTGCGTAGTACATTTGGTAGCCCGCATCTGTAACATTTCGGGGTTCTCGGGCATTCCGCAGCCCAATGTCCAAGCTGATCACATCGGCGGCAATGCTCTTGCTGCTTACGAGCTTGCGGCGAGTGATCTTGCTGCTTATTAGCGGCATATACTACTGCGCGCCGCGGCGCGGTGCTGCTGTTCTTGTAATAATTAGAATTGCGCTGCCGCTGCGGGGGCACGTCAGCGGGTTGCAGAAGCGGCGGTATTTCTGTCTGCATTCTCGCCGATGGCTTGGGGGCTGCTGTGTTCGTAATCGCTAGTGGACGCGGCTTTTTAGGCGGGGTTCGAGCTTGCGATGAAGCCAGCGGCTTAAATTGCGACTGCTGATGCGGGAGGCGATTTTCCGAAGCACTCGCGGCAGCGACAAAGTCCGTGCTATGATTTGTGTCGTCGATCTCTATTAGGCGCGCCGTTTCTACGGGAGCGGCCTTGACCGAAAGTACCAGGTGCAGCGGCACATACGCGTCCTTGGGGAAAAACAACTCTTCGGGTGGAGGAGGAGGACGATAAGCCTTGTCCTGCAACTTTTTTGTCTCGAACTTCTTTCCCAGACGCTGCAGCTCTACAAAGTCACGAACACGGTCGCGCGAAATAGCTTAACTATATGCTGGATGGAGGTTGCGGCACGTGCAATCTAATTGCTTGAACAGCGACATCGACGATCGCACTTGGTCGAGCAGATTACGGAATTTCAGCAGGAATGTAGATATATCTTCCTGCGGGCCTTGTGTCCGCCTATCGATCTCCTGGCGCAAGCGGTCTTGTAGATTGTCGGCGCAATACTGCAACCGAAACGCGTCGACAAAATCAGCGTAAGTTTCCCAGCGGTCGTGTTCGCGGCGAAACCAATACTATGCCTCTACGTCGAGACGCGCCGGCAATGCTTTAACAATATCGTCGAGAGTCAAGCCGTATGTCTTCCGACACTGATTCAGGTTGGTCAGGAATCCTTCAGGATCTTGCCTTTGTCTCCACTTGAAGGAAATGCGCCACTTCTCTAGTATCTCGCACGTTTGCTTCTCGCGCAGAAACGTGGAGTTTTCGAGAATAAGCTGCGTGGTGATAGTTAGTGCGTTCGGAGGCACTGAAGCTTCTAGCGGAGGTCTTAGAGGTGTGTCGTACCTCTCCGCTCTGTACGGCTGCTGCTAGTTAAACTCTGCGGGACGCGAAGGCGGCGGCGGAGCCAATCGATTTGGCCGTCGGACTTCCGGTGATCGTGGGTGCGGTGCGTTAGCCTCGTTGTTCGTCCGCCGGCCTCTGGCTCTCAACCACGTACGTCCAAAACGGGTCGAATTCTTCGAGGGCAGCTGTAGGGCCTACTGCGGGTGGTACGCGATAGCTGGTGGTTGCTCCTGGGGACGTACGCTCTACGGGGTCCGTCAATTCCATCGGCGAGTCTCTGCCGAGCCGGCTAACCGTCTGACGTAGTCGTGTGGATTGCGCGCGGGGCGGCGGAGGGGTCTCCGTCGCGCGTGCTCTCTCCGGCTCGGTATCGACTATGCGCACTTGCGGTGCTTGGGTATCAGGCTCGCCCGGCGGCGTCCATGCCGCTTGCGACGATGTGCTATCCCATGCGCGCGTGGCAAGCTGCGACAAAGCCGAAATATTAGGCGCTCGTGGACACGCGGGGAAGTCGAAGTTTGGGCTTGAGCTGCGCGGTATAATTGGTTCCGTGTCGAGCGGCGAAAGACGGCTGTGAGTCGCGCGCTCATCCTGCGCGGGGTTCCATGGAGCGGCATCGGCTCCTAGCAGCCGACGGAGCTCGTACCTCTTTAACCGCTGTTGCCCAACGTAGGTGTCGCAGTCGATGTTTATTCCGCATCGTATTGCGTTTTCAAACACGCGTCCATTGGTTGCGGTGTGAATAGCATACCGAATGGAACTTCTGAGAATCTTAGGCTTCAGCGAAATCATATCACGGTTGACTGCGCGATCCGACTCCATTCCGCGACACTTATAATAAAAAAAAACTAAACCACGAGACAACAGAACAGTTGCAGCGACGAGAGCGACGACGTGCAATAGCAACACACGCCGAATCGAAGTGACGGCGCGGAGAGCAAATATCAACGCTAATTATAGTCAGCTCAACGCAAATTCCAAAACTGGGACGAATAGCTCGAGTACGTGCTCGGTTAGCTCTGCTGAGGGAGTTGGCTTCCACCTAAATAGCTGCTGCTACACCAAACGCTAAAAAATAAACACGAATACAAAATCAACTCGAACACACTAGCTCGCAAATCGTGGCTGAATATTACGTTAAACGGCTTTCTGACTGCTACGGCCGAATCCACCAACTCCAGCAAAGCTGAAAACTCATAAAAAACTAATAATTCGCTCGCATGCGTCGGTGCGGGATGCGTAATGCAACGTGCTTAATTCAGTCAATGCGCTATAGTATGGTGCCAGGCAGGAAAAGGTTAGGCTAGCGGCAGACAGTCGTGGTCCGCGACAAGCTATGCGAAACAAACGGGAGGAAAGTAGCGGGGAAATGCGCTCGAGGCGAAGTCCGATTGCAGAAAATGGCCACAGAGTAAGCACGCGGTGCTATAACCGAAAATAATTCCGAGGGATACGAGACAAAAATAGATTTTCGCCAAAATATTAAAAAAATATATAGAAATCAGATATAATTTAAACTCACAACATGCAACATAATCATAAATACAATTAAATATCCGCTACTTCCACTTGCAACGCGGTGCGGGGTCAGCGAGCAAAAAAGAAACGAAACAAAAACAGCACAAAATAATTTTATTAGCGGTGTCAGAGTGAGCGGCGGGATATTCGTCGTCTTGGGAGACGATGTAGCAGCGACGGCGCACCCTGCTGGGATCGAAAACACAGGCAAAAAAAAAAAAAAATAATAATTCCTCGAGAATACGGGAAATTATTGAAAAAAATGGTAAATGAGAGAAAAAAAAATTTAATACTCTAAAAAAAAATTATTACAAAAAAAGTTTATTTAATTAAAAAAAAATTAATACAAAAAATAAAAAAAAAAAAAAAAATATTATCTTCAGTTTACTAAGAAAACACAAAAAAAAAATATTTATATTGCCAAAAAAAACAGGAAAAAAACGGAAAAAAAAATGATTATTTTAACCGCTCCGAAGCACCAGTCGAATGTACGACGTAACTTGCGTCGTGCTAAACTCCGTGGTTGAGACGCGCGTTGGCTGATACGCGTCCAAGCGCGGCGCTACACTCGCAGCTATCGAGCTGACGTCACAGCTCCACGGCAGGTAGGCACTCACTCTAACACACGCGGTGGCGATAATAGCGGCAGTACGCAAGCAATTACACAAAAAAAAATTTTTAATTTGAATCAATAGCATGCAAGATAATTTTTGATCAGAGACTTAGAAAATTTTACTGGTAGACAGCTATCCAAGCGCAGCGAAAACAACGAAAAAGAGACAAAAAAAAGTAAAAAAAATAAAATTATTTATCAAAAAAAATTGTTGATTTTATCATAAAAAAAATATTATGAAAAAAAAAAAAATTGATATATTTAAATAATTTCTGATTGAATTGTACGAAAAAACAAGTTAAAATTTGACTTGACTCTCGCAAACATTCTTCAAACAATTTTTTTTGAACTTATCGCGAGTAGTCTCGATCTTACCGCTGGATGCGCACACTCGAATAAACTTACCAACCTCTGACGTGGCGTATGCGAGCGCTAGCGCTACTGCGCGGCTTTCTCGCGTGGTCGATCAAGATGGCCGCCCACTGGCTTCCTTTCCTTCCCGTCCTCATCCGGCCGCGTGTGCTTTTACGACGCGCAATAAAATGGCGGCGAACGGCGAGTTCGAGAATGCGGTATTCGCTTACGACTACGACTACCATATATGCACTTCACACCTCTGCTTTTATTATACACAATTTCACTGTCCTCACTCATACACACGATTGCGCGATCTCGAAAATTTTTCACAAATCAGCGTGATTTGTGTCGGCCCCACGTTGTCGGCGTCAATTTGTAACGCCACTGGAGATCAGGGTGGCGTACAAATGAAAGGGGAAGCGGGCGGGTTGCTTGCTAGTGCAAGTTAAAACAACCGATTAAAAATAGACACGAACAAATACGTTTATTTGAACTAAAATTATTAAATACAAGAAAATGATCGCGTTATTACG
The DNA here is from genome assembly GCA_949987625.1 of Chalcis sispes. Classification (NCBI taxonomy): domain Eukaryota; kingdom Metazoa; phylum Arthropoda; class Insecta; order Hymenoptera; family Chalcididae; genus Chalcis; species Chalcis sispes. Next base: position 40,979,978 of record OX465095.1, on the reverse strand, counting down.
AGAGCCTAGGGCGCCAGCTACACTCGTGTAGTGCGGTTTCTTACGCGACAAACACGTTGCACGGCTCGCTCACGGCTAGAGAGGTCGCGGGCATACAGCATACAACAACGGCCGAAAATGGCGCGCAACACGCGACCCGATCGCACACACACAGCCGGGAAGGACACAGGGATGATTCGGGGAAGATATGCCTCCTGGCAGCTGCCACTGCACCTTGGCACTCACCAGATATTCTACCACGCACACGGCTACTACCTTGACGCTCACTTGTTCGTATTTCTTTACAAAGAAAGATCTTAATTCGCGACTTGTTGCTCGAACGGACCCGAATGGAGTGAACGAGAAGCTCTTGCGTAACACTCTCGCGAGCGCGGGTTTTAGATCATCGTTCTGCGCCGGCGCAACGTACGTGTAAAGTACGTTACGCGACGCAGCCGCCGCGCGCGCTCAGCGCTGTCGGCAGTTGACATTACTGCTCGCCAGCAGCGCGCGTTTAGGTTATCCGCTCGCGAGTGCGTGTTGTAGTGTCTTCCCTGGAGCGGCGAGAATCTACCTCAGATGTCCAGAGAGTCCAGGTAAGTCGACGCGTTCCATGGCTGGTAGGCGTCGACTAATTTATTTCTTCTTTCTCCTTTTCATGTGCGACAGTACGGCGGATCAAAAGCTGCGGATCGGACGATGAGTGATTGAGAAAACGAAGCTGCGGTGTCGGTGACAGCGATAGCCTGCTCGCAGCGGCAGCGAGGCTACGCTATTAGGCCATTCCAGGTACGTAATTACTTGCACTTTAAGGCTGTACTTATGTGTTTTTGCTTGCCTTCTAACCTCCTCTTCCACTTTCCTATAATGTTGTTTGGCAGCTTGTACTTCTCTTCCAAGGTGCAGCTTCTACTATTATTTCCATCCTTGTTTAATTACTGTCTGGGAGATTGCAGGTACGGGGACCACTACAAGGACAGGAAGGATCTTGGAGAAGAACCCTGCTGCAGTGTGTGCGAGCACTGCAATCGCCTATTCATGGGCTCTTAAGACTGGCTCCTCGCTGGAGCCTTTACTTGAGCTTAAAGCCCATGTACCTGGTGAAGGTAACGCATGTACAGCCCTGCGTGGCTGTTAGTTAGGATCACGCGTGGCAGTCCTGCGAGCCTGCTAAGATTGTAAAAGGGAATAAAGCAGGCTACGAGGAGGCGTACAAGCTGTGTATTAGCCTCCTCATGTGACTGGTGCAAAACACCATGTCACAATATATATATATATATATATATATATATATATATATATATATATATATATACATACATTGTGACAGTTGGCTTATCGAGATTAGGCCACCTGCCATGCAGTGCGAGATAGAGTTCGCGGCGCGACTATATGCAGTGCCATCGATCAAGTGATCTATTGCGTGACGCAGGAAAAGGCGCGAGAATCCGCGGCGTACCGAAACGCGGCGCTATCGATCAAGAATTGATAGCGTTACGCGGGAAGAAGGATAGGCGAGAGGGGAAGGAGGAGCCCTCTCCTCGATCCTTCTTCTCGTTTGAGCCGTTTACCGCGCGCGTTTTCGTGATACTTAATTTTCTTTAGAATTTTCAGTGACCAAGATTTTTCTGGACAACTAGCATGTCGAGTTTGAGGAGACGAGCGTTAATATTAAAAAAAGTAAGTGGCTACTTATCGATTATTTGCCCGCGAAGCAATATAATTCATATTCCCTGACACGTGTGCGATCGCGTCAGGGCGTATCGCTATAGGTACATATGTATACGCGCGAGACTGTGTAAAGCCTAGACTCGTATAGGCCATGCGAGTGCGAGTGAGAGGATCGATCTTTCTTTCGCACGACCGTAGAATAGGCGTACGAGTAAGAGAAAGCCACTTTCACCCGTACAAACATTAAGCACGCAGTTGAGCGAGAGGAACAAGCTCCCTCTCTCAACCATAGACTGTGCAGGCGAGTGAGAGAACCACTCTCACTCGTACAGTCATAGACTACGTCGGTATATAGAGGAAACTGCTCTCTCTATACCCGACGACCATAGACTACACGTGTGTGTGTGTAGCCGCGCGGAGTAAAGAGGGTGCGTATGCGCAGTGCGCACCTCGTGAATTAGTATTGCGTGTGAGGCAATACTAATTGCTCTTCACTTGAAAGGGCCTCTACGCGATAACTATTATATTTTCTTGTATATTTTTGTTGGATTTTTCATTAAATCAGCTTCTAGCACTTAGCTGGTGTATTTTTATTTAGGTACTTTTCTACAGCTTCCCTATCCCTAATACCGCCGCCTCCGCGGGTGTGCTAACCAGTTGTTGGCACACAAACTGAGCAGCCGAGCCCGGTGGGAGCAGCACCGGCAGCGGGGCCTAAGGCAAGACCCCTCACACGTGAGATAAAGCAGGATCTGAGGAATATCCTGCGTTGCTAATGGGCCGTAACCAATTACACCCGTTACAATATATATATATATATATATATATATATATATATATATATATATATATATATGTATCTAGACACATGGGTAGTATATCGGAAGTAGGGAAAAACCCGAAATCTTAAAATTTTGCTTCGAAACGAAAAGAAATTTATACATCAAAATTTTAAAATGTAATAACTTATTAACTACATGTCCCTTCAAAAAAAAAACAAAGTGCATTTAAAAGATAATACAAAATTATTATAAATTAAAGGACATCTCATGCAAATAAAAACAAAACCATATTAAATAATTCATGTTGATTTTTTCATATAGGTTAAAAAAGGTGATTTCAAAGAATATAGGGTAGCAGTGCGACCCAACGGCAATTTGAGTTAGTACTCATACTTGCCACCGGGGCGCTACCGCGCTCTTTGATAACATTCTACAAAATTTTTTAACTTGTTAAAATTTTATTTTCTTTTATCGATACAACTAAGGCACCATATAGTGCAATCATTCTTTAAAGATTACTTTTATAATAAATGTAATATAATATTTTATAATTTTATATATATTCTACCTTATTTATGAAATCTAAATACAATCTTTTTTATAAAAAGAAAATTATGGTAAGTATTGGTTGTCGTTTAAACATATTTTTCTGTGCTCTCTTCATGTATTATCAATTTATCGAATGTTAATATGGCACCTGCAAGGGCGTCCACAGGATTTTATGCAGGGGGGGGGGGCAGAATGTTAATCACTAGAACTTTCAATTTGCTTGTAGTGTGAATAACTCGACTTTTATTGTGTATTCATATATCTTTTCGTAATAAGCTTTCTCACCACGCCAAGGTAGATGTGTAGTAGAGAAAGGTCTTTTTTATTTCTTTTTTTAATTTTTTGTTTTAATTTTTTTTATTTATCAATTTTTTTTTAATTTTTTTAATTTTTTCTTTTAAAATCTCAGAAAGCATTCTCGTTATCTATTAAATCTCAACAATTTAAATTTCGAATAAAAAATACATTAATGATTCCGAATTTCGGAATCATTAATGTATAACTTTAAATTTTCTCTTATCCGGTTTTGGCTTCAATTTTTAATCGTTGTCACGAATGTCAGGCGAAAATAGAAAAACCAATCTTCTTTCGCCTTGGCTGAATTTATCTATAACTTTTTGAATGAAACTGTCTTTGTCTTGGTTGATTTTTTTCCGGTGTACACTAAGCATGCAAAGACCACTGGTTCGAGATTCTGACATTGTGGATCTAACCCATGTTTTGACACGTATTAGTGTACTAAACGATCTTTCTATAGTCGCCGTGGTAACTGGCAAAGTTAGCGATTTAATAAGTAATGTTTTAATATTGGGCAAGAACTCTGCTCTTTTCAACATTGCTTCAGAAGTAGACAGATCAGATGTTGATACGATGTCGTACCATATAAGACCCTCATAGAGTAAGGCTTCTGTTTCATGCGTTCATTCAATGTCTTTTAACGACACTTTGAACTGCTCCTGGCTTAATTTTTAAGTTAAGACTGAACTGATTGAAAATTTTAGTATTTTCTTCGGAAAATCTTATGTTTATTGAACTTGTAATCGAATCGATATAGGGTAAAAATAATGACAATTTATAGTACTCGAATGGAATTTCCTACTTTTGTAGGTATTTGATTCACGAACAATTGTCTGGCAACCATTTTTGTTTATCTCTTGCAGTTTTCTCAGAATATCGAAAAAACCAAAAAAAACGATTTTTTTACCTAAATGTTTAAAAAAAAAATGACGCAGGTTCCAGTTCATGACCCACAAAATAAGAGACCTTTATTAGCTTCCTCTAGACATTCCAATTATAAGATCGCGGTTAAAAATTTTTCGATTTTTATCCCTCTTTTTCGGCTTGTTTTCCTGGACTACTTTGTTAACGCTCTCTTTTTCCGTTACTTTGTGCGTCCGAATTTGGGAGAAAGTAGGATTACTATTTTTATTGTTTATTACTATTACTAAAGGTTACTTTTTTTTACTATTACTAAATTACTATTACTAAAAACTAAATTACTAAATACCTATTACTAAAGGATGGTTCTTTAAGGGTAAAGAGGGTCGTGAAAAATTTTGTAGTGACATCAACTTCTGTACCTTTAGTGTACCAAAATTTTGGTTTGAATCAATGTATATAATTTATACAGGGTGCGTACGGTATTTGAGGACATGCATAAATGTGACTATAACTTCGCGAATTTTTTTTTTATTTTTTTTCCTTTTCAGATAAGAAATGGCGGACTACCACATCACTCAAGAAATGAAAAGACATGCTGTCATCGTCGCTATATGTGCGAACCATACAGATTTAGAGATCTCTAATTTTCTCAATTGCGCCCGTTCATTCGTGCATAAGGTTCGCCGTGAATTGGAAGCATCAGGAGGCGATACAGAATCGGCTGCAAAGCACAAGAAGCACGAACAACGTTCTGACACTGTCTGATCTGCAGAATTTTTAGAGCAAGTGCAAGCAATCATAGACGAGGACCCTTCAAAATCAATAAGGGTCCTTGCGAGTGAGCTTCATGTTTCTGAGCGCCTTATTCGTAGAGTTGTCCACGAAGACCTACGGTATGAGTCTTAGGTGATGCGCAGAGGACAGTTCGTGTCGGAACGAACACGGGAACAGAGAGTTCTCCGATCAAAACGTCTTTTAAATAAAAACATACACCCTGAGGTGCCCAAAATGTTATGGTTTTTTTCCGACGAAAAAAATTTTGACCAAGATCAATAGACCAATCGCAGAAACGACAGACGGCTATGTTCAAATCCTACGGAGGTTCCTGTTGTTATGCACACAAAATTTCCAGCCACTGTTATGGTTTTAGGTGTTGTCAGCAACGAAGGACATGTTATGCCGCCACACTTTTTTACTCAAGGACTTCGAGTAAACTCTGCTGCATACATCGAGGTTTTGGAGACGGTAGTGAAACCCTGGATAAACAATGTAAGCGGAGGCAGACCATACATTTTTCAACAAGACTCTGCTCCTTCACATAAAGCGATGGCGACACAAGATTGGATGGCCGAAAATTTTCATGACCACATAACACCGAACCTATGGCCACCTAGCTCCCCAGACCTTAATCCTTTGGATTATTACGTATGGGGCGTAGTTGTGCATGAGACCAATAAGCGTCCTCATAAGACGACTTCTTCGCTGAAGACTGCTATTAATGCCGTTATGGTCAATATGAACAAGGAGCATTTGATTCGGGCATGTAATCGTTTCCGGACCCGGATCGAAGAGGTTATTGCTGCTAATGGCGATTTTATTGAATAACTTTATAGCCATATATTAATTTAACGTTGTATGAAAAATTCCTAAAATTTCATTAAATTTTATTAAAAATACAAGCTTATTAATTTTACTCTCAAGTTGTCCTCAAATACCGTACGCACCCTGTATACATGTTAAGAGAATGTACTCTCTTTAAATCTAGCGTGCTAGTATACTCTGCGCGCTCATCTATCAATACCCACTAGATGTCTCGTTAGGTATCAAGGTTATCGATTACGATGAATCATCGATAACGAAGCAGGGAGAAAGAAAACATAGATAGAGAGACATAGAATTCATAATAAGAATAAAACTTCTACAGAATAATTAACTGATTAATATAATAAAAGTAAAGTGATTAAATAGTTTTGTGAAAGAGAGACGAATAATAGACTTTAATTGTCGTTTCTCTTATTTACAGGTAACTTGTAAATACTGTAATTATTGTAAATAGTAAGTAATTATAATAATAATAATAACTCTTATTTACAGAGAAACAATTTTGTCTATTTATTCCCCTTTATTCTAATCTCAAGAAATTTAGATATTAAAAAACGACAATTTTTGTCTTAATAAAATGAAATTAGAATTCACTTTTAAGGCTGTGGCTTCAGCAAAAGATAGCAAAACAACTGTCATCGCCATAACATCAATTACAACAGAAGAAGGAATAAGCTATGCTATCCCAAGTGAGAGCGTTTATTCAAATTACCATGCAATATTAATTGAAACTAACGAGTATAAAAAGGTAAAAAAATCTTTAGAAAAAAGAGGTGGTATAATAAGTATATGTATAGAATTATCTACAGAATTACAACAAGAATATATAGATGAAACTGGGAATATGCAATTTGGAGGAAAATATTTAAAAAAAATAGGTAAAGAAGAAATTGGACAAAGTACAGAACTATCAAGAATTTTAGAAAAATTATTTGAACAGTCACAAAAAAAAAAGAAGAAGTGAATCTAAAACACATTATGGATAAATTTATAATAGAAATATTTAACAACAAGAGAACTAATGTTAGACTATGGATAGATACGTTTGAAAAAGAATGTGCTTGATTCAAAATTCAAAAAGATAATACAAAAATTGAATTATTAAGATTACTTTTAGACGAAACATGTCAAAACTGGTATAGCTCTAGAACATTAAAAAAAAAATGTAATGAAGACTGGTCAACTTGGAAGCAAGCATTGATAGAGACTTTTTCAAACAAAGGATGGAATAATATAATGCATGCACATAACTATAGATACAAAGAAGGATCATTAGAAGACTATGCCATAAAAAAAGAAAGATTGTTGCTAGAAATAAATGTAAAAGAACATCAAGATACTCTAATTGATAGAATTAAATCTGGATTACCAGATTTCATTAGAGAAAAAATCAACCGAAATGAATTAGAAAATACAAAAGATCTAATTAATGAATTACAAAAATATGAAGGAAAGATAGAGAAAAAGAATGATAGTAAACAAAATTATAGACCCAGAAATAAAGAAAAAAAACCATGTAAAACATGTGAAACAACGGGAAAAGGAATTAGATACCACCCAGAAAACAAATGTTGGTTCAGAATAGATAAAAAGGATGAACCAAAGATAACAAGAAGTAACACGGTGATAGAAGTCGATCTCAACACGGAACAAAAAAACATGTAAACACACCATTGATTAAAATTAAGATGTTATTAGAAAATAAATTGGAATTAGATGGAACTTATGACCCAGAATCTCTCAAGTCTCTTTAAAAAATGCTAAATGGGTAAATATAAAAAATAAAATAAGAGATAAAAATAAAATATTCTTAAAATCAGTCAGCGGTGTCAAACACACAGATGGATTAGTAACAATCAAAATAAAAATTTTAGATATAGTGTAACGCCACGGGGATCGGGGTGGCGTACAAATGTGAAGGGGGGGGGGAGGAAGCGGGTTGCTTGCTAGTGCAAGTTACACGACTTATTAAAATGACACACGGACAAATACTTTTATTAAAACTAAAATTGCTGAATACAAGAAATTATCGCGTTTTTACGCGAGCCCAGGGCGCCAGCTACACTAGTGTAGTGCGGTTTCTTGCGCGTCAAATTGTTGCGCAGCTAACTCACGTTTAGAGCGGTCGCGGGCGTACAGCCTACACTAACGGCCGAAAAATGGCGCGTAACTCGCGACGCGGTCGCATACACCAGCCGGGAAGGATACGGGGACGAGTCGGGGAAGACGTGCCTCCTGGCAGATGCCACTGCACCTTGGCACTCACCAGATACTCCAACACGCTCACGGATACTATACGGACGCTCGCTCGTTCGTTTTACAAAAGTTTATTAGTTCGCGACTGCTGGCTTCGATTATCCCGAACGGAGTAAAAAAGAAGCTCTTGCGGGGCACTCTCGTGAGCGCGGATTTTAGACCATCGTTCTGCGCCGGCGCAACGTACGTGTAAAGTACGCTACGCGACGCAGCCGCCACGCGCGCTCAGCGGTGTTGGCAGTTGATATTACTGCTCGCCAGCAGCGCGCGTTTAGGTTATCCGCTCGCGAGTGCCAGTGTTGTTGTGTCTTCCCTGGAGCGGCGATAATCTACCTCAAGTGTACAGAGAATCAAGGTAAGTCGACGCGTTCCATAGCTGGTAGGCGTCGACTAATTTGTTTCCTTTTTTTCTTTCTCAGGTGCGGCAGTACGGCGGATCAACGGCTGCTGATATAACGATGAGCTGTGGAGAAGGCGAAGCAGCGGTGTTGGGGACAGCGATAGCCTGCTTGCAGCGGCAGCGAGGCAACACTATTAGGCACCTCCAGGTGCGTAGTTACTCGCACTCAAATGCTGTGCTTATGTGTTTTGCCTGCCTTCTAACCTCCTCTTCCACTTTCCTATGATGTTGTGTGGCAGCTTGTACTCCTCTTCCCAGGTGCAGCTGCTCTTATCATTTTTTTCCTTGTTTAATTACTGTCTGGGAGGTTGCAGGTGCCGGAACCACTACAAGGATAGGAAGGAGCTTGAAGAGGAACCCTGCTGCAGTGTGTGTGCTAGCACTGCAATCGCCTATTCATGGGCTCTTAAGACTGGCTCCTCGCTGGAGCCTTTACTTGAGCTTAAAGCCCATGTACCTGGTGAAGGTAACGCATGTACAGCCCTGCGTGGCTGTTAGTTAGGATCACGCGTGGCAGTCCTGCGAGACTGCCAAGATTGTTAAGGGGATACGTACAGGCTATGTATTAGCCTCCTCATGTGACTGGTGCAAAACACCACGTCACAACTCCTCCCCGCTAAACCGTGAATATGGGGGAAGTGAAACGACTCCATATTCACTGTTTGATCCTAACTGGGATCGAATATGGTTACATTCACCTAGCGCTTGCACTTAACCTAAGGTGAGCGGTCTCACCTGCAACGGTGTAGGTGTGCGGCAGAACGTTGTGGTGCGGACATCGTCTTCTGCAGCGTGGCTCATCTGCATTGGTGTTCTAGCTAAAGTGTACGCGGTGTACGGGTGTACGCGGAATCACTAGGCGAACTAGAGTCTGAACGAATAATCTAGCTTGTCGGTTATGTACGCGACTGGCTCGACCCTTGGGCAAAAATACAAAAAAAAATACAAATAAAAGTACAAAAAACTATTATCGTTACGCAATATAACGCAAATTAACGTTGTCCTAACGACACGGTATCTCATAACCCGCTCCAACATTCAATACCACTCATACCGAAAGAAATAAAATACCTAATATTAATACACGCATAATTTAAATAAAAAGAACATGTAAATAAGATAGCCAATAATTTTTAATCATATCGTGCTTACCTGGTGTAGTAGCGGTACTATTCGACAGCCGCATTGCTGTTCGATAAATAAAAAAAACAAATTGGTTACCTTGGTGGCCCATTGCCAGTGAGCGGTTATGGTAAACATGCTGAGTTTACTCGTTGCCTCGTCGGAGAGTGGTACGTAGCAGGATGCGAGTGCGACATGCAGCTGTGGCTCGTGGGTGGCACGCGCGGTTCACGCCAACGCGGGTAATAATAACAGGAAAAAAAATTGAAAAGAGTGAGAGCAAAATACAAAAAAAAAAATAAAAAAGATAACAATAAAAAAAATAGCAAAAATGAAAAAAAAAATTATGTTCTGCTGGCTTGGGGGTGCTTTGCGGCAAACCAAAACAAAAGGAAAAAAACAAAACAAAATAATAAAAAAACCAAATTTAAAAAAAATCCAAAAAAAAAAAAACAGAGCGAGCAAAGGAAACAAAAAAATAGCATGCCGTATATTGGCGGGATGAGCGGGATAGGCAACAGGGGTGGTGAAGCACACTAATCTGCTGAATATAAACTATATTAATTATAAAATATCCAAAAAAAATTTTAATAAGCAGCGGTAGTGCTATATAGAAGAAAAAAAACTTTACAAAAAAAAAAAAAAAGATGAAAAAAAACAGATAAAAAATCCTTAACGGGAACGCGGCGGTACGTAGCGTTTCAAGTCGCTTACGTGGATTTTGGTGCGCTTCTTCGAGTTAGCGTCTTTGACGAGGTAGACTACTGGTGAAAGTACCTTGACGATGGTCGCTGGCCCTAGGAACCGCGGTGATATTTTTGCCACGAATCCTTCTCCGGCGGAGGACAGGTGGTGTTGGCGGCGGCACACTAAATCGCCTACTTGATATTGAACGTCGCGTCGACGGCGGTTGTAATGCGCGGATTGTTTCGCGGTCGCTTGCTCGATGTGTCGCTTTACTAGATCATGTACTGCGGGTAAGAGGGTTACACGTTCGAGCCATTGTTCTGCATCGGGCAGCCGTACAGGGGCGGGATGTTTAAGATGATGAGATGGCCCGCCTGCGGTGTATCGTGCGCTCCAAATAATGCTTTAGCGCGGTCGCCCTGCGGTAATACTAGCTTCCACGCATCGAGATCTGGCACTAACGGGTCAATCAGCTGACTCGGCCGGTGCACGTACAACAGCTCGTTGTCAATGCGCCAATCTGGGAAGATGTGCGGGCGGGTGCAGACAGCTAGCAAGCGTCGCTGATACCATTTGTCGTCCGTGTGCGCGGACGGAGCTACAGCGGCGGCTTCTACGTTATTTTCAAGCGCACGGGAAAGTGCGTCTGGCACTTGATGCAACGCGCCTTTACGATGCACGAATTTAATGGAATATTGCTGCAGCATCGTGTTCCATCGCCCTAAGCGGCCTGCGGGGTCCTCCAAATTATGCAACCACAAGAGGCTATGGTGATCGGTAATCACCGCAAACTCCTCCCCTCGGAGGTAACCTTTTAGCCGTTCGACGGACCAAAGCACCGCCAAGCACTCCTTTTCCGTCACGGAATAGTTGCGCTCGGCTTTAGACAGAACACGGCTTACAAAATAGATCGTAATAGATTATGCCTGCGATGGCATAATCACTCGCATCCGTTTGCAGCGTAAACGGGCGGGTGAGATCCGGGCGAGCTAGCACAGGCGCTTGCGTTAGAGCTTGCTTTATTTGCGCGAAGGCAAGCTGTTGTTCCTTGTTCCAATGCCAACGAATGCCTTTCCGCATGAGTTGTGTGAGCGGTGCTTTATATGCTGCTAGGTTATCGATGAAATGCGAATACCATGCTACCATGCCTAAAAATCGCCTTGGCTGGCGGACGTTCGTAGGTGCGCGGTACTCAACAATCGGCTTTATTTTGTCGTCGTCAGGCTCCAAGCCTTCTGCGTTCACGACGTAGCCTAAGTAGCGGACCTCAGCGCAGCAGAACTCGGATTTTTCCCGATTTAATTGTAGATTTCCTTCTTTGAATGCCGCGAGCACTCGTTCCAGCCACTGCAAGTGCTTTTGGAACGTAGAAGAGACGATAATCACGTCGTCCAAGTAGGGGAAGACGTGCGGTTACCACTGCGGCTTAATAAGGCGGTCCATTATTCGCTAAAACGTAGTGAGGGCGTTCGTTAAGCCGTACGGCATGCGCGTGAATTGATACAGTCCACGTCCAGAAATGCAGAAAGCGGTAATTTCTTTGCTTGCGGGGTCGAGCGGGACTTAGTGATACGCCCGACTCAGATCGAGCTTAAAGATATAGCGAGCCGATCTAAGCTTGTTAAAATATCGTCCATGTTGCGGAGGGGATAAGCGGAGCGTTTAGTGACAGCATCGATGCGCCGGTAGTCAATGCAGAACCGCCACTTTCCATTGGCCTTTGGTGCTATTACCGGACAGCTGCACTACGGGCTGTCGGACGGCTCAATGATTCCTTCAGCAAGCATGCAATTAATCTCATCGTATGCTACTTGCAGCATTTTCGGCGAATATCTGCGCACATGCTGCCGAATTGGCGCAGCTCCTTGCACGTCGATGGTATGCACTGCTAAGTTGGTTAATCCTAGCAATGCAGGTGTTGGCGGGATTAAATGCGGTCGAGCAGAGCATTGAGCTGCTCCTGCTCGTCGTCGGTTGCTTCTACGAGTCCGCCGACGGTCGCGACGGCCGAAAAGGTCGCTGGATCGGACCCGTACAGATAAAACTGGTGCACCACGCCCCGTGGTGTCCACCAGGTATCCGTGCCATAATCAATCTTTAATTTAAACCGCCTCTTGAAGTCGATGCCCAGGATGCAATCGTATTGCAATTCATCTGCCACGAAGAAAGGAAGCGTGCGCCTTTCTCCATCGATGGAGACAGTCACATCCAGCACTCCCTGAATTGCCACTGCTCCTCCATCTGCCACGTTAATTGTATTAGCCGCAGGGCTGAGCTTGTTCTGCAACAACGTGCTCAAACCCTTTCCCAGGAACGAATGGACAGCGCCATCGTCCAGTAAGCCTATGAGCTTTGAACCGTTGAGCTCAATATTAAAAAATAGCCGTACCTCGCGGAGGTGCGGTTTCTCTTGGATAAGCGACGGCGGCGGATCCAATGGTACTGCTGCTGGAGATTCCGTTGCGGCGGAAACCTCAACTACGTCGCGCGGCGGCGACAGGCGTGGTGGGTCAGGATGGAGCTGCCCACGTCGTGGAGCTGCCCTTCGGCTGCGCGAGGACCCGCGAGCTCCTAACGAGTACCCTGCGGTGCGTTTTCTGCCCGTGGAGTCGCTCTGCATCGACTGCAATCCTTGCGTAGTGCATTCGGTTGCCCGCATCTGTAACATTTCGGGGCTCTCGGGCATTCCGCAGCCCAACGCCCTAACTGGTTACATCGACGGCACGGCTCTCGCTGCTTACGAGCTTGCGGCGAGTTATCCTGTTGGTTATTGGCGGCATATACTACTGCGCGCGGCGGCGCAGTGCTGCTGCTCGCGTCATAGCTAGAATTACGCTGCCACTGCGGGGGCACGTCAGCGGGTTGCAGAAGCGGCGGTAGTTTGGTCTGCGTTTTCGCGGATGCCTTGGGGGCTGCAGTGCGCGTAATCGCTAGTATATGCGGTTTTTTAGACGGAGTTCGAGCTTGCGACGGGTCCGGAGGCTTAAATTGCGACTGCTGCTGCAGGAGGCGATCCTCCAAAGCGCTCGCGGTGGCGACAAAGTCCGTGCTATGATTCGTGTCGTCGATATCTATAAGGCGCGCCGTTTCTACGGGAGCAGCTTCAACCGAACGTACCGGTTGCAGCGGCACGTACGCGTCCTTGGGGAAGAACGACTCCTCGGGTGGCGGAGAAGAACGATAAGCCTTATCCTGCAACTTCTTCGTCTCGAACTTCTTTCCCAGACGCTGCAGCTCAACAAAATCCCGAACGCGGTCGCGCGAAATAGCTTGCTTATACGCTGGATGGAAGTTGCGGCACGTGCAATCTAATTGCTCGGACAATGACATCGGCGGTCGCACTTGTTCGAGCAGATTGCGGAATTTGAGCAGGAACGTAGATTTATCTTCCTGCGGGCCTTGTGTCTGCCTATCGATCTCTTGGCGCAAGCGGTCTTGCAGATTGTCGGCGCAATACTGCAATTGAAACGCGTCGACGAAATCCGCGTAAGTTTGCCAGCGGTTGTGTTCGCGGCGAAACCAGTACCATGCCTCTTCGTCGAGACCCAGCTGGTGAAGGTAACGTATGTACAGCCCTGCGTGGCTGTTAGTTAGGATCACGCGTGGCAGTCCTGCGAGACTGCCAAGATTGTAAAGGGGATACAACAGGCTATGAGGAGGCGTACAGGCTGTGTATTAGCCTCCTCATGTGACTGGTGCAAAACACCACATCACAATAGAAAGAAAAATAGATGTTTATATAATAGAGAAAGAAGACTTCAAAGACTTCATAATTGGCTTAGATATGATACCATTATTCGGACTAAGACTAAATGAAAAGTTACAAATTTCACAAAAAAAACAAGAGATAAAATTTCAAAATCCAATGAAATTAGAAGAACCAAATAAACAAACCACAAAATACTCAGTAAATTTTAATGAACACGTGGGGATAGATGACTTTCAAATTGAAATAGAACACTTGGAAGAAGAAAAAAAAATTAAGATTAGAAAATTAATAGAGAAACACAAATCAGTATTTGCCAAAGATAAGTATGATGTCGAAACAGTGAAAGATTACGAGGCTAGAATAGATTTGATAGTGGATAAATACTGTAATAAAAGACCATACAGATGCAGTATAACACATCGTTCATAAGTCCCGAGACTAACAACGAAAACAACATTTTTTTTCAAAAATCATTTTTATTCATCAATATAATCTTCTTTTAGAGTGGTACAATCTTTCCAAAGCCTTTCCAACATTTATATACCATGTTTATAGAAGGATTTATCCTTTGCTTCAAAATAGGCTTCAGTTTCGGCTATGACCTCCTCATTCGAGCCAAATTTTTTTCCCTAGAGCGTTTTTTTGAGATCAGCAAAGAGCCAGCAGTCGCTGGGGGCTAAATCTGGCAAATACGGGGGGTGGGGAAGCAAATCAAAGCCCAATTCGTTCAATTTTGCTATTGTTTTCATGGACTTGTGGCATGGTGCATTGTCTTGGTGAAAAAGGATTTTTTTCTTCTTCATGTGAGGTCGTTTTGCTGCGATCTCCTCGTTCAAACGTACCAACAAGTCATTATAATAATCACTGTTGATCGATTTATCTTTTTACAGGTAGTCAATGAAAATCACGCCATGTGTATCCCAAAAAACAGACGTCATGACTTTGCCAGCAGACTGCTGCGTTTTTAGACGCTTTGGGCGGCTTTCGCCAGCCATGCGCCACTCAGATGATTGCCGATTCGACTCCGGAATGAAATGATGTATCCATGTTTCATCCATGGTCACGTATTGACGCAGGAAATCCTTATTATTGCGAGTAAATAGCGATAAACAGCTCTCTGAATCGTCGACTCGTTGCTGTTTTTGTTCCACTGAAAGCAATCGCGGCACCTACTTGGAAAAAACCTTTTTCATGCTCAATTTTTCATGAAGGATTGTAAATACGCTTCCAGATGATATCTGTGTCATTTCTGCAATCTTACGGACCTTCACTTTGCGATTTTTCATTACAATTTTTAACACTTTACTCACATTTTCCTGTGTAACGGCTTCCAATGGCCTACCCGAACGTTCTGCATCGTTTGTGTCCGTACGACCGCGTTTAAACTCAGCATGCCAACGACAAATCGTTGGTTTGGATGGAGAGGAGTCCGGGTAATGTTTTTCAAGCCATTGCTGGGCTCCTACGGTGTTTTTACCCATTAAAAAACAATGTTTTATCAACACGCGAAACTCGCTTTTTTCCATTTTTCAAACAAATTACAAAGTGACTTTACTCTAACCTCGATAACTCTGCTATCTGCGATCCGATCGACGTAAAATTTTTACACGTTTCATGTAAAGGTTCGCACTTTATGGAAACGAAGCCAGTTTGGTACTACTAGCACCATCTCTGGGTTAGTCTCAGGACTTATTGAACGATGTGTTACATATAAAACTTGTTACACTATAAAATATTTTAAACACATTCTTGTTTTGTCTAAAATGGTGGAAAAAAAGCCTGCATTGCCCGACGGCCAGGGGGGGGGGGGGAACAAGTGCCGGTTTGTCCCCTTCTGCGGACGCCTTTGAGCACCTGTGAGTAACTTATCAAAAAGAATATTTAAAATCAGCATTTTTGACTCTCGAATGTTGTAAAATCAAATAATATTACTAAGTATTTTCTTTTTCTTCAACACATTTTTTTTTAACGATAGCTGATCATCAATGATGTTATATATAATATGCTAATGAATATCTACATGTAAATACAACAATCTTTTAAATAAAAAAAAATTATCGTTTTCGTTGTTATTAAAAAATATGACAAAATATAATTAATAAATTATTTTCATACACACACTTTTAAATTTCCTTTAATTTTAAAATATTTTAGACAAAAGAAAGTAATAAAATATAATAATATTGCTAAATATCATCTTTCTTTTTATTAATGTATTTTTTGACTGCTAAGCAGCTGGTCATCATTTTCTTATCAGGTTATTGAAAGTAATTACACAAATTTCTACGCACGGAAGTTGTGAAATCTATTTAATGTTGTTAAGTATTTCAATATTTGTGTCGAACACATTTATTTTATAATTTTAGTTAATACTAAAAAATATTATTTTATATTTTTTACAATTTTCTTTTGGAATGTTACTTTGAATTTAAATATCAAAGTATACGAAATATCAATGATGAGAAATGATTCTTTTTACTTTTACATTTATTTAATTTTTATTTTTATTCAATTCAATAATTAACATAAAATTTCATATTGTTTTCGTACGACAGTAGGGAGTTGCTCCGAATGAAACCACTGAAATCAAATAATTCTTTTAACTATATTTTTCTATATCTTTTATGCTATATTCTTTTACAACTTATATGGTGACCTTAGTATCTTGTTATAAGAAAAAATTAAAATAAACAATTTTATATAAGGCAATAAATAAAATCTACAATATTATAAGCAAAGTTAGAAGTAAGAAACGATATAGAATAGAGCGATAGGATTAAGAAATTGAAATATAAAATAAATTACGAATGAATTCAGTGCCGCGAAACAGCAAGGGCATTGAACTCAAAGGTCGTTACAATCGGCGTATATTCTATATAATACGATTTAGAATAATAAGAAATCAAAGTAGAGTTTAAACATAAAGAAGTAAAAGAAAAAAGGCGAGTACCGAAATAATTTCATATAGCATAACAAATAACACATTTGAGAAACAAATAGAAAAAAGAAAAAATATAAAATTTTAATTGGGAAAAAAGTTATTACAAATAGAAGCTTATAGAAAGCCAGTACCTCGAAAAAGTCAAAATTCTATGATGTTCCATCAGGGTTGCTGGATGAATAAAAAACAATTGATTTTATAAAAACACGTAGATAAAGAGAGTATACATATAGTGACTGAAAAAACAATCAACGAAATAAATTATTTGTACATAAAAAGTAAAAAAGAAAATTTAAAAAACTTGTAAACAATAAAACAGCTCGAAATTTGCGAAAATCACGACATTGTTATACATGTAACAACGCGACCACACCTCAGCTAGAAAAAAAGAAGAAAAATTCTCGAAAATAGTGTAAAATATTATAATATTATTAAATAATTGTCCATAGAAGCCCATAGAACTTCGCCTCAATCAAGGATCGGTGAGAGTATATAAAGCCGAGTTCGTCAAGGCAGAAGACACTTGATTTCAGACTTTCAAAGAAGGCAGTCGTAGATTACTCTTATCCAATGTAAGAATAATTAATAATAAATTCGAAATTTAACATTTAAACTGATTTAATTTTTTATAAAAGTGTGAAATCAAGGCTAAGTAACAAAAGAAATTACAAAACTTCCAATCAATGGCATTTTGCAAGTGCTGCAGATGACTAAGTATTGGTAACGTTGTAATTTTTATACTCAAGGGTTCTATGCCTTTCTAAAAAGGGATAAAATCTTTGAGTAAACCGAAGACTTTCGGGCATATCGACACTGTGTTCGAGTGCACTGGGGTCGGGTGTTACAATCTAAAAAATAAAAAACAAAATTGATATGAATAAACCGCATACGATTTCTACTATCAAATTAGTCTGCTGGGATAATGCACTCTCTAGCAAGTACATAGGTATAGTCATCTTGAAAGTTAAAGTCTTTAAAGGCCAAACATAAAGATTGGCCGGTCAACGACCATAGTGGCGTCTCTCTTTAAGACGTCACGTATTGGCGTAAGATTTAAAATTTTTGTATTTTAGTAAAATAACATCTAAAACTTCGAAAAGACACATTTGTCGGAATTTAATTAATAAATTGAACAATTGTTATAAAGAACACATATAGGATCTTGGTTGATCATAGATAGAAATTAAATAGTAAGCTTTTTTTAATTATATTGAGAGAAAACACACACACACACACACAATAATTGTCAAAGAAATCGGGGTTCAGCACTCGAACGTGCACACATAAAAATAGTATAAATCTAACACGTAAGTATAAATGACTTAGCATACGCTTTTGTTAATTTGTTATAACGTAAGAATCCGACACGTTACAATATATTTCATACAAAGTTACTTGTGACATGTAATTAAAACCATACTTGCCGGACACTTGTAGAATATATGGTGATGCTCGCAGTAATATATGTGATCATCATATATTTTTAGATAATGTAATAGTTCGTCTATGTTCAAACTTAAACAAGTAGATGGTAATGCTCGTGGTAATTTATATAATCAAGATATATTTCTAGATACTGAAATAGTTTTTTTATGTTATAACTGAAACATGATTGGGTACGAATTACGAATAATAAGATTTCTAACTTTCAGCTATACTTTTTATGTATACCAGTACATTTACAATATACAAAAATCACATAGCATATGCTAATTATTTCCTCAATAAATATTAAAGAAAAATAAAAAATTGACATGATTTCGTATCTTGTTGTATATTTTTATGATTTTAAATATATTAGGTTGCTGCAGATGAAATGGCCGATTTAGCAATGACATACAGTTGGCTGTAATATTAGTGTATTATGTTGGCACAAGGCGGCGCAAATTATATGACATATTGAAGTATAAATACTGCTACCTTGGTTTATGGAGTCATTTCTATTTTGCACTTCATAGTGATCGTAAAAACAAAAAGAGAAAGTGAACATGGAAGAGAATCAAAAACGGCTACTTTTACTATACGAATTTAAATTAGAGCACAACGCAATGGAAGCAACGAGGAATATCAACAGCGCATTTGGGCCTGATACAGTTAGCGAACGAACCATTCGGCGGTGGTTCGAAAAATTTCGATCCGGAGATATGGACCTTGGAAATGAGCCACGTGGACATCCATGACCATCGATCGATAACGACGAGCTGCATGCATTAGTGGAGTCTAACCCCCAGCCAAACCATAAGGGATCTTGCCGAGAAATTAGGCGTTCACAATTCGACAGTTTGCCGCCACTTGCAACAACTTAGAGAAGTGGAAAAGCTTGACAAACGGGTTCCGCATGAGCTTACCGAGCAAAACATGACGTGCCGAATGGAGATTTCAAGTTATCTTCTCTCCTGCAACAAAAAGGAACCGTTCTTGCACCGAATTGTGACCTGCGATAAAAAGTGGATTTTATACGATAATCGTCGCCGATCGGCCCAATGGCTAGATGCCGATGAAGCGCCAAGATACATGCCGTAACCAAGCCTTCATCCAAAGAAAATAATGGTAACTGTTTGGTGGTCTGTAGCTGGAGTTATCAATTATTCTTTCCTGCAACCTGGCGAAACCATCAATGCTGAGAAATACTGTGCTCAACTGGATGAAATGCATCAGAAATTAATAGTTCAACGACCTAGGCTTGTCAACAGGGATGGAGTGATACTGCTTCATGATAACGCACGACCTCATGTATCGAGAACAACGGTCCAAAAATTAAACGAGTTGTGCTATGAGACTCTTCCTCACCCTCCATATTCACCAGACCTCTCACCAACAGATTACCATTTCTTAAAATATTTGCATCACTTTTTGACAAGGAAAAGATTTAATAATAAAGCTGCTGTAAAAAATGCTTTCGAGGAGTTTCTTCGAACCAGAAACTCGGACTTCTACAACAATGGAATAAATGTACTTGTATCTCGTTAGGAATAGAGTGTTGCATCTATTGGTACATATTTTAATTGAATAAATTGTCTTTATAAAAAGTTACAGCTGTTTAAAAATTTATTACTAAATAGGCCATTTCATCTGCAGCAACCTAATATATATGTAATAAAAAATTATTAAAGTTTATCAATAAAAATTTAACATTTAATAATTTTTCATTTGAAAAATTAGGCCCTTCATAATTTAAATAGAAATAGAAAAATATACAATAATTATTCAATCAAATAATCATTTATTTTCTATATTCTATATATTTTATTATTTATATTCTCGACCATTACACCCTACAAGTGTCCGGCAAGTATGGTTTTAATTACATGTCACAAGTAACTTTGTATGTAATATATAAGTTGTAAAAAATATAGCATAAAAGATATAGAAAAATATAGTTAAAAGAATTATTTGATTTCAGTGGTTTCTCTTGAAGCAAGTTCCTACTATCGTACGAAAATAATATAAAATTATGTGTATGTAAATTATTGAATTAAATTAAAATAAAAATTAAATAAATGTAAGAGTAAAATGAATCATTTCGCATCATTGATATTTTGTATACTCTGATATTTCAATTCAAAGTAACATTTTAAAAGAAAATTGTAAAAAATATAAAAAAATAATTTTTAGTATTAACTAAAATTATAAAATAAATGTGTTCGACACAAATATTGAAATACTAAACAACATTAAATAGATTTCACAACTTTCGTGCGTAGAAATTTGTGTAATGACTTTTTATTAATCCGATAAGTAAATGATGACCAGGTAGCGGTCAAAAAATACATTAATAAAAAGAAAGATGATGTTTAGCAATATTATTATATTTTATTGCTTTCTTTAGTCTTAAATGTTTTAAAATTATAAAAAATTTGAAAGTATGTGTATAAAAATTAATTGTTAATTATATTTTGTTATATTTTTTAATAACAACGAAATCGATAATTTTTTTGTATTAAAAAGATTGTTGCATTTACATGTAGATATTTATTAGCATCTTATATATAACAACATTGATGATCAGCTATCGTTTGTGACATGCTGTTTTGCACCAATCACATGAGGAGGCTAAAACGCAGCTGGTACGCCTCCTTGTAGCACACAATACCTTTTACAATCTAGGCAGTCTCGCAGGACTGCCACGCTTAGCCCTAACTAACACAACGCAGGGTTGTGCATACTGTACCTTTCCCAGGTACATGGGCTTGGAGCTTAAGTAAGGTTCCATCGAGGAGCCAGTCTCAGGAGCCCATGGCTGATCGATGGCAGTGCTCGCACACACCGCAGCAGGAATTCCTTTCCTAGCTCCTTCTAGTCCTTGTCATGGTTCCCGTACCTGTAACCTCCCAGACAGCAGTTACAAAAAGGAAGAAAATAATAGTCGCAGCTGCACCTTGGAAGGGAAGTACAAGCTGACACACAACACCATAGGAAATTGGAAGAGAGGGTTAGGAGGCAAGCAAAGATACTTAAGCACCGCAACTACGTGCAAGTAATTACGTAAGTTGACGCCTACCAGCCATGGAACGCGTCGACTTACCTGGACTCTCTGGACATCGGATGTAGATTCTCGCCGCTCCAGAGAAAATAGAACAACACTGGCACACGCGAGCGGATGACCTAAACGCGCGCTGCTGGCACGCGGTAATGTCAACTGCCGACAGCGCTGAGCGCACGTGGCGGCTGCGTCGAGTAACGTATTTTACATGTACGTTGCGCCAGCGCAGAACGATTATCTAGAATCCGCGCTCGCGAAAGTGCCACGCAGGTGCTTCTAGTTCACTCCGTTAGGGTCTGTTATAGAGAGAAGTTACAATATGAGCGAGCAGCC
This sequence comes from Chalcis sispes, assembly GCA_949987625.1. Classification (NCBI taxonomy): domain Eukaryota; kingdom Metazoa; phylum Arthropoda; class Insecta; order Hymenoptera; family Chalcididae; genus Chalcis; species Chalcis sispes. The sequence goes on along the minus strand of OX465095.1, from coordinate 40,958,303 downwards.
GACACTCCGTCCGGTGCCATAGTCGCGATTATTAGCCTTCGTCGTTCGACTCCGCATTCGCGTTCGATAGAATAAAGACGATCGTGTAAGAGCCGGCAAAATCGTTCTTGTTGTATTCGAGGCTTGTAGAGTATATCTGGTAAGTGCTGAGGTGCAGTGGCTGTTACCAGGAGGATTCCCTTCAACGAATCCTTCCCGTTTCCTACCGGGCTGTGTGTGTGCGACCGCGACCCGTGCTACGCGCCATTTTTGTCTTTTCGCGTCTTGTATGCCCGCGACCGCTCTAACCGTGAGCTAGCCGTGCGAACGTAATTTCCGCGCACAAAACCGCACAACACAAGTGTAGCTGGCGCCCTGGGCTCGCGTAAAAACGCGATCATTGTGTATTTAGTTAATTGTGAGTTCAAATAAACGTGTTCGATTTTGTTCATTTTTAATCTGTTGTTCTAAATGGCACTAGCCAGCAACCCGCCCGCTTCGCCCTACATTTGTACGACACCCTGATCTCCAGTGGCGTTACACGTTAAAAAGAAATGCGTTGATAAAAAAGAAAATACTTAGCAATATTATTTGATTTCACAACTATCGAGAGTTAAAAATGCTGATTTAAATATTTTTTTTTGATAAGTTACTCACAGGTGCCATACTAATATTCGATAAATTGATAATACATGAAGAGAGCACAGGAAAATATGTTTAAACGACAACAAATACTTACCATAATTTTCTTAATTTATTAAAAAGGTTATATTTAGATTTCATAAATTGGGTAGAATATATGTAAAATTATAAAATATTATATTAGATTTATTATGAAAGTAATCTGTGAGGAATGATTGCACCGTATGTAGCATTAGTTGTATAGATAAAAGAAAATAAAATTTTAAAAAGTTGTAAAATTTTGTAGAATGTTATAAAATTAACGTTTGTTCTAAGAAAAGAATGTAAATATTTCGAGAAACTTTTGGCCATTGTTATTTTTATAATTTTATGATTTGTATATTTTACAAAATGTTTGTGTAAAAACTTTATAAAAATAAGTTAAATTTTAAGGAATATAATTTTGATATAAATTTTATTATGAAGAAAGTTGAATTGAAAGTAATAGATAATAATCATGTACAAATTGTTCTGTAATTTCGTGTACAAAATAACATTATATTAATTTATAATAAAAATATTAATAAAATTGAATTAATCTTTGTGTTGTTGATAAAAAAATTCAATTTATATTTGTGTTGATACAAATTTATAAATATTGTAACGGGGTAAATTGCTACGGCTCGTTAGCAACGCAGGACCTTCCTCTGGTCCTGCTTTTGTTCTTACTTGTGTGTGTGGTGCCTTGCCTCAGACCCCGCTACCGGTGTTGCTCCCACCGGGCTCGGCTACTCAGAGTGTGTGCCAATGCTAGATTGGCACACCCGCGGAGGCGGCGGTATTCGGGACAGGGGAGCTGTAGGGAATAAAAATAAGAAGGCACCGGCTCATTGCTAACTGCTTCTTTAATAAACAAAACAACAAAAATAATACAAAAGTAATAAATTATTGCGGAGAGGCTCGTTAATGCGAAGAGCAATTAGTATTGCCTCACGCGCAATACTAATTCTCGAGGTGCGCACTGCGCATGCGCACCCTCTTCGCTTCATGCGGCTACACACACACGTGTAGTCTATGGACGACGGATATAGAGAGAGCAGTTCCCTCTCTACACCGCCGTAGTCCGTGACTGCCCGAGTAAGAGCGTCTCTATCTCTTTCACTCGACGCTGCAGTCTATGGTTGAGCGAGAGAGCTCGTTCCTCTCGCTCAACTGCATGCTCGCAGGTTGTACGAGTAAGAGTGGCTTTCTCTTACTCGTATGCCTATTCTATGATAGTGCAAGAGAGGGATCGATCCTCTCACTCGCACTCGCGCAGCCTAATCGGGTTTGAGTTACGCGGTCTCGCGCGTAACTCTCCTCTATATATATATATATATATATATTCCTGACGCGATAGGACACGCGTCAGAAAAACTCAATATAATTTCTTCGCGAACTAAATATGCTACCAAGTGGCCCCTTACTTGATTAATAGCTAATCGCGGTATTGTCCCGTCTATTACTCTGCGGAAACGCTGCAGAAAACCCTCAAAGAATTCGCTTAGATCGTTGATTGCTCGAAGCACGTGCGGCGTATCGGACCGGTGAAACGAGAAGAAGGCTTGAGGGGAGGGCTCCTCTTTTCCCTCTCGCCTATCAGTTTTCCCGCGTAGCGCTATCGATTCCTGAGCGATAGCGCTTCGGTATGCCGCGGATTTTTGCGCCTTTTCCCGCGTCAAGCCAACGGTCGCTTGATCGATGGCGCCACGTATCGTGGCGCCGCGAACTCTATTTCTCTCGCCTATGGCAGGTGGCTTAACTTCTGTAAGCCACCTGTCACAATATAAAAGAAATATAATTTTATAAATTAAATGCATGCAAATACTTGCAATATATTTTATATTACAAATTTATTTTCAAATTGTATTATATAATAAAATCAATTAATTATTTAATATAAAAAAATTAACTGTTTTGATCATATTGTTTTACAAATTTGAGTAAAAATAAAAATTTAATTAAAAATAATTTTAATTTATTAGTATTTAAAAATAAAATAACGATATTTCAATAAAATAAACATTAATTTACTTTTAGCAAGAACATGGAGAATTGGAAATGAATAGGCACAAAATTGTAAATTTAGTGACAAATAAGAAATAAGTGATTAAATATTTCAATAAAATATATTTTTATAGCCAGTTGTTAACATTAGTTATTTATCATCACAACGAATCTTCATATAACATTAACAAGTTTGGATTTGTAAAAGTCAAACCGATCCATGTTTCAGTTTCCATGAAATTTATCAAAATATCTAATTTGTACATCTGACTACTTTCTTTTTTATTTTTATTTTTGAGTAAAAAAGTTTTTTTAACTATATCCAATGCGAATCCTAAAAAATATATTTATAAATAATAAAAAGAAATTAATTATTGAATTTTAGAAAAATTTTTTCTTACCTTTACTCATTTTAAGTTTTAAATTTTTTTGATTAATTAATTAATTACACTATTGTTAAACAAATAATTAATTGTGTTTGATAAATTCTTAAACACCTCCAATCCAGAAAAGGCTGAAAAAAGTACTATAATAAATGTTCGTATACCATGATATAGATAGAGATCATACAGTGCAAAAGTAAATGAAACAATATTTTGAAACTTTAAACTATTATGTATGATTATGAGCAAACAATAGGTAGCAAAGAATAAAAAAAAAATTATTGCGTAGCAAATACGAAGAAACCTAGTAAGGTGTAATAAGACTTGCAATTGATTGTGTTATCGATATATTATTGATTAAAAACCCAAAAAAAATTTTTTATAACTTTATAGACGAATATAGTAGACCTCCGGTAATCCGGCCCCAGTCTAATCCGGCACCCCCTGTAATCCAACATGTCTATGTATTTACCAGTTAAATAAGCTTACATGTATTTACATATAACTCCTTAGAGGGAAAGTATTCCCTGTACAAGGAACTGGTAGGATTATAAAAATATAATTACTTGACTAGTTTAGTTTATACTATTTCTCAAGTTAGCTTTTACTTTTTTCTGACTTGTTTATATTGTGATGGTTTTTATATAGATGTTAATATCAAAAATAAATAGATGCAGATTGTTTTGTTATGGAATTTAAATTATGTTGCTGTTTTCAATAAACCAAATTTTCAATTTTTTCCTTAATGTCAATTTAGATACTTTTAAGATTTTCAATTCCGAAGGAAGTAGATTGAATAATTTTACTGCTCTGATATAGCTATTTTTGAATCCAATAGTTTTTTTGATTTTAGGTAAAGGTATTGATTTGTTTCTTGTTTTGCTATTAGAAGATATATATTTATTTTGCAGAACTGGAAAGTGATAAAAGAGAGAGTCTAAGTAGAATTTAGTAGATAGATTCAATAGTTTTTTATTATTTAAAAAAGTATTTTTGGATATTATTTTTAAAATTCTATTTTGAAGTGATTGTAGCCTATTTAAATTGTTATTGTATGCCCCACTCCAAGCTATTATCCCATAAGTTGCAATACTGTTAGAAAAAGCATAATATATAAGAAGTAAAGTCTCTGTTGTCATAGTTATAGCTAATTTATAAAAAACATAAACAAGATATCTAGTTTTATTTATTATATATTGTACATGCATTTCCCACTTCATGTTAAAGTCGAATATTACTCCCAGATTTGTAGATTTGTATTGTTCTACAAGTTGCAGAGCTTTATTGTTGATATTAATATCTATGGTTACAGGGACACTATCTGCATAGTTTCCAAGACTCATAAAGACTGTATTGTCAGTATTCAGAGACAGCCTACTCAATGCCATCCATGTTGCTACATGACTCAGATAATAATTAATTTTATTACGAGCTTCTTCCCACGTTTCTGCTGTAGATATAAGGGTAGTATCATCTGCATACAATATAACAGCATTAGATTCAGGAAATTGACACAGCAGATCATTAATATACAAAATAAACAGTAAAGGTCCAAGAATCGTTCCTTAGGGTACTCCAATATTAATTTTTTGATATCCACTATTAATTTTATCAATTTTAACAGCTTGGTATCTATCAGAGAGATAGTTAGTCAAAAGCTCAAGAACTTTGCCTCGGATTCCTAAGTAAGATAGTTTCTCCAATAGTATTTCATGATCTACTGTGTCAAAAGCTTTGGCTAAGTCAATGAAGGCGACAATTGTTGGTTTACTTTTATCAAGCATATTGTAGATTATGTTGGAGATGTAATTTAGGGCGTCAGTGGTTCCCCTATCCTTAACAAAGCCAAATTGTTTAGTAGAGATAATGTTGCATTCATTAACAAAGTTCAAAATTCTATTATATACAACGCGTTCGAAGATTTTAGCAATATTTGATACTAAAGAGATAGGTCTATAATTGTTCATTAAGAATTTACTAGATGATTTATGAATAGGAACCACAACAGCTTTTTTTAAAGCATAAGGCCACAAAGCTAACTCAATAGATCTATTAATGGCATAGCATAAAGGGTCAACAATATAATCGACTATCGTCTTTATGACTTTGGTGCTTATTTTATCAACTCCACCATTTTTTAATTTTAACTCTTTAATTACCAAACTTATTTCAGAGCTTGATGTAGGCCTTAAGAACATAGTTTTAGGATTACTAAGTGGCATTGGAGTAGCTATATTACAAGGTATATTTATTTTCTGACTTAGAGTAGATCCAATCGTACAAAAATAGTTATTCATCTTATTAGCTATTACTTCCTCTTCTACAATTTTTTGCTTGTTGTCATCAATAATGTAGTTGATATTTTGTCTATTTTTAACTTTTTTATTTACTTTATCATTAATAATACTCCATAATTTTTTTTTATCATTTTTTGTAATATAATCTTTATCAAATATAATTTTGGCCTTATAAATCACTTTATGTAGGATACTAGAATACTGTTTGTATTGAATCTTAAGTAGCTCATTGGTAGGATTACTTTTAGTTGCTAAATATAATTTCTCTTTGGTTTCGCAAGATTTAACTATGGCCCCTGTAATCCAGGCCTGCCTTTTTTTGTTAGATTTATTTATGAGGACTTTAGCATTATCCATACATTTATTAATATTTTTAATCAAAAATTCGGTAGCCATATTTGGGTCACAAAAACCATACGTCAAATCCCAGTTGATGGTACTTGCATTATACATTGAGTTTATTAAAATCTATTTGGGTATTAGGGATAGAATCTTTTTTTAAGTTTTGCTTTTTAATTTTAATTATTAAGGTATAGTGATCTGTCAAACTGTTTGTAATAGTATAAGTATTGATATTTAAAGCTTCAGTTTTGTAAAAAGCGTTATCAATACAAGTACCACCATTTTTATGATTAAATATAGGATGAGTGACTTTTTGATACCCAGGTATAAAACCCTTTTCTAGAAAGTTATTCGAGAATTCTTCAGTTAGAAGACTTTGTTCAAAAAGATCAATGTTAAAGTCTCCAATAATGAAGTGATTTTTCTTAAACCTTTTAACTAAAAGGTATTTTTTTAGACTGTAAATAAACTCAGGTTTAGGCATATCGTGAGTGCGATATAAAGCAGAAATTTCAATACTACATCCATTTTTCATTTTAATACACGTATTGGTAATTTTTAATCTATCTATTTCAATAAACTCAGTTGTTTCAATAATATCATCTAATACGTATGTAATCACTCCATCATTTTGATTGATTTTACCATTATTATAATACATTTTATACCCAGGTATAGCAAAAAAGTTCTCATGTACAACCTTCCAAGTCTCAACGCGAACTATAACGAAAGGCTTTGTAGTAAGCATATCAAGGAGGATCAGCAATTTATTGAAATTGGCATTAATACTTCTAATATTTAAATATAATATCAGATCTTCCATTTGATCTAACTCAGAATTAAAAGAATTGACATCTATGAAAGTTTTCTCATTAATTATAGTTTTTTGTAGGATGGTATCTAATAATTCAATATGGGAATCCATATGAAATTATTGATTTCAGAGCTATGTGTTTTTATTGAGTATAATTTATATGTGTTTATTAAAATCAAAATAAAAAAATAGGAGAATAGGACAATGATATTATGTAGATTTGAAAATGATTTGAAAATGATTATTAAGACGAAAATTCCTTTTAAACTGAGTTAGAAATATTTTCTTGTGTTGGTGATTGGTTCTCCATATATCTGATATTAGCCAATGCATGTTGGATTGGATTGAAAGGATAATCCGTAGAGTCGATTGATTTTTGCAGTAGATATTGATAGGTTCCACAATCCTTGAAGTTAGAAGCATTATGACTGGTATCCCATGGCCTTACATTTGGTTTACCCTGATTAATTGTGTTAAAATCAGAACAACCTTTACAACTTAGTGTTTGTTTTCTTGTACACATATCATATGTATGAGATCCAGAGCAATACAGGCAGACTGGATTATTTCTGCACTTTTTTGTACTGTGCCCATATTTACAGCAATTTTTGCAAAGATTGATGTTAAAATCGTCATAAAGTCTGCAACGATTACACCCAAAATTTTCCATATGGCATAATACATCCATATGCTAGTCTGTTAACTTCGAAGATTATACTCCAAGCTCCATTTCTTACATTCTTAAATTTATACACAACTGCTATGTCGTGGTTATCATTCAGTCCATTTCTTGATTTAATGTCATTTATTATGTCATCTTTGTTCATTGTACTTATATCAAAATCTATACCAGTCATTTTAATTTTGGGTTTTTTTAAGCTTTCAATTTTAATGTTCAATTTGCAGTTTTCAATTTCGTTTAGAGCAGATGTTACTTTAGTATTTTCTTCTGAAGATTTAGATTAGATTATTTTAAAATTAAAATTTTATTTTTGGTTTTAAAGAGTTTTTTTAATGCATACATTTTTACATTGGTTCAATTTGCTTTTGATAATATTTACAGTTCCAGTATCAATTTTAGCCCTATCTGAAGTTGTAATAATGATACTAGGTACATGATTCTTAGTAGTCGGTAAAGTAGTATTGCACACAACTTGAGCATATGACATCTTGGAGGGTGATACGCTACAGCTATTTTTTTCTTTGAGTAACTGATTATTTTCTTTCATTTGGTTGTTCAATTCAGTCAATTCAACAATCCTTTTTTTTTGCTCTTCATTTAGCTGCCTCAGATTTTTGTTGATGATTATATGTACTTTAATATCTTTCACATTATCTAAGTAATTACCACTTGTTTCATTTTGGTCATTATTTTTATCAAGACACATATTTACTAATGCTTCATTTTTTTCTAGTTTGGAATATTTTACACTTAACATTGCACATTTATCTTTCAGTTTTTGTATTTCTCTGTTTTTTTTTATTAATTTCATCTTTTAGGTTTTGTATAATGATACGCGAATTTATTTCTTTATCATATGAGGTTATATTTAAGTTTGAATGTTCATTACACACCAATAACACTGATGAAATGCATTTAGTATTTTTTCTGCGACCAAAACAACTTTTATGAAATACTTTATCACAAATTAAACAAGTTACGGCACTATATTTTTGTTCATCATTATGACAACTGTAAAAAATATCAGGAGCTAACTTAGCTAAGTCTACCTCGCACGACATGACACATTTAATCTGAATTATTATTGAATATTTTTTTGACAATCTTCGCTAATGTAGATAATGCATGATTGAGCAGGTTACAACTTGTACGCGCGACCACTATTGTGTTCGATGCGTAGGTATTGTTTTGATTCTGATTGCTTAGTTTGAATTTGACTACATGTGATAGCGATGTGGCCTAGCGTGCGTTCATTGTTTATTGTTTATTCATTGTGTATTACGTATACGTACCTAGTAATGTCGACACAAGCCCAGAAGCGAAAGCATAAAACACTGACAATTAAAGAAAAATGTGATATTTTAGACCGCCTAAATCGTAATGAATCTTTCAGTAGTTTAGCAAGTGAATACGGCGTAGGCTGATCTACAATTTATGACATTAAAAAAAAACACGAAAAGATTAAAAACTTCGTGTCAACTACTGACTGTGGGCCAGGCAAAAGACAGACACTCAAGAAAGCTGAACATCCAGAAGTGGAAGAAGCTTTATACATGTGTTTCTTCAGGAAAGAAATAGGCATGCGCCCATTTCGGGACCCATGTTGGCCATGAAAGCTAAGTTTTTTTATAAGAAAATAATAAAAAAAGATGATTTTGTGGCTAGCAAGGGATGGCTAGAACGTTTCAAAAGTCGTCATGGCATATGTTTAATGACTATTACAGGAGAGAAACTTTCTAATGATGCCACCTGCATAGAGCCATTTAAATTAAGATTTTTGCAAAAGGTGAGAGATTTAAATCTTAACCCGTCACAGGTGTACAATACAGACGAATCAGGGCTTTTTTGGCGTGTGATACCTAACAAAACTTTCGTTTCCTATAACGAAAAATCTGTACCTGGACGAAAAGTAAGTAAAGAACGTGTAATCATACTACCGTGTGCTAACGCTGCGGGTACACACGTGCTAAAGATGGTGGTCGTTGGAAAATCTAATAAACCACGTGCATTCAAAAACATTGATTTACCTGTAGACTATTATGGACAAAAAAGTGCGTGGATGACAAAAAACCTTTTCAAAAAGTGGTTTGATGAATGCTTCGTACCAGAAGTTAGAAAATGGTTGAAAGATCAGAATTTTCCTCAAAAAGCGTTATTGCTTCTTGACAACGCTCCCGGTCATCCGTCTGAAGAAGAACTGACAACTGAGGATAAATGTATCACTGCGATGTTTCTTCCGCCAAACTGCACTGCACTGATTCAACCCATGGATCAGCATATCATTCAGTTTGTCAAGCAAGATTATAAGAAAAACCTACTTCTGAAAGCCGTATGAAAAGACCATCTAATAGAAAAAACGTTAAAAGAATTTGATATGAAAGACTTACTTTTGCTCTTTGTGAATCGTGGCATGCATTACCTTTATCAACTATTACATTGTCTTGGAAAAAGTTATGGGCAGATATAGTCGCCACTCCTAGCAACGATCCACAAATCAGTGTAACTTCGGAAGTAATAGAGCAAGTTGTTGCTGAAACACAGATAAGTCCGGAAGATTTGGAAATCTGGTGCCGTGGAATGGATAAAGAGGAAAATATTTTTCATGAAATGTCTGACGAAGAGATTATAAAAGAGATTTCTAGTTATACAACAATAAATCAGGAAGATGACGACGAAGTAATTGCAACTACTCCGCAAGTGTCAGCACAAGCTGCAATTAACGCCTTTGAGCTGGGTTTGCAATGGGCTGAAGAGAATGGTGCATCCTACAACGAACTTTTACTTTTGAGAAGACTGAGGGACAAAGCTTTGGTTTCGCGTTTCAACAATGTTAAACAAAAAAAAATTAATGAATATTTTCATGCTTCATAAATTGATTGATTTTTATTATGATTTTTATTCATAATTTTTGATTATTTTAGTATGTACATTTGTTTGTACACAATTATTTTCTAATGTAAAGTTATTATTTTTTGTAAGTTCTATAGCATTAATGATGTTAATTTTATAATAAAACGTAAGCTCTCTATTGTGTTGTTTAATTTACTAAATTTGACATACATAATGAAGTATGATTTGTACTTCAGAATATAACATACAGAATCTTATGATTGGATCTGCAATTTGTCGGATTACAAGGTACTCTTTTGTAAAAAGTTCTGGACTATAGGGGGTCTTAGGCAGTACTCTATAATCCGACAAATTCGATAGTTCGACACTGCCCTGCAAAACGTTTGTCGGATTACCGGGGGTCCACTGTGATAAAAATAATACCATAAAATAATAAAAATTTTGTAATATTGTAGGTACAAACTATTAATAAAATTAGAAAAATATATAAAATTACTTGAATTTTTTTCTAAGTGAATATTCAATAAATAAGCAGACTAATGAATGAATTTTATAACTTTAATAAACTAAATTTTATTATTATAAATAAAAATAAATTTATAGTTATCTTCATTATTAAAAAAAAGTGCACTTACCCGATAATCATTGCTGTACATCTAAATAAAGCTAAATTAAGTATTATTAAGTTCGAATAAACGTGTCTATTTTGTGTTCATTTTAATCGAATGTTTTACGTTATTCGTAAGAGTAAGAAACTCGCCGCTTCCCCCCCCCCCCCCCTACATTTGTACGCCACCCTGATCCCCCGTGGCATTACAAATTGACGCCGACAACGTGAGGCAGACACAAATCACGCTGATTCGTGAAAAAAAAAATTTTCGGGATCACGCATCGTGTGTATGAGTAAAGACAGAAGAAAATTTGTGTACACAGTGTGTCCCATGGAAAACGGAACTTTTTCAAAACATCGATTTATATTGGCGCCACCTATTGGTGGATGTTAGCAATGGAAAGGTCCATTCTTAACTGACATCATGTCAAAATCGTATGACATTTGGTTCAATGGAAACCAAAATATCGCGCTCAAAGTGACAGTGTGTTTGTGGCATCGGTCGAAAAATAAACTTCGAACAAAGAGAAAATATTAAGTTCTGTTTTAAACTCGGTAAATCCTTTACTGAGACGCATAATTTGCTGAAACAAGTTTAGAACGATAATTGTCTATCCCGTACTAGAGTGTATGAGTGGTATAAGCGGTTCCAGGAAGGTCGTGAAGACATTCAGGACGACAAACATCCAGGTCCTCCGAATACCGTGGTTACTCAAAGTAACATTGAAAAAGTGCGTGAATTGATAAAAAATGAGCCAAAATCTTCATTGCGATACATGGAAATAGAATTGAATATGTCCGAAAATTTAATTCATCGCATTTCGACCGATCATTTGAATCTACGGAAGGTGTGTGCACGCTTTGTTCCACACAAATTGACCGACTACGAAAAATTGCTCCGAATTCAACATTGTAAGGATTAGATTAAAGAGTCAAAAAAGGACCCAAACTTGAAATATTTAATTGTGACTGGTGACGAGACATGGTGTTTTCAATATGATCCCGAAACCAAGCGTCAAAGTGCTGAATGGAAGCACCCAACCGAGCCCAATCCGAAAAAAGTCGTCTTGAAAAGTCAAAAGTGAAGACAATGTTGATTTGTTTCTACGATTCGGAGGGTATTATTCATCATAAATTCGTTCCACCTGATCAAACGATTACTGCTGTGTTTTATCTTGGTGTTATGAAGCGTTTGCTCAGCCGTATTCGTCGTGTGCGGCCACAATAACGTGAAAAAGGGAGCTGGCGTTTGTTGCATGATGATGCCCCGTCTCATCGATCGAACTTGATCACGGATTTTTTGATCAAAAATTCCATTTTAACCATCAACCATTCACCGTACTCGCCGGATTTGGCTCCGTGCAACTTCTACTTCTCCAAATTGCACTTGCCTATGAAAGGAAAACGTTATGCTGACGTAGAGGCCATCCAAAGAGCGACGACCGACATACTAAAGTCGACGGATAAAAATGATCTCAAAAACTCATTCGATGTTTAATTGATCGTGCAAAACGTTGTATTGATGCGGAAGGAGACTATTTTGAATAAAATAAATGAGATTTGCCGGAATATTGAGTTTTTGTCTTTATTTTGAGAAAGTTCCGTTTTCCATGGGACATACTGTGTATAATAAAAGCAGGGACAGTGAAGTGTGAAGTATAAAGTGCATGATTGGTAGTCGCTGTCGCAAGCGAATACCGCATCTCGAACTCGCCGTTCACCGCCATTTTTCGCGCATCGTAAAAGCACACGCGGCCGGACGAGGACGAGGAGGGAAGAAAGCCAGTGGGCGGCCATCTTGATTGACCACGCGAGACAGCCGCGCAGTAGCGCTGGCGCTCGAATACGCCACGTCGGAGGTTGGTAAGATTACTCGAATGTGCGCATTCAGCGGTAAGATCGGGACTACTCGCGATAATTTCAAAACAAATTGTTTTGAAGAACGTTTGCAAGAGTCAAGTAAAATTTTAACTTGTTTTTTTTTTACAATTTAATTAGTAATTAACGAATATTTCAAAATTTTTATAATCTCTCGTTTTTTTTTTATAAAATCAGCAATTTTTTTTTTTTGGTATACACATGTGTAAAATTTAATTTTTCTAAATTTTTTAAAAATTTTTCGTTGTTGTCGCTGCGCTTTGCTTGCTGCCTACCGGTAAAAAAATTTTCTAGATATCTAATCGAAAATTATTTTGCAGGTTATTGAATTACATTAAAAATTTGTGTTAGTGTTGCGCACTGCCGCTTTTATCCCCACCCGCGTGTGTTAGAGTGAGTGCTTATCTGTCGTGAAGCTGTGGCGTCAGCTCGATATCTGCGAGCGTAGCACTGCGCTTGGACGCGAATCAGTGGATGCGCAGCTGAACTAGGAAGTTTAACACGACGCAAGTTACGTCGTATATTCGACTGGCGTTTCGGAGCGGTTCAAATAATCATTTTTTTTCCGCTTTTTCTTGTTTTTTTTGGCAAATTAAATATTTTTTTTGTGTTTTCTTAGTAAACAAAAGATAATATTTTTTTTTCTTTTTTAATTTTTTCTGTATTGACATTTTTTTTTATTAAATAAAAATTTTTTTGTGATTATTAATTTTTTTCTCATTTAGTATTTTTTTTTTTATAGTTTATGGTATTCTTAAGGAATTATTTTTTTTGCCTGTGTTTTCGCTCCCGGCAGGGTGCGCTGTCGCCGTTACATCGTCTCGCAAGACGACGAATATTCCGCCGCTCATTTTTACACTACTAAGAAAATTATTTTGTGCTATTTTTTTTTCGTTTTTTTGCACGCTGACCCCACACCATGCTGCAAATGGCAGTCGCGGATATTTAATTGTATTAATTGTAATGTTCTATGCTGTGAATTTAAATTATATCTAAACTATATATTTTTCTTTATTTTAACATTTTGGCGCAAAATCTATTTTGTCTCGTATCCCTCGGAATTATTTTCAGTTATTGCACCGCTTGCCTACTCAGTGGCCATTTTTCTGCATTCGGACTTCGCCTCGCACGCATTTCTCCGCTACTTTCTCCCGTTTGTTTTTGGCATAGCTTGTCGCGGACTGCGAATGTCTCCGGCTAGCCTAACCTTCTCCCGCCTGGCACCATACTATAGCGCATTTACCGGCTTAAGTACGTTGCATTACGCATCTCGCGCTGATGCATGCAAGCGAAATATTAGTTTTTTTTCTAGTTTTCAGCTTCGCTTGAGTTAGTGGATTCGGCCGTAGCAGTCAGGAAGCAGTTCAACGTAAATCTCAGCGACGACTTGCGAGCTAGTGTGCTTGAGTTGATTTTGTATTCGTGTTCGTTTTTTTCCGTTTCGCGTAGCAGCAGCTGTTAAGGTGGAAACCAACTTCCTCAGCAAAGCTTACCAAGCACGTACTTAAACTATTCGTCCAGGTTTTGGAATTTGCGTTAAGCTGACTATGCTAAGCGTTGATATTTGCTCTCCGCGCCGTCACTTCGATTCGCCGTGTGTCGCTATTGCACGTCGTCGCTCTCGTCGTAGCAACTTCTCTGTTTTTCTCGTGGTTTAGTTTTTTATTATTATTGTCGCAGAATGGAGTCGGATCGCGCAGTCAACCGTGATATGATTTTGCTGGAGCCTGAGATTCTCAGGAGTTTCATTTGGTATGCTATTTACACCGCAACCGATGGACGCGTGTTCGAAAACGCACAACGATGCGGACTCGACATCGATTGCGATACCTACGTACTGCGAGAGCGGCTGGAATGAGCTGGAGGTATGAGCTCCGTCGCCTGCTAGGAGCTGACGTCGCTCCATGGAACCCCGCGCAGGATGAGCGCGCGACCCACAGCCGTCCTCCGCTGCTCGACCCGGAACCAATTATACCGCGCAGTTCAAGTCCGAACTTCGACTCCCCCGCGTGTCCGCAAGCGCCTAATGTTTCGGTTTTCTCAAAACTGGCCGCGCTCGCATGGGATAGCACACCATCGGAAGCGGCACGGACACCGCCGGGCGAGCCTGATACCCGCGCACCGCGAGTGTGTATCGTCGAGACCGAGCCGGAGAGAGCTCGTGCGACGGAGACCCCTCCGCCGCCCCACGCGCAGTCTACGCGGCTACATCAGACGGTTAGCCGGCTCGGCAGAGACTCGCCGATGAAATTGACGGACCCCGTGGAGCGTACGTTCCACGGAGCAGCCACCAGCTACCGCTTACCACTGGCGGTAGGCCCTACAGCTGCCCTTGAAGAATTCGACCCGTTCTGGACGTACGTGGTTAAGAGCCAGAGGCCGACGGACGACTGACAGACCACGGCAACGTATTCAGAGCCAGCCGTGGACGCTCCGCGAGGACGGCGAAGGCTTGAAGTACAGCACTTCGAAGCAGCGCACGCCACCGCCCCGTTCGGCGATTTAGCCGCGCAGACGTTGCCACCCGCTTCTCAGCGCGTTACCGTGAATTGGGGAGCGTCCACGAACGAAGAGGCTTACGCACCGCACCCCCAATCACCGGAGGTCTGACGGCCAAATCGATTGGCACCGCCGCCACCTCCGCGTCCAGCAGAGTTCAATCAGCAGCAGCCGTACAGAGCGGAGAGGTACTACGCACCTCTAAGACCTTCGATGGAAGCTTCAGCGCCTCCGAACGCGCAAACTAACGCCACGCAATTTATTTTTGATAATTCCACGTTTCTGCGCAAAAAGCAAACGTGCGAAATACTGGAGAATTGGCACATTTCCTTTAAGGAGAGGCAGAAGCAAGACCCTGAGGAATTCCTGACCAACCTGAATCAGTGTCGGGAGACATACGGCTTGACTCTCGACGATATTATTAAAGCTTTGCCAGTGGGTCTTGACGAAGAGGCATGGTACTGGTTTCACCGCGAACACAACCGCTGGAAAACTTACGCTGATTTTGTCGACGCGTTTCGATTGCAGTATTGCGCCGATAATCTGCAAGACCGCTTGCGCGAGGAAATCGGCAGGCAGACACAAGGCCCGCAGGAGGATACATCTACGTTCCTGCTCAAATTCCGAAATCTGCTCGATCAAGTGCGACCGCCGAAGTCACTGTCCAAGCAATTAGATTGCACGTGCTGCAACCTCCATCCAGCATATAGGCAAGCTATCTCGCGCGACCGTGTTCGTGACTTCGTAGAGCTGCAGCGTCTGGGAAAGAAGTTCAAGATGAATAAGTTGCAGGACAAGGCTTATCGTCCTTCTCCTCCACCCAAGGAGCCGTTCTTCCCCAAGGACGCGTACGTGCCGCTGCATTCGGTACTTTTTGTTAATGCTGCTCCCGTAGAAACGGCGCACCTTATAGATATCGACCACACGAGTCATAGCACGGACTTCGTCGCTGCCGCGGGCGCTTCGAAGGATCGCCTTCCGCATTAGCAGTCGCAATTTAGGCTTCTGGCTCCGTCGCAAGCTCGAACTACGATAAAAAAGCCGCGTCCACTAGCGATTCACGCACAGCAGCCTCCAAGTCATCGGCAGAAACGCAAACCGAAAGATTGCCGCTTCTTCAACCCACTGACGTGCCCCTGCAGCAACAGCGTATTTCTATCTATTACGCGAACAGTAGCACCGCGCCACCGCACGCTGTAGTATATGCCGCTAATAACCAGCAGGATAACTCGCCGCAAGCTCGTAAGCAGCGGGAGCCGTGCCGTCGCTGTGACCAGCTAGGGCATTGGGCTGCCGAATGCCCGAGAGCCCCGAGATGTTATTGATGCGGGCAACCAAACGTACTACGCAAGGATTGCAATCGATGCAGAGCGACTCCACGGGCGGGAAACGCACCGCAGGGGACTTGTTAAGAGCTTGCGGGTCCCCGCGAAGCCGTAAGGCAGCTCCACGCCACGGGCAGCTTCATCCTGACCCACCAAGCCTGTCACCGCCGCGCGACGCAATTGAGGTTTCCGCCGCAACGGAATCTCTGGCATCAGCACCATTGGATCCGCCGCCGTCGCTGATCCAAGGTAAACCGCACTTCCGCGAGGTACGGCTATTTTCTAATATTGAGCTCAACGGTTTAAAGCTCAGAGGCTTACTGGACGATGGCGCCGTCCATTCGTTCCTGGGAAAGGGTTTGAGCAAGTTGTTACAAAACAAGCTCAGCCTTGAGGCTAATACAATTAACGTGGCAAATGGAGGAGCAGTAGCAATCCAGGAAGTGCTGGATGTGACTGCCTCCATCGATGGAGAAAGGCGCACGCTTCCTTTTTTCGTGGCAGATGGGTTGCAATACAATTGCATCATGGGCATCGGCTTCAGAAGGCTGTTTAAATTTAAGATCGATTATGGCACGGATATCTGGTGGACACCACGGGGCGTGGTGCACCAGTTCTATCCGTACGGGTCCGATCCGGCGACCTTTTCGGCCGTCACGCCGTCAGCTAAATGCTCTGCTCGACCGCTTAATCCCGCCAACACCCGCATCGCTAGGATTAACCAACTTAGCAGTGCATGCTATCGACGTGCAAGGAGCTGCGCCAATTCGGCAGCATGTGCGCAGATATTCGCCGAAAATGCTGCAAGTAGCATACGATGAGATTAATTGCATGCTTGCTGAAGGAATCATTGAGCCGTCCGACAGCCCGTAGTGCAGCTGTCCGGTAATAGCACCGAATGTTAATGGAAAGTGGCGGTTTTGCATTGACTACCGGCGCATTAATGCCGTCACGAAACGCTCCGCTTATCCCCTCCGCAACATAGACGATATCCTAGGCAAGCTTAGATCGGCTCGCTGTATTTCTAAGCTTGATCTCAGTCAAGCGTACCACCAAGTCCCGCTCGACCCCGCAAGCAAAGAAATTACCGCTTTCTACATTTCTGGACGTGGACTGTATCAATTCACGCGCATGCCGTACGGCTTAACGAACGCCCTCTACTACGTTTTAGCGAATAATGGACCGTCTTATTAAGCCGCAGTGGGAACCGCACGTCTTCCCCTACTTGGACGACGTGATTATCGTCACTTCTACGTTCCAAGAGCACTTGCAGTGGCTGGAACGAGTGCTCGCGGCATTCAAAGAAGGAAATCTACAATTAAATCGGGAAAAATCCGAGTTCTGCTGCGCTGAGGTCCGCTACTTAGGCTACGTCGTGAACGCAGAAGGCTTGGAGCCTGACGACGACAAAATAAAGCCGATTGTTGAGTACCGCGCACCTACGAACGTCCGCCAGCCAAGGCGATTTTTAGGCATGGTAGCATGGTATTCGCATTTCATCGATAAGCTGGCAGCATATAAAGCACCGCTCACACAACGAATGCGGAAAGGCATCCTTTGGCATTGGAATGAGTAACAATAGCTCGCCTTCGCGCAAATAAAGCAAGCTCTAACGCAAGCACCTGTTCTAGCCCGCCCAGATCTCACCCGACCGTTTACGCTGCAAACGGACGCGAGTGATTACGCTATCGCAGGCGTTGTAACACAAGAGGTTGACGGACACGAGCACCCGATCTATTTTGTAAGTTGTATTCTATCTAAAGCCGAGCGCCACTATTTCGTGACGGAAAAGGAGTGCTTAGCGATTCTCTTGTCCGTCGAACGGCTAAAAGCTTACCTCCAAGGGGAGGAGTTTACGGTAATAACCGATCACCATAGCCTCTTGTGGTTACACAATTTGAAGGACCCCGCAGGTCGCTTAAGGCGATGGAACACGATGCTGCAGCAATATTTCATCAAATTTGTGCATCGTAAAGGCGCGTTGCATCAAGTGCCGGACGCACTTTCCCGTGCGCTCGAAAATAACGTAGAAGCCGCCGCTGTAGCTTCGTCCACGCACACGGACGATGAATGGTACCAACGACGCTTGCTAGCTGTCCGCACCCGCCCGCACATCTTTCTAGATTGGCGTATTGACAACGAGCTGCTATACGTGCACCAGCCGAGTCAGCTGATTGACCCGTTAGTACCAGATCTGGACGCGCGGAAACTAGTATTACCGCAGGGTGACCGCGCTAAAGCATTGTTTGAAGCGCACGATACACCACAGGCGGGCCAACTCGGTGTCGAGAAAACGTATGCGCGGCTCGCCACCTACTATTATTGGCATGGCATCTACTACGATACGTGTCGCTACGTACGCGCTTGCCAGGAGTGCCAAGCGCACAAGGTATCGCAGCAAGCACCAGCTGGCTTAATGGGGGAGCGATACATTGATGGACCGTGGACGGTAGTTGCCGCGGAGTGATCGGGCCGAAACCACCGTCGAAACGAGTGCACTGCTATGCAATAGTGTTTGAGGATCTCTTTACGCGCTATGTCGAAATCCGCGCGTTACGGAAAGCCGACGCGAAGAGTGTAGTGCAGGCGTTCGACGACTTAATAATAAACCGATGGGGCTGTCCCAAGGTCTTGCCCACGGACAATGGGGCTGAATTCGCGAACAAAACGGTAACCGAGCGGCTGCAGTAATACGGAGCGACGCAGTCCACCATTCCTCCGTACCATGCGCAGGCCAACCCCGTAGAACGCGTTAATCGAAATTTACGTACGATGATTAATAGCTTTCTTAGCGAAGACCACCGCGAATGGGATATGCATCTCAATGAATTTGCCTTCGCGCTTAACAGTATGGTGCATTCATCGACCAAATTCTCCCCGTTGTTTCTCAATTTCGGTTGTAACCCGCAACCTTGCATAATTCTCCGCAAACATCTCGAACATCCCGCCCCTGTACGGCTGCCCGATGCAGAACAATGGCATGAACGTGTAACCCGCTTACCCGCGGTACATGATCTAGTAATGCGACACATCAAGCAAGCGACCGCGAAACAATCCGCGCATTACAACCGCCGTCAGCGCGACGTTAAATACCAGGTAGGCGATTTAGTGTGCCGCCGCCAACACCACCTGTTCTCTTAACATTTAAATAAATTTTTCATTTCATAATTATCTAAATATGAATTCGAAACTATGAGATAGTAAATATTAAAATTTTTGTTTTTTATAGTGATAACGTTACATAAATTTGGTTGTTGAGCTTCTAGATATTGAATATTATTATATGTTGAATTAAATTCTTTTAAAAATCCTTGAGTAAAATTTAAGTCTTTCGAAATACAAATAACATAATTGTCGTTAATTGAAAGTAAAGATTTACGATATTCTTTTACATTATCATTGATAATAATACTTTTATTTAATTTTGTGATAAAATCATCGTATGATTTTAAACAATTTTCTGAGTTTATCGAATTTACTTTTATATTGAGATTTATTATTATTGAATAATCTGTTTAAAGTAATTGCAGATAGATCTTTAATATCTATTGATGGAATTCTACTGAGTGCATCTATAAATTTTCCGTTTATAACGCCTTTTTTTAAATCTGAATTTAGAATTTTTATTTTCACGATAGATTCAGTGCGCGCCGGTAGTATAACGTTGTCAGATTTGTCGCAATTAGATTCGATTGAGTCTAGTTTTACTAGAGAATTTTTAGAAATGTTTAAGGGTCTATAATTATTATCAATTTGAATAGTTTTTAATTTATTATTAATTATTATTTTCAAATCTGTTATTACGTCATTGCCTAGAATGCCTTCGTATGGTACAAAAAAGTTATCGTTTACTATATGAAAGATTGCTTTATAATTTGTATTATTTATATTAATATTTAGGTAAAAATAGCCTAAGGTTTCGATATTTTCTGTCGATAAACCACTAATTTTTACTTTAATATCGTCGTAAAAGTAAGTATTTGAAGAAAAATTTGATAGTTTTATAAATGAAACATTGGCTTCTGTATCAACAAGTAAATTTATATTTAAATTTAGTTAATTTATTTTTAAGTTAACGGTTGACGTTGCGGTTTTCGGTTTTTTAGAAATATAAAAGATTTTTGAGTTGATGAAGTTTTCTTTTAATTGTCTGCCTTTATAAAGGTGATTCTCTTCGGTTCGACAGCAACCGCTGAGTGTTCGGAGTTTAAATTATGCATCGATGATGAACTCGGATTAGATTGATTTAAGTTTGCATTTTGTCGTTTAACGTTATTATTATATTCTCTCTTTTAACATTCCTGTATTAAGTGACCTACGTTTTTGCAATAGTTACAAATTTTTACTTGCATAGAATCATTTATATGTTTATTACATGAATTGTTTGAATTAAAATTTCGATCATGCGTTTTTAATCTACATTGTAAGTCTAAATGTCCTGTTCTTCTGCAATAGTTGCAATATTTTTATATATTATTAGAACGATTTTGATGAAATTGACTCGAAGATCTATTATGATTTATATTATAATTTGTTGTATGGTTTTTATGACGACAATGCATTTCTAAGTATCCCGGTTTTTTACAATAATTACAAAATTCATTTTTGCGTATATTTTAGTTTTGAAATTTTTCGATTTCTTTTAAAGATTTTTGTTTTATTTCTTTGGCAATTGCATATTGTATGGCATCTTCTAAAGTATCGGGTTTCTGCGACTTTACTATAATAGCTATATCCTTTTTTAATCCGCAAATAAAAACATTAAGTGCTTGAGTTTCTAAAAGATTTACGCACGCGGCTCTGTCGGCAGCTGGAAGTGTATCATCTAAACTACTTGTTAATTTTAATAAACAGTTTTCTACTTTTTGCGAATAAGTTAAAACATCTTCATTTCCACCTTGTCTACACGAGGATAATTCTAATTGCCATTGACCGTGTGATCTTTTATCTGAATAGGTATCATTTAAATAAGTTTTTAAAAACGCCCAATTTGGAAAAACTCGATTTCTGATTTGTACTCTTGCATTACCGGTTATTTTTGTTTGAATGATTAAAAATAATATAATTTTATTTGGTTCCGATAATAAGTCAACCGCGGTGTCACCATTGTTACAAAATTCATATAAAAGCCTTTTGTCACCATCGAAGTTGGTGAGCATTTTATAAGCGATATCGAGTGAGATCGACATTATTAATTTTATTTGTTAAATAAATTTAATATAATATACCGCTTATATTATATTTACACTATACAAAAATATATTTATGGCACGCTTATAATTCTATTTATTAATTTTTTCTTCGATTGCGCTTTAAAATCAAGTGACTTACATTGAGATGAAAATAGTGATCATGTTCTTCATTTGAACTTGCGATGAGGCGGAGAAGATGTAGTAGACGCAGCAAGAATCTAATAAATGCAGCGGTGACGTAACAGATTCGTCGACGATGTAGTGGACGCAGTGACGATATAGTAGATACAGCGATGATGTAGTAGATAAAGCGCTTGAAACAGCGATGAAACAGTGGTTGAAACAGCGACGAAACAGTGATTGACTCAGCGATGAAACAGCGACGAAACAGTGATGAAACTGTGGTTGACTCGATCGAGAAGCACAGCGCGAAACAGAGAGATGTTGCGGGAGACAGTGGATTTTATGCGTTGCTTAGTCCTCCAAGTTTACTTGTTTAATTTAATTTTAGGCTTTTAGTCCTAAAATTCTTGATGAACAGCGGTTATATGTCTTTTGGTAATTTCTTCCAAAATATTTTTCCTCTGGCGTTTGTGTTAGAAAAAATAAAAGAAGTTCTTTTAATTTTCATAAAAAGCGTTGACGCATTTTCACAAACACAATCACATTATTCCACTTCTGACACCAGTTTTGTTATGTACTTCGAGGATTTAATTAAATAAAAACAACTCATGCGTTTTATGTAAAAACAATACGTATATTTTTCTCTACTCGTGCAACAAATGAAATACAAAAGAAATATATAACAATAGAATTCGAACGTTGCGCTAGAGCTTGATGTGCTCTTGATTGAGTCGCAAAAGAATCTGTCTGGAGAGTAGCTATTTCGAAGCAGAATACTTCGGTTTCCTAATGAGTGGGAACTCCCAATTTTGAGTGGAAAGAAAAGTGTAATAAAGGTGGTATATTAAATGCTTTAGTGGAGGTCCGAGATAGTGGAAACGGAAAGGAAAAAGGACAGATGTTTGTGGACTAGTTTATGATAGGGATGGATTAGTTATCAGATAGAGTGTGATGTAGGAAATCGCTCTTTTCCTTTTTTTTTAAGACAAAACATATGTTGGTGATGGCGGTTGAAATGGAAGTGCAAACATCGTTAAAATAACATTAGGCGCTTTCTCGCATTGTTTTCGGTTCGTCTCGATGTTCTTATTTGTAAGGAAGATAATACCAAAGTAAAATACAATAATAGTAAGCAAGAAGTACATTTTAGCGATACATAAATGAAGAATATGATAATGCGTAAATGAACACAGATATATATAGTAATGTGTATCTGAGAGGGACATTACAATTTTTTATTTTCTATATATTTTATTATTTATATTCTCCACCATTACACTCTGCAAGTGTCCGGCAAGTATGATTTTAATTACATGTCACAAGTAACTTTGTATGAAATATATAAGTTGTAAAATAATATAGCATAAAAGATATAGAAAAATATAGTTAAAAGAATTATTTGATTTCAGTGGTTTCATTCAAAGCAAGTTCCTACTATCGTAAGAAAATAATATGAAATTATATGTAAATTATTAAATTGATCTAAAATAAAAATTAAATAAATGGAAGAGTAAAAAGAAAAATCATCTCACATCATTGATGATATTTCGTATACTTTGATATTTCAATTCAAAGTAACATTTCAAAAGAAAATTGTAAAAAATATTATATAATATTTTTTAGTATTAACTAAAATTATAAAATAAATGTGTTCGACACAAATATTGAAATACTTAACAACATTAAATAGATTTCACAACTTTCGTGGTTCGCGGTAAAAGGGGAAGATTTCTACTGGCGTGGTGTTTACAAATTGCCCGGAAGATGGGAAAATTGTATAAAAAGCGATGGACCATACTTTGAATAAAGCACTTTTTATTATTCTATCAAATTTTTTTTCTTTTAAAATCCGCATTTCATACTTGTACACCTGGTAGATTTAATAAATTTTGGAGAATGAAAATAAAAATAAAAATTCATAAAAAATTTTGATAATACATAAAAAGAGTACAGAAAAATATTATTAAACGACAGCCAATACTTACCATAATTTTCTTTTTTTTAAAAAGGTTGTATTTAGATTAAAATTTACTGCTAATTAATAGTAAAAAGTTGATTGTTAAATTCAGTATAATTTCCAAATTTATTGTAGAAAATTCTACTATTTCATTTTGTAAATTTTTGCATTAAAAATACGAAAAATTAATTCAAGGTCCAATAACTTCTGTAAACCCACCGTAGCTAATTTCACAATTTATTTTTTTAATCTACCTTTTAGAAAGTATGTCCTCGCTGTGCTATTGAAAAATAGTGAAACTTCCCATTTTTATTGTAAGAATTATTATAGGATCACATCTGGTGAATACTGTGGTTGTGGGATGATGAGTTGAATTTTTGGTCAAAAAGTCGCGAATAATCAATGCAGTGTGAGACGGTGCATTATCGCGATGCAAAAATCATGAGTTGTCTTGCCATAATTCCGGCCTCTTTTTGCGAATAGCTTTACGGAAACGACGCATAATACTTTAATATTTTTTATTAACAGTTAGGCCCGGCGGAAGAAATTTTGAATGCACAATACCACGATAATCGAAGAAAACTGTCAACACGACCTTGATTTTTGAACGACTTTGACGTGATCTTTTTGGTCTTGCTTCTTCTTTGGCACGATATTCGCGTGATTGATCAGTTGTTTCTGGTTTGCAGGCATAGATCCATGTCTCATCTCCCGTAATAATGCGTTCCATGACGTTCTGGTAGTCACAAAGCATTTCTTTGCCCACATCAACACGACGTTCTTTTAAAAAAAATTGAGTGTTTTTGGAACCAATCGAGATTTGACGTGTTTGAGACCCGAATAATCTTTTAAAATTGCTTGAATTGATCCAAATAAAATGCCAACAGTATCAACAAGGTCTCTAATTGTTTACTGACGATCTATGAGCACAGAATTTTTAATTTCTTTGATTTGTTTCTTATCAGTTGATCTTGATGGTCGTCCTGGACGCTCTTTGTCTTCGACGCTGTCTCTGCTTTCTTTGAACTGTTTGTACCACTTGTAAACATTTCTTTCCGACAAACTCTGCTCATCGAGGGCCTTCTGCAACATTCTGAACGTTTCTGCACAAGAAATTTTATTCCAAAGACAAAATTTAATGCAACTTCTTTGCTCTGTAAAATCTGACATTGTAAAAATCGCCGAAATTACTTTTTAATTTTCGCAAGAACAGGCGTCACTTGCAAACTAATAAATATATTGACATGAAATTTGACATGGATGTCTCTCACAGTGCTACCTATTTAAAAAAAAAGTTTCGTCAAATCGGTAAACGCGCAAAATTTAAATTGAAAATTGGTCTTATTTTTTGATCATAGTAGTATGCATCCCTTTTTCAAAATGGGACATCCAGTATATATGCACATGATGGTCAAAGCAGTGAAGTTCGGTCTGATGTCAATGAAGTTAAGCGAATTGATTAAGTTTTATCTTTTAAGTTGGCAGCGATACAAAATTATATCCTTGTACAGGCATTTAAATTGTGTCTCTACGTGTCTCGAAAAAATATTAAGTTTAGAATTAAAATATGCAGTAATTGATACGTCTTTCGCTAGAATTTTCTTATCATTAACCGATAGATTATTTCCTAAATAAATAGATAAATAAATAAATTTAGGTATTCAGTATTTATAAAAGTGTATCCGCACACTCTTCTTTGTCCCGTTTTAGGCATGCTAAATTTTATTTCTCCCTCTGTAGAGTTCGAGAAATATACGACAGGATTATCAACCGAAGTCGTATCTCTTACCTCAATAGCTTGACCTTCATACAGAGATGTGTAATGTTTAAACCCACAAGTAGTTGTCGGCTTGTATTTCCATTAACAATGATTCTCATCAGTGTCTACGCAATGATTCTTGGAGTACTTACACGGGGTCTCACTCGTAAGATGGATAACGTCTTCTACTGCGTTTAATATGACATAAGAATCAATTAAAGTAATTTTTAATTCGGATGCAACTACGAAGTTTGAATATTCTCTGTTGTCTTTGATGAATGTCATTCCTTGGCATTCAGCATTCTCCTCTACGAGGCGTGCAATAGTTAAAATTACACGTGTTGTTGAGTTTATCTATATGTTATCTATTATTTTGTTAATACATGGTGCGGTAGCATAACTTCCTTTTTTAAAATACGCGCCATTGAATCAGTTGATGTGGTAGCGGAGCGCTAGTGGTCTCGTTCGAGAGGCGGGACTATAAAGTTTTGTCCCGACGTAGTTCAGTCGCCATCATACGTTGGAACAGTGAGGAGCGTGCTTTTGCCGTTATGAATCGCGGCAAAAGCACGGGGCGGAATCGCTTTAATTTAGCTGCGTTAGCCCCTGTCCCGGACCGAAAATCAATGGTTACGTGGGTCACTACGTTTAGACAAACTGCAAATGCGACAAGACGAAGAACTAGAGTCCCTCGGCCCATTAGAACACCTGAGAACATTGAGGCAGTGAGAGCTTCAATGTTTCGATCACCGTAGCTTTCAGCATGCAAACATGCGTCTGCCCTTGGACTTCTCGATTTAGGGGACATTTGGTTCCAACAAGACGGTGCAACGGCACACACTTTAAGGGCATCGATGTTTTGAGGGAACACTTCCCAGAACGCCTCATCTCAATTAGGGGCGATTTGGAGTGGCTGGTCTGCTCTCCTGATTTGGCCCTTTCTGATTTTTTTCTATGGGGTTTTTCGAAATCCCATGTTTATGTCAACCGTCCAAGAACCCTACAAGATTTGAAGACCAACATCCAAGAAGAAATTGCTAACATAACGCCTGCTATGCTGGCAAGATGCATGATAAACGCAAGAAATCGGTTTACTCAGTGTATTGAGAATGGAGACGTCACATACCTGATTTGATCTTCAAAAATATGTAAAACAAAACTTTAGGTATATGTATCTACATTATAAAAAACAAATTAAAATTTTTTGATTCATACAATAGGTTTTATTAAGTTTTGAAAAAAGGAAGTTATGCTGCCGCACCTTGTATATTTAAATTGTGTATAATTATGCAATTCTTCGCATTGCGACTTAGATATAGACATCATGGTGAAAGATTCTCCTTGTTTAACCTTTAGTACATGTGAGTGCGTTCCGCAGTATGCAATTCTTCTTTTCTTCTTGATATTACATTGAAGGACGCGTATTTATTTATCTCCCGTGTATTATGACAGCTGTAAGTGAGTTGACTTAGCTTCCTGGCTAACGTCAGTCGTTTCACATGTGCCTATTGTTTCCAACGAGATAGTTGTCACGTTTAGAAATCTTTTTCCGCCTTCAGATTCTTCTAAGGAAGAAGGAGGAAGAAACCCGTTATGAGAGCAACGATTACCATTGCAATCCATATTTTCTTTTGTAAAAAGCAAGTCTCGGACAATATACGAGGTGTGTCCAAAAAGTAAGGTAACTTAATATTTTTATGAAAAAATATTTATTTATTTATCAGTATACATGTTGTCCTCTTCAAAGTAATCCCCCTAAAAGACACTTGCGCCAACGCTTTTTTCAATCCTCGAAACACTTCTTATTAGCACTTCTTGGTATAGCTTTGAGCTCTTCCAGCAATACAGTTTCTATTTCCTCAATCGTTGCAAATCTTCGTCTTTTCATAGGTCTCTTCAGTTTTGAGAACAGGAAAAAGTCGCAGAGGGCCAAATCCGGTAAATATGGTGGCGATAGCACGACAGTCATGTTGTTTTACGCTGAAAAATCTCTCACAAGCAACGATCAATGAGCATATGCATTATCGTAATTCAAAAGCCATGAATTGTTTTTCCACAATTCCGGACATTTTTTTTCTTATTGCTTCACGCAAATGGAGCATAGCTTCAAGATACCAGGCTGTTCAATAAGTTTTGCAGTTCGATAAGAGAGGGTGTAGCTACAGTCTGTCAAGTAAGAGCGTGGTCGTGTTAATTTATAAAAAAATTTATTTGATGAAACTTTCATATTTATATATACATTGTACACATTACAAACAATGATGCAATTCAGTCAATAATGTGTCCAGTCACCACCGGCGTCGATAATTGCCTGGCATCTCCGAGGCATACTTTCTACTAATTTGACGGCGTATTCTAATGACAAGGATCTCCAGATCCGACGAATTTCGTAAGACAACTGCTTCAAAGTGTATGTGCGTCTTCCACGAAGCTTCCGTTTAATATATGCCCACACATTTTCAATAGGGTTTGCATCGGGCGACTGCGACGGCCAATCCAATGTAACGATGCCAGATTAAGTCTTCCACTGAGTACAGAGCTTGCTGCGGAGTTTAGGATCGTTGTCCTCCTGCAGAATCCAATCTTCATTTTTTGTGATGAACCATCGTTTGGCAGATGGCAGTAAAGCCTTTTTGTAGATTTTTATCATTTTCTCGGCATTTAGATTGTCAGTAAAGAGGTGCAAAGTGCCGAATCCCTGCTTTGAGAAGCAGCCCCAAAGATGCACCTTTATTCCATGTTTTACGGTCCGCTGAACAAGCCTATTGGTGGAAGTTGACCAGGCTCGCGTGAGGATAGAACGTGCCCATATAGAACATTCATCAGTAAAAATGACATTTTCAAAATCTCTATCAATATTCTCATGCGCCCAAGCGAGTCGCTTTGTCACATGTTTTTCAGTCAACAGAGGCTTCTTCATTGTGTTGCGCCATTTCAGATGATGAGTACGAAGATGGGTTCGGATAGTTTCGTAGGATATATCTAAACCTTTTGCCATTAATTTTGCTTGTCCTTGCCGCAGTGTTAAAGCAGGATTCCGCGAAAACAGATTTACTATTCTTTTTTCATCTTTTTTGTTCACTTTTCCTATCGAGCCACGTTCTGGTAAATCATCGACATTTTTAGCCACTTTATATCGCTGTATCCACTTCTGTACAAATGCCTTCGACTTTCTCATATATTTAGCAGCCGCTGATTGCGACATTTTGGGACCTTCCGGGTGGATGCAAAGGAACACAGCCTTGTAGCGCGACGCGTACTTAGCACTCATGGCGTTTAACGTGATTCTCTTTCAAAAGATAAACGACAACTGAATCTTTGTTGACAATACATCAAGGACAAAGCTTCCTTCTATCGGCTTGCGAAGGAATTAGAGCGAAATCTTTCATAACCTGTCGGTAAAGTCGACCACGCTCTTACTTGACAGACTGTACTAGCCTAACTTTTTTTTTATGTTGGTACACTCTTCATATGAACGTATGTGAAGTTTCATTTTAACCTGTTAATTCATTCTTTGTTTGCAAGCCATTTAGTATCGACGTGTGACAGTATTTTTTTACAATGGAAAAAATCAAGTATCTTGCAGTGATTAAATTTTTATTTTTGGAAGGTTTAAAAGCAAAGGAAATTTATGAACTAATGTTGAAAGTGTATAAGGACTCTTCGCCTTCAATTAGAACAGTAAAAAGATGGGTTGCTGAATTTAAACGTGGTCGTACAAGCCTTGAAGACGATCCATGTCAAGAACGTCCAAAAACAGTAACAACACCAGAAATCATAGAAACAATACAGGATATCGTATTGGAAAATCGTCGAGTGACTGAAAGAGATTTAGTAAAAGCCCTAGTCATCTCATTAGGCAGTGTAAGCAATATTTTGACTGAAGTATTGGGTTTCAGAAAGCTGTGTACACAATGAATGCCGCATTCGCAAACAAAGAAAGAGAAACACATTCGAATGCGACTTTCTCAGCAACATTTAGAGCGTTTTCGAAAGGATAAAGTGGATTTTGTGCTGCGATTCATCACTATGGATAAGACTTGGATCTATCACCATGATCCTGAATCAAAGCAAGAGGCTAAAGAGTGGTGTGAACCTAGTTCTACTCCGAAACGAGTTCGTGTCCAGAAATCGGCCAAGAAGGTGTTAGCATCAGTTTTTTGGGATGCGAAAGGAATTTGGTTTGTGGATTACTTGCAAACTGGTAAAACAATAAATTCTGAATATTATTGTGACTTTTTAGACCAGATGAAGGAAAAAATTCGTGAAAAAAGACCCGGTTTGCAGAAGAAAAAAATCCTTTTTCATCGGGACAATGAATCGTGTCATAAGACCATTTTGACAATGGCTAAAATCCATGAATTGAAGTTCGAATTGTTGGAGCATCCACCATATTCACCAGATTTGGCCCCTAGCGACTTCCATCTGTTTCCAGACCTAAAAAAATTCATGCGTGGCAAGCGTTTTTCATCAAATGATGAGGTCATAACAGATGTGGAAGCGTATTTTGCAACCCTTCCAGATTTTCACTTCAGGAATGGAATTCATAAATTGGAATCTCGTTGGAACAAGTGTATTGATGTTCAGGGAGACTATACTGAATAATAAAGGTATTTCAAACCATAAAATTGTGTTTTTCTTATCGAACCGCAAAACCTATTGAGCAGCCTGGTAATACTCTTTATTGACTGTACGTTCTTGAGGTAAAAACTCCTTATGCACTACGCTACGGTAATCGTAAAAAACAGTAAGCAAAACTTTGACATTTAATTGAACTTAGCGTGCTTCGTTCGATCTCAGCTTTCCTAGGTACTTCTGTTAGGATGATTAGGCTTTAGTTTCGAAGTCATAACTATATACTCATGATTCGTCACCAGATATGACCATTTTAAGCAAATCAGGATCATCATTGACGTTATTCAAAAACTCTTGTGCGATGCTCATGCGACGGTTTTTCTGATCAAAATTAAGAAGTTTCGGAACAAACTTCGTTGAGATATGTCATACTTGCCACATGATTATACCTTTAAAGGTGTTTTTTTTTTTTTTTTTTTTTTGTTTTACGAGTTTATTTATAAGCATTTGATTGGTTGAATGCGAGCATTAGAAGTATAGCATCACCAAAAGGTTCGTTAACAATGTTGTAGTGAATAATATTCTAGATAGAATTCTATTCTTTTTGGCAATTCCTTAATCCCGTAGTAATTGTTTCAATCTCTGCTATCTTACAAACATAAGAAACAGAGATACAGTGGAGTTGTGATGTATTGCCTATCGATATATTATCACTTTGAGCGCTTCCCTTCCGTCGGTTCTACACTGCCCCCCCCCCCCCTACCATGCACTGTCTACTCGCAGTTATTTCTTTGCATGTTTTTATTTATATCGTGATTCTATCATTTTGTGGGAAGCTGCTACATGTAGGAAGCTAACGATATATTTTTTTTGCGAAAATTTCCCTTTCTACAGCTCCAGAAGCGGTAATATATCGCGACTCCACTGTACTTTATAAATCCTGATTGTAGTCTAAGAATCATAGTTGCAATTCTAAGATCGCCATAAATTTCCTATTTTTGTATTACGAATCATATTTTGTTTGAAACAATTTTCATTTATTTTCGTAAGATTTCCATCATATTTCACCAAGTATTCACGAAATTTTTTTGTCTATTTCAGTAAATAAAAGCTTTGATAACCTTAAACAAGTTTTTTCTCTTTTATACAGAGGCTAAAGATTCGGCTTTATCTTCGGTAATCCCAAATCTCGTATGAGATCATTCAACTCTTTTTGATTGAATATTTCGGGCATCTTACTTTTCCTTTCTCTTATTCATATGTATTTTCAACATTTTCAATTTCACAATAACTTTCTTCTTCGGAAGTTTCATCAATTTTCATTATATTCTCTTGTAAGTTAGTGTCATCAACGTTGTTAAGTTCTTTGACTTTAGACGGAACTGTGAGAGTTCGAGTAGGTTTTATGGCTAAAAGAGCATTAGCGTAAGAGTTTTAGTTTTGGATGCATTAAACCGACTGCATTTGTCATACTGAAATAGCAATTTTTTGAACTGATGGTTTAAACCATATTATGGGCGTCGTAAATTTCAATCGCTCGTTATTTTGATTCTTTGACCGTCGGACTAACATATTTCTGCAATTGCTACACAATGTATTAGGAACCCATTTCATATCAATGTCATTTACTTCAAGCCTAAAACAATTTTCATAAATTTTTCTTTATAAAAATTCATTAAAAATGAAGCAAAACTCGTCTATTTAAATTTTCTGACGTTCTGAATACTTTAGTATCTATTTTATTGCTTGTTATTGACCAAAATTAGTTTGTAACCACATCTCCGCGCGATAACAGTAGGCAACTATTATCAACGGCAAAATTCCTGGGTAAACGGCATTTTTGTCGTCACAGAAAGCGCAAGCAAATGCTTCATGGGGCAAATGCTTGATGTAGGGATTTAGAACCCCTGGTATGGTAAATTTAAATGATGGGATATTTTACCTCGTTTATTAAAAACTTATAACAGTTCGAAATATTGTACTATCAAGATGAGATCTAAAGTTTTAACATTCGAAAACGAACAAAGTGTAATTGCAGGATTTTCGCAAGCTAACATTAAGGCTGGAAAGGAAAATCAAAAGATTTATATTGAAGACAAAGTGCAAGTAAATAAAATGAAGTAAGTATTTAAGGAAAGTTAAACATCCGATTGGTCAACGGAAATTTTTACAATAATTCAAGTGATGCCGACGAAGTGAGTTACGTATAAATTGAAGAACTATTGAGCACAGCCAATCGCTGGTGGCTTTTACGAACCAGGGTTACTCAAGGCTACAAGTACAGATATTTACCTCATAGAAAAAGGGTTTAAGAAACGCAGAAATAAAGTTTATGTTAAATGATTAGGATTTGATAGTACACACAATAGTTAAGGATTAATAAGACAGATTATGAGATGTAATTATTGAAAATAAAAATAAATGTCAACTTGAATATATAAAATTGTTTTTATTTAATATCTACACATAATATCATTTATTAATCATCAGCATTAAGTATAATATTATAGTGCTTCTATGGCAGTGTTTTTTTTTTTTCTGTCTACTAAGTATCTATTATCACCATAGGAACTTAAAGCTATTTTTTCTTGTTTTTCAGTATATGCTTTATGCTGCCGAGATCACATTATACTTCTTTCTCTAAATTTTACAGACGTGTTTTTTTAACATTCTGTATAATCGTCAAAAGTAATTGTATTTTGCATTAAACTTGTTTTTACACCTTTCATTGTGTTGACTTCATATTTTTTATCAATTTTTACACTATACATTTTACTTCGAAAACCGATAAATTTTGTCATAATACGTTCATTACACTCATCAAAGCCAACTAAATTTTTATTTACACGAAGTACATTAAAAATGTTATTAATGGGTTAGTCTGATGCATCAAATTGATAAATATCTCCTTTTATAATTTTATGAATATTCACACCAGAAATTTCATAAATTGAACTGTCTGTAACGGTATAAGGAAGCTTAGATTTTTCACCAAATTATTTTTTCACATAATTGTAAGTCTTACTGAGTACTAGATGCTGTAACGGGTATGTTGGGATAACACGTTAGAGACTCTCCCTCGCACGTACGCACTGCGGTCGGCCCCAGTTTTGGGCCTAACAGGTCGCTAGATCCACCGATGCGGCCTCGAGTGTCGACGGACGTTAGCCGTCGGTGCAATAACACTCTCGTGCAGTGCCGGTCCGTTGACAACGCAGGATCCTCCTCGGATCCTGCTTTACTTACGTGTGAGGAGCCTTGCCCTAAGGCCCCGCTGCCGGTTCTGCTATTTATTGCTAAATATTCACAAAATCTGTATAAAAGTTAATTATTTATCGCATTGATGCTTAATATCGATAGTCGCAATTAGTATTGCTTGACGCCCAATACTAATAGACAAGGTGCGCACTGCGCATGTGCTCCGTACACTCGTCTCTGTCAATCGCAATTAGTATCGCCTAACGAGCAATACTAAAGCGATAGGTGCGCACTGCGCATGCGCGCCTTACCCTGCACAAGCGGCTACACACACATGCGTAGTCTATGGCTACGCGAGAGAGGAAGGTTCTCTTTCTCCCCTCGCGTAGTCTATGACTGAGCTAGTGAGAGCGGTTCTCTCACTTGTTTGTCTAGTCTATGGCTGTACGAGTGAGAGCGGTTCTCTAACCCGTCTGTATAGCCTATGATCGTGCGAGTGAGAGCGGTTCTCTCACTCGTCCGAATATTCTATGATTGTGCGAGTTAGATTGGTTCTCTCACTCGCCGCTCGCACAAACAGGAAAATACACTAATCAATTATCGCGATCGCGCACGTAGAAACGAAAATATCTATATATCGCATGAACTGATCAGTATAAGTGGCCACTTACTTTTTAATTGCGCTGAGGTACGTTCTCTCGAATCTCTCGGTAAAAAATCCTTCTTGAACCGCTGCCGTATCGGCGGGAATATCTGTGACAGCGTGCGTCCAGCTCGGCGGTTGAAAAGAGAAGAGAACTTTCCTCTTTCCCCTCTCTCGCGGGGCCTCTTCTGTTTTCCCGCGTAGCGCCATCGATCGCTAGATCGATGGTACCGCATTTCGACACCCCACGAATTATCGCGCCTTTTCCCGCGTCACGCCATCGATTTCTTGATTGATGGCGCCGCGTGTAGTCACGCCGCGAACTCTACCTTGCACCGCATGGCAGGTAGCCTAACCTCGATAAGCCACTTGTCACAATGCATGAAAATCTTGCATATGACGTCATGTAATGTTTATATTAGCGTTGTCTTGTGTCAGATAAACATTTTAATTAACTTAATAAGTTTTTTTAAAGTCCAAAAATTTATAAAAATCTTTGAACGATGATGCAGGTGCTTATTACACACAAGACCTCTCCTCTCTCTGTCACTCTTTCTCACTCTTTATACATTAAAGTGGTGGCGACTAGGGAAATTATAGCAGCTAATGTTGTTGTATGTAAA
Organism: Chalcis sispes; assembly: GCA_949987625.1. Lineage (NCBI taxonomy): Eukaryota > Metazoa > Arthropoda > Insecta > Hymenoptera > Chalcididae > Chalcis > Chalcis sispes. The sequence continues at coordinate 40,923,907 of OX465095.1, read as the reverse complement.
ATTGGCGGCAGATAAGGACACTATAGGATCTAACACTACACGATGCGGTAAGCGAGATAAAGAGCCGTACAACTTCGCGCACGACATGAGTCACAGTACGATAGATAAATAAGAGCAAAGCCACTGTCTGTAGGGCCGTTCTACTAATGCTGACAGAAAAAGTAATATTTTTAGGTTATTTTACAGTTCAATGTATCTCCAATAGCCCTATAAATTTGCTGATTGATCCATGTTTTTCCGGACCAATTGATCTAAATTTGGAAAAATTGAGAGAACAAGTTTTTGTATGTAAACATTATGAAGTCTTTTTAAAAATGAAAAAATCGATTCTTTTTCACTTTTCTCATAAATCAGTAGTTCTAAAAAGAAATTTGTTTTTTCAAATTTAACAAGTAACAGATGCGAAAAACTGATAAACTAAAAGATTAGAAAACTAGAATCTTAAAGCTTCAAAACACTTTTATTATAATCTTGATATGACCATTTATTACCGAAATACAGCCTGCCAAAAATTAACGAAAAATTTAGAAATTCTTCTTATTTCCTTAATTTTTGTAAGAAATGTATATAAGGTAGAGCATTTTAATTTCCCCGCCTAAATATCTCAGAATTTAAGCAAGATACAGAAAAATGTTTTAGACAAAAGTTGAAGAAGGAATAGGGGGCCAGATAACAGTGACCTTTAGCTTGACCTTGGAGTTGACCTTAAAGGTCAATTGAAGGTCAACTTAATTTTTTAAAATAGAAACCCCTATTTTTTATGCCGAAATCGGAAAGACCAAAAATTCTGTATCAAATTTGTTTGAAACAAAATTTTGTTTATGACCTTCAAGAGATCAAAGGACGAATATCTTAAAAAGCCATTTCTAGCATTCAACTGAATCACTGTGGTTTTTAGGAAAAATAAACTAACCTATTATTAATCTAAAGCACTATCAATACTTACCTACTAACCCTAAATCCGACCACCCCTTACAATCCCCTTCCTCTTAAAATTAACTGTTTAATCTCAAGTTTCATCCTCCAAATCCCTATTTTTGATGCTGGAAACGAAATGAACGAAAAATTCTACATTATTTTCGTCCAAGAGAAAATTTTATTTTGTGACCTCAAAGAGGTCAAAAATCAAGACCGAATACCTTGAAAGGCATTTACATGCTAACGTGAATTTTAGGAATAATAAATTGTACTTGTGTTTGAATTCGAATTTTTTAGCGAAACAAAACAGTTTTTGACTTCAAAACTGTATACTTTGCAAAAAAAAATAAAATTTTCAGGAACCCCTATGAGGTCCAATAGATAAACATGTTTTAAACATATTTACACACAAATTAGGCCATTAGGTCACGTAGTGTTATTACTGATTATTATACAACACCCTTACACCTCATTGATCTCAAATACTATTTATCACTACGCTGCCTACCTAAAGTTCTACTCGCTTGTAGGGAGAGGTGAGTAGGGCATTTACGGGTAGAGCTTGCGGTGGGAAGAGAAATAAAGATAAGTGTGAACTATAAGTCGACGTCGAAGTTGACTTTCACAATTATTTTATGGTCATCTTTACACTTTGAGATAAAATCCTTTGTTTTCAATTCTGGAATCAACCTCTATTTCTCAAACCGCTAATCTTCCCTTTTACCCACGTGTACCCTGCGCATCTCAAATTTTATCCTTACTATCTACCACTACTCTACTTTCTCAAAATTCAATCTGCTAGTAAAATTCATTTGGTAGGATATTATTCAGTAGATTTTAAGATAGGAAAGACAATAAAAATAAAGGTAAACCTTAATTTCACCTTTGAGCTAACTTCTCAGGTTATTTTAAAATCCACTTTATGATTTATAATAAAAACCTATATTTTAAATGCTGAAATAGAAAGTAGACTCCCAAAATATTTTAGAAGAAGTTAATTATCTTATCTTTAAAAAGTTACGTATCTAATAAATGTTTTGAATATCTGATTTTAAATCGTGAAAATCGTTAACAAATTTCTGATTTATGTCAATTTTTGTTAAATGACAAAATTGATTATATTTTTTTAAATTTTACGTTTCGGCCAATCTTAGAAAGTACATTTATAATACAGTTGCAGCCGTTTTCATTTTTCGTCTTTTCATAAGTTTTTGAAATTTTAATTATTATTTTATCTTAATTCTGCAAACGTGACGAATAGAACTAAAAATGGCTGACTATCAGCCCAATAATATTGTTCATATGATAATGGTTCTAGGGGAAAGTCATAATAATTATCGTGCTGCGGCATGACTGTACGCAGAACGCTATCTTAATAGAAGACATCCTGATCATAGAACAATAAGACAGTTCAGACAGTTAACACAAAGAGCTCGTGATGAACAGCTGGTCCGTCAACGCAGGCGTCATGAATATGACGAAAATAATGTTCGTGTTGCGACTGTTCTTGCAATCATTCATCTTGACTCTTATATTAGCAGTTGCCGAGTTGAAAGAGAAATCTGTATACCTAGAAGAACCTTCTTAAGAATCCTTGAAGTTCTTAGATATCATGCCTATCACATAACTTTAGTTCAAGAGTTACAGTTTCATCATTTTCAACAGCGCGTCGTGTTTTGCCAATGGGCTTTGGATATGATAGAAAATGATCCTGATTTTTTCAATTTTGTGCTTTTCTCTGATGAGGCCAAAATTCAAAGTGACGGGGAGCTCAATAGGCATAACTGCCATTATTGGTCCCACGAGAATCCTCACTGGCATAGAACAGTCAATCATCAAAGACGTTGGAGCCTTATAGTATGGTGTGAAATTCTAAATGGGTATTTAATTGGTTCTTACTTTTTTGAAGAAAATGTTGATAGGAATATATATTTGCAGTACATTAGAGATCAGTTACCAGTGCTGACGGGAGGTGTCTATTTAGAGACGCGACGAAGAATGTGGTTCCAGCATGATGGTGCACCAGCACATTTTGCACGAATTGTACGGAATTTCTTGAATGAAAACTACAATGGTAGATTGGACGAGGAGGTCCTATAAATTGGCCTGCATGTTCACCTGATATGACAGCCCCAGATTTTTTTTTATGGAGCTACATAACAAATGCTATTCTTAAACAACAGCCTACGACAAGATTAAACATGCAAGACCGCATTAGTCAAGTATGTGCTGCGATCCTAAGGCAAACTTTGCTTAGCCCCGTGCGCCATTTCAAAAGACGTTTGCTTTTTGTGCCTTGAAGCAGAGGGACGTAACTTTGAACATTTGCTTCGAGGCTGAATTAGTAATCGTAAAACCAGTGAGAGGTGAGGGGACTCACTTTAATCTAGTACCCCGAATAGTGAAAGGCTAGAAGGCTCACTTTAAGCCAGCATCCCGAATAATGAGAGGCTAGGGGACTCACTTAAAACCAGCACCCCGAATAGTCAGAGGCAAGGGGACTCATTTTAATCTAGCACCCCAAATAGTGGGAGACAAGGGGATTCACTTTAATCCAGCACCCCAAAGGAAACAGAACTTACTACGTCCACGTCGTTGTTTCTGGCAACTGGACCTGTTTGTCCAATCCATGAACCATTGTAATTATTATCCAAGAAATTCCACATAATCCATGTAAAATGTACTGGTGAACCATCATTCTGGCAACACAATCTTTGTCACTTGTCTAAATCGATATTTTTTATTAGTTCTGCTAACTGATCTTCAACAAACTGTCTATATATATTCCTATTGACACTTTTATCAAAAATGTACGGACCAATTACATATCCGTTAACAATTCTACATCATACCCATAAGGCTCCAAGGTTATAGTGATTTACTGTCCTACGCCAGTGAGGATTCTCGCCAATAAGGGTAATTATGACTATTGCTTTCTCAGCCACTTTAAGATTTAGTCTTACCAAAGAAAAAGCATAAAATTCAAATAATCAGAATCATTTTTTATCATCTCTAAAGCCTATTTGTAAAACACAATGTGACTTCAAAAGGATGAAACTTTAAGTCATGAACTAAAATTGTGCTAAGCATGTATCTAAGGACTTTGAGAATTCTCAGAAAAGTTCTTAATGGAATAATATATGGATTTGACTACTGCTTGGTTACTGATGATATGAGGGTCTGGATAAATGATTACAAGAGCAGTCAAAATAAGAGTATTGTTATTGTCGTATTCGTGGTAATAACCTATTTAACCCATCTTCACCAACGGATTAAATTTCGAGTAAAGAGCGTGGATAAGCATAAAATTTGAGATTGATGGGGCGATGTTAGGTCGAAGAGGGTTATTGGGTTATTAATTTATTTTTCCTACAAACCACGGTAATGCAGTGAAAATGCAAGAAACGGCTTTTTAAGATATTCGACCTTGATTTTTGACCTCTTGGAGGTAATAAAACAAAATTTTGTTTCAAACAAATTTAATGTAGAATTTTCTGCTCTTTCTGATTCCGGCATAAAAAATAGGGGTTTCCATTAAGGGGAGGTTCTCATTCCAGCGACCCAAAAATTACGTGATTTTCGCGATTTTTTTTCTCATGAAAGGAAATAAATAAAGTAGTCAAGTTTTTTGGTACTTATTGGGTATGTTATTAACTACTTTTACAAATTTTTTTGAACAAAAATACCGAATAGTTTATTAGTTATATGCATTGAAAAGTAGTCATCGAAAAAAAAGACACCTCCACGGGCGGCAAGGTAACTCATTCAATTTTTGTCTGAAATCGAAAAATCAAAGTTTGTTATAAACTAGAAGACATTTTCTGGATCTTGAACTAAAATCACGAAGAAAAGTTGAAAATTAACAAAATGGCGGACTTGCAAAAAAAATATTTTCTTGCACTTTTTTTGCTCTAATAAGTGCAATAACAATAAAAATAATCATTGTAAAATTATGATTTTAGGTCAAGATCTAGCAAATTACCTTTAAAATAAAAGAAAATTCATCTCGATATCTATAATAGTTTTTGAGATATTTTGCCGCCCGTCTCAAAAAACATGGTTTCGAGAAAAACGCGTTTAAAGTTTTACTCGTAATACGCGATTTAGTACGTAAAAAGACGACTTCGGTTTTTGGACTATAACTTTAAAAATAAATTGAATTCGGCAAAAGGAGTTTCACGAGCGTATTCTACGAGATATTTGCCAACTTTTAAGCAAAAAAAAAAAAAAAATCGATTTCTTGGTCGTGCTTGATGAGAACCTCCCTTTAAGAAAAAATAAAGTTGACCTTCAACTGACCTTAAAGGTCAACTCCAAGGTCAAGCTAAAGGTCACTGTTATCTGACCACTTATGCCTTATTTAACTTTTGTCTGAAACTGTTTTCCGTATCTTGCTTCGATTCTGAGATATGTAGGTGGGGAAATTAAAATTGCCCTCCCTGTATAAATGTATATACTTATAGTTTTACATTCTTCATTATTCACATTATCATGTATACTGATGAAATTCTATTACACGGATGATGCGCAAAATCAAATATTCATACTTTAAGATAACGTGAAATAATTATAAATTTAAATATAAAAAATTATGCGTACAATTTATTTTATATTCGAAAATAATATTTATAATATTAGGAATCTATTAAAATTGATATTTTTCATTATTATAAGGACATAATGTATTATTAATGCATTTCGAACATTTAGGTTTCCGTGGCTGACAAATTTCTTGACCAAAACCAACAAACAGAGTATTAATTTCTATCCAAAGTTCTTTAGGAAGCCACGATTCTAAAATAATTCTAGTTTGTTCTGGAGTTTTCGTAGGACTTGGAACCCATTTTAAACGATTACTAATTCTATGTACATGGGTATCGACACCAATACCAGATACTATATTCCAGGCCACTTGCATACAAATATGTGCCATTTTTTTACCAACACCAGGCAAATTACAGAGTTCTTCTATATTATTAGGAATATCACCATCATAGTTTTGAAGTAAAATCTGAGAAGTTTTTTTCAAATATTGTACTTTACGCTGAAAAAATAAATAAATTATTATTATTATTTTTTTTACATATTCAATACAGTGAAACTTCCTTGATTTTTTTGGGTCGTTGATGTTAGTTCCGAGAATCGCTAAAAATTATCAAGGTCAGACTCAAAATGCAAATCGTCCACTTATTATCTCGCATGAACATCAGTATTTGTCTCATTGCGCATGAGTAGTAAATACTATTAAAAGGGATGCGCGCGACAACAAAGAATAATAGATTTAAAAAAAAGCGAAAGCGTCAGACTGAAATTATAGTGGGAGAATACGTTCGTTCTCTAGAAGAGGTAAAAAAAAACTCTAGAAGCAGAAATTAAGAAAGTTTCACTGTACACATTTATTTATAATTTAATTAATCAAATACAAAAACATGAGGTATCATATAAATAAAATCAGGAATGCATTATTTATAAATACATTATATTTGAAACCCCAAATTATCAACATTTATTTGCGTGTTTCGTATGAGAAATTGCACTTCTAGTTATTCATGTGCCCTTTCGACGGTCTTCTACTTTGAAGTAGCCTGGTCGATGGGTCGGTAGAATCGATATGTCAGGCGAATAAAAGGGTATAGTAATAACGTAGCTAAACTGAAGTGCGATTAAAGTAGGTTTTATTGAAGTGCATGAGCATGAATTAGGTGCATGAGCATGCATCAATGACTCCTTAAGGCTACTCTAAGCATATGAGAACCTCTTTCCTTCAAAAATGGGGGATGGTATGCATAATATGAATGGGATAGATAAATAAGGATTCCTTATGAATGGGGTATTTCGAGCAAATGTGGCACCCCCTATGGCGAAATAAAACAGTGCCTCTTCAAAAAAGACCCAAAGAAATATCTTGATTCAAAGAAATATCGTTAAGAATCTGGGACCCGGGCATCTCCGCTGGTTCGAGGCGGTAATGACAAAAGAGCTAAATAATATTGAATCCGAAGTATTGCCTTGCTTTGAAGACACCTTGTGCAAAGGGGTCACGCTAGTGGTTATACCCAAGGATCAGAACTACAAGGGATGACTTCTGGCTTGGCTGTAGGGTAGCAACAAGCCATATGATATAAACGTCTGGATGGAGTAGTCAAGCTCCTTCAAGGCATGATTAGGGATTCAGTTCTTATATAAGGACCGTTTAAAGATCGGCAGAGGTTTTGTGAAGGCTAGGCAAGCAGAACCCTGTGCTAAAAACAGAAATTGGAGGATCTGGGCGATAACTAAGCCCCATTAGCAATAGCAGTAACAGCAATAACAATAACATCAACAACAGCAGCAACGTATCAACAGTAACAAAAGCAGAAGCAAGAACAGTTGCACCAGCAGCAGCAAGATCAAAAGGTGGCTAGCCTAGGGGAGGAATCGAAAATCTTGGTATTATACTAAGCATTCCAGAATCCTGCATCAAGGTACTAGCAGCCAAGGGCAACAAAGCCTACTACGTGTCTTGTAGAATAAAGTTTTGTTACTCTGTGGTACAATTAGAAGGCAACGTAAATAAAGTGAATGCTCAGATGAATCACCATAATAGCGAAGAACATGAATGCACCCAGATTAACTTGCACTGCAGTAAAGACGCCTGGGCTCTTATTAGGAGGTACCTAGCTGCGAAGCCCATAAACATATCATTAATCCAAAAACTTTGGATTTTTTAATAGAATGTTTATAGGTTTGGAAAGGATTATCAGAAATCCTAAAGCAATCAGACTAAGAGCATGTATTTGAACCGAAGGACTTGACAACACAACGGTGCTTGAACTTACAACACCAGACCCCGCAGCTACACTAGTAAGTCTGAAAGTAGGCAACTACATGAAAAAAGTAGTGTTTGCTTCAGCGTATGTCCATACGATAAGGGCGAGGTTCTTAATAATGAGGTAATGGTTAATTAATAATGCAATTGATAAAGTTTTGAAGAAACAAGGGCCATTCCTTGATCTTAGGTTGCAATGCCAACTCACACCACATAGTGAGAAACAGCTCGAATATCAACTCCAGGAGTAAGGTTTTTTTCAAAGACCTAGTCACAACAGAGCTCGAAATACTGACCAGAGGCTCTGAGCTGACATACTTTTATGTGAAAATAAAGAAGGTCATCGACCTCATTTTATGCTCACAAAATTTATTACATGTTGCAAATGGTTGAAAAATCATAAATGAACCGACTCTTTCAGATCATGCGCAGATTAATTTTATCATTTGTTGTCTGTTTCAGATAGACAATTTAGTACGATAGCCAAGGAGTACAGTTTAGGATACGTACAACAGCTACCTGTACGACAATAAGGCAGGAATCTTTAAAACCATTAGTAAGAGAGCTGAAGTAGATGCAGCAGCTACATAGCAGCAAGTATTGATCATTGTCGTGCACGAAAAGAACTGTTTCCTTAAGAAGGGTAAGCGTGTTTCCTGCGTTTATTATCTTTTTAGTGAGGAAGTGCCATCCTAATCTAAGTAGGATAGCTTTAATCTATCAAGCCAACTATGTAGTTTTTGAGGCTGCACAATCATTTCTCCCGCAGCTGCTTATAGATTAGAGATTACTCTTTTTGTACGTATGGTGTGAGAAATATTTTTATATTCTCCTGGAGCTATAGCTAGAGCCTTTCAAGCCATAGTATTTTAGATATTAAGCTATTCAAAGACTACTTAAGCTAGAGTATACGAACAGGTAAGATAAGCTTAGCGCTAGAGCTAGAATGAGCTTAATTAGTGGAATAAAGCTTAAAGGCAAAGGAAGTTTTTTTTTAAAAAATTATAATTTTGTAAAGCATGATGTACAAAAAGCAATAATATGCATGAAAAATAAACGTTATGCAGTTGTAAGTGCTATTGTTCATTACGGTAAAAGACCTCAGTCGGGACACTATACAACCCTTATTTGTCAAAATAATGAGTGAATACAAGTAAATGATACACACATGCAAAGAAAAAGGTGGCCACGTAGTGCCAAAGACGCATCTTTACTTGTACTAGAAGTATTGGGTGTACAACTTTGCTTCCGCCGTTTTGCAATAGATGGCTGTAGCGGTAAGTGGTAGTTGAAATAAATAGATCATGTATGTCATACAATAAGCTTAGGTATTTGTAAACATAACGCCATCGAAATATTAGTCAATTTGTGTCTGCATCATAAAGTTATTCTCGATTAAACATGTCAGCTTACGAGCCAAATTCTCGTCATTTGCGGGAGGTTTTAATTTTCTGCTTTAATATGAAGAAATCTGCGACTGAGGCTCATCGAATGCTCTCAAATACCTATGGTGAGGCCGCTATTAGTGAAAGAACGTGCCGAGAGTAATTTTAACGCTTCAAGAACGGCGATTTTAACGTCAAAGACCAGCATGGCGGTGGAAGAAAGAAGGTTTTCGAAGATGCAGAATTGGAGGCATTACTTGATCAAGACTCGTGTCAAACGCAACAAGAATTGGCAGGATCATTGGGAGCGACACAACAAGCCATTTCAAAACGCCTAAAAGTCATGGGAATGATTCAGAAACAAGGAAATTGGGTGCCGTACGAGTTGAAGCCGAGAGATGTTGAGCGGCGTTTGTGTGTTTGTGAACAGCTGCTTGCAAGGCAAAGACGGAAGAGATTTCTGCATCGCATTGTGACTGGGGACGAAAAATGGGTTCACTGCGATAATCCCAAGCGCAGAAAAACATGGGGATATCCCGGCCAGGCTTCCACGTCGACGGCCAAACCGAATATTCATGGTTTCAAGGTCATGCTCAGTAATTGGTGGGACCAGCTCGGCGAAGTGTATTATGAGTTGTTGAAACCGACTGAAACAATCACAGGCGATCGTTATCGAACGCAATTAATGCGTTTGAGCCAAGCATTGAAAGACAAACGGCCGCAATACAACGAGAGGCATGATAAAGTGAATTTACAGCATGACAATGCTCGACCCCATGTTGCGAAAGTGGTCAAGACATACTTGGAAACTTTGAAATGGGAAGTCCTACCCCACCCGCCGTATTCTCCAGACGTTGCTCCCTCGGACTATCACTTGTTTCGATCAATGGCACACGGCCTGGCTGACCAGCACTTCCGGTCTTATGAAGAAGTAAAAAATTGGATCGATTCGTAGATCGATTTAAAAGATGACCAGTTTTTTCAACGCGGAATTCGTATGCTGCCCGAAAGATGGGAGAAAGTAGTGGCCAGCGATGGACAATACTTTGAATCATAAATATATAACCAGTTTTTTACAATAAAGCCTCAAATTTCAGAAAAAAACGGCGGAAGCAAAGTTGTTCACCCAATAATTACAAAAAATTAATTATGGAAGTTTCTGTCATTGCATTGGTAATAGGGTTGTTTAAGTTTGTAAGAGAATTTTTATACTTTTTCAAAAATATTATTTGTTCAAACAAAAAAGATTATTCAATCAGTAAAATTGTTGTCAAGTTTTTTGATCAATTCGCTTTTAATTTGGATAGAAAAATTAACATGATTATTCAATTTACTAAATAAGCTATATTTCATTTACTAAAAACATATTTCGACAAAAAGTATATGCAACTTATCAATAATTATATCAATAGCTGATAAATAAATAATACAGGGTGCGTACGGTATTTGAGGACATGCATAAATGTGACTATAACTTCGCGAATTTTTTTTTTTATTTTTTTCCTTTTCAGATAAGAAATAGCGGACTACAACATCACTCAAGAAATGAAGAGACATGCTGTCGTCGTCGCTATATGTGCGAACCATACAGATTTAGAGATCTCTAATTTTCTTAATTGCGCCTGTTCATTCGTGCATAAGGTTCGCCGTGAATTGGAAGCATCAGGAGGCGATACAGAATCGGTTGCACAACGCAAAAAGCACGAACAACGTTCTGACACTGTCCGATCTGCAGAATTTTAAGAGCAAGTGCAAGCGATCATAGACGAGGACCCTTCAAAATCAATGAGCGTCCTTGCGAGTGAGCTTCATGTTTCTGAGCGCCTTATTCGTAGAGTTGTCCACGAAGACCTTCGGTATAAGTCTTACGTGATGCGCAGAGGACAGTTCATGTCGGAACGAACACTGGAACAGAGAGTTCTCCGATCAAAACGTCTTTTAAACAAAATCAAACACCCTGAGGCGCCCAAAATGTTATGGTTTTTTTCTGACGAAAAAAATTTTGACCAAAGATCAAAAGACCAATCGCGATGAAAAAATTGTCTGCGCGATGGGTGCCGCGATTGCTCACGGTGGAAGCGTATGCGGCTGTTAACTTTGAAGCAGTGTTTGGAGCGATTTAAGCGAGATGCGAAGGAGTTTTTGCATCGAGTTGTCGCCGTTGATGAAACCTGAATTCATCATTACACACCAGAAACTAAACAACAATCAAAACAATGGATTTTTCCCGGTGAATCTTCTCTAAAGAAGACGAAGACGGTCCCATCGGCCGGAAAGGTCATGGCGACGATATTTTGGGATGCGAACGGCGTCATCCTCGTGGATTTTTTAGAAAAAGGAAGAACGATCACTGGACAATACTACAGTGAGTTATTGGACCGCTTCGACAAAAAATTGAAGGAGACATGGCCGCATTTGGCGGAAAAGAAGGTATTGTTTTACCATGATAACGCACCAGCATATTCATCCGGAGTTTTCGCCGCCAAACTGCATGAATTGCGTTATGAATTACTGCCGCACCCCCCGTATTCACCCGATCTGGCTCCCTGCGACTTTTTCTTGTTCCTTAACATGAAGAAATGGCTTGCGGGAAAAAGATTTAGCTCGAACGAGGAAGTCATCGCCGAGACAGAGGCGTATTTTGGAGAGTTAGACAAATCCTATTTTATTGAGGAGTCAAAAAAATGGCAGGAACGTTAAGAGAAGTGTATCTTTCTGAAAGGAGACCATGTTGAAAAATAAAAAAAATTTTTTTTGAAAAAATGGTGTCTTTATTTCTAACACGGGTACTTATTGAACCGCCCTCGTATAATCAGTGTCCGTGAAACTGCGCATCGCGGTGCCCTGTTCAGTGGCGCTACTCCCATGGAACGGACTGCCGTAGCGAAAGAGTTAATGATAGATACATGTAGATGGTAAGTTTGCATTAAATAAACATACAATAAAGAGTTTACATACATTACTATTTAAAAATAAACTTGGCGGACCCGTCGTTAGATAGTACATCGGTTAATAAATATCGTGTGCAATCAATGTTTGCAAATAAATATGCAATTGCATTGGTATTAGAATTAAACACGTTGACTGCCACGGCAATTTTCAGAAATCTGGCCTAAAATGACAATTCGATTAAATCACATTATATTATTAGGTGTAGTAAAAAGAAATCCATTGTTTTGGCATTAAATTGAAGGTTCTATTTAGCATAGATAGAATGATACGATTTAGGTCAAATATGCACTGTTTTGTTCGATAATTTGTTGCCATTTTGGAGGTAATTTCATAATGCCTCTCTCGTAGAAACCCTTGTCTCTATTGTCAAAAAACTGGGACAGTCGATTTTCACAATCTTCTCTTGACGCGAATTTTTCACCTGCAAAATCATTAGTCATAGACAGGAATAGGTGGTAATTACTTGGTGCCAGGTCCGGACTATAAGGTGGATGCATAAAAACTTCCCAACCCAGCTCCCGGAGCTTTTGGCGAGTCACTATCGATGTATGCGGCCTGGCGTTGTTCTGATGGAACATAATTCCTCTCCTATTAGCCAAAGCTGGCCACTTCTGGGCGATTGCTTCTTTCAGACGGTCCAATTGTTGACAGTAATGGTCCGAATTAAGAGTTCGGCCGTAGGGGAGCAGCTCATAGTAGATGATTCCCTGCCAGTCCCACCAAACACACAGCAAAACCTTCCTGACTGTCAATCCTGGCGTGGCCACCGTTTGCGCCGGTTCACTGCGATTTGAACACGACCGTTGTCGCTTGACGTTGTTGTAAGTGACCCACTTTTCATCACCAGTAACCATCCGCTTCAGAAATGGATCGATATTGTTGCGATTCAGCAGTGATTCGCAGATGAAAATTCGGTCCATGAGGTTTCTTTGCGATAACTGGTGTGACACCCATACATCGAACTTCTTTTTGTATCCAGCCTTATTTAAGTGGTTCCAAACGGTTTTTTGTGCAATGTTTAGCTCCTGGGCAATCAAAACAGTGCTTACGTAACGGTCGGACTCGACGATTTCCATTATTTTATCGACATTTTCGACAATTGGCCTTCCAGAGCGTGGTGCATCTTTGACGTCAAAATTACCAAAACGGAATCGACGAAACCAAAATTGCGCGTGATTGGCTGTTACAGTATCAGAACCATAAACACTATTCACATTTTCAGCTGCCTGGCTTGCGTTTTCGCCTTTATCGAAGAAAAACTGTAAAATATGGCGTATTCTCTCTTTGTTGGTATCCATCTTTGACGCGTGCTAAAAAAATACTGAGTCAAGCAATCACAAAACTGTATCAGAAGTTATTTTAGTAAGAAATCTTATCTTTCTAACACCATCTAGTGTAACCTGATCGCACTTATACAACGGGAGATACAGACTACTAAAGCCAATTGGCAAAATAATGGATTACTTTTAACTACACCAAATATTACGAGATAACTCGTAGTTGGCGTCCTAGAAAAGAACGCAATCTACGAGTTATCTTGTAGTTGGCAGCCAACGTGTTAATCACAGTTTCATTATTAAGACGCATAATGATAAATATTAAAATATGGAAAGTATTTGAATACAATTGGTTTAAATAATTCACATGCATTGGTATAAAATTTATAGTTATTTTTTTTATAGAATTGTATTTAAATAATATAACTTAGGTATATCAAATGAAACTTTTAATAAAAATTTTTGTTAATTAAATTAATTTTGTCTATGAGTTTTATAAAATACTAAAAAAATAATTTTAAAATTAGAATGTTACTGTCAAAACTCTTGAATACAGTAAGGAAGAATTTTTTTTTAAATTTTTTCATATACGAATTGCAAAATGTTTTTCTCATTTTTAGAATGAATTACTTATAATGATTTTAATTCAATATTATTTATAATATTAGAAACGAAAATTATGATGTTCTTGTGTGAGAATTATTATTTTTATGATATTTTTGTTTGTGAATTATTACCTACGGCCTCTCCTACTTCGTGCACTTTTGTTCGTCGATCAGCGAGAATCATGTCGTAGACTTTTTGAATGATTTTCTCGGTAACCACGTCTGCCAGGCGTCCTGGTCGCTCCTCATCAAAAACGGATGTTCGCCCACGTTTAAATTCGTTGAATGAATATCTAACTGTAGTCATAGATGGCGAAGTGTCCCTATAAACAGCATCCAACTTTGCTTTTATCTCCTCGCATTTTTTTCCATCCAAAAACAAAAAGCGAATTACCGAACGATACTGCTTTTTTCCATCTTAGCGAAAATCACGAAACACGTCTTACTCGAATGGCTGCCAATCCAAACTAACCTATCAATCAGTCTGAAATTTGTTTTATCGTCGTTTGATTGATGGCAGCACACGATGATAACACTAACTTCCCTCAGGAACGCTCTTCGTCGTCAAACACGGGTACTTATTGAACCGCCCTCGTATACGGCACCCGTACACACAGGTCGTCACATGGATACCGGATCTATACGGCACCCGTAACGAAAGGGTTAATTATTTATCAGCTATCGATATGATTATTGATAAAATGCATAGACTTCTTGTCTAAATATGTTTTTAGTAAATCAAATAGCTGATCTATAGTAAATGTATTACAGACATCAATTTGTTGATTTAAAGAAAAAGCAAATCGAAAAACTTGACAATTTTTTTTTCAGATTTCACAACCTTCTTCAGCTGAAATTCGAATTTTGGTAAGGGTGAAATTTCATTACTTTGCTTCACTTACATTAGAAATTATTGCAAATGAATAGTAGATTATTTAATTAATTATAATTAAAATTCCGAAACCGGATTATATAAATAAAGTTACGTAATACACGGTACAATGTGCAAAATGTAAAACAAAGAAAACAAATACTTGACAGTTTTTTTGACTTCACAACTTTCTGTAAGTATAAATATATCATTATACATATAGCTCTAAAAATAAATTCACTAAGCAGACATAATTTTATCATCAATTAAGGAAAAATGTAAAATATAAGTTTTTATAAATCCAAGTGATCTATGAAACTGTATTCGTCAAAAGAACAACTGTATTATTTAAACATTTATTATGAAATCTACCTTTTACAAAAAATGTTACGACATTAAGTTTGTAAATATACAATTATTTAATGAAAGATAAAATAGTACAAATATGTAAAAAATAAAAAGCAATTTTAAAAATATGGTTATATTAAAATCATACAAATTTTTTATCTATAAATTGTATGTTTGAAAAATTGAAAAATTATGTTTTTAAAATGAGATACAAAAAAACTTCTACTTGCCAACATTCTACCTTCTGTAAAAGGATTGTTTTTAATAGATTTCATTACTTTCGAAGTGCCTGCAAAATGTAACTAAAATATTATGTTGTTCCAAAAGTGAAAGAAGGTATTTCATTATGTCTATATATTTTGAATAATATATATTTTTATAAGTTGAATAATCTTTTATTTTTGATCAAATAATATTTTTGATAAAATATAAAAATATTCACTTTCAAATTTTCTTATTGTAATATCTTTTTTTTTTATTTATTTCTTAATAAGTTTTTTTAATAATTCGTATTAAATGACGATGGTAACAAATGATAAACAGTGGCTGGAAATTTTGTGTGCATAACAACAGGAACCTCCGTAGGATTTGAACATAGCCATCTGTCATTTCTGCGATTGGTCTTTTGATCTTGGTCAAAATTTTTTTCGTCGGAAAAAAACCGTAACATTTTGGGCGCCTCAGGTTGTTTGATTTTGTTTAAAAGACGTTTTGATCGGAGAACTCTCTGTTCCCGTGTTCGTTCCGACATGAACTGTCCTCTGCGCATCACGTAAGACTTATACCGAAGGTCTTCGTGGACAACTCTACGAATAAGGCGCTCAGAAACATGAAGCTCACTCGCAAGGACCCTCATTGATTTTGAAGGGTCCTCGTCTATGATCGCTTGCACTTGCTCTAAAAATTCTGCAGATCGGACAGTGTCAGAACGTTGTTCGTGCTTTTTGCGTTTTGCAACCGATTCTGTATCGCCTCCTGATGCTTCCAATTCACGGCGAACCTTATGCACGAATTAACGGGCGCAATTAAGAAAATTAGAGATCTCTAAATCTGTATGGTTCGCACATATAGCGACGATGACAGCATGTCTCTTCATTTCTTGAGTGATGTTGTAGTATGCCATTTCTTATCTGAAAAGGAAAAAAAATAAAAAAAAAAATTCGCGAAGTTATAGTCACATTTATGCATGTCCTCAAATACCGTACGCACCCTGCACTATCAAATGCAACCATTTAACATAAATTTTATTTTTGCGTTTCTTGAGCACTTTTTTCACAAGATAGAAATCTGGATTTACTGACTTGAATAATTCTTGTTTGTAAAAGCCACTAACGATCGGCTGTGCTTGATAGTACTTCAATTTATACGTAACTGTCTTTGTCAGCATCACTCGACTTATTGTAAGAATTTCCGTTAACCAATTGGGTGTGTAACCTTCCTGAAATTCTTGTTTTATCTTACTTACTCAAACTTTATCACCAATCTTAAGCGTGGGTCTTTTTCTAGTCTTAACCTTAGATTTACACCGTGCAAGTACACTTTGTTCGTTTTCAGATGTAACATCCTTAAGTCTTATTTTAATAATACGATGTTTCGTACTGTTGTATGCGTTTAATGAATCAGGTAAAATATCTAACCACTTATATTTACCTTGCAAAGTAAATTGTGTCTATATTATGTTCTTGATTGTATGATTAAAACGTTCGTAAATAGATGCTTTGAAATTACTATATGTCGAATAATGATTGAAAGTCCAGCAGTAGAGCAGCAAGCAGCAGTACAGAATATAAAGAGCGGTAGATTGTAAAAGGAGGCATGCAATGATCTGCAACAAAAAACGCCCGGAGGCAGAAAGCAGCAGAAAATAGTTCTTAAAAATAGAGTAAGTAAGCAAGGATGTAGTCAACTCACCAGAGAGGGAGAGAGAGACAAAGAGAGAGACAAAGAGAGAGACAGACAGAGACAGAGAGACAGTGAGAGAGAGAGAGAGACAGTGAGAGAGAGAGAGAGAGAGAGAGAGAGAGAAAGAGAAAATCGCATAAAGAGATCATATTCATTGTATCAGAAATTCACTAGAAATTGAAAAATAAATACATTTATTGCCTATATTTATTCAATCCTTTGCATTTATTAAATAAATTTATGAGCAAGTGATAAATTAATTTAATAAAAGTTACAATATAAAAATAAATTTATTTTATATATTCCATAAATATTTACTTATTTTGTTTGCATTTGGTACATAATGAAAGTACTGTAACGGGGTGGCGGTTTTAAAGGTAAACCGCCACTGGAGCAATTAGCCTCGGGGAACGCGCAATTCGCAAAAGGTACAAATATGCCCGTTGCACCTTTTTTTTTGGTAGATAAAGTCTCGGACGACTTTGCTCCTGGATCCTGGCGCGAGAAGCCGTTCTTTGGACCCAACTTACCCGTTGCAACGCCGCGCAAACGTCGCTGCGCGGCTCGTGTGTCGTCCTCGCCTGGCTAGTTGAAATCTCGGAGAGGGCGGTATTCTGGAGGAAAGCTGAAAGCTCCTCATCGCACAAAAAAATTAGAAAAACAAAAAAAATCAAAAATAATAAATTTATAAGTCAGGGGTAAGCGTGACTTGACAAACAAAAAAAAATAATAATTTATGTTACAAAAGTCTTATTACTGAAAAATCATAATTTTGGAAAAAAACGAAACAAAAAAGAAAAAGGAAGAAAATGAAAGACAAAAAAAAAAAGACAAATATATTATAATTAATAAAATACTTTGTCAATTAAATAAATAACCAACAAGTACAAAAAAACGGTAAAAGAAATTATAAGAAAGCATGCACGAGGAGCGCAGGTGATAGAAACCAGTATACCGCGTGGAAAAAGCTCCCGCGCACTATGTACGATATGAGTGCGAGAGAGAACGAACGTCTCTCGCACTACGCCTATAAAAGTGAGAGAGAAAGGCCTCCCTCACTCGCGCGCGCCGTATAACGTACGGGTGCAAGAGAGAAGATTGCTTTCTCGCACGGAGCTTGTTGGAGCGAGAGAGTAAGCGTTGTCCGACTCCGGCGCGCCGCGTCTATTGCGATTACGAGAGAGAAAACGAGCCTCTCGTACTACGCCGTAGGAGTGAGAGAGAAAGCGCTCTCCCACTCTCGCACGCCTAGCCTTACGCGAGTGCGAGAGAGAACGCAACTCTCTCGAACTAATCTTACTAGAGCGGGATAGAAAGGCCTCTCCCACCCGCGCGCACCGTATATGCAGCAAGTGCGAGAGAGAAAGCGACTCTCCCGCACTGCTGCTACTAAAGTGAGAGAGATACCGCTCTCTCACTCACGCGCGCCTATTCTTATACAGGTGCGAGAGAGATCGCAACTCTCTCGCCCTAACTATACGAGAGTGAGAGAGATGACGCTCTCTCACTCGCACGAACCGCGAAAAAACAAATTTAAGGGGACATTCGCCTTTGAAATTGAAAAAAGGAACACTTTTTAAAAATTTTATTATAAAAAAACTATTATATTTATTGACAAAATTTCTTCTGGACATTGTTAAACAGTCTCTAAAGAATATAAAAGAATTTTTTTTTTCATTTTTAGTTTCCCTTGGCTGCTATAGAGGGCGTCATCCAAAAGTTACTTTTCAAACGGTAGGACATATTGTGGACCTCCTGTAACAGATTTTTGAAAAATTCAAAATGTATTCTATTCTTGAGACTCAAAACTATACAATACGCCTCTCAAACTCATACTTTTTTATATTTTGAAGTTTTTGTACGTATACAGTATGTCAAGTAAGAGCGTGGTCGTGTTAATTTATGAAAAAATTTATTTGATGAAACTTTCATATTTATATATACATTGTACACATTACAAACAATGATGCAATTCGGTCAATAATGTGTCCAGTCACCACCGGCGTCGATAATTGCCTGGCATCTCCGAGGCATGCTTTCTACTAATTTGACGGCGTATTCTAGTGGCAAGGATCTCCAGATTCGACGAATTTCGTAAGACAACTGCTACAAAGTGTATGTGCGTTTTCGACGAAGCTTCCGTTTAATATATGATCATACATTTTCAATAGGGTTTGCATCGGGCGACTGCGACGGCTAATCTAATGTAACGATGCCAGATTGCGTCTTGCACTGAGTACAGAGCTTGCTGCGGTGTTTAGGATCGTTGTCCTCCTGCAGAATCCAATCTGCATTTTTTGTGATGAACCATCGTTTTGCAGATGGCAGTAATGCCTTTTTGTAGATTTTTATCATTTTCTCGGCATTTAGGTTGTCGGTAAAGAGGTGCAAAGTGCCGAATCCCTGCTTTGAGAAGCAGCCCCAAAGATGCACCTTTATTCCATGTTTTACGGTCCGCTGAACAAGCCTATTGGTGGAAGTTGACCAGGCTCGCGTGAAGACAGAACGTGCCCATATAGAACATTCATCAGTAAAAATGACATATTTAAAATCTCTATCAATATTCTTAAATCATCGACATTTTCAGCCACTTCATATCGCTGTATCCACTTCTGTACAAATGCCTTCGACTTTCTCATATATTTAGCAGGCGCTGATTGCGACATTTTGGGACCTTTCGGGTGGATGCAAAGGAACACAGCCTCGTAGCGCGACGCGTACTTAGCACTCATGGCGTTTAACGTCATTCTTTTTCAAAAGATTAACGACAACTGAATTTTTGTTGACAATGCATCAAGGACAAAGCTTCCCTCTATTGGGTCGCGAAGGAATTAGAGCAAAATCTTTTATTACCTGTCGGTGAAATCGACCACGCTCTTACTTGACCAACTGTATTTCTAAAAAATGCGAAAAAACGGCATTTTTTGAGGGTAAGTCACCCCCGTAAAAATAAGGGGGGGTATTTTTTTAAACTTCTAGAGGCTTATTGTTTACTATTTTCAATAAGTAATCGAATGCTTTTTGGTTTTTTGAAATCGATCGAGTAGATTCGGAGAAAAATGTCCTACCAGTTTGAAAAAGGTAGTTTCGAGAAAAACGCGTTTAAAGTTTTTTTACCATAATTTTATTGAATAAAAGGTCGAAAACTTTTTTTTACCTTTAATCGGCCATTTCTGGTGAATACTGAGGACCCTCGTTATCTAGTAATTGCTGTAAGTGGCTGGCCAAAGCTTTTTTCTTCTTAATTTGACCTTCTTTAGACTGCTCACTGCTCCTCCTATTGGCTTGAAAGATACGGTCCTCGTCAACTTATCGCGCAAAAGCCGTTGCAATTTTGTCAATTTTGATGCCCATGAGATCCATAATAGCTAGGTAAGTTCTCGAGCCTCCGTTGAAAATGGATGCTGCGATCCACGCTGCGATTTCAGTCACATCTTTGTCAGAAAACTTGCTTTTCGGAGAAATGTTCCAAATCAAATTGTTGTAACTTTCGTTACTATTTTGAGTATTCGTGTAAGTTTTGCTGTCACCGTCGCCAATATAATTACCGTAAAAGACATCATAAAGTTCTTTTGATCTATGAAAAATGCTTACGGCTGAGTCAGTTTCCATTTTTCCAGCAGATCCTTCGTGATTAGCTGAGCATTCAGATTTATGTTCCTCGTACCACATGGCAAAGTCTGCCCCACTTAGCTGAGATTTATTTATATTACACGCTTGACAAAATGACGATTTAACCTCCACATCCAAAATCTTGCCTGTAAATTTTCCTATGACAGATAAAACACCCATCAATGATGTAAAACCTCTCTTAGCCCAAGTACCGTCGCCTGATACAGTTAAAACGTCAGCTTTATTGCCAGCCTCCTCATTTAATTGCATTTCTTCTTTGACTGCTTTTTTAGTAACAAAATCAAAACATTGTTTACAAGCTTTATGTATTCTTGAAATTGCAGTATAATAAAGCGAGTCCGAAAATTTTGCAGGAATATCCATCAAACTCAAAAACATATTCGCGCCATTATACCCTACGCTGAGAACTTTTAAGACAAATATGAGTCTCTGATTTATTTCGTACAAATTTCGAGATATAGATGGGGAAGATTCAATGAATTTTCTACCACACGAACATTCCACACAGATTTTAAATCCAAGGCCTCTACCTTTTTGTTGGGTTAATGAAATTTCACCATTACATTCTTTGCACTTTATATATTGAGAAAGAGCCGAAAAGACTAAATTAAAGCACAAAATCACATACTGGATAGAGCTGTCCGTAGGAAGTTGCAATTCACTACTTGTTTTTAATTTTTTAGCAGTGGAACTTGGTAAATCAGGATTTTTTTCTGAAGTAAACTGATTGCCAGTAAAAGTTCTTTTTTTGTTTTTACGTCTAAAACGAGCAGTACTCCTATTACCTTTGATATGACCACCAGGTTTAGACATTGTTTACAACTTTTTAGCCAATTTTTAACGAATTTTAAAAAAATAAAGCACGTGCTTGCTCAAAGAATAACACAAAGCAACTGCCGAGCAGTATAATATCACATATATGTATACTAAAGATGTTTACACCAGGAGAAGAAGCAGCTGGCGCGCCGCGCTACACGCATGAATAGAAACCGGTTTTTACTCGTGGGCATACGCTGTTACAAATATAGCTGTAACTTTTTTTCTATTACGAATTTCTTCATAAAATTTTAGGAGGCAACTTTTGAACGTATATAAAATCGAAATATGTAAAAATCTCAAAATCGATTTTTTGAAAATTTCAAAGGCGAATGTGCCCTTAATAAAGAATGGAGTAACCGGCGGAGGTTACTCTAACGCAAACAAAATAATTACAAAAATGTACGCGTGCAAAAATTAAATTTATAATAAACTTACTTTTGGCTGGCCAGCCGCGCACGCAAAAAAGGAATAAATTTCCGCTCGAAGCAGGACGTTGATGTCGCCGGCCGAAGTCACTTCGTGAGGCACGTCGCCTCGCTGCTACGCCCTTGTGGCGTAGTAACTAAAGCTGCTGAAACCGTTTATAAATGGAGTACACAAAAAGCCATTACTGAAGAAAAAGCTATGACGTTAAAAAATGAAGGTTCAGATGTTAATTTGACAGTTTCCGGAGATAGCACATGGGAAAAACGCGGCCACACTTCACGTTTCGGCGTTATAACTCTTGCAGGTAAATTCAGTAAAAAAATTATCAATACAGTCGTAAAATCGACTGTAATGTAAGAGTTGTGAAGTATGGGAAAAGACAAGCAATACTCATCCTGAAGAATACAAAGTATGGCTTGAAGGACATGACGATTGCGATGCAAATCATATTGGATCAGCTGGAAAAATGGAGGTTAATAGTGTGAAGGAAATGTTTGGTCGCTCGAACGATCAATATGGAGTAAAATATACGCGCTATATTGGCGATGGTGATAGTGCCACATACAAAGGTTTATTAAATTTTAATCCGTACGATGTGCAAGTATTGGGAGTACAAATTAGTTCGGTCCGTTTTCAAAAGATGGCTCTGGCTATTATGAATATTTAATCGTAACAGCTGAAGCCGATAGTTTCAGAGAGGTTAAACATCTATCAATAATATTCAGTTTATATCGCTTTGAGTTTCATGAAAAAAAACTTGTTTTCAACTGTGTTAAATATGTCCAATTTTGTGTTAACCAAGTATCGTTTTCGGGAGGTTTTAGTTTTCTATTTTAATTGGAAGAAAAGTGCAGCTGAAGCTTATCGAATGCTTGTGGAAGTTTATGGTGACAATGCTGCAACTGATAAATCTTGTAGGGAATGGTTTCGACGTTTCGAGAATTGAGATTTCAGCGTTGAAGACCAGCCTCGCTCTGGACAGCCAAAAAAATTCGAAGACAAAAAGTTGGAGGCATTGCTCGATGAAGATCCGAGTCAAACGCAAGAGAAGCTTGCAGAATCATTAGAAGTGACTCAACAAGCAGTTTCTGTACGATTGAAATTCATGGGAATGATTCAAAAACAAGGCAATTGAGTACCTTATGAACTGAAACCGAGAGACATTGACAGACGATTTTTCTGTTGCGAGTAGCTGATTCAAAAGCAACAAAGAAAGGGTTTTTTACATAGAATTGTCACTGGGGATGAAAAATAGATATTTTCTAATAACCCCAAGAAGAAAGAATATAAGGGCAGTCCCATAAGTACCCGACCCGACAAAGAAAACAGTACAAAAATTGCGAAAATGTTTTTTATTTTTCAACATATTCCCCTTTCAGTTCGATACACTTTTCCCAACAATGTTCAATATCTTCGATACCCGCTTTATAGTAGGAACCGTCAAGCTCCTCAAAATGCCTATTAACCGCGGACTCTACCTCTTCATTGTTGGCAAATCTTTTGCCGCCGAGCCATTTTTCCAAATTCGGAAAAAGAAAATAATCCGAGGGAGCCAGATCTGGCGAATAGGGTGCGTGAGGAAGCAATTCGAACTTCAATTCATTGATTTTAGCCATCGCAATGACGCACGTGTGGACTGGTGCGTTGTCGTGATGAAACAGCACTTCTTTTTTCGTCAGATGGGGCCGATTTTTCTTGATTTCATCACTCAAACGCTGCAATAAGGCTGCATAATATGCGCCGTTGATTGTTTTTCCTTTTTCGAGATAATCAATAAATATTATTCCACGCGCATCCCAGAGAACGGATGCCATGACCTTGCCAGCTGATTGAACTGTCTTTGCTTTCTTTGGAGCCGGTTCTCCCTTTTTAGTCCACTGCTTTGACTGCTCCTTGGTCTCAGGTGTAAAATGATGGACCCATGTTTCGTCCATGGTTATGAATCGACGCAAAAACTCGGCTTTATTGCTGCGAAACATTGTCGAACACTCGACGGAAACATTCTCACGTTGCTGTTTGTGCTCCATTGTGAGTAAACGCGGCACCCATCTTGCGCACAGCTTTCTCATGTCCAAATTTTCGTTCAAAATGCGATGCACATCACTTTTTGAAATGCCTGCCATGTCTGCTATCTCGCGCACTTTTAGTCGACGGTCATCCAATACCATTTTGTGGATTTTCTTCACATTTTCTGACGTAGTGACCTCACTTGGTCGACCACTGCGGTGTTCATCTTGGCAACTCGTACGATCTGGCTTAAACTCAGCTACCCAATATTTGACCGTTGTAAACGAAGGAGCCGGCTTCCCCAGAGTAGAATCCAACTCGGCTTTGATATCGGTTGGACTTAGACCTTTCAAATGAAAGTATTGTATCACGTAACGATGCCCGATTTTTTCCATATTTACAAATTCACTGAGAGCGTTCACTTTGGATGTCTGTAAAAAAAATAATAATAAACGTACCGTTATGAATTTTTCACATTAAGTTGTTGAAAGGTGGTATTGTCAATCGCAGTAATTGTTTTTTTAAAAGTACCTGCATTCATAAGTCAGGTCGGGTACTTTTCGGACTACCCTCGTACTACGCTATTCCCGGTCAATCGTTGCCATCGACCTCAACATCAATACCAAAGCGGAATATTCATGGTTCGAAGATCACGTCGTGTATCTGGTGGGACCAAAAGGGTGTTGTGTACTATGAGCTGCTACAACCTGTCAATACCATAATGGCCAATCGGTATAGGCTGCAGTTGATTCGTTTGAGCCGTACATTACGAGAAAAACGGCCCAAATACAAGGAAAGACATGACATAAATATTTTTCTGCATGACGGCCTCATGTCACAAAAGTCGTGAAAAATATTTGGAAAACCCAAGTGGGATATTTTGCCGCACCCGGCGTATTCTCTAGACATTGCTCCTTCTGATTACTGGTTGTTATGAGGGATGCAGCACGATCTGGCAGGTCATCAGTTCACTTCTTTCGCAGAAATCGAAAATTTGCTGCTAACTTGGATCACCTCAAAAGACGAGACATTTTTTCGAAATGGAATTCGAAAATTGCTTGAGAGGTGGGAAAAAAGTAGTAACTAGCGATGGACGATACTTTGATTAATCTTTTGATTCTTTTCATTTTAAAATAAATGCATTTTTGGCCGCAAAAAATGAACCGAATCAATTTGTACTCCCAATAGTATATTTTTTTTAAAAAGAAAGACAATTGCATTATCCGAACTAAAGCATAATTAAATTAAGTTTAAAGATAGCAACTATTTTTACATAAATACACTTGTATTTTAAGAGTTTATTGTTTTAAATAAACTACTCGTAGTTGTTAGCAACACTATTAATTTGCATAACATATAAAGGTATAATTTTGTTATTCAATAGTATTATTCAATCGTTCAATAAAAAAGAAATTATTTTACGCAGATATTTTGTCAAAGAAAAATAAAATACGTAACTGTTAAAAATTTATTTTAGAATATTAACACATCTTGCGCGGGCACTTTGCCGCCAGAGCAAAATAAATTCATAGGAATTCATTCATGCAACACACGTTTTGTATTTTTGCAACCCATTTCTATCCGATTTTATTGTAAAAACATCACAAAAACCCATCGATAACAATAATCCATTAATAATCCATGAAAAACGACTTCAGTCGCTTTCCGCTCAAGATTTGTTATGTTATTTAAAAGATTTGAAATTTAATTTAACATATATAAACAATTTAAATGAACGATAATAGTTTATATTTTGTAGGTTATTTTTATATTTATTTTTCTTCTTTTTTTATTTTTATAAAAAGGCATTATTGTTTTATGTAACAATTTTATTTAGTGATCGAAAACATATTTTGATTGAAATTATTTTAAATAATGTATGAAAATATGCCTCGAGTGGTATTTTTGGAAATCGCAGTTTCTATTCTTTTTGTTAAACATTGCAGTTCTTATATTGTTTAACACGTTCCGTGCCAAGCCATTTTTGCCTGACTTGTCGTTCAGGCCATAGCGCATTGAATAAATATGACTGCGTGTACCACCGGTGGTACACGTGGCCTGACGATCAAGTTTACCGTGTACCACCGGTGGTACACGTGGCCTGACTATCAAGTTTACCGTGTACCACCGGTAGTACACGTGGCACGGAACGTGTTAAATATATTATTCAATATATCGTTAATTAGAAAACAGTTACACAATTTATTTACCAAGATCTTCCTAGTGACCTATTTATTATTTTATAGCGCTATCTGTGCAGTGTATCGGTAAGCGAAGGTTACCGTTACATTACGCGATAATTATTGCAATAAAATAGTTTACAGAATATTCGTTATTCTTCGCATAATTTTAGTGTATTGCGGAAGCCAAGTTTGAGTGAGAAAAGATACATTTTAAATGGAAAAACTATGTGTAGAAAGAAGAGTATTGATGGGACATTTTTATTGATTTTAGCGCTGAGTTGACACGCACGTGTTTGGCCTGGCATCTCTTGCTAGAGTAAAATGCATGTACCATTTTTTTTCTGGCGTTCCAGAAAAACTCGTAAACTCTTGGCCCACGCTTAAGTTAAGTTTCACATCGGCCTGGGTCAGTGAAGAGTGCGTCAAGTAGATTGTGAAGGGAGGCTTTCTCGTGGTAGAGCGCTTAGGTATAGATCAATGCGAGCGGTCAATACGATCGACGCGCATCTTTCCCATTGACGAGCGAGGGCAGGAAAGCAGGGAGAAAACCTACCGGCTAACACAGGAAAAAAAATGGAGATCGTGTACTAACGTCACACTACAGTCGAAGAAGAATCAATACGCTAATGGAAAATCAGATAACAATGCCAATCAACAAGTAGAAGAGCAAGAGAGATAGCGACACCGCAATTTCTGTCTTCATGAAGATTTGACGAACTGCGATGAAAATCTCCATCAGTTATCGTCTAGACGTCGTACACTACATTCTGAAATCCAACTACGCTCGCCACAAATTCAGCAAGGTATTTTTTCTGACTGCAAACTTGCTGCTATTTTACCTCTTTCTAAAATTTACCTACCCAAGTCGCCGTCTTATATACGTGCCATAGCTTTATTTTCTGAATTTTCGAAATTATTTAAACGTGTAATACATGAACAACTGACAATTTTATAAATGCAAATAACCTATCGGACTCGCTTTAATCAAATTTTAGATTTTGTCCTTCTACACAGATTGCGTTGCTTTATTTCTCAGAGAAAGTAAGACTTGCTATTGATCGCTATCTAGGTTACGCCATTGGTTATCTTTGATTTCTCAGAAGCTTTTGATACAGTCCCTGATAAGCTGCTACTTAAAAAGCTCCGTGCTTTAAATGGTTTGGATGGCATAGTTAAATGGTTTACGAGTTACCTGTCTGGTCGTTTGCAGGCCGTGCGCAATGTGAATGGAGAATTATCAGAATCTATTCAAACTTACACTGGTATACCACAGGGAAGTGTCCTGAGACCCTTACTGTTAACGATTTTCATTAATGATCTCCCTTAGGTATTACGTAACTCAAAGCATGATATATACAGGGTGGTCCGTTTTAATCTATTCGTCGAAATGACTTCAAAGGGAGATGGTTATATAAAAAAATGTTCAGATAAAAGTTGTAGGAGTTAAAGGGGGTCGTCCAACACTGACCTTGGCGTTAACCTTGAGGTCAAATTTGGAAGTTCTTTGAGGGTCAAATCGCGAATTTTAAATGGAAATCCCAATTTTTTATTACAGATTCTGATTCTACGTCGAAAAATATGAAAGTTTTGTCTCAAACATTTTTTTCGATGCGTGACAGATGGCGCTGTAATTGGCAGCTTTAATCTATCGATGCGATTATCTCAACAACTACGCATATGAAAAGGTAGAAAACGAAAATTTGTTAATCTGGATAGGGGACATGCAATGACACCACAATCGACCCCCCCTTCTCTCTAACCCCCTGTATGGAGCGGTTTCAACTTAAAAATCTGAAATGGGTACCCCAATTTTATATTGCAGATTTTAATTCTGCGTCGAAAAATATGGAAATTTTGCTCTAAACATTTTTTAGATTCGTGACAGTTGTCGCTGTAATCGACAAAATTAAAAATGCGTACAAAAATCGTTACCGAATTAAAATTTCTCGATGAATACACATCGTGTTCTGCAAATTAGAATTCTATGGATAAATTAAAAAAATATCTAAATTAAAAAAAATATTAATTAAAAATTATTAAAATATTAAAAAAAATCTATTGTCCCCGGGTAACGCTAAAAGTAGAATAAACATTTTCATCAGAACAGATTTTTTTTAAACGTATTTATTCACAAAATTCTAATTTGCAGAACACAATGTGTATTCCTCGAGAAATTCTAATTCGGTAACAAGTTTTGTACGCATTTTTAATTTTGTCGATTACAGCGACATCTGTCACGAATCTAAAAAATATTCCGAACAAAATTTGCATATTTTCCGACGCAGAATCAGAATCTGCAATATAAAATTAGGGTACCAGATATAATTATAAAACATTTATTGAACATTTCAACATCTAGGCTCAAACGTTTCCATCTTTGATATCTAACAATAGCAAACTTAGATTCTACTAGATACCGTCACGTATGGGAATATGTGGAAATGAAGAAACTGATATACTGGCAAAAAAGCAACCGAAGAAGAAGCAAATGACTCATTCAAAATACCATTTATTGATTTTAAAGAATATTATAAAAATACCTCTACTGTCAACACCTTCAATTGTATTGCTGTACAAGGATATACTAGGTGTACAAGTATGAGATGCGGATTTTAGACAACTGATGGTGTACCAATTCAGTTTAAGCTTCTATGATTTAACACTGCGCCATTTTGTTGTGTCATCAACAAGTTCAGACGCGCATTAGTGATAGACTGAAAGTGTGTGCATCGTGTTGTATTGTTGTTTAATGTGTCAAAATTTATACCGAACAAAGAGCATTCGCGGATAGCAATAATTATTTGTTTTCATTTGAAGAAAACTGCTGCTGAATCCTTTTGGTTACTACGAGAAGCTTATGGTGAACATGCTCTATTACAAGATACGTGTGAACGATCGTTTCAGCGTTTCAAAAAAGGTGACTTCGACGTTGCAGACAAGGAAAATGGAAAACTGCCAAAAAAATTCGAAGATATGGGTTTGCAAGCATTGTTGGACGAAGATGATTTGCAAACATAAAAACAACTCGCACGGAAATTAGGAGTTTCTTAACAAGCTGTTTCCAATCGCCTACAAGCGATGGGGAAAATTCAGAAGAGCGGTAGATGGGTACCATATCAGTTGAATGACAGGTAACTGGAAAATCGCAATATCACATGTGAAATTTTGCTCGCTCGATACAAAAGGAAGTCGTTTTTGCATCGAATAGTAACAGAAGATGAAAAGTGAATTTATTTTGAAAATCCCAAACGCAAGAAATCATGGGTAGACCCAGGAGCACCATCCACATCGACCGCAAGACGAAATCGTTTTGGCAGAAAGACGATGCTCTGTGTTTGGTGGGACCACAGGGGTGTGGTCTATTATGAGC
The DNA here is from genome assembly GCA_949987625.1 of Chalcis sispes. Lineage (NCBI taxonomy): Eukaryota > Metazoa > Arthropoda > Insecta > Hymenoptera > Chalcididae > Chalcis > Chalcis sispes. The sequence goes on along the minus strand of OX465095.1, from coordinate 40,894,403 downwards.
TATTAAAACCTGGGAAAACGGTTAATACTACACGTTACCAACAACAATTAACCCATTTAAGCCGTTTGCTGCTTGAGAAAAGGCCAGAATACCGAAAGAGGCAACAAAAAGTAATTTTTCTCCAAGACAACGCTCCATCACATACGGCAAAACCGGTTCGCGACATATGGGAAGCACTCAACTGGGAAGTTCTACCTCATGCGGCTTACTCACCAGATTTGGCTCCTTCTGATTACCACTTGTTTGCATCGATGGGTCACGCACTTACTGAGCAACGCTTTGATTCCTATCAAGATGTCAAAAAATGGCTCGATGAATGGTTCGCGGCAAAAGGGGAAGATTTCTATTGGCGTCGTGTTCACAAATTGCCTGAAAGATGGGAAAAATGTATAAAAAGCGATGGAGCATACTTTGAATAAAACGCTTCTTATTATACTACCAAATTTAACGTGTTATTTTTTCTTTTAAAATACGCATTTCATACTTGTACACCTGGTACTAAAGCAGTTTACTATTTTACAAACTTTTTCAATAGACGAATAAAACCACGGTATTTTAAGACTCATCTTTTACATAAAATTATAAATATAGGGTGATTCATTAAGAGGTTTGGTTTTTAATCTCAAATAAAAGGCATAAAGTTGAATTCTATAGTAAAAATTTTATTGTGTATCGAAAGAACAATCTATGACATTTACTTTTTAAAGATTATCTCATTTAAATGTTGACCGCGACTATGCCGTAAATGGTCCATCCTGAGGGTCCAATTTTGGGCCGACGCGTTCCAGCATAGCGACCGGTAACTCGCGAATGACACGAGTAATGTTGGCTTGCAAAGCGTCGATTGAAGCTGGCTTATCCCTGAAGACCAGAGACTTCGTGTAACTCCCAAGAAAATAATCTAAAGGTGTGATATCACACGATCTAGGCGGCAAATTTACTGGTCCAAAACGTGAAATCAGGTTCTCACCAAAATGATTTCTCAATAAGTCCATTATTTCTCTCGCTGTATGCAAAGTAGCGCCGTCTTGTTGAAACCGAAGTTCACCGATACCACGGGCTTCAATTTCAGGTAGCAAAAAATCCGTTATTATGGTGCAATAGCGGTCACCGACTGACGGTTACGTTCTGACAGGACTTATTTTGAAAGAAATATGGACCGATGATTTCACCGGCCCATAAACCACACCAAACTGTGCATTTCTGTGGCTTTAGTGGTAGCTGTTGAAGCTCTTCAGGTTGTTCATCAGCCCAAATACGGCAATTCTGCTTATTGACGTATCCATTGAGCCAAAACTGCGCCTCATCACTGAACAAGATTTCGCGATAAAACAGCGGATTTTCATTGAGCTGATTCAGAGCCTATTCACCAAAAACTCGACGTAAACCTAAGTCGCCCGGCTTCAATTCTTGCACGAGTTGAAGTTTGTATGCCTTAAAACCAAGATCTTTACGTAAAATACACCAAGTTGCTGCGTACAATAAACCAAGCTGTTGATAACGACGCCGAATCGATTCGTATCGGTCTTTAGCCACACTCTCAGCTACAGCAGCTATATTCTCTTCACTACGTGCTGGATGTAGTTTAATTGGTCGAGTATCATCCAATAATGTATGCTGGGTTTCAGATTTGCGGATGGTATTAGCTATAGTGGTTTCGGTAGGTTGACGATGCACACCATAAGTTGCTCTAAGAGCACGAAAAACATTTCCCACAGAACGCTGATTTTCGTAATACAGCTGAAAAATTTGGATACGTTGTTGCGGTGTAAGTCTTTCCATGATGATTTGTCAAACAATACTAAATAAAAATTACATTACAGTTTGACAGGAGTTACGCGTGGTCTGTAAAAAGTAGCCTATTGAAAATCAAACCTCATAATGTATCACCCTTTACAATTAACAGATGTAGATCTGGGCATTACAATCTAAGAATTTCTCTAACGCGAGTAAATTTTGTAAACGATCTAAACTGTCCATATGGTATGCAGCAAGATCTCGATCATATTCTAAGGTAATAATCCTTATACAACCAACGACGCATAGAATTTGTACAAAAACTTGCTAGACGAAATTATCATTACGTGCACATAATTCGATATCTGAAAAAGCGTGCCCCAAACTTTTATGTATTAAAAGCCGAAAAAGGGAAATTGGCGGTCACTGTAAAAAGGTGCACGTTACATAATAAACTTTTTGTATACATTTTTATATATTTTTCTTATTTCTTAACTTGAAAAATTTTAAATATATGGAATTTTAAAGTTATTTTACAACACAATTTTTTGCTAATTATTCTGAAATCTTTATATTTTAGAAATTATATAAGTTCTTGCTTAAGAAATTGTTCGAGTTCTTCATATAAGAATTTTACGATAATCATTAGTAAGAACATAACCAATTACTTGCGTCAGAACTCGAGAATTATTTTTAACTTGGAAATTATAGAAGATAAATGTACAAAATTTACATCTTAATTTTTATTGAAAAACAAAGTTTAATAAAAAAAATTTTTTCTAGGAAAAAATTTACTTTTTTATCCCATACAAGGCAGTATTGTTTAAAAATTAATTTGTCCATTTTTAAAATTGTTTTACTTAGACAATGCTTTTACACATTTTTAAGAATAAATCCCCTTATTGAATTCGGCCCATTAATAAACTGAATTGAATAATATGTAAAACTTTCGATAAATTCAAATATTTCATCTCGTTTTTTATTCACTAAAATTTGAAATTTAGTATTTTCAAACTAAAAGTTTTTCAAGCTAAAATATTCATTATGAAAAAATTGAAGCTATTCACTGTATATTCATTTTAATACAGATTTCTAATCATAAGAAAATTGTATTGTAAACAATAAACAGAAGCAGTTTTTAATTTTACCCTGCTAGAAATAACCGATAGAAATCCATTGGAATCAATAGAAATTGAATTGATTTTAATGGGATTCAATAAAACCAATTGACAAGTACAAAAAAGTTTATTCAGTTTGTATTGATTTGAATGAATTTTAATGAAACGTAATTTTTATTTTAGTCAAATTACCATTTTTCTTATTAAATCTTATGTACTTTTATGAACTTTTATAAACCTTAACATAATTTGATTTTAATGAACATGTTCTTAGTATGAGTTTAATAAATTTCAATAAATCAAATCTTTAATTAATTTTAATAAATTTATTCTCAAAGTCAATTTAATAGATTTGCATAAATTTAATTTTTAATGAATTTTAATGCAAATTTTCTAAATAACAATTCATCAACTAGAGGGCAAATGCTTTTATCCTCTTTTTTGCAGGAGGCTGGATTTTCCTTTCATTAGTATATAAGAACACAGAAGGTATCTTTACCTTTATGGCAACCCATTGTGGATGTATGGTCCACTGTAATGGAAAAACATAGAAATGTTTTTAGCAGGTTCACTAAGTATAGAAATAGAAATACAACTGATATCAACAGAATACTTCTGTTAACTTCAATTGAAATTTCAATTGTACTTCTTAATGTGAAAATTGACAATTAAATATAATATACTTATTCAGAATCGATTCAAATGCCAGTAATATCAATAAAATATTAATCAAATAATTTAATAAAAATTTAATTCATTTTAATATTTTCTTCGTTAAAATTTATTCATTTTAATGGATTTCAGTAGATTTTAATTGATTTTAATTTTTTTTTCATTCATATTAATTGATTTTAATGACACACTTCCAATACTGGCTTTTAATAAATATTTTTATTTCAATTGCTTTCAATGTTATTTCTCTCAATTAAGAAGTACATTTGAAATCAACTGAAATTTTTCAATGAATTTCAATTGACATTGTTTAGCAGGGTAATATAATAGAAAAGAACGTACCAAAAATATTTGATCATAGATTAATTTTTGTTTGAAATTTTTCATGTTTCTATACTTTAAAATGTTAGTATTCTAAATTACTGGTGAAATTTTACTTTTCATATTATTAAGAACCTAGTGTCATAAAATTAAAATCCATTTATCTACAACTGCCATAATCTTTTCTTGTAAACATTGAAAACTAACTTATAACCAATCAGTTTAATACTCTTTATTAGTGTCATGTAATATGTACCTTATACATAGTCAAAAATATAATTTTTTTGTCCAATAATAAATCAAAGATGTTTAAAAAAAACTTTTTTCATTTATAAAAAATTTGACTTTTTATTTCAAAATATAATAATTAAAAATAAATAAGCTATTACAAAAAAACAATAACTATAAAACCAATTTTTTTATTACAAATCAAAATTAAATATTAAAAATAAAATCATTTAAAAAAATATATGCATAAACTTTTAAATCAATTTTGTATTTTTGTTTAAAAGTTATTAAATTACAATTAATCAGAAATACACAAAATTAACTAATACTTTAAAGTGTTTTATAGAATATAAATTTGCAATTTTAATTTAAAAAAATTTTAAATTAAAGAAATGTAAATACTTAATAGAACACATTATAAAAAGTTTTTAAAACAAGATAATTAATTTAAATTTAAAATTTCAATCTATTTCGATAAATTTATTTAAAACTTTTATAATGTTAACCAGTTTAAAAATATATTTGACACTATTAAAAGTAATATGTTAATATATATATTATTAAATTTAGAAATAAAATATATACAATGCATAAATACTTATACTTTTGTATACATATACATTTTATAATTCTATATTAATAGCAAAATTTATTTCTTAATAATTAATAATCTTAAAATTAAGAAAAAAAAATACAAAAAAGAATAATTTATTAAATAAAATTAGAACTAAAAAAAAAAAAAAAATATACTATTCAACATGAATTAAAAATAAAATATATATATTGATATTGCAAAAATTTTCTTATATAAATGAAAAAAAATTACAAAATTAACATCAGTACATTTTACAATAAACTAAGTTTATAAAAATTATTTTGTTACCTTCCAAAAACTAACAGGATATATAAGTTTTCCCAACTCTGCATCTGGTAAAGATGTAATATTTTGAGGTGTACAATTAATATCTTTCAAGCGTTGCATTGCTAAGTAAGTAGTTTGATCTTTAGTTTGACTGCTCAACATTAATGCAACTAATGTTTGATATCGAAAAAGTGAATCACTAAGTAACTTGTCAGCACACTTATGACAACCCATTTTGTCAACAGGAGCTGTATAATATTTACGCATTTGTCTAATATTGTGCAATTGTTTTTTCCAATCATTAGGAAACCATGTAACTAATTTTTCATTAAGAATATAATTTGTACTACTCTTATTATCAAATTTTAATTTTTTAGAAATATCAGTAATTATAAGTTCATGTTCAGAGACCTGATTGGAAGATGGACATAATGTATTGCAAATATCTTTTGTATTTGCTTCACTATGAAAATATTTTGATGTTTCCGTATCAGTAGAATTGTTAACAGCGTTAACTTTCTTTCTTTTTCTTTTACAATTACGCTTAAGGACAGTTAACTGTAGAGATTTGCTCATATTTACTAATTAATACTGAATTATAATTTGTCATGTTAGAACTTTAAAGTGTATAATGCTGAAGATAGGATGCAGCCTTTTTAATGCCACCACCTCTATCCACACCTCAGCCTGCAAAACTTTTTCGACATAAAAAAGATATAAAACGATGTATTTTTAATTCCTTCATCTGACAATATCATTATTTTAATTTCCTCCAGTTTAAACTTTTGAAAAAAAATTATTTAATATGCTTTACTTTCATTTGATAATTTTTTGGAATATTAAGAATTTTATCATTAAACTACTAAAATGAAAAAATTCTTTCAAGTCCATTTTAATTTCCTCCTTCAATAGTTTTGGGAAATTTATGAAAATTTCTTAAATGAGAAAAAAATGTTCGCGTATGCGCATTTGCATTAAATGAGAACATTCAAACTAATCCACCCTGCTTAAAAAAATTTGATTAAAATATATTAAAACTGATTAAAATTTATTAAAACCGTTAAAATTTAAATCGATTTCAATAAAATTTAATCGGCTTTTAATAAGTTACAATTGATTAGATTGATAAATATATGTTGTGACAGGCGGCTTATAGAGGCTAAGCCACCTGCCATAGGCGATAGAAAGAGAGTTCGCGGCGCGACGATATGCGGCGCCATCGATCAAGCGATCGATGGCTTGACGCGGGAAAAGCCGCGGCGTACCGAAACGCGGCGCTATCGATCAAGAATCGATAGCGCTACGCGGGAAAACCGATAGGCGAGAGGGGAAGGAGGAGCCCTCCCCTCAAGCCTTCTTCTCGTCCGAGCAGTGGAAAGAGCCGCACGCGTTTCGAGTGATTGGGAAAGACACAGCGATTTTTCAGAAGATTTTCCGCAGCGTTTCCGCAGATCCGAATAGGCAATCCCGCGATCAACTATTCGCGAAAGTAAGTGGCCACTTATCATATTATCGAGTCCGCGATTAAATTATATTTAGTTATCCTGACGCGTGTGCGATCGCGTCAGGCAGATATAGATATAGTAGAGTTACGCGCGAGCCCGCGTAACTCAAACTCGATTAGGCCGCGCGAGTGCGAGTGAGAGGATCGATCTCTCTCTCTCGCACCACCAGAGAATAGGCGTTCGAGTAAGAGAAAGCCACTCTTACTCGGGCAACCTGCGAGCACGCAGTTGAGCGAGAGGAACGAGCTCTCTCGCTCAACCATAGACTACAGCATCGAGTGAGAGGTAGAGCCGCTCTCACTCAAGCAACCACGAACTACGGCAGTATAGAGGGGGAACTGCTCTCTCTATATCTGCCGTCCATAGACTACACGTGTGTGTAGCTGCGCGAAGCGAAGAGGGTGCGCATGCGCAGTGCGCACCTTGAGAATTAGTATTGCGCGTGAGGCAATACTAATTGCTCTTCGCAATAATTAACCTCTCAGCGATAATTCGTACCGTTGGCTTTGTAATTGTTATTTTTATTTTATTAAATCAACTATTTTGCACAAAGCTGGTGCGTTTTTATTTATCTTCCCTCTAGCGTCCCTATCCCGAATACCGCCGTCTCCGCGGGTGTGCCAACCGATCGTCGGCACACATACTGAGCAGCCGAGCCCGGTGGGAGCTGCACCGGTCGCGGGGCCTCAGGCAAGCCCCCTCACACACTCAGCAAATAAAGCAGGGCCAGAAGAAAGTCCTGCGTTGTTAACGGGTGTGAATAAATTTACCCCGTTACAATGTATTATTTGTTTTTAAAAAATAAAAAAATTAATTTATGAAAAATCTTGACGCTGCATGAAAAAAAAAAAAATATTGGCTTTACAATTTAAAGCGGCTGGAGGTATATTAGTGAGCGATTGTGTAACTTTGAAAGTATATATACAACCTATTAAAAGTATCGATATACTCATAGACTTATATACTAGACTGTGCGCGCTGTGAGAGGTTTTGAAGACAACATTAAAGTGAGAAAACAATAGCGAGAAGCGTTGTGTCTCTCTCTAACGTGGAGGTTGGTGGGGGGGAGCGACTGACTACGTGAGAAGGACATTATAATATAAGTAACCATAACAAATAGACGAGGGGAAGGAACACTTTCCCCTTAACAGCCTCCCCACTTTTCCTGCCAAGCGAGAGAGACAAAATGCCTCCCAAGCTATCTCCGTCCTTTAATGTTGTCTTCAAAATCTCTCACAGCGCGCGAAGTCTAGTATATAAGTCTATAAATATACCCCTTACATTTGAAGTACAAATATCGATAATCTATCATTACGTACCTCGTCTCCTATAACAGGAGACGGCCTTAACAATGAAATTTTAAGCCCCTCTCATCAACGCTATACAGTTGCGCGTAAGTGAAGTACTTATTAAAGTCTTTGTTATTGTTATGTCATGTTGGTATTTGGCCGGTAATGCGCGTGCTGAGGTTGCCATGCGCCTCGAACACGCGATCACGGGTTTAACAATTTAATGCCTATGAAGGGAAAGAGACGCGGAAATAAATATACTGCCGTAAACAGAAAAATTAATACTTTATTTTAAGTAACTTTATTTATGTACAATCGCCGTATGTGAAGCGATGCAATCGGATACAAATTTAATTCCACGGAACGCGTGCAATGATGACTTTCTCGCTTCAATAATTTACGGAGAAGGAGAAACGGCACTGCTGTGTGGCCGTAGCTTAACTATCAGTGAGTGGCGTGAACCTTTTCTTCAGCTGCCGCTGCCGAAGGCTTCCTTGCGCTGGCGGCGTACTGTACGGTGGCGCGACAACTACTCTTTCCCTGGAGGATGCCTGATCAGAAGGCGGCCCTGGAGAAGGTGATCGTTGATCTCTTAAAGTTGTAGGTTGATCCACAGTTGGCAGGTCGAAGGAGATTCTGCGCGGTGCTCTGGTGTCGAGTTAATGTCGTGGACTTGATGGTTCGTCTACCGATATGAATGCAGGGTATAAGTGATCTGTGAAGACAGTTTTGGGCATTCCATTGACATCTATTACAGAATTTTTATTATCTATTCACCTGATGACTCGATCTAGATCTGTACGCGGTGGTGTTAGCGAAGACTTGATGGCTGTAACTAATTTAAAAACATGAGTGCAGATATTGAATGCTGGGTGCACAAATTGTCTTGGCACTATAAGATGTTTGAGCTAACAAAAAAATTATAATAAGTGATCATTCTACTTTGACAATTTCGAAAATTGATGCTTTTTTGCTTCATTCGAAAGTTAATATATTCACAAATATTGTGTGAAAATTTCAGAAAGATTAAAGCATTCTAACTGTCCTTTTCCAAGCCTTTTAACTTACTACCTAAGCCCGCTCATTCACCCTAGCCGCTGCGTCTACCAAGACAGGTGTATGGCTGACCTCCCCCCCCCCTTATTTTTACACATTTTTTAACATAGAAAAAAAGCCGCAAAGGCAGCTGAAAAAAAGCTGCAAAAGTTACTAGGAAAAAAAGGATAAAAGGCCCAACGAAAAAAAATGCTGAAAAAGGAGAAAAATAGTCAGCTTGACAGTAAAACTTATGAAGGAATTGTCATTAACCTATGGCTTGACAGTTCAATCAAACAAAGATTCAGTTAAAGACATACGAAGAGAGATTTTAACCGGCTTTTATCACAAAATTTCTACTGAATCTCAACCGCAACATTCCTATTGCCCGGCCGAAGCAAACAGCTAATGATGTATTTAGTTGTTCGATAATTAATTTTGCTTCTTTCTCATAGATGGCATGAACTGCATATTTCATGTAGTAGCGGTTGCGTGGCATATATTATTATATACTATTATAAAGGCTAGACTGTACACTATCTCCTGTCAAAAACAAAAAAAAGCGTCATTAGTAAATAACAAGTTGGTTAAAAATTAAGTTGAAAATGGACAATCAAAGTGAGCATTATCGACATATTTTATTCTTTTACTTCCGAAAGGGCAAAAACGCGGTGCAAGCTCGGAAGATATTGTGTGAAGTTTATGGTGAGGACTGCCTTACTGAATGCCAGTGTCAGCGTTGGTTTACTCGCTTTCATTCTGGAAATTTTAATGTGCAAGATGCACTACATGCTGGTCGTCTAACCACTACAGGTGACGACAAAATAAAGGCGTTAATCGAAACTAACTGGCATATGACAACTCGAGAGATAGCAAAGAAGCTCGGCATATCGAATTCAACCGTTTACTTGCACTTACAACAGCTTGGTTACGTAAACAAACCGGATGTTTGGGTTCCTCACGGATTAAAGGAAATCCACCTCACCAAACGCATTAACATATGCGACTCTTTGCTGAATCGTAACGAAAACGACCCATTTCTAAAAAGAATCATAACAGGTGATGAAACATGGATTGTGTACGAAAAAAAGAAGATTATGCTTACCGTGTGGTGGGATTACATGGGTATAGTCTACTTTGAGCTGCTTCCAAAAAATCAAACTATTGATACGAATGTCTACTGTCGTCAACTATCGAAATTGAACGAAGCCATCAAGAAAAAACGCCCTGAACTGGCTAATCGTGAAAGTGTCATGTTCCATCATGATAACGCCAGACCTCACACCTCTTTGACAACCCGTCAAAAATTAATGGAGCTCAATTGGAAACTGATGCCACATCCACCCTATAGCCCTGACTTAGCACCATCAGACTATCATTTGTTTCGCTCCTTTAAAATCCATTTAAATGGTAAAACTTTCGATTCCGATCAGGCTGTCAAAAATGAGTTGGACCAGTTCTTCGCTTCTAAAAACCAAGGCTTCTTTGAACATGGAATTTTTCAACTTACCGCAAGATGGCAAAAAGTCATCCAACAAAACGTTCAATATATCATTGATTAATGTTTGTTGTTAATATAAATAAATTCACTTTGAAAAACATGAAAAAAACGATATTAATTATCGAACAACCCAATAAATATCGCAAAGCGATAGCCAGTAATATATTGAAAAATTTCAAACACCCCCCTGCTCTTTCTTAAGACGTCCAAGAAGTGTTAAAACCTGTCTACGAGGATTTAACGAGAGATAATTTGTACCAAAGATGTCTCGGCGGCAACACTCAGTACAACAATAAAAGCTATTAGGTGCGCAACTTAGTTCTCGCTGTTTTTCTTAATGAAAATGCAATTTTATTATAAAAAAAATGGCTACAAATGAATCATTGGAAGTATTACCCATCGCTAGCTACAGCTTTTTCCTATCTTTCTGGCAGAGCTCGAATACCGTTACGATAAAAGTGTTTGTCTTCTGAAGCTATCCACAAATCAAGCCAATTTTTGATATCTTCAGATGAGTAGAATTGTTGATTAGTCAGACCATGTGCCATCGAATGGAAGAAGTGATAATCGGACGGCACAATATCTAGGGAACATCGTAGGTGGGATAAGACTTCCTGTTTGAGCGTTTCCAAGTAATTTTTGACGCGCCCGGCAACGTGAGGCCGAGTGTTGTTATGCGGTAGAATCACTGTTTTGTGCCTCTGCTCGTATTGTGGCCATTTTTCGCGTAGGGCTTGGCTCAATCGCATCAATTAAATTCGATACCGTTGCCCAGTGATAGTTTCATTTGGTTTCGACAGCTCATATTAAATAATACCGATCCAGTCCCACCAAATATACAGCATAACCATCGCAGCGTAAATATTGGGCCGACGATATAGAAGCATGACCGAGCAGTCCCCATGACTTTCTTCTCTTTGGGGTGCTGTAATGAATTCATTTTTGATCACCTCTTACGATGCGATGAAGAAAACCCTTCCTTTTTTGTCGCTGGAGTAGTTGTTCACAGGCAAATAAACAACGCTCAACGTCCCTTGGCTTCAAATCATAAAGAACCCAAGTTTCTTTCTTTTGAATCATTCCCAACACAGGCAATCGCTTGGAAATGGCTTGGCGGGCTTCTCCTAATACTAAAGCCAGCTTATTTTCTGTTTGGCATGGATCCTCGTCGAGCAATGCCTCCAAATCAGCATTTCCGAAGATTTCTGGACTTCCTTTACCCGGACGATCGTCAATATCGAAATTACCGTCTTTGAAGTGACGAAACCAATCACGGTACGTTGTTTTACTTAGAGCAGCATTTCTGTAAACGTTTTAGAGCTTCCGATATGCTTCAGCCGCTGTTTTCTTCAAATGAAACAAGAAAAGCAACATTTCCCGCAAATGACGATCATTTGGCACAAAATGAGACTTTTTCACACAACCAAAGGTATTTAACGCCGAAACAAAATCACTAATGTGTCAAAGCAATTTGTTTACCATATGTCTAAGCTTGCTTCATGATGTTTTGGATGTCGAAATTGACAAGCACTTATTGTTGGAGCCATCTATTGACAAACAGCGGGAACTTAGTTGCGCACCTAATACAATAAATGAGTCTGGACTATTGCACCAAAACATAGTTTTAACGGAAGAGGAATTATGAAAATTGTGTGTCATGCTGCAGTCTGCATTTTCAATGAAAGGTACAAACCCGTATTACAAATAATGGATGTGATAGGCATTAAAATCGACCAATGCGCTCAGCTTTTTGTCCAGGCACTCGATATCCAACGCACAAACATAGCAAACAAACATGCAGTGAGAGGTACTAAAGAGGGCAAATAAAGCGTAAATAAGCTCAATTGAAAGAAATTGACTTCCTGGAGGAACAAAAAGGAGTATTGTACAGTCAAGGCATCGCTGATTAAACGTAGGTATAATTCTTAACGATTTAAAAAAAAAAAAAACTTTAAATGCGTTTTTCTCGAAACAACGTATTTACACCGCTTGTTGAAAACATTTTAAAAACTACTGAACCAATCCTTATAAAATTTTAACTATAAATTCTGTACACTTATCGTTATATCATGTAATGTTGGTATACAGTTTCGACAATTAAATACACACAATATTGTTTTATTTTTCTCTTTCACCACCTACACGCATACGCCCGCAAACATTTTAAATTCACAAGCCACGAAACCGTTCGGTAACGCCACTATACCGATCTTTGTTTTCTATTACCTGCACTTATCCTAAAAGTGCGGGTAAAGAAGACCAGTATGCACCAAAAACTTCCTTACCTACAAAACCCTAAGACTCCAATTTTGAGCCCTAGGTTAAACTAAAATTTTACAAATAAATATACGCAAAATACACTTAAAATAATAGCTTATTCTTCTTGGAAAAGTAAAGTTTTGATGCAATGCAAGCTGATCTTGACGAACACGTGCGCGACACTAAGGCACCGGAAAAGTAATTAATTTTCCGGAGACCCTTTTTTTATGTTGCTCAAGTCCTCTTTCACTTGAGTCGCAGAATCTCTATATAAAAAAAAGGGCTATGTACCTGAAATACTGATAACCACCCCACTGCTTTCTTCTAAAAGTCAACTGCATTCTCAAATGTACATTTTATTTTTAATTCTCTTTCATAAAATTATTTTAAAATCTACAGCATTTATATTTTTTTTTGCTATTAATAATTTAATTTACACAATCATATAAAAACGTTCGCAATTAAAAATCGTAACCAAAAATATGCGACACGAATGAAAAAATACATTATTTTTAAAAATTAATTTATAACGACTTACTTTCCTTTTTACGATAGTTTTAAGTTATTAATTATACCAGAGTAATGAATAAATTAAATTGAAAACAATCAAAAATTAGATTACAAACTACAAACTAACAGAAATATCAAAACAAATAAAATAAAATAAATAATGTAACGTCGGTAAACGACCTCCGTTTTTTTTTACTGTGTTAAGTCGATAAGTATTCTCTCTGCTTTATTTTTTTTCCTGCCCTTGCCGATTAGCGGGAAAGCGCTTTGATCTCATCGACCACTTGTGTCGGACTATAGTAAATTTTTTCTTCCAATGAAAATTTTTCCCTCCAAAACTTACTTAACGCGCGGGCTATTGACGCAGACCGTTGTGAAAGAGACCCTAAGCGTGGGCCAAGAGTTTACGAGTTTTCCCGGAACGATAAAAAAAATGGTACATGCACTTGAGTCTAACGAAAGGACACTAGGCCAAGCACGTGCACGTCAACTCGGCACCGAAAAACATAAAACTGTCCCATAAACACCGTTTTTTCTACCCGTAGTTTTCCTATCTAAAATACGTATTTTCTTTTTTTTTCGAACTTTCCCTGCGTAATACAATTATAATGTTATGCAATATTTTTAAATTGTTTTATTATCGCAAATTATAACTGCAACCTTTACTTACCGATACATTGCGCAGGTAGCGCAATAAAACAATAAATAGATTACTAAGAAGACCTCGGTAAATAAATCGAGTAACTATTTTAAACCAGAAATATATTGGATGATATTTAAATAAAATAAAAAGTACAATGTTTAATGAAAAGTATAAGAATTGCGATTTTCAAAAATACCTCACAAGGTATATTTTTATATAAAACTCAAAAATAATTATTTAAAACCCGAAAGGGAAAAACATAGAAATTACATACAAAATATTACATAAAATCTCTTATTAAATAAAATTCAAATTTTACAAATAATTTAAAATTCAAAAAAATATAAGTTTCTAATAGTTATACAATTTATTTCACCAAAATACTACGAACTCCTGCTTCTTGTATTATTCACGACGAATTTAGATTTTTTATATTATAAAAGGCAAATAATTGTCTAATAAAATTGAACATGTACATTCATAAAAATAACATAACTACTATCTTCAAGTTTAATTGAATTTTACTTTACAATAATACAGCCGATTTTGCTTTCAAATTGTATACATATAAAAAAATATATAAATGAATTATAAAAAGAATTATGCAAAAAAATACCTACAACAATCTTTCACGATAGCAAATTATTACCACGGCCTGACTATGTTCATTTTCATTGAACAAAATAACAAGATAATTTTCTATTCTTTCTTTTGAAATAAAAAGATTAAAAAAAAAACACATGTAATAAATTTTCCTATGCATTAATTTTCTTTAATAAAATTTATAAACGTTTAAGATACTTTGAATTATAAAGGAATCGTTTTATCTTTTTATTAAAAGGAACACATGTTTAAGTTTAAGCTAATACGCGCATTAGAATTTAAGTTGATTTTTACATTTAAATAAAAAATTATGCGAAAGAAAACGCGCATGAAATGAAAAATATATGTAATTATACGTTTTATGTAAAACCTAAATACAAAAAAAATATTATTATACATAATAATGATTAATTTAATTTTAAGATTAATATAAAAACAAAATGTTTTGTTAAATTAACATTACCGAAACTCCTAATAAGAATAATATTTTTTTTTTGTTACTCTTAAGCTAAAAGTATATTTAGGTTTAAATTTGTATTAGAATTAATTATTATAAAGTTATTTTAGAATTATATTTTAGAACTTACTAGTTAAAATTATTCTTTTTATTAATTATGTTAAAAAAAAAATTATTTTAAAATTATAATTAAAAATTATATTCAGAATCAAGCAATAAGATTAAAACTGTAAGTCGTTTTTATAATTGTCATAACTTTTATGTAATAATGATGTCAAATTATACCTTACACATAAAGCTAAAATTATTTTAAAATACAATACGCATAGCAAACTACTACTATGATATTTTGCTCAAATTTAGTTTATATTAATTCAATAAAAAAGGGTGACAATTATCATTATTTCTAATAAGATACAGACAATTATAGAAACATATATTTAACTTAAACTCCTGTAAAGAAAATTTTTGAAATTATATAGATGCTAACATAATAGAAAAACTTAAACATTACAAGACCAATAAAATTCTTTTTTTTTATAACAAAACCGAATAAAATATTAAAAATAAATTAACTAATTGTAATTATTGTTAGAATTAAGCTACGAAGACGATTCTTTTTCGTAGCCTAGTTCAAATTTTACGTAAAATATTATAATAAAATGGATATTTATAAAACATAAATAATAACATTAGTTTTAAGTTATTATACAATTTTGTAAAACTGGACAATCCCCTCTCAATCTCTCTCTCTCCGACTTCAAGACGACACACCCTCACAGAGGCTTTCCACGCCCTCTCAGACAGGCCCTCCGAGGAGAAGGGGGCCCGAAAATCTTACCCTCTCCAGAAATTTTCCTAAAAAAGGATTCGTTCGGAGCTACTTCGGGAAAGCGTATAAATATCGCGCAAGATTTTCGACAAGCAGCAGACCTCAGGCAGCACTCGATGACACGCAACTACTTAGAAAACAAATTAAAACTATTCCTTGGGCATAATCCCAGAAGAAAAAGCAGAAGAAGAAGCAGAAGAAGCAGAAAAAGAAAACGGAGAGAAGCAGCGAACTACAGAGAGAGAGAGAGAGAGAGAGAGAGAGAGAGAGAGAGAGGACTCTTCCACTTAGACCGACACCTTAAATAAAGAAAGTAAGTTTAAATTTAAAAATTACTGTCCATTTTTTTTTCTCTTTCTACATCTAACTCTATCCTCCTACAGAGTTTTGGTCGAAAAGCGGCCGATTACTTTGATCCAAAAAACGTTTGTTAGGACCTCGTCCAGAGTAGGGCTCGAGCTTGCTTCCGATTTGGGAAGAGAGGCTCTCGCAACTGCTCAATCCCGTACTTCACACCTCTCCTCAAAACTCTTGCGAATTTCTTCTGCCACCCCGAGCCCATAAGCTTCACTGCTTAGGCTCGAAACGGCAAAAATTGCAGTGTAGACTGAAAATCAGTCTAAGAGTAGCGAACCGACGTTACAATGAAAATTTATGCGATTATATTTTCCTAGTTTTTAATAAATATATATTTGCGTTATTGTGAACAAAAAACTATGTGAATAATTATATAATTCACCACCTAATATTTTAAAAATACGAGTTTCTATTGTGAAAAATAAAATGATTATTTCAAAAATTAGAAAAGAGATATAATAAATGCAATAAGATTTAAATTATTATAAAAATAAACGATTATGATTTGAACCTGGTTGCACCTCATTATCTTAAAGATTATTAAATTAAATGTTACTGATTTAAAATTAAAAAAAAAAAAAACACACTTGCATAATCGAAAGTTGTTAATATTATTATATTTTGAAGTTGCAAATTCGTATTCTTAATTTATAGAAATAAAAATTCAAAACATACAGTTTGTCAAGTAAGAGCGTGGTCGACTTCACCGACAGGTGATAAAAGATTTTGCTCTAATTCTTTCGCGAACCGATAGAATAAAGCTTTGTCCTTGATGCATTGTTAACAAAGATTCAGTTGTCGTTGATCTTTTAAAAGAGAATCACGTTAAACGCCATGAGTGCTAAGTACGCGTCGCGCTACGAGGCTGTGTTCCTTTGCATCCACCCGAAAGGTCCCAAAATGTCGCAATCAGCGCCTGCTAAATATATGAGAAAGTCGAAGGCATTTGTACAGAAGTGGATACAGCGATATAAAGTGGCTAAAAATGTCGATGATTTACCAGAACGTGGCTCGATAGGAAAAGTGAACAAAAAAGATGAAAAAAGAATAGTGAATCTGTTTTTGCGGAATCCTGCTTTAACACTGCGGCAAGGACAAGCAAAATTAATGGCAAAAGGTTTAGATATATCCTACAAAACTATCCGAACCCATCTTCGTACTCATCATCTGAAATGGCGCAACACAATGAAGAAGCCTCTGTTGACTGAAAAACATGTGACAAAGCGACTCGCTTGGGCGCATAAGAATATTGATAGAGATTTAAAAAATGTCATTTTTACTGATGAATGTTCTATATGGGCACGTTCTGTCTTCACGCGAGCCTGGTCAACTTCCACCAATAGGCTTGTTCAGCGGACCGTAAAACATGGAATAAAGGTGCATCTTTGGGGCTGCTTCTCAAAGCAGGGATTCGGCACTTTGCGACTCTTTACCGACAACCTAAATGCCGAGAAAATGATAAAAATCTACAAAAAGGCATTACTGCCATCTGCAAAACGATGGTTCATCACAAAAAATGAAGATTGGATTCTGCAGGAGGACAACGATCCTAAACACCGCAGCAAGCTCTGTACTCAGTGGAAGACTCAATCTGGCATCGTTACATTGGATTGGCCGTCGCAGTCGCCCGATGCAAACCCTATTGAAAATGTGTGGGCATATATTAAACGGAAGCTTCGTGGAAGACGCACATACACTTTGAAGCAGTTGTCTTACGAAATTCGTCGGATCTGGAGATCCTTGCCACTAGAATATGCCGTCAAATTAGTAGAAAGCATGCCTCGGAGATGCCAGGCAATTATCGACGCCGGTGGTGACTGGACACATTATTGACCAAATTGCATCATTGTTTGTAATGTGTGCAATGTATATATAAATATGAAAGTTTCATCAAATAAATTTTTCTATAAATTAACACGACCACGCTCTTACTTGACAGACTGTAATTATTAATTATTGTAAAAATACACAGTTGTATTTTAACTACAAATTTTATAGTTTTATAACCTTTTATGAAACAACACGTATAAAAATCTTGCGCTACGTTTGTTTGCTTAAAACTTTTTTTTTTTTATTTCCACTACCTCAGACTTATATTTAACCAAATAATTGTGTAGGATACCTACTGATCAAGTATTTTAATAATAAAAAAAAAAGATTGTGCATTTCGAAAATTTATATTTTAATTTAATTGATTAAAGTGTAAACGGTACACATAATAAGATTGAAATATGGATTTACCACAACGATATACAATATTTAAGTTCTAGGTTTATATTATAATTTTTTTGTTCTAGATGATAGAAAAACAATAATCGATATTTATTTAATTTAAAATATAACGTGTAAAATTTAAAAATTATCGCAATATTATATCTTTAAAAATTCTATTATTATATTATCGTACACAATAATTCATAAGTCTTGTTAATATTGCAAATAATTTTAAATTTATTGCTAATAGTCTTAATATTGTAGATAAAATTTCATTCTTTTTTTGTATTAAATCAAAATTTTGCTCTAAATGCGATTAAACTATATGAAATAGCATCAAAAAATTGTTTAAACTATTATAAGTAAATTGTAAAAATTTTGGAGAAAACAAGCTTCCTCTCTCTCTTGCACTCTCGCGACCACGACGGAGGAGGATCTCTGAAAAAGGCCCACACCCTCGGACCAAGCCCGAATTTTCCGGAAAAGCTATTGATGCGGAGCAACTCTCCCCCAATATGCATATATACCGCCGACGCGCAAAGTACGCTGCAGTCAACCACCATCAGCTGAGAAGCATCGACTTCGCCATTCGCACGGACTGACGACAAAGAGTTAGAGACGTTAGAGACTTGGAGTACGTCGCTGGATCAAAACGAACCGACTGCGCCCCGGACCGAAGGACATTGTAAGACCCCAGCAGGCAGAGCCCGATCCGGATCACCACGAGCCGACCGCACCCCAGCACAGCACCAAGCTAACTCGCCAAGTCATCGAGAAAAAGAGAGTGAGAGAGAGAGAGAGTAGCGACCTTTCTTCACGAATAAATAGTAAGACAAATATTAAATTCTTTATTTCCAACAGTAAACTCGACTACCATTTCTTTATCTTATTTCCTCCGAAAAATCGCTGGACTAAACATAAAGTGTCCTTCGACTTTTTACCCTCATTAAACGTTGTTAGGTCCTATACCGAGAGTAGACAAGCCTGTAGTGGCTTGCCGCTTTCTCAATCCCGAATTACACACCTATTCTTAATAAAAATTAATTCATTCTCACTCGGTGATTCCTTCGGTCGCCCCAAGTTCATGAGCTTCAGTGCTCAGGCTTAAAATAGGCCAAAAACTGTGGAGAAATTGAATGCTCCGACATTACAATCCGCTGACATAATTATTGCAAAATTTTAATTTTTATTATATACATATATATATATATATATATATATATATATATATATATATATACTAGGTTGTTCAAAAAGTTTTGAAAGCGGAAATGAAGATACTTTTTTTTGTTGGTGAAATCACTTTTATTGCTCAGCATAATCTCCCATAAGTTCAATACACTTGGTCCAACGGTCTTCCAACTTGTTTATCCCATCATGGAAGTGACTTTCTGCAAGGCCTGCAAAATACTCCTCTACGACGGCTATAACCTCTTCGTTTGATGAAAAATGCTTCCCACGAAGGAATTTCTTGAGCTGTGGAAACAGCCAGAAGTCAGAGGGAGCTAAATCAGGCGAATAAGGTGGATGCTGCAACAATTCGTACTTTAATTCGGTTATTTTAGTGATGGTTTTTTGAGCTGTGTGAGCGGGTGCATTGTCTTGATGAAAAATGATTTTTTTCTTGTGCAAACCGGGTCTTTTTTCACCAATTTTTTCATCCAATTGGTCCAAAAGGTTACAATAATATTCAGAATTTATTGTTTTGCCAGTTTGGAGATAATCCACCAACAAAATCCCTTTTGCATCCCAAAAAACTGACGCTTACACCTTCTTCGCCGATTTCTGGACACGAACTCGCTTCGGTGCCGAAGTGCCTGGTTGAAACCACTCTTTAGCCTCTTGTTTTGATTCAGGGTCATGATGGTAGACCCAAGTCTCATCCATAGTGATCAATCGACGCAAAAAATCCTTTTTATCCTTTCGAAAACGCTCCAAATGTTGCTCAGATAGTTGCATTCGAACGTGTTTTTGTTCCATTGTGAGCGAATGCGGCACCCATTGTGCACAGACCTTTCTAAAACCTAAAACTTCATTTAAAATATGACTCACACTGCCTAATGAGATGTCTAGGGCCTCTGCTAAATCTCTCTCGGTCAATCGACGATTTTTCAAAACCATATCCTGTACTTTTGCTATGAATACTGGTGTTGATGCACTTTTTGGACGTCCTGAGCGTGGATCGTCTTCAACGCTTTTTCGACCACGTCTAAACTATAAAACCCATCGATGCACAGTTGAAAATGAAGGAGCAAATTCTTTTAACACTTTCACCATTTTTGTATGAATTTCCGTTGCTGATGAACCTTCCAAAACAAAGAATTTTATCACTGCACGATATTCGGTTTTTCCCATTGTAAAAAAAATACACTGACACGTCAACTTCAAATGGCTTGTAAACAAACAATGAATTGACAGAGTGGAATTTGGGTATGTTTATATGAAAGATAAAATATTAAAATGGCGTAAAAATTTTGGTTCTTCTACTGCTCTATAGATGTCGCTTTCAAAACTTTTTGAACAACCTAGTATATATATATATATATATATATATATATAAGTTTCAAATTTGGGAAACTTAGGGTTTGTATGAGAGTCTGAGTTTAAATAAATCGACTCGAGTTGTTGCAGTAAAATAACTGTAATTATATATTATTTAAGGTTACATATTAACACTATTTACATTATTGATAACATATCGATTAACACAATACCTGAAACAACAACAAGTTGGATTTAACCAAGTGTTCGATTAACAATAGTAATTGTGAAGCAAAAAGTAATAACAATTTATGATCACGCAAAATGTGGCTGCCTAGCGTGGCTGCCTAGCGACGTCTGTCTAGCGACGTCTGTCTCCCTGACCGCAACCGATGCGAAGTTTGTAATGAACGTCACTCAACCGTCTGGCCGAAGGTAACTTGACCGAACGGGCAGGCGGCAAAGTTTGAAAAGAGGTTTCAAATTTACACCCCCCCCCCCCCCCTCAAGAACGAAGAAGGAATTTCGGATTAATGGAAAGGGATGAGTTTGCTTGCGTGAAAAAGGTTTGATCCTTTTTTCCTGAGACCGCTATCGACCTCATATATTACCTCAGAAATTTTCTTTTTTATTCTGAATGGCCCTTCTCTGATTGGATCCGTTTTTTTCCTGTTCAATTTGTTTCCGTTGTTTATGTAAATGAGATCATTTTCGTTGTATTCATGTTTGTTTGTTTTCTCGTCGTAATACCTCTTGTTTTGCTCGTGAATCTTTTTCGATTGCTCGAATGCTTTTCTTCTATTTTCATCTAAGTTTTCGACATTGTTCTCGTTTAGTTCATCAGGTAGTATTGATTCTTCTTTTCCAGTTAGTAGGTAAGAGGGTGTAAAACCAGTGGAACTGTGTATAGTATTATTATATTCATGCACGCATTCTTGTGCAACAGCTGGCCAGGAGCGTGTTTTGTTCTCGTAGATTTTACATCGTATTCTGTTGACTAGTGTTTGATTTGTCCTTTCATTTAATCCGTTTGAAAAGGCACAATCTACTGCTGTAAAGATGAGTCTTATATTTTCTGATTTTAAGTATTTTTTGAAATCATTCGAATTGATACCTGCGTATTGATCAGATATAAGCGTGTCGATCTTGTTAGTATTTTTTGTTGATTTAACTAGTTTAATAAAATTGTCGGCTGTTTGGGTTGACGATGTTGTGATAAATGCGTATCTTGTGAAGTGATCTGTTACTAAATGCAGATATTTTTTTGTGCTTTTGTTTCCCGCAAAACCACCGACTGTGTCCAATGAGACTATTTCAAATGGCTTTGAGGCTGGACCCAGCTGGGATAACGGAACCTTGTAGTTTGCAATTCTAGTTTTATTCTTGATACATGTTTCACAGGCACGACAAAATATTTTTATGTGTTTGTGCATATTTTTAAAATAAAATTTTGTTGTTATTGTCAAGATCATTTGTTTTACTCCCACATGACCTCGTATTTCATGAACTTTTTTTATTAGTTGTTTACCAAATGCTTCAGATAACCAAATTTTCTCTTTATTGTTTAGTGATCTGTAGATGATACCGTTCTTCTTTTCACATTTGTTATCTAAATGGAAATTTTTTTGATCATTGATTATTTCGTTTATTTCCAGAAAGTTCACGATTTTTACTGCTGAGCTTTCGAAGTTATCTTCTTCTTCTTCTAGGACAGGGTTGCGAGATAAGCAATCCGCTTCCAAGTTTTCTTTACCTGGGTTGTAAAGGATTTCACAGTTGAATTGTGAGATGTAAGTAAGGATTTTTCTTAGTTCTGGATCGTTACAATTGTTTATTTTAAAGTCCTCTAAGGGTTTGTGATCGGTGAAAACGGTGAATTTTTGACCAATTAAATAGTACTGCCAATACAATATTGCTTCTTTTATTGCGAGACATTCGATAAATATTGCTTTTTTTTCTTTTTGTGTATTGTTCAATCTGCGTGAGAAATAGAATACTGGTTTTAGTTTTTCATCTTCCTGACGTTGTTTTAACACTGCACCGACTCCTTGAATGCTCGCGTCCGTAAAGATGTAGGTTGGTAACGCTGGATCAAAGGTCGAAAGTATTGGTTCCGAACACAAGTGTTCTTTTACCGCCTCGAAATTTTCTTGACATGATGGAGACCAATCAAACTGCACATTTTTCCGGAGCAAGTTATGAAAAGGTTCCAGTACGATACTTGAGTTCGGAATATATTGGAGGTAGAAATTTAATTTTCCCAAGAATTGTCTGATATTTTTTCTTGTTTGTGGAACAGGGAAATTTTTGATTGCGACTACGTTGTCATTTAGAGGTTTAATACTGTTGTACCCTATTTTATGTCCTAAATATGACACTTCACGTTTTGCAAAAATACATTTTGCGAGATTTAATTTGAAACCGTAGGAGCGCAATGTTTTTAGTACCAGTTCAGTATGCTGCATATGATCCTTATAATTATTTGAATATATTAGGATATCATCTATGTAATTTGCAGTGAATGAATCCAAGCTATTTTTCCTTAAAATACTTGATAATGTCCTTTGGAAAATTGCTGGAGCGGATTTTAAACCGAAAGGTAAACAGTTCCACTGCCAGTGCCCGTGGTGAGTTACAAAAGCAGTTTTATATTTATCCTTGTCGCAAAGTGGGATCGACCAAAACGCCGAATTCATGTCCAACTTTGTGAAGTAATTGCAATTTCTTGCACGCAATTTTAGCTCATCAATGCGTGGAAAAGGGTGACTTTCTGGCACGACTATTTTATTAAGTTCTCGATAATCAATACATAATCGGGATCTTTTATTTTCGTCTTTTTTAAAAGCCAATGTAACCGGAGAAGCGTACGGACTACTCGATTCTTCAATCAGACCCGATTTCAATAATTCTTTAATTTGTTTTTCTATTTCTGCTTTGTCTTGCAGAGAACATCCGTAAGGTCTTTTTGCTACATATTTGTTTTCAGTGAGTCTTATTGCGGCTTCATAATCGTTGACTTTACCAATATCGAATTTTTCTTTGGCAAAGACATCTTTATAAATACTCAAGATTTCTTTTAGTACAAGATCAGACTTAATTTCGTCAATCTCATTATTTTTACATTCAAAATTTCCTTTTACAATATTTATCTCGGCTGCTTTTTCCAAATTTTGACTTATTTTTAGGTTATCGTCTTGGCATAACCTAAATTTTTTTATGCAGTCTAGACCTAATAAGACATCATCTTTAAATGATTTACTTTTGATGATGAAAAACAGACAGTCTTCTTTTATATTGAAAATAGTAACTGGTAGGACGACACTTCCTTCAGTATTTGAGTTGCCCGAAATTGTTTTCAATTGTTTATTCCCACTTATTTTTTTATTTACACACAATTTTCTCCAATAGTTGTAATTTATCAATGATTAAGTTCATCAATGAGACATTAGCTCCGGAATCGTAGAGACCGATGGCTGGACTATCATTGATTAGAATTTTTAGTTTTATAAGTGGGATCGTTATTAGTTTTTTGGATTTTCAAGGAGAGAAATTGCATCTTGCGCTTCGATATTATTTGCGACTTTGATTTTATTGTTTTTGTTTTTGCTCTGGTGTGCTATTTTCGCACGACATACTTCTTCCGAGTGACGTCTGCCTGGAAAGCCCATTTTATCGCAGTACCCACAGGTTTTTTGTTCATTTAAATTTTCATTAAAGATTTTATTACTCTTTTTCTGAACTTCATCCGGCTTTTTTACAGAATTCAAAGCGGCTTTGTTTCTGGAAGGATCTATTTGCCTAAGCTTCGACATTAAATCGTCAACTTTGGTCAAGTCTTTTCGTTCTAAACGCGTTTTTATATAATTAGGAAGATCTATTACGATTAAATTTATTTGTGATCTTACCGATAAATCAGGATCAACATCCATCAAAAGATTCCTTTTCTTTAATGCATAATCTAAAACCGAACCGCCCAAATATTTATAAGTGTATGCGAAGGTGATTTCTGACCACGACTTTGAACCGAACGTGTCAACAAAAGAAGCTTTCCAAAATTCCCACGCGTGCGAGAGTTTATTTATTTTTAAAAACACCGCGTACCACTCCAGTGCGACATTCTCTAAACACAAACGCAATATTTCAGAATATTTCTCCTCTTGTACACCGAGTCTTTCACATTCTTGTTCGAAAGTATTTAACCATGATTCCGCGTCCACATCATTCCCGTCAAATTTATTCAGCACGAAATTTTTTGCAATGGAATGCATTGATTTTTCGGCGGGTGGGATGGGAGGTGAAGGAGAGTGAAGAGATGTAGATTTGAAAACCTCTAAATAGAACTCATTAAAAACTACGTTACCCTCCTCGTCCAGGTATTCCTCCAGCAGCTCGCCTTCCTTCAAGGTTATATTGACCTTTCGATATTTGTTGCGAGTAGTCAAGCTCTTGACTACCTGCTTTGTAATTTTATGCTCGAAAAGTTTTAAATGGTGTGTGCGTGTTTGTTGATCAAGAGGAAATTGGTATGCTTCGGGACGTCCCTCAAGTTGAATAGTTTTAACCTTGACTACGGTCGTCTTTGAGTCGACAGCTTCAGAAACGAAATGAAATGTAGCCTTTACTTCCATGATGCAGTTCCTTAATTGTTGTTTTATAAGTTTCAAATTTGGGAAACTTAGGGTTTGTATGAGAGTCTGAGTTTGAATAAATCGACTCGAGTTGTTGCAGTAAAATAACTGTAATTAAATATTATTTAAGGTTACATATTAACACTATTTACATTATTGATAACATATCGATTAACACAATACCTGAAACAACAACAAGTTGGATTTAACCAAGTGTTTGATTAACAATAGTAATTGTGAAGCAAAAAGTAATAACAATTTATGATCACGCAAAATGTGGCTGCCTAGCGTGGCTGCCTAGCGACGTCTGTCTAGCGACGTCTGTCTCCCTGACCGCAACCGATGCGAAGTTTGTAATGAACGTCACTCAACCGTCTGGCCGAAGGTAACTTGACCGAACGGGCAGGCGGCAAAGTTTGAAAAGAGGTTTCAAATTTACATATATATATATATATATATTTTGCAATAGCAGTGGAAAAAACACCTCCCTTTTTATTTTTGTTTACTATAATTTTTTTTTTGTAGATAAATGAATAATTCTGCTACGAGATAAAGCCACAGTCATTCTGAATCAAAAACAATTTAATTTTTCTGTTTCAGTTGATTCGTCTTCACGATTTTATCAACAATGCACACCTACCTGTTATTTGAAAAGTCCTGTGTAACTGTTTTCATACATAAAACGTATTCAAAATGAATCAACAAAAATGATTTTTATAATTGAAGACTGTTTTCATAAGCTTTGTAAGTTTTAAATCAATAAATATAATTGTATTCTTAAAAATAATTCTTAAAAATTGCGTTTTTTCTATGCATCCAAGGTAGAGTTATCTCATAAGCTAAGAGAAAGTTGTTAAAGTTAGAATTAGCAGGTGTTTATTTTACGTGCAGGACTCTCCCTCGCACGCGAGCACTGCGGCAGCCGCAGCTATCCTTCGACGCGGCTTCGAGTGCCGATGGACGTTAGCCGTCGTGCAATGGCACTCTCGTGCAGTGCCGATCCGTATACAACGCAGGATCCTCCTCGGATCCTACTGTCTATCACGTGTGAGGGGCCTTATCCTAAGTCCCCGCTGCTGCTTCCACCGGGCTCGGCTACTCAGTTTACGTGCCAACAGTAGGTTGGCACTCTCGCGGAGGTGGCGGTATTTGGGACAGGAATGTTAGGAAGGGAAACAGGGTTAAATGTGGGTACGTAATAATGCGCACCCGTTTTGCGCTAAGACTTTATTATTGCAACAAATTTTTTAATTTGTTGCAATAATAAAGACGGGGCATGCACTGCGTATGAGCGCCGTCCACTCGCCTTGCTATATTCACGCAGCAGGGCGTGTGTACCAACCCTAATACTCGCGGGCTGGTTTCAGGCGTGTGCGCCGGCCTTTACTTTTGGCGGGCTGGCTGACGGTTGGACGCGGCCTTTCGCGGCTAATCGTGAGACTACGTACGTGTAGTCTCTCACACGCTTACACACACACACACACACACACACACACACACACACACACACCTACGCACACACACACCTACGCACACACACAAACATGCACACACACACACACAAACACACACACGCGCGCGCGCACACACACATACGCAGACACGCAAGCACACACACGCACACACACGTACACACGCACACACGCACACATACACACACTCAACTACTATATGTATGTATGAATAAGAGCTAACCTTCCATTTACCGCTCGAACAAATAATACAATAATTAAACGCGACCGCGCGTGTATAATAAATCGCGAACGAATATAAATCTAACTAAAAAAAAGTGGCCACTTACTTCTATTATATCGCTCAATCTCTCTTTCGCTTGAACAAACTCGTTGTAGCGTCGTCTATCTCGCGGCTCTCTGTTGGCGTACGCCGTTACTGCTTGGCGAGCAAGAAGGGAAGAAGGATCCCCTCTTGTTCATCTTGCGTCGCGTCTCTCGCTTTTTCTCGCGCAGCGCTATCGATTACTTGATTGATGGCAAGTAGTCACGCCGCAAACTCTACCTCACACCGCACGGCAGGTGACCTAAACTTGACGGGCCACCTATCACAACACTCTTCATTATTTTTTAGATAACTAAAAAATAATTTTTATTTAGGCATTTTGTTTATTGTTTTTATTTAAAAATGACTTCATTTGAATTTATTTTATTAATTGACATAAGCCTACATTTATATTATATCAGGAATGACATTATTTACTTAAAGAAGTATTGGGTTGTTCGATAATTAATGTCGTTTATTTCATGTTTTTCAAAGTGAATTTATTTATATTAACAACAAACATTAATCAATGATATATTGACCGTTTTGTTGGATAACTTTTTCCATCTTGCGGTAAGTTGAAAAATTCCATGTTCGAAGAAGCCTTGGTTTTTAGAAGCGAAGATCTGGTCCAACTCATTTTTGACAGCCTGATCGGAATCGAAAGTTTTACCATTCAAATGGTTTTTAAAGGAGCGAAACAAATGATAGTCTGATGGTGCTAAGTCAGAGCTATAGGGTGGATGTGGCATCAGTTCCCAATTGAGCTCCATTAATTTTTGACGGGTTGTCAAAGAGGTGTGAGGTCTGGCGTTATCATGATGGAACATGACACTTTCACGATTGGCCAGTTTAGGGCGTTTTTTCTTGATGGCTTCGTTCAATTTCGATAGTTGACGACAGTAGACATTCGTATCAATAGTTTGGTTTTTTTGGAAGCAGCTCAAAGTAGACTACACCCTTGTAATCCCACCACATGGTAAGCATAATCTTCTTTTTTTTGTACACAATCCATGTTTCATCACCCGTTATGATTCTTTTTAGAAATGGGTCGTTTTCGTTACGATTCAGCAAAGAGTCGCATATGTTAATGCGTTTGGTGAGGTGGATTTCCTTTAATGCGTGAGGAACCCAAACATCCGGTTTGTTTACGTAATCAAGCTGTTGTAAGTGCAAGTAAACGGTTGAATTCGATATGCCGAGCTTCTTTGCTATCTCTCGAGTTGTCATATGCCAGTTAGTTTCGATTAACGCCTTTATTTTGTCGTCACCTGTAGCGGTTAGACGACCAGCATGTGGTGCATCTTGCACATTAAAATTTCCAGAACGAAAGCGAGCAAACCAACGCTGACACTGGCGTTCAGTAAGGCAGTCCTCACCATAAACTTCACACAATATCTTCCGAGCTTGCACCGCGTTTTTGCCCTTTCGGAAGTAAAAGAATAAAATATGCCGATGATGCTCACTTTGATTGTCCATTTTCAACTTAATTTTTAACTAACTTGTTATTTACTAATGACGCTTTTTTTTGTTTTTGACAGGAGATAGTGTACAGTCTAACCTTTATAATAGTATACATTCTGTCAAAAAAGTACCGGGAATTGTGGATTTAAATCTGGCGGGGTAATTTAGGCAGGTAAATTCATATTTTTCTAGGTTGGTACAACTGTCCTTAATGACTATGCCAAGTTTGAGCGGAATCTGTCAACGAGTCTGTTACAGTAGCTGGTTAAGTCAGTCGATGCCAATAGTGCGAGCCGATTTTTTACAATGGGTGATTACGTTGGACAAAGAATTTGTCTAAAATTTTGTGTTGCGAATGAAATTTCGTATGTCGATGCATTGAAAATGTTGCAAAAGGCTTTTGGTGATAAAGCACTATCAAAAACCCGTGCGTATGAGTGGTACAAAGCCTTCAAGGAGGATCGCGAAGTCGTCGAAGACTTGCCTCGTTCCGGATGCCCATCGACGGCTTTGACCGCAGATAACGTCGATAAAATTAAGGAAATGGTACTTAAAAACCGTCATACCAGCTTGAGAGAGATAGCACATGAACTTGAGATATCCCATGAGTCCACACGTACGATTTTAATTGATATTTTGGGCATGAGAAAGGTGGCCGCAAGACTCGTTCCAAAAGAGCTTAATTTTCTTCAAAAACGCTATCGCGAACAGGTCGTTTCGGACATGCTGGATCGCGCCAATTCCGATTCCGCATTCATGGAATGCATCAGAACTGGTGACGAAACGTGGGTGTACAAGAAAACGAGCCGAAACCGAAAAAACCACGCCAAAGCCGCTCAAAAGTGAAGGTGATGCTCATTATTTTCTTCGATATCCGTGGCGTGGTGGACTACGAATTCGTTCAAGAGGGTCAGACGGTAAACAAAGAGTATTACCTAGACGTTATGAAACGTTTGCGTGAGCTTATCCGTAAGAAGCGGCCAAATTTGTGGGCGAACAACTCGTGGGTTTTGCACGACGATAACGCGCCGTCTCACCGAGCTACGATTGTGACCGACTTTCTCGCCAAAAACTCAACAAACACGCTTGAACAACCACCGTATTCGCCGGATTTGGCTCTCTGTGACTTCTTCCTCTTCCCAAAACTTGAATTGCCGCTTGGTGGCACCCGTTTTCAGTCGATTGAAGCCATAAAACAGAATTCGGCGCGCGAGCTGAAGGCCGTCCCGGAAAGCGCCTATAAAAAATGTTTCGATGATTGGAAGTGCCGTTGGTATAGATGTATCGGAGCAAATGGAGTCTATTTTGAAGGCGACCAATAAATTTTAATTATTAAACGTAAAAATGATGTTTCAATTTAAAATTCCTGGTCTTTTTTTGACAGACAATATAATAATATACTCCACGCAACCGCTGCTATATAAAATATGCAGTTCACGCCATCTATGAGAAGAAAGCGACATTAATTATCGAATTTTACGTGTGGGGAAACACGCACGTGGTGAAATTTTAATTTTTTATTTTATTGCGGGATCCGCCAACTTGTCCCGTACAGGCCTACCCGCGCATTGCGAACCGAAAGGATTCCTGTTGCCTCTGATAGCATACATTGGGAAAATGGGCTGCCTCTGCCCCATTGGTAGGTAATTAATAGATCATTTTGAGAAAAAGTTGAAACCTTACCTTTAGAAGATGGAAACCCTGACCTTTTCCTGTTGCCTCGAAATAGCCGTAAGAAGTAGGGGTTGAAAAATAAACTTTGACACTACTGTTCCTTTTTATTTTCTTAATACCTTTATTCTAATTCACTATTTTAAGTAACCACTAATCACACGCTACACACCACGGCACACAGCAGAAACCGGGATGATAGAGCGAGTAAATAGAAGAATAATGAGTTATTCAAATTATTACAATATAGCAAGCTATTCGAAAAGTTATAATAAATTTCCCCAAAATGGTAAAATAATAAATTGTTTAAGTAATAACCGGCTCTAAGCACTAAGATATTAAAATAATTCAACCTATTAAAAATCAAAACAAGATAATCACCGTACCACGGCAATTAAAGTACTGCCTATTCCCTGGTCACTACTGTCAACACCTCGCGGCCCATTGGTACTCATATTTAAAGACCTTGAGGTGAAGGCATCGTAGGAATTTTCGCTTATTCGTTTTCAGCGCGAGCCTCGGTGGACTCCCGAGCCTCCCCCGCGCCTCCCAACTAAAATGAAACTTTAGATATTTTATCTGTTCAAATGTGTGTGAGGCGAGTTGAGCAACACGACTCTCTATAGGTGTGTGGGAAAAATATTTAACTATCAGAATAAGTTTATTTTCCATATCTCCTGGGTTTTTTTCACAGAAGTCAATTTGCAGCGTGAGTGCAAGTATCACCCACCTTTATTCTAACACTCTGTTGTACAGAGTTCGTCGAACTGCGCGCTCAGCATTTTCACACATTGAACGTATACATTTATACGTTGCAATTGTAGTTCGTTGATCTCCTTGATTTTAATTATAATTTAATTGATTTTTTTCTTTTTTATAAGTTTTTAATTTAATTTAATTATTAAAATTTCGCCACGTAACATCGAACAACCTAATATAATTTCTTCTGAAGTATTATTATAGTCTTAAAATAATTAAAATATAATCTAAATTTAAGTACTTCTTTGTTACACCAATAAAAAAAAAGTTTATTTCAAGAAAATCTTTTCTCTTTTTGAAACTTGGTTTTAATTAATTTTAATAGGTTACCTCAGGAAAATGACGTTCTTGACTCGAGCCATTTTGAAATGAAGAAAGAGAAATTGTATGATAAAATTTCAAACTCCTGTGGAGTTTCACGTCAGAACCAAATGTATTAATATACTAATAAAATAAAAAAAATTTGTATAATTTCGCGTCAATTACATTTTTTAAGACCTTAGCCGTTTTAGATATAAGCGTTATTGACCTATTATTAGTTACATACGCGATAATATCTGACATAAAAATACGTATAGCTTGTAAAAATGTAGTAGGCTATACTTCTTAACAGGTGCACATATTAAAAATCTTCACTAAAATAAGACATATGTACTGGCTAAGATTTTATAGAATTTTTTAACAAACATGATCATTACTTCCTTATAACTGTTTTTTAAGTTATTAATCAGTTTTCAATTTACAACAAACTTACAGGGATAAGAAAAATAGATACGCCATTTCTTTTTAGAGTATTTGCTTTGAGTATTACTTTTTGCTGCTACCAAGTTATTATTATTATCTTTCTGCAAATTGTATCATTTGATCATCATTTAATTACATAATTTTTTAAGATTCTCGTAACAGTTTTCAACTCTTCTAATTACAACATTATTTGTAGTTTTAACTAATTTTTGTAAAGTTTCATTGTACATTATCAAGAGGCACGCCAGCGCCTCGTTGGCAAGTAGCAGTATATATATATATATACTAACTAGACTGGAATATCTCATCATCTCTTTATATGTATATATAAAGTGTAGTTTATATGTATACTAACTACACTAAAATAAAAATATATAGTATATTTGTAATAAATGTGTGTATATATATTATACATACATACTATATTTTAAAATAATTTTAAACGAAGCTAGTTGTGTATATATATATACTATACTATTTTAGAGGTTATTTGTGTATTGATTTGATTTATATATACCATTTTAGAGGTTATATTTTTTAACGATTTTAAAGAACCTATATATATATATATATATATATATATAACACATCGTTCAATAAGTCCCGAGACTAACCCAGAGATGATGCTAGAAGTACCAAACTGGCCACGTTTCCATAGAGTGCGAACCTTTACATAAAACGTGTAAAAATTTCACGTCGATCAGATCACAGACAGCAGAGTTATCGAGGTTAGAGTTAAGTCACTCTATAATTTGTTTGAAAAATGGAAAAAAGCGAGTTTCGCGTGTTGATAAAACATTGTTTTTTAATAGGTAAAAACACCGTAGAAGCCCAGCAATGGCTTGAAAAACATTATCCGGACTCCTCTTCATCCAAACCAACGATTTGTCGTTGGTATGCTGAGTTTAAACGTGGTCGTACGGACACAAACGATGCGGAACGTTCGGGTAGGCCATTGGAAGCCGTTACACAGGAAAATGTGAGTAAAGTGTTAAAAATTGTAATGAAAAATCGCAAAGTGAAGGTCCGTGAGATTGCAGAAATGACACAGATATCATCTGAAAGCGTATTTACAATCCTTCATAAAAAATTGAGCATGAAAAAGGTTTTTTCCAAGTGGGTGCCGCGATTGCTTTCAGTGGAACAAAAACAGCAACGAGCAAACAATGGCAAAATTGAACGTATTGGGCTTTAATTTGCTTCCCCACCCCCCGTATTCGCCAGATTTAGCCCCCAGCGACTACTGGCTCTTTGCTGATCTCAAAAAAATGCTCCAGGGAAAAAAATTTGGCTCGAATGAGGAGGTCATTGCCGAAACTGAAGCCTATTTTGAAGCAAAGGATAAATCCTTCTATAAACATGGTATAGAAATGTTGGAAGATCATCCATCCTCTTTCACTTAATTCCTGTAGTAATAGTGCACCTTCCTTATTAATTACTTTGTCCTTTGATTTTCTTGTGTATCTTTCTTTAACCTTACTTTGAATTATCCCCTACTCTATACCAGTTCTCGCATTAAAATCTCCACCAATCATCAAATATCCTTCCTCTTTTTCTTTTACACTTTCGTTCAAACTCCGCAATGTTTTTTCAATATCTCTACTATATGCAGTTACTACTTTCCATACTTCATTATTTGATTTTAATCTCCTCATAGCTATATTTTTTTTACCACTTTTTCCCTCCATTTCTTTTAATTCTTTTCTTATTCCCGTTATAATTCTCCCCATCACACGACCTTTCACTTTTTCTCTCGTTGCTGGATCGCATTTCCAATTAAATTCCTTAGGTAAATATTGGGTGTACAACTTTGCTTCCGCCATTTTTTTCCGGAATTCGAGAATTTATTGTAAAAAACTGGTTATACATTTATGATTCAAAGTATTGTCCATCGCTGGCCACTACTTTCTCCCATCTTTCGGGTAGCATACAAATCCCGCGTTGAAAAAACTGGTCATCTTTTGAATCGATCTACGAATCGATCCAATTTTCTACTTCTTCATAAGACCGGAAGTGCTGGTCAGCCAGGCCGTGTGCCATTGATCGAAACAAGTGATAGCCCGAGGGAGCGAAGTCTGGAGAATACGGCGGGTGGGGTAGGACTTTTCGTTTCAAAGTTTCCAAGTATGTCTTGACCACTTTCGCAACATGAGGTCGAGCATTGTCATGCTGTAAAATCACTTTATCATGTCTTTCGTTGTATTGCGGCCGTTTGTCTTTCAATGCTCGGCTCAAACGCATTAATTGCGTTCGATAACGATCGCCTGTGATTGTTTCAGTCGGTTTTAACAACTCATAATACACTACGACGAGCTGGTCCCACCAAATACTGAGCATGACCTTGGAACCGTGAATATTCGGTTTGGCCGTCGACGTGGAAGCATGGCCGGGATATCCCCATGATTTCCTGCGCTTGGGATTATCGTAATGAACCCATTTTTCGTCTCCAATCACAATGCGATGCAGAAATCCCTGCAGTCTTTGCCTTGCAAGCAGCTGTTCACAAACACACAAACGCCGTTCAACATCTCTCGGGTTTAACTCGCACGGCACCCAATTTCCTTCTTTCTGAATCATTCCCATGACTCTCAGGCGTTTCGAAATGGCTTGTTGCGTCACTCCCAATGATCCTGCCAATTCTTGTTGCGTTTGACACGAGTCTTGATCAAGTAATGCCTCCAATTCTGCATCTTCGAAAACCTTCTTTCTTGCACCGCCATGCTAGTCTTCGACGTTAAAATCGCCGTTCTTGAAGCGTTGAAACCACTCTCGGCACGTTCTTTTACTAATAGCGGCCTCACCATAGGTATTTGAGAGCATTCGATGAGCCTCAGTCGCAGATTTCTTCATATTAAAGCAGAAAATTAAAACCTGCTGCAAATGACGAGAATTTGGCTCGTAAGCTGACATGTTTAATCGAAAATAACTTTATGATGCAGACACAAATTGACTAATATTTCGATGGCGTTGTGTTTACAAATACCTAAGCATATTGTATGACATCTATGATCTATTTATTTCAACTACCACTTACCGCTACAGCCATCTATTGCAAAACGGCGGAAGCAAAGTTGTACACCCAATACATTTTTATTTTATTCCACTCTCTTTCTTCTAACCATGTTTTAGTTAGCCTAATTATGTCAAAGTTGCTTAAAAATTTCCATACTTCATTACTTTTGTTTTTCACTTCAGCAATGTTCCAATAACATACTTTAAGCTCATTCTGTACACCTTCATTTAATCCGATCTTAGCCGAAAGTCCTCTTCACTAGTTCCCTCTTTCTCTTGCATTTCTTGTAAACCGTTATTTAATTCACTCCATTTTAACCACCTATTGTTTAATTGTAATTTCATATATCCTACTTTAACTATGCACCCTTTTTGCCTTTTTCTCTTCGCTATTTTCCTTATTTTTCTTTGTATCTCTCTTTAATTTATTTTATCATAGAATACAACTCAAAAATAAATTCATAATATAAAATACATTGCAAGTATTTGCATGTATTTAATTTATAAAAATTATGTTTCTTTTATATTTATAAATTTGTATCAACACAAATATAAATTAAATTTTTTTATCAACAACACAAATATAAATCAAATCTTTCAATTAACAACACAAATATAAATTCAATTTTATCAATATTTTTATCATAAATTAATATAATATTATTTTGTACATGAAATTACAAAACAATTTGTACATGATTATTATCTATTACTTTAAATTCAACTTATTTTTATCATAAAATTTATATCAAAATTATATTTCTTTAAATTTAACTTATTTCTATAAAGTTTTTACACAAACATTTTGTAAAATATAAAAATGATAAGATTATAAAAAAAACAATGGCCAAAAGTTTCTCGAAATATTTACATTCTTTTGTTAGAACAAACGTTAATTTGATAACATTCTACAAAATTTTACAACTTTTTAAAACTTTATTTTCTTTTATCTATACAACTAATGCATCACATAGTGCAATCATTCTTCACAGATTACTTTCATAATAAATCTAATATAATATTTTATAATTTTACATACATGTATATTCTTTTCTATATACATATATAAATGTATATTCTACCTAATTTATGAAATCTAAATACAACCTTTTAAATAAAAAGAATATTATGGTAAGTATTGGTTGTCGTTTAAACATATTTTTCTGTGCTCTCTACATGTATTATCAATTTATCGAATATTAGTATGGCACCTGTAAGTAACTTATCAAAAAGAATATTTAAAATCAGTATTTTTGACTCTCGAAAGTTGTGATATCAAATGATATTGCTAAGTATTTTATTTTTTATCAACACATTTTTTTTAATGATAGCTGATCATCAATGTTGTTATATATAATATGCTAATGCATATCTACATGTAAATACAACAATCTTTTAAATACAAAAAAATAATCGTTTTCGTTGTTATTAAAAAATATGAAAAAATATGATTAATAATTAATTTTCATACACATAGTTTTAAATTTTCTTTAATTTTAAAATATTTTAGACTAAAGAAAGCAATACAGTCTGTCAAGTAAGAGCGTGGTCGTGTTAATTTATAAAAAAATTTATTTGATGAAACTTTCATATTTATATATACATTGTACACATTACAAACAATGATGCAATTAAGTCAATAATGTGTCCAGTCACCACCGGCGTCAATAATTGCCTGGCATCTCCGAGGCATGCTTTCTACTAATTTGACGGCGTATTCTAGTGGCAAGGATCTCCAGATCCGACGAATTTCGTAAGACAACTGCTTCAAAGTGTATGTGCGTCTTCCACGAAGCTTCCGTTTAATATATGCCCACACATTTTCAATAGGGTTTGCATCGGGCGACTGCGATGGCCAATCCAATGTAACGATGCCAGATTGAGTCTTCCACTGAGTACAGAGCTTGCTGCGGTGTTTAGGATCGTTGTCCTTCTGCAGAATCCAATCTTCATTTTTTGTGATGAACCATCGTTTGGCAGATGGCAGTAAAGCCTTTTTGTAGATTTTTATCATTTTCTCGGCATTTAGGTTGTCAGTAAAGAGGTGCAAAGTGCCGAATCCCTGCTTTGAGAAGCAGCTCCAAAGATGCACCTTTATTCCATGTTTTACGGTCCGCTGAACGAGCCTATTGGTGGAAGTTGACCAGGCTCGCGTGAGGACAGAACGTGACCATATAGAACATTCATCAGTAAAAATGACATTTTCAAAATCTCAATCAATATTCTCATGCGCCCAAGCGAGTCGCTTTGTCACATGTTTTTCAGTCAACAGAGGCTTCTTCATTGTGTTGCGCCATTTCAGATGATGAGTACGAAGATGGGTTTGGATAGTTTCGTAGGATATATCTAAACCTTTTGCCATTAATTTTGCTTGTCCTTACCGCAGTGTTAAAGCAGGATTCCGCGAAAACTGATTCACTATTCTTTTTTCATCTTTTTTGTTCACTTTTCCTATCGAGCCACGTTCTGGTAAATCATCGACATTTTCAGCCACTTTATATCGCTGTATCCACTTCTACACAAATGCCTTCGACTTTCTCATATATTTAGCAGCCGCTGATTGCGACATTTTGGGACCTTTCGGGTGGATGCAAAGGAACACAGCCTCGTAGCGCGACGCGTACTTAGCACTCATGGCATTTAACGTGATTCTCTTTTAAAAGATCAACGACAACTAAATCTTTGTTGACAATGCATTAAGGACAAAGCTTTTCTCTATTGGCTCGTGAAAGAATTAGAGCAAAATCTTTTATTACTTGTCGATGAAGTCGACCACGCTCTTACTTGACAGACTGTAAAATATAATAATATCGCTAAATCTCATCTTTCTTTTTATTAATGTATTTTTTGACCGCTACCTTGTCATCATTTACTTATCGGATAATTAAAAGGTCATTACACAAATTTCTACGCACGCAAGTTCTGAAATCTATTTAATGTTGTTAAGTATTTCAATATTTGTGTCGAACACATTTATTTTATAATTTTAGTTAATACTAAAAAAAATTATTTTATATTTTTTACAATTTTCTTTTGAAATGTTACTTTGAATTGAAATATCAAAGTATACAAAATATCAATGATGCGAAATGATTTTTTTTACTCTTGCAATTATTTAGTTTTTATTTCAATTCAATTCAATAATTTACATATAATTTCATATTGTTTTTGTACGATAGTAGGAAGTTGCTTTGAATGAAACCACTGAAATCAAATAATTCTTTTTACTATATTTTCCTATATCTTTTATGCTATATTCTTTTACAACTTATATATTTCATAAAAAGTTACTTGTGACATGTAATTAAAACCAAACTTGCCGGAAACTTGTAGAGTATATGGTGATGCTCTCAGTAATTTATGTTATCAACATATATTTTTAGATACTGTAATAGTTTGTCTATGTTTAAAATTAAACAAGTAGATGGTAATGCTCGTGGTAATTTACATAATCAAGATATATTTTTAGATACTGAAATAGTTTTTTTAGGTTATAGCTGAAACATGATTGGGTACGAATTACGAATAATAAGATTCCAAACTTTCAGCTATACTTTCTATGTATACAAGTACATTTACAATATACAAAAATGACATAGCATATGCTAATTTTTTTCTTAATAAATATTAAAGAAAAAATAAAAAATTAACATGATTCCATATCTTGTTGTATATTCGTATGATTTTAAATATATATATGTAATAAAAAATTATTAAAGTTTGTCAATAACAATTTTTTAACATTTGATAATTTTTCATTTGAAAAATAAAGCACTTCATAATTTAAATAGAAATAGAAAAATATAATTATTAAATAAAATGTTCATTTATTTTTTATGTTCTATATATTTTATTATTTATATTCTCCACCATTAAACTCTACAAGTGTCCGGCACGTATGGTTTTAATTACATGTCAGAAGTAACTTTTTATGAAATCTATAAGTTGTAAAAGAATATGGCATTAAAGATATAGGAAAATATAGTTAAAAGAATTATTTGATTTCAGTGGTTTCATTCAAAACAACTTCCTACTATCGTACAAAAACAATATGAAATTATATGTAAATTATTGAATTGAATTGAAATAAAAACTAAATAATTGCAAGAGTAAAAAGAATCATTTCGCATCATTGATATTTTGTATACTTTGATATTTCAATTCAAAGTAACATTTCAAAAGAAAATTGTAAAAAATATAAAATAATTTTTTTTAGTATTAACTAAAATTATAAAATAAATGTGTTCGACACAAATATTGAAATACTTAACAACATTAAATAGATTTCAGAACTTACGTGCGTAGAAATTTGTGTAATGACCTTTTAATTATCCGATAAGTAAATGATGACCAGGTAGCGGTCAAAAAATACATTAATAAAAAGAAAGATGAGATTTAGCGATATTATTATATTTTATTGCTTTCTTTAGTCTAAAATATTTTAAAATTAAAGAAAATTTAAAAGTATGTGTATGAAAATTAATTATTAATCATATTTTTTCATATTTTTTAATAGCAACGAAAACGATAATTTTTTTGTATTTAAAAGATTGTTGTATTTACATGTAGATATACATTAGCATATTATATATAACAACATTGATGATCAGCTATCGTTAAAAAAAATGTGTTGATAAAAAAGAAAATACTTAGCAATATTATTTCATATCACAACTTTCGAGAGTCAAAAATACTGATTTTAAATATTCTTTTTGATAAGTTACTTACATGTGCCATACTAATATTCAATAAATTGATAATACGAGGTCTGTCCGAAAAGTATCCGACCTACCTTCATATCTCAGCGATGGTGTTATTTTTCGTCATCGGGCGAGTGGCATTCTTCAAAGTAGTCCCCATTTGATTGAATAGCGCGCTCCTAACGGTGTTTTCACTTTCCGAAGCAGTCCTGAAAGTCAATTTTTGGGATAGCCTTCAGTGTCCTCGTCGCATTATCTACAATCGTCTTTTTGTCGTCGAACCGGTGTCTTTTAAGCAGTTTTTTCAAATTCGGAAACAACCATAAGTCACAAGGGGTTATGTCGAGACTTTACGGAAGATTGGCGAAGCAGTAGGATATTGTGTTTCGTTAAAATCTGCTACACAAGATTCGATGAATGCACTGGCGCATTATCGTGATGGAGAAGCCAGTCCCCGCTTGACCAAAAATGCGCTCGATTTCTTCTCACCGCATCACGCAATCGTTTCAGAATTTTAACTTAATATTCCTTATTAATCGTCTGAGTTGTCGATGCATATCTGTGGTGCACAACATCTTCATAATAAAAAAAAAACAATCAGCATTGACTTGACATTGCTCCAACTTTGTTGTGCTTTTTTCGGCTGTAATTCGGACGAGAGCTTCCACTGTGAAGATTTTTGTTTTGTTTCGGGATCATAATCATAAACCCACGATTCATCACCAGCAATAACCTTAAGCCGAGTTTGAAGCAAAGTTTGATGCAAATTTGTTGATCAGATCTTTCAGTCATTTTTAACAATAGCTAAATCCGACGAACGCAAAAAAGGTATTGTAAACAAATACACGCTGCGCATAAACTATACGTCCTGTAGGTACCGGTGAGCAATCGATAAGTTCGTGGGGCTTTACTGTTGAGGTTAAGGCTTTGGAGAGGTCACTCGAACACTCTGGCGCCAAGATATAAAAGCAGGTCGGATACTTTTCGGCTAGACCTCGTACATGAAGAGAGCACAGAAAAATATGTTTAAACAACAACCAATACTTACCATAATTTTTTTTTTAATAAAAAGGTTGTATTTAGATAAATTTTAGCCGAAACATCATTTTTTATTTAATGTATTGCATTTAAATAAGTTTACTTCGTGTTTTAGTTATAATTTGATCTTAAATTTTGCATTATTTTCTCATAAAATCCAGATAATTGTAGATGCGACTTATGATTTAAATCTTATTAATATAATAATGTTTAAACTACTTGGTACTAAATAAGAACCCTTTTTTTAAAATATAAACTTAAAATAATTTTAAAATAATTATTTCTAATATAAATTTAAATCTAAATGTAATTTTATCTCGAAGGTAAACAAAAAATATCATCCTTACTAGGAGTTTTAATTTTAATTACTTTTTAATATTTTTATAGATAATTAAAAAAAATAAATAAATGCGAGAAACGCTTCTATAAAAAAAATAAACCTAATTGTTAGTAAACTTTATAATTGTTATGCTTAATTATATCGTTAGTTTTACATAAGATATTTCCCTTAATTTTATTCTTAAAATTCTAGAGCGTTTTTTTTTTTAATAAAGTTATTGTCTCGCATATACTTTATTTAAGTGTTTGAAGTATTGGTAAGTAAAATAATGAGCTTAAATTCTCATGCTCATGTTAGATTAAACTTAATTTATTCGTTTTGTATTAAATGCTCGTTTCTGTTAAAAGAAGATAAAACGATTTGTTGTAATTTAAATCATAGTAAATGTTTATAAATGGAATTAATGAAGAAATGCAGCGAAAATTATTACATGTTCTTTTATCTTTTTATTTCGAGAGAAATTAGAAAAATTCACTATATATTTTGTCATTTTATTTAATATTTTAATTGTAAAAGAACATAGTCAGGCCGTTTGAAAGAATATTGTTATTGTGAAAGATTATTGCAGATATTTCTTGTATGATTCTTTTTTATCTCTGTTTGTAATAATATATATATATATATATATATATATATACACAGTGTGTCCCATGGAAAACGGAACTTTTTCAAAACATCGATTTATATTGGCGCCACCTTTTGGTGGATGTTCGCAATGGAAAGGTCCATTCTTAACTGACATCCTGTCAAAATTGCATGATATTTGGTTCAATGGAAACCAAAATATCGCGCTCAAAGTGACAGTGTGTTTGTGGCATCGGTCGAAAAATGAACTTCGAA
Source organism: Chalcis sispes (assembly GCA_949987625.1). Taxonomy (NCBI): domain Eukaryota; kingdom Metazoa; phylum Arthropoda; class Insecta; order Hymenoptera; family Chalcididae; genus Chalcis; species Chalcis sispes. Next base: position 40,852,807 of record OX465095.1, on the reverse strand, counting down.
CAAAGAGCAAATATTAAGTTCTGTTTTAAACTCGGTAAATCCTTTACTGAGACGCATAATTTGCTGAAACAAGTTTAAGGCGATAATTGTCTATCCCGTACCAGAGTGTATGAGTGGTATAAGCGGTTCCAGGATGGTCGTGAAGACATTCAGGACGACAAACATCCAGATCCTTCAAATACCGTGGTTACTCAAAGTAGCATTGAAAAAGTGCGTGAATTTATAAAAAATGAGCCAAAATCTTCATTGCGATACATGGAAATGGAATTGAATATGTCCAAAAATTCAATTCGTCGCATTTTGACCGATCATTTGAATCTACGGAAGGTGTGTGCACGCTTTGTTCCACACAAATTGACCGACTACGAAAAATTGCTCCGAATTCAACATTGAAAGGATTTGTTTAAAGAGTCAAAAAAGGACCCAAACTTGAAATATTCAATTGTGACTGGTGACGAGACATGGTGTTTTCAATATGATTCCGTAACCAAGCGTCAAAGTGCTGAATGGAAGCACCCAACCGAGCCCAATCCGAAAAAAAGTCGTCTTGAAAAGTCAAAAGTGAAGACAATGTTGATTTGTTTCTACGATTCGGAGGGTATTATTCATCTTGAATTCGTTCCACCTGGTCAAACGATTACTGCTGTGTTTTATCTTGGTGTTATGAAGCGTTTGCTCAGCCGTATTCGTCGTGTGCGGCCACAATACCGTGAAAAAGGGAGCTGGCATTTGTTGCATGATAATGCCCCGTCTCATCGATCGAACTTGATCACGGATTTTTTGATCAGAAATTTCATTTTAACCATCAACCATTCACCGTACTCGCCGGATTTGGCTCCGTGCGACTTCTAATTGTTCTCCAAATTGCACTTGCCTATGAAAGGAAAACATTATGCCGACGTAGAGGCCATCCAAAGAGCGACGACCGACATACTAAAGTCAGTGGATAAAAATGATCTCAAAAACTCATTCGATATGTTAATTGATCGTGCAAAACGTTGTATTGATGCGGAAGGAGACTATTTTGAATAAAATAAATGAGATTTGCCGGAATATTGAGTTTTTGTCTTTATTTTGAAAAAGTTCCGTTTTCCATTGGATACACTGTGTATATATATATATATATGTATATATACACTTCGAAATAAATATCGACTGCATTATATTAAAGTATAATTCAATTAAGTTTAAAAATAGCAGTTGTTGTTCGTCTGTATTGGTATACAATTTGTTTTAAGATAATCTACTCGAAGTTGTCAATAATTATTTTTTGTAAGGTATAAATTTGTCGTGAAAATAGTTGTATAAAAAGGAAGATTGTTGCATATATAAACTTTGTCAATAAATTATATAACCGTTAAAAACTTATTTAGAAATTTTAAGTTATTTATACAATTTGAATTTAATTTTAACATATGTATAACAATTTCAATAAGTAATTTTATTTAATATTTTGTGTGCAATTTCTATGTATTTCTTCTTTTGGATTTTAAATAATTATTTTTTGAATTATTTTACTTATTGTATAAAATATACCTTGTAAGGTATTTTTGAAAATCGCAGCTCTTATACTTTTCATTAAACATTGTACTTTATATTTTATTTAAATATTATTCATTATGTTGCTAGTTTAAAACAGTTACTTAATCTATTTGCCGGGGTTTTCCTAATGACCTATTGATTATTTTATTACGCTACCTGCACAGTGTATCAGTAAGCGAAGGTTACAGTTATGAGTTGCGTGAATAGTTATCATATAATAATTAAAGAATACTCGCTATTCTTTACATAATGTTATAGTGTATTACGCAGAGAAAGTTTGAGTAAGAAAATACGTATTTTAGATAGGAAAACTACGGGTAGAAAAAAGAGTGTTTATGGGACAATTTTATGATTTTTGGCGCCAAGTTGACTTGCACGTGTTCAGCTTGGCGTTCTTTCGCTAGACTCTAGTGCATGTACCTTTTTTTCTAACGTTCCGGGAAAACTCGTAACCTCTTAGCCCACGCTTAGGGTGTCTTTCACAACGGTCTATGTCAATAGCCCGCGCGTCGAGTAGGTTTTGGAGGGAAAAATTTTCATTGGTGGAGCAATTTGCTATAGTTCGATGCAAGTGGTCGATGTGATCGAAGCGCCTTTTCGTTGATCAGCAAGGGCAGAAAAAGCAGAGCGGAATCTTATCGGCTAACATAGGAAAAAAACGGAGGCCGTATACCGACGTTACATTACTAAAATATTACGACTAAATATTTCAAGAAACTTCCCTCTATTCTTTCATAAAATGTTTTGTAAAATGTTCCAGAAAGTTTGCTTTAAGGTTTCGTTGAAACATTTATACGAAATCCTGCAGCGACCTTTTTAAAATGGTTCAACTAGATGTTTCAAAAAACCTCACAGGAATTTTTCTTGAAATTTTTTGTGGAATGTTACAGCAAGTTTGCGATAAGGTTTCGTTGAATTATTTATACGAAATCCTGCAGCGACCTTTTTAAAATGTTTCAACTTGATGTTTCAAAAAACCACACAGGAATCTTTCTTGAAATGTTTTGTGAAATGTTACAGCAAGTTTGCTTCAAGGTTTTGTTAAAACATTTATACGAAATCTTGCAGCATCCTTTTTAAAAATTTTCAACTAGATGTTTCAAAAAACCTTACAGCCATCTTTCTTAAAATGTTTGAGCAATGTTCCAGCAAGGTTGATGCAATATTTCTCTGTAAGATTTCAATGTAATATTTTTATTATCATAAAACGATGAGACATAAATTTAAATACAACGAGATCGATATTAATCACATGATTTTCTCAGACGAGGCTCACTTTCATTTGAATGGATACGTCAATAAACAGAATTACCGTTTTAGCGGTAATGAAAATCCATATTTAACTGAGGCAAAGCCCTTACATCCTGTCAAGGTGATTGTTTGGGCAGCTATTTCAATCAAAGGAGTACACTAAGATTTCTTGAAAGGGACAATAACAAGCAATAGCTATCGAGAAATGCTACAAACAAAATTTTTTTCTTTCGCTAAGAAACGTGGATTAGTCAGGAACTATTATTTTATGCAAGATGGTGCTACGCCGCATAGAACTCAAGAGGTATTTAAAGCTATTTACGAAGTTTATGGTGAACGAGTCATCGACTTAAGATATCCCAAGTTTGCACAAGCAGGTATAGAATGGCCCCCTCATTCACCGGACTTAAATCTGTGTGATTTCTTCTTATGGGGCTACCTGAATGATTACTGTTATGCGGAAAAACCCAAGACCAAAGATGATTTGAAGCTATTAGAAAAGGAATTTCTAGTATTTCTTCATCTAAAATTGAACAAGTTTTTCATAGTTTCGAAAAACGGCTTGATTATTGTTTAAGTTCAGATGGGTATCACTTCGAAAATATTTACCATAAATAGTTATTCCCTAGCCAGGTTTTGTCATTTTTTTATAAACGTAATATGTGTCTGTTGAAAAAGTTAGATTAAACTGGAACCTGTTTCATATAAAAATGACCACTTCACTGATTTAATATGTATTTTTACATTTTTTTCCCGGCACTCTACTCAGAATTATAAGTGATTACTTTAGGCAACTTCCCATTTGTCACCCTGTATATGATTCCCACTTTTCCATAACTTTTGCGTTCTTCTCTTTCTTGTTTGTTCTTCTACCTGACGACATTTCCGTTATGTATATAAAGAAGAAGGTGGCCACTTGGTGCCAAAGACGCGTATTTACTTGTACTACAAGTAATTACAAAAAATTAATTATGGAAGTTTCTGTCATTGCGTTGGTAATAAGGTTGTTTAAGTTTGCAAGAGAATTTTCATATTTCTTAAAAAATATTATTTGTACAAACAAAAAAGATTATTCAATCATTATAACTGTTGTCAAGTATTTTGATCAATTCGCTTTTACTTCGGATAGAAAAATTAACGTGATTAATCAATTTACTTAATAAGCTATATTTCATTTACTAAAAATATATTTAGACAAAAAGTATATGCAACTTATCAATAATTATATCAATAGCTGATTAAATAATAGATACATGTAGGTATTGCCTTTGCATTAAAAAAATACAATTAAGAATTTATGGTATAATTCAAAAATTAATGTCTGATAAATCAACTTCAATTGTATTTTCTATTGTCACTTACATTTTGTAACTAGTCATTTAATTAGAATTATTAAAAAAACGTATTAAGAAAAAAATAAAGAAAAAACATATTACAATAAGAAAATTTGCAAGTGAATATTTTTATATTTAATCAAAAACATTATTTGTTCAAAAATAAAAGATTATTTAATTTATGAAAATACTATTATTATTACTAGTGTATATTATTCAAAATATATAGATATAATGAAATACTTTCTGTTGGAACAACGTATTTTAGATACGTTTTGCAAGCTCTTTGAAAGTAATGAAATCTCTTTAAAAAACCTTTTACAAAAGGTAGAACGTAGGCAAGTAAAAGATGTTTTGTATCTCATTTTAAAAACATTATTTTTCAATTTTTAATAATTATCAACTTAATATCGTAACATTTTTTGTAAAAGATTGATTACATAAAAAAATGTTAAATAATACAGTTGTTTTTTTGACGAATACAGTTTCACAGTTCACTTGGATTCATAAAAAATTATATTTTATATTTTACATTGATGATAAAATTATGGCTGCCTAGTGAATTTATTCTTAGAGCTTTATGTATAATTTTATAATTTTACCTACAGAAAGTTGTGAAATCAAAAAAATTGTCAAGTATTTGTTTTCTTTCTTTAACATTTTGCACATTGTACCAATGTGTATTACGTAACATTATATTACCGTGTATTACGTAACTTCATTTACATGATCCGGCTTCCGGATTTTAATTATAATTATTTAAATAATCTATTTACTATTTATTTGCAATAATTTCTAATGTAAGTAAAGCCAAGTAATAAAATTTTACCATTACCAAAAGTCAAATTTCAGCTAAAGAAGGTTGTAAATTCTGTAAACAAAATTGTCAAGTATTTATATTTGCTTTTTCTTAAGATCGAAAAATTGATGTATGTAATACATTTACTATAGATAAGCTATTTCATTTACAATAAACATAATTAGACAAAAAGTCTACGCAACTTATCAATAATTATATCGATGATTAATAAATAATTCATAGATATAAGTAGATGTTGAGTTTGCATTAAAAAAACGTACAATAAAGAGTTTTCATGCATTACTATTTAAATACATACTTGGCGGACCCGTCGTTAGGTAGTCCAAGGTGAAAGCTTTTAACACACATTTTGCCTCTCATACCATAATCGTAATAAAACAACTTGGTGATTATACTTAATAATTCACAAACAAAAACATCATGAAAAATTTTCGTTTCAAAAATTATAAATGATATTTTAATAAAATCATTAAAAATAATTCATTCTAAAAATGGGAAAAACATTTTACCATTTGTATATGAAAACATTGAAAAAAAATTCTTTGTTACTGTATTAAAGAGTTTTGACAATGACATATTCCAATTTTAATATTTTTTTTTAAATTAGAATAGAGAAGTATTGCTCTTTGGGCAATACAAATTGCAATCCTCGGTAAGAAGCCTCTACGCGGTAAATAATTGATTTTTGTATTAAATTTAACGATTTGTAGCAATAATAAAGTCTTAACGCAAAATGGGTGAACATTATTTACCATGTTTCCCTTCCTATCGTTCCTGTATGGAATACCGCCGTCTCCGCGGGCGTGCCAACCTTCCGTTGGCACGCAAACTGAGTAGCCAAGCCCGGTGGAAGCAGGACCGGCAACGGGACCTTGGGGTAAGGCCCCTCCTATGTGATAGAAAGTAGGATCCGAGGAGGATGCGGCGTTGTATACAGATCAGCACTGCACGAGAGTGCCATTGCACGACGGATAACGTCCGTCGGTACTCGAAGCCGCATCGAGGAATAACTGCGGCTGCAGTTGTGCGCACGTGCAAAGGAGAGTCCTGCACGTGCCTCCGATAAAAATCCCGTTAAATATACCTCCCCCCCCCCCATACACATACACACTGTAATGTCGGTATACAGTTTCGACATTTAAATGCACACAATTTTTTTTTATTTTTTTTCTTTTGCCACCTACACGCATATGTCCGCAAACACTTTAAACTCACAAGCCACGAAACCGTTCGGTTACGACACTATACCGATCTTCGTTTTCTATTACCTGCACTTATCCTAAAAGTACGGGTAAAGAAGATCAGTGTGCTTCTAAACTTCCTTGCCTACAAAACCCTAGGACTCTAATTTTGAGCCCTAGGTTAAACTAACAATTTTACAAATAAATATACACAAAATAAATTTAAAATAATAGCTTATCCTTCTTAGAAAAGGAAAGTTTTGATGCAACGCAAACTGATCTTGACGAACACGTGCGCGACACTAAGGCACTGGAAAAGTAATAAATTACCCGGAGACCCTTTTTTTTATGCTGCTCTAGTCCTCTTTCACTTGAGTCGCAGAATCTCTATATAAAAAAAAAGGCTATGTACCCGAAATACGAATAACCGCCTTACCGCTTTCTTCTAACGGTCAACTGCATTCTCAGATGTGCATTATATTTTTTTTCCTTTCTCTTAAAATTATTTTAAAATCAACAGCGTTTATATTTTTTCTTACTATTAATAATTTAATTTATACAATTATATAAAAATATTCACAATTAAATATAGTAATCAAAAATATGCGACACATTATTAAAAAAAAAAAAGGAATTTATAACGATTAACTTTCCTTTTTGCGATAGTTTTAAGTTATTAATTACACCAGAGTAATAAATAAAATTAAATTAAAAACAATTAACAACTAGATTAAAAACTACAAACTAACAGAGATGTCGAAATGAATAAAATAAAATAGATAAAATTTAGGCGATTATACTTTCCTAATTTTTAATAAAAAAATGTTTGAGTTATTTATTGCGAACAAATAACTAAATACATAATTATATAATTCGCCACCTTATATTTTAAAAATACGAATTTCTATTGTAGAAAATAAAATGAGTATTTAAAAAATTTAGAAAAGAAATGTAATAAATGCAATAGAACTTAAATTATTATAAAAATACACGATTATGATTTGAATCTGGTAGCACCTCGCTATCTTAAAGATTACTAAATTAAATGTTACTGATTTAAAATAAATAAAATAAAAACATTCGCATACTCGAAACTTGTTAATATTATTTTATTTTGAAATTGCAAATTCGTATTCTTAATTTATAGAAACAAAATTCAACTTATTATTGTAAAATGCACAGCCGAATTTTAACTACAAATTTTATAGTTTATAACTTTTTATAAACAACAATGCGTATAAAAATCTTGCGCCACGTTTGTTTGCTTAAAACCTTCTTATTCTATAGTCCACTACCTCAGACTTACATTTTAACCAAATAAATTTTATAATCGTTAAATAAATAAATAATCACTGTATTATTGATAATTATTTTTGACATCCAAATAAAAAAAAAAAATATATTTAATTGTGTAGGATAACTATAAATCAAGTATTTTAGAAAAAAAAGGGATTATGTATTTCGAAAATTTATAATCTAACTTAATTGATAAAAGTATAAACGTTATACATAATAAGATCGAAATATGGATTTACCACAATGATATGCAATATTTAAGTTCTAGGTTTATATTATAATTTTTGTTCTAGATGATAAGAAAGCAATAATAGATGGTTGTTTAACTTAAAATATGACGTGTAAAATTTAAAAATATTTGAAATATTATACCTTTTAAAATATTATTATTATATTATTATACACAATAATTCACAAGTTGTGTTAGTATTACAAATAATTTTAAATTAATAACTAATAGTTTTAATATTGTAGTAAAAATTTCGTTCTTTTTTCGTATTATATCCAAATTTTGCGCTAAATAATATTAAATTATGTAAAATAGCGTCAAAAAATTGTTTGAACTAGTTATAAGTAAATTGTAAGTATTTGGATGAAAACAAGCTTCCTCTCTCTCTCGCACTCTCGCGACCACCACGAAGGAGGATCTCCGAAAAAGGCCCACGCCCCCAGGCCGGGCCCGAATTTTCCGGAAAATCTATTGGTGCGGACAACTCTCCCCCAATGTGCATAAATACCGCCGACGCGCAAAGTTCGTCGGAGTCAACCACCATCAGCCGAAGAGCATCGACACCGCCATTCAACAAGAAATAAGTTGCTGGATCAAAACGAGCCGACTGCGCCCCGGACCGAAGGACATCGTAAGACCCCAGCAGGCAGAGCCCGATCCAGATTACCACGAGCCGACCGCGCCCCAGCACAGCATCAAGTCAACTCGCCAACTCGTCAGAGAGAGAGAGAGAGAGAGAGTAAAGTGGTCTTTTTTCCTCCAAATAAAAAAGTAAGACCAGCATTAAATATTTTAATTTCAATAATAAATTCATCTTTTTACTCTCTATGTACTTTCCTCCAAAAAGTCGCTGGACTAAATATAAAGTGTCCGTCGACTTTTACCCTTCTTGCATATTGTTAGGTCCTATACCGAGAGTAGACAAGCCTGTAGTGGCTTGTCGCATTGTTAATCCTGAACTTCACACCTGTCATTTTATAAAAATTAATTCATTCCGCTCGGTGATTCCTTCGGCCGCCCCAAGCCCATGAGCTTCAGTGCTCAGGCTTAAAGTAGGCCAAAAGCTGCAGAAAAAGCCAATACTTCCGACATTACAGGAGTGTTAGTAACAAAAAAATTTCTGGAGGCCCCGAGGAGGGATATATGAAAAAATTGAATATACTTACGTATTCAATTAGAAGGAAGCAGCAAACCAAGCGAATGAATTGATTTTTCCTCATTTCATTTCAATTTTCTTCTCTTTTGAAACACTCTCTCTTTATTAAATATATAAATAAATTGAATGATAAATAAAAAAAATATTTTAAACAAATCTTAAAAAAATATACAAATTAATAAACAAAATAATAAATAAATAAAATTTACAAGGAAATGTATACACAGGAGATGTATATGTTAAAAGAAAGAAAAAATATAAGTTAAATTAAGAAAGATACAATATTAAATAAAAATTTAAAGGATGAATTTACGAAAAAATATATATATAAAAAAAAAAATACGAAATTATTAAAATTATAAAATATAAAAAATAAATATTAAAAAAATAATAAGAATAAAGAAATAAACGGTATTTTTATAAATGAATAAAGAAATACATAAGAATATATATATATAAACAAAAAAAATTCAAGAAAATAAATTTTGAAAGAATTGAAAGAATTTGTAGAAAAATTCTAGAAAATATATATCAGAAACGTACATAGTATATATATATATATAAATTTCTTTTCAAATAGAAAACAGAAACCTAAAAAAAAAAAAAAAAAAAAAAAAAAAAAAAAAATAAGAATTTTTTTTCTAATTATAATTTTTCTTTACCGAGAGGCTTATGTAACCTCGGTAAACGACCTCCGTTTTTTTTTTCCTGTGTTAAGTCGATAAGTCTTCTCTCAGCTTTATTTTTCTTTCCTGCTTTTGCCGATTAGCGGGAAAGCGCTTCGATCTCATCGACCACTTGTGTCGAACTATAGTAAATTTTTTTTCTCTAATGAAAATTTTTCCCTCCAAAACTTACTTAACGCGCGGGCTATTGACACAGACCGTTGTGAAAGAGACCCTAAGCGTGGGCCAAGAGTTTACGAGTTTTCCCGAAACGATAAAAAAAAATGGTACATGCACTTGAGTCTAACGAAAGGACACTAGGCCAAGCACGTGCACGTCAACTCGGCGCCGAAAAACATAAAACTGTCCCATAAACACCGTTTTTTCTACCCGTAGTTTTCCTATCTAAACTACGTATTTTCTTTTTTTCGAACTTTCCTTGCGTAATACAATTATGATGTTATGCAATATTTTTAAATTGTTTTATTATTGTAAATTATAACTGCAACCTTTACTTACCGATACATTGCGCAGGTAGCGCAATAAAACAATAAATAGGTTACTAAGAAGACCTCGAAAAATAAATTGAGTAACTGTTTTAAACCAGAAATATATTGAATAATATTTAAATAAAATAAAAAGTACAATGTTTAATGAAAAGTATAAGAATTGTGATTTTCAAAAATACCTCACAAGGTATATTTTTATATAAAACTCAAAAATAATTATTTAAAACCCGAAAGGAAAAAACATAGAAATTACATACAAAATATTACATAAAATCTCTTATTAAATAAAATTCAAATTTTATAAATAATTTAAAATTCAAAAAAAATATAAGTTTCTAAAAGTTATACAATTTATTTCACCAAAATACTACAAACTCCTACTTCGTGTATGATTCACGACGAATTTACATTTTTTATATTATAAAAGGCAAATTATTGTCAAATAAAATTGAACATGTACATTCATAAAAATAACATAACTACTATCTTCAAGTTTAATTGAATTTTACTTTACAATAACACAGCCGATTTTTTTTCAAATTATATACATATAAAAAAATATATACATTATAAAAAGAATTATGCAAAAAAATATCTACAACAATCTTTCACGATAGCAAATTATTACCACGGCCTGACTATGTTCGTTTCCATTAAACAGGATAACCAGATAATTTTTCCACTCTTTCTCTTAAAATAAAAAGATAAAAAACAACATGTAACGAATTTTCTTATGCATAAATTTTCTTATTGATGAATAATAAAATTTATAAACGTGCAAAATAATTTGAATTATAAATAAATTGTTTTATCTTTTTATTAAAAGAAAACAACATTTAAGTTGATCTTTACATTAAAATAAAAAATATGCGAAAAAGGTGTGTATGAACCAAAAAATATGTAATTATGCGTTTTTCTATCGAAAATACAAAAAATATTATATATAACAAAAATATTGTTTATATAATTATGATTCATTTAAAACGTTCTAGAATCTAAAGATTAATATAAAAACAAAATGTTTTGTAAAACTAGAATTAACGAAAATGTAATATTTTTATAAAGGATATTTAACGCGTTTTTCCTTATATTGCTATAAAGATTATCCTTCTTAATATTAGGATAACGCCTAAGATTTCTGTAAAATGCAATAAAAACTGAAATTCCTAATAAGAATAATACATTTTTCGGTTGCTCTTAAGCTAAAAGTATATTTAGGTTTAAATTTATATTAGAATTAATTATTCTAAAGTTATTTTAGAATTATATTTTAGAACTTACTAGTTAAAATTATTCTTTTTATATCTTGGCATTAATTATGTTAAAAAAAAATTATTTTAAAATTATAATTAAAAATTATATTCAAAATCAAGCAATAAGATTAAAACTGTAAGTCGTTTTTATAATTGTCATAACTTTTATGTAATAATGATGTCGAATTATACCTTACACGTGAAGCTAAAATTATTTTAAAATACAATACGCATAACAAACTACTACTATGATATTTTGCTCAAATTTAGTTTATATTAATTCAATAAAAAAGGTGACAATTATCATTATTTCTAATAAGATACAGACAATTATAGAAACATATATTTAAGTTAAACTCTTTGTAAAGAAAATTTTTGAAATTATATACATGCTAACATAACAGAATAAACTTAAACATTATAATAAAATCTTTTTATAACAAACTAAAAAAAAAATATACCAGGAATGAATTAAATAATTGTAATTATTGTTAGAATTAAGCTACGAAATCGATTCTTTTTTGTAGCCTAGTTCAAATTTTACGTAGATTATTACTATAAAATAAACATTTATAAACTATTAATAATAATATTAGTTTTAAGTTGTTATACAATTTTTGTAAAAGTGGACAGCCCCCTCTCAATCTCTCTCTCTCCGACTTCAAGACGACACACCCTCACAGAGGCTTTTCACGCCCTCTCAGACAGGCCCTCCGAGGAGAAGGGGGCCCGAAAATCTTACCCTCTCCAGAAATTTTCCGAAAAAAGGATTCGTTCGGAGCTACTTCGGAAAAGCGTATAAATATCGCGCAAAATTTTCGACAGCCAGCAGACCTCAGGCAGCACTCGAGGACACGCAACTACTTAGAAGTATCAACCGAAGTCAATTCATTTTCAAACATACAAACTGTTCTTTTCAGAACAAATTTAAAACTATTCGTGGAACAAAACTCTAGAAGAAGAAGACGACGGAGAAGAGCAGCAGCATACGAGAGAGAGAGAGAGAGAGAGAGAGAGGACTCTTCCACCCCGACCAACACAAAGAATAAAGAGTAAGTTTACTTTTCAAAAATTTGTTTTTTACTTTCTTTCACTATCTCTATTTACATCCTCCAACAGAGTTTTTGGCCGAAAAGCGGCCGATTACTCTGATCCAAGTTACATTTTTGTTAGGTCCTCGTCCAGAGTAGGGCTCGAGCCTGCTTCCGATTTGGGAAGAGAGGCTCTTGCAACTGCTCACTCCTGCACTTCACACCACTCCTAAAAACTCTTTTGAATCTCCTCTGCCACCTTGAGCCCATAAGCTTCACTGCTTAGGCTCAAAACGGCAAAAATTGCAGTGTAGACTGAAAATCAGTCTAAGAGTAGCGTACCGACGTTACACTTACAAACAACGAAATAACAATAAAAATAAAAAATAAATATATGTATATATTTAATTGGAGCCCTCCACGTGAGTAAACCGATTATAATAAATAAACAAAGTAAAATATAAACACAAAAAATTATTTTCTTAGTGGATAACCAAAATGGATATACATCTGAATTCCCTCTGAAGAAGAACGCTAACCCGCGCCAACGGCGAAAATTCTTCCGACAATTAAAGGAAAACTTAGGCAAAACCTGGCTCACTCAAGAAGAATATAAGCTAGCGAAAGAGGAGAAGAGACAGCGTATCGAAACATATAAACTTAGAAACGACAACGAAGCCAAGCAAAGAGAATCTCTCGACGAGAGATTGGAAAAAATTAGAAATTGGTGCGAGCACGATAAAGAACCAAGTAGAGGCCGCATATATATACAAAAAGTACTAAACAGCTTTAGAATTCCAAAGAAAACCACTGTAGAAAAGAAATAATATTTTTTATAATCAATAAACGATTTCTTTTTACATTTTCTTCTTTCTTCCGAAAACCCGTTGACCACCTTATTAATTAACATAATCAATAAAAATAATAAAATAAATTGATAGGGTAATTTTAAGTTTGCTGCAACTGTCAATTTTTTTTTATTTATTAATTTTTTTTTTATATAACCATAAAGTTTTTTTTTATTTTAAACAATTCTTTTTTTTTCTTTCCCTGCTCGATACAAATAAAATTCAACATAATTTAATACATATATATATATAAAAAAAAAAAAAAAAAAAGGGGAGCTCATATAATAACAAATAATAAAAATAATAATAAAAATAAAATATTAATAATAATAAAAGAACAAAGCATTTTATATGCCTCCAAAACGAACTATTCGTACGAGAGCAAGTAGGAATACTGAGTCTCAAGACGAAACGGAAGCATACGCTCTTTTCGACCCTGACCAACCGTCTTCATCTCAACCGACAAACCCTTTCGTATCCAAACCACGAATAGGGCAAGACGAGGACTTCTCTTCTGCATTTCAAACCCACCTCCCTCCAACGTCGGAAAGCTCTCGCGAATCGCAAAGCGGTTTGACCACCTTCGAGGAAGAGTTGGCCGAGAAAACAATTATACCACACACACGAAGGCCACTGATCGATTTAGATAGCGAGACACATTATAATCCCAAACCCGAACAAAAATATATCATGATGGCATACGTAAGCGTGACAGACGCACTTAAATTGATTCCTGAATTCGACGGAAAAAATATTCCTCTGGAACAATTTATCGACTGCTGCGAAGGAGTGCTTAGCGTCGTGGATCCGGCAGCTGAACCAGTCCTGGCTACCATGATAAAGGGTAAGACCTACGGACAAATCAGACCGTCACTAAACAGAGAAAAATTCACAAGCCTAGCAGCCTTGAAAGATTTTTTAAAAGACATGTGCGGATCGAAGACCTCCGTAGAAGAGTTATACGGACAACTAGGCCGCGAATACCAAAGAAGAAACGAAAGCGTACTAGCATTCGCAAATAGAATGAAGGATATCGGAACAGCTCTCTCTGCAGCCTACGAAAAGGCCAATGGATCAATCGATAACGCTGCAAAAGCACGTATAGAAACAAGTCTAATAAAGTGCTTTAAAAGAGGACTGCACTATGAAATTCAGAACCAGCTAAAAACACTAGATAATATTAGTGATGTCGTAAAAAGTGCCATTTTGATAGAAAACGAACTAGAAGGTCTGAAAGACCTTAGAAGAAACGAATATTTATACCAAAAGCCGAAAAGGAACATGTATTTTTGCCAGAACTGCAAAAGTACAGACCACGACGCCGACTCTTGTAGAATTAAATCATGCACTTATTGCAAACGCCCCGGTCATATAGAAGAACATTGTTTTTTAAAAGCAAGAAAAAGTTGTCAGCTTTGCAACCAACAAGGGCACACAGCCGCGTACTGTAAGGGCGACTTAAAACGCAACGTTACCTGCCAAATTTGCGAGAAGCCCGGACATTCTGCAAAAGACTGCCGCCGTCGACAACCACTAACAAACTATCCAACACCTAACTTAACATGCCAAATCTGTGAGAAGGCTGGACATTCCGCAAAATTTTGTCGAAATCAAAATAATAGTCGTCCTTTACCCACCTGCTCATATTGCAAAATCAGAGGTCATACGCAACAAGACTGCCGAAAATTGCAGAATCAACAAAAAAACGAGCGAGGTCTCCTTCCGCCGAGCGCCGCCAAGGAGACTCCTCGAGCAGAAGCACGCTCTCTGAATATGATGGAATTGGGAGACTGCATGGGCGAACTAATTCAAAACCTTTGAAAAATCTGCCATATATACGCATTAAATTACAACAAGATGTTCCTTCATACCTCTTCTTAATCGACAGTGGATCTGAAGTTAATTTAATAAAAATACATGCAATTCATTCACAAAAGTTTATAAACACTAAAATCGACTGCGCACTACAAGGTATAGGGTCAGAAACAGTAAATGTAATCGGGAAAACGAAGATGAAAGTACTAGGAGAAACACTAGAATTCCTAATTGTTCCAAACACTTTTCCTATCCCCTTCGTAGGAGTACTCAGTGCTAATTTCCTTATGACTTCAAGAGCAAAATTAGATTTTCGGAAAAACTTTATGATAACACCAAATCACGAAGTACCTTTGTTTTGGAACAGTGATGATAACAATCACAAAACATTTTCAAATGTTTTGTCTACGCCAAACAGAGGGTTGTATTACACAGAAATTTCTGATTTTTGCACAAACCAACAAGGAAGATTTTTAATCGATACTGGATCGGAGCTAAACCTAATAAAGTTGCAGTTATTGCCAAAAGCTAATAAAATTAATTTTTCAGAAAAACATTTTTTAAAAGGCATAGGGAAAGGATATACGCCTACCCTAGGTTCCATTGAAATCACGATATTAAATCATCCAACGACGTTTCATATTATTCAAGATGACGTACCTCTTCCAAGCCTTGGGATATTGGGCTCTGAATTTTTCCAAGAAAGCCAAGCAGTCATTGATTTTGAAAACGAAATCATCAGTATTAATGCACAAAACGCTAGAATATTCTTTGAAACTGCAATCCAACGAGCACCTCGTATAAACGAAGTAAAAACTATCACTGAGGAAAATAATGCTTCTCCAACGCTTCCATTCATTTGCACAAGCGAAGAAACGCTTGAGACTCCCAAATTGATAGATGAGTTTTGCTCTTCCGAAGAAGATACTAGTACGGGAATGAAACTTCTATACCAAATCAACGAAGTTGAAACCGCACAAGAACTTGATTTCGAAATCGAGCCTCACGAACAACTCTTCGAAGCCGAAGCACCGGCAATAAACGACAAAACAAATATACTAGACCTATTATCAACCAACCACCTTGATGAACAAGAAAAATTACATATATTCGAACTAATAGATAAAAATAAAGACGTATTTTTCTTGCCTGGAGACGAACTACCAAGCACGAACTTAATTATGCATGGAATCCCAACGACCAACGAAGAACCAATCAACGCGAAGCAATATAGATTCCCTCACTCACTTAAGAACGAAATTAACCGACAAGTAGAGGAACTATTAAAGGTGGGAATAATTAAAGATTCCACGTCTCCATCAAACACGCCGGTGTGCGTTGTATCAAAGAAGCCCGGTCCACAAGGAAGACCAAGATGGCGCATGGTGTTAGATTTTAGAGCGCTGAGCGAAAAAACCATAAGTGATTCGTATCCACTTCCGAATATTGAAGAAATATTCGACCAAGTAGGATCTGCTCGATACTACACCGTGCTTGATTTAGCTTCACGATTTCATCAAATAAAAATGCACTCAAAACATGCACATAAAACGGCTTTTAGCACACCGTTCGGACATTACGAATTCGTGCGAATGCCGTTTGGTTTAAAGAACGCTCCAGCTACCTTCCAAAGGTTAATGGACAAACTATTAAAAGGTTTGCAAGGCAACATTCTATTCGTTTATTTAGATGACAGTAATTTATTCGAATAATTTAACCGAACATCAAGAAAAACTGACGCTTTTATTCGACAGGTTAAGAAGCGCAGGGCTAAAATTGCAAACCGATAAATGTGCATTTTTAAAAAGAGAAGTTGTTTATTTAGGTCATGTGTTAAGCAGCCAAGGATTAAGACCAGATCCTAAGAAGTTGAAAGCTGTTAAAAATTTTCCGATTCTCAAAAATGTAAAAAGTGTAAGACAATTCCTCGGACTAGCGGGTTATTATAGGCGTTTTATCAAAAATTTTGCATATATCTCAAAACCACTAACAAAACTTCTAAAAAAGGATACAGCGTTCAAATGGGACGAAAAAACGGACAAATCATTTAATACATTGAAAGATTTATTATGTTAAGCACCGTTATTATAGTTTCCACGTTTAGAAGAGCCATTTTTTATAACATGCGACGCCTCAGGATATGCTGTAGGCGGCGTTCTGTCTCAAGGCAAACTCGGAAAAGATCTGCCGATAGCTTACACTTCGCGCGTACTTCGTGGAGCAGAAGCAAATTACGAAGTATACGAAAAAGAAGCATTAGCTGTCATACATTGCGTAAGAGCCTTCCGATCTTATGTTTATGGCCGCAAATTTACAATAGTCACTGATCATCAACCTTTAGTTTGGTTCAAAACCGCAGATTGCAATACGCGAGTCCAAAAATAGCGGTTCAAACTATCGGAATATGATTATGAAATAATTTACAAACCCGGAAGATTAAATTCAAACGCTGACGCATTATTTCGAAATCCTGTCGGGGAAGTACAAGTAAATGCACTAACAAGAGCCCAACAAAAAAATATAAACAATGCTTCTTTCAATAAGGAAATACAAGACGTTCCAACTACAGGTAAAAATGAAGAACCAATACCACCTAAGGAAAATACAAAGAAAAAAATTGAACCGAACCAACTCCGAGCGTCACTCGCCAAAAACGAAATCAAGAGAAAATAGATTACTATGAAAGCGACCTAGACACTGACGAAATGGAAGAGGCTACCGCAGCCCCATTTATATGAACCAAAAAATTTGGAAAAGAGGCAGGCGTCGAATCGACGACTAAAAAGAAACCGAGCAATGAAGATCCACCAACTTTCGATTACAGCTCTACAGATTCCGACTCTAACCCAGCAGACTCGGAAAGCGAAATATTAAGTAACGATGGACTCGCTCAAGGCGCTGTGATACACACACGCGAGCCTCTACATACGCGAATAGATAATATAGCTTATTTTATCACTTCGGATGGCACTCCTTGCGACGACGGCGCAAGAAAGTTAATTGAATTTAAAAAGATTTCGCCAACTCAAGATCTTGAAGTGAGAGAGATAAAACGAGTAAAAAGAAAAGGCAACCGATATTTCTTCCCTATATGTATTAGAGATAAACAACAGGAATCTCCTTCAAAAATCAAAGAAAATATAATCAACGCCTTATTAACATTAAAAGAAATTTTGATAAAATTAAAACAAAAAAATATTAGTATTTCCAGAAGCAATGCAATAGAAAATTCAACTTGGGCAGAAATAGAAAATATAATTAAAAATATATTTAATAATTCACCGATTACCATAATCATATGCGAAGGAACACTTCATTATGTACCGCTCGATAAAAGAAACGAGATTTTTAACGAATTACATAATCTACCAATAGGAGGACACCGAGGAGTGTCAAAAACATATAATCGTATACGACAAACGTATTATTGGGAAAACTTGAAAGACGACGTGCAAAGGCGAATCCAACAATGCCCCGATTGCCAATTGAAAAAATTGGTGCGTCTAAAAACCAAGCAGCCAATGATTATAACGGATACTCCTGGAAGTGTTTTTGATAAGGTCGCGATGGATATCGTAGGCCCAATTAAGCCAACGAAACAGGGGAATGAGTACATACTCACTATACAAGATCAATTATCGAAATTTTGCATAGCAGTACCTTTAACCAATACTTTAGCCACAACAATAGCCGATGCTTTAATAAAAAAATACATCTGCATTTTTGGTGCACCAAAATCCATTTTCACAGATCAAGGAAAGAACTTTTTGAGTTCTTTAATAACCAAGATCGCTAAACGATTTAGAATTAAGAAATTGCAAACCACCGCTTTTCACCCGCAATCAAACGGATCGCTAGAACGATCGCATCACGCCTTAGGTGAATTTCTAAAGCAGTACACCGATGCGAACAACGAATGGGATGAATGGATAGAGATTGCAATGCTAAATTACAACACCAGCGTGCAAGAGAGCACCAAACATACACCTTATGAAGTAGTATTTGGCAAATTAGCGCGGGTACCATCAAGTGATCCTTTAAAAATTGGAGATATGCAGCCCACGTACCGTGATTACCTAACCGAGTTAGTCACTCGATTAAATCAGATTTAAAGATTAGCCTATGATAATTTAGTACAATCAAAATTCCGAAATAAAAAATACTACGATAAGACGAAAAATCAGAAAAATTTTAAGGTCGGAGATTCAGTGTTCTTACTCTCAGGTCCGAAAGTTGGCAAATTTGGAGATCATTACTCCGACCCTTATAAAATCTTAGAAATATTAAAGAAAAACAATATAAAAATTCAATTTAAAAAATCGTGTAAAATAGTGCATGCCAATAGATTAAGAATATCACACATCAGTAGTGATATTAAACCACGCGTAAAATTAAAGAAAAACCGTAAGCCTCTCGATAGCGACTAATTACTTTGTGATTCGTATTAATATTAGAATAAATAATAAATAAATTAAATAAAAACATTACAATAAATTAATGACAATAAGATAAATATAAAAAGCAAAAAAAAAAACTATAATAATATGTAAATAAAAAAATATTAATGACACTTTCTTAATGTTAAAAAATTAAGCTTTTACCATGAAATTAATATCGGCTTGATTGCAGATGCGTCCAGGAAATATTTTATTACTCCTTTTTATAAGTCAGGTCCACGCAATGATAGGATATGATTGCGGGTCTCGACATTTAAACATAACAACCGTATCGCTGTTAGAAGTAGGAGGATGCGACCTGCCGAGAAACCCCATCAATGTAACGCGACAGTACATCCAACTTCTACAAATTAATGAATACACCGAAATTAGCGTCTTGCAATGCAAGCTAGAAATTCATAGAATAATCTATCATTGTGGTATGTACTCACACAATTCAATCGTTCAACACGGCGAGAACGATTACATATACGAAATAAGCAAACAAGCGTGCCAAGAAGCACATGTAACTGGTATTTTGAAATTCGGCGACAAAACTATAATAAGCGGGCTTAAAGTGAATAGCACGTCGGTGCATTCTATGACGTTTGCAGGATTCTTATCAGGGGATGGACGATGCAACGGAGCTGTTTATATTGATCCATATGGATCATGGGAGTCCGTAGTGGTGCAAGGCACCATGAAAATTACTCTTAAGGAGCAAAAAGCTCAGGTCGACATTGACCAAATAAACTTAAATTACACTCCGGTTTGTCGTGCACCCTCTCAGACAGATCCTGCACGGATTATGAGAATGGATTTACATTTTGGAACGCAGTCCCTAGCGACCATTGTAAATTCAGTCAATATGGAATCCTATATGAAGGCTTAGCGAATAAACTCACTGATACCGAGTTTACTACTGAAAGAACAATATACACGCTGTCAACAAATGACATAACATTCGCGCTGGCCTTTAAGTCATTTAAGAATATCTGCGGATATCAGGTAATTAGGACAGAGCACCCTAAAATAATTATTTTTGAAACAATTAAAGGGATTTCTTTCGCGAAAAGGGGAAAAGTCTCCGTGGAAAATTTAGATATTTTTGCTTACGTAAATTCAAAATTCGTTTATGTAGAAAAACATATCCGTTCACAAATAAAAACCTTATACCGAGACACCCTCATGCAGCGTTGCAGAATAGAGCAACAAACGTTGAGAAACGCTCTCGGAATAGCAATCCAGTCACCAGACATGTTCGCCTACAACCTCATGAAAGGGCCAGGATACATGGCTGTGACGGCAGGTGAAGTCGTGCACATTATAAAATGCATTCCCGTAGAAGTAAAATTGCAACATAGCGACAACTGCTATTTAGAATTAGAGGTATCTAGAGACAACGGAACCTTATTCTTGATGCCAAGAACGCATATCTTAAAGACGAAAGGAACCCAGATATCCTGCAATGCTATTCTCCCGGCCTATTACCGAATTAACGAAGAATGGGTAAAAATCATGCTTCGTCCCACCGAATCCAAATCACCAGTAATATTAAAACCAATGACCGGTGTTACTTGGAAGTATGCTAATCCAGGAGCACTCGCCACCAGCGGAATCTACACCGAAAGGGATCTAGAGGAACTTAAAGATCGAATAATGTTTCCAGTCGAGGTCCCATCTGTCATCAACGGAATCGCTCGCGAGATCAACGGACATGTAATTACCGATGGAGATGGCACAATCGAACGTCTACTGAACGAGAAGGCAGTAGACAAAATCCTATCGTCTACATGGAACTCACTATGGGGAAAATTCATGACCTTCGGTACCGTTAGTGCGGGAATCATTTCGATCTTAATGATACTTCAAGGAATCAAGATAATCGCAGGAATATTGATCAATGGAGTGCTACTTCATAGGATGTATGGATGGTCAGTACACCTATTAGGAGCACTATTGGACTGTATTGCTAAATTTCTGCTAACTCCAACCCAACAAAAAAAACCAGCCCCTGCAACTCAGCAACCCGACGTCGAAATGGGACTACTCCGTTCAGAAAAAAGGTCTAGTTCGCCAGCAGAATCACCAAGGACATGTGCAACCCGAAAAACACACGCACTGGAGCCAGCACCTAGCCCAAGCTTCTTCCGCTTATAATGAGTTGAGCATCAATGCTAAACGATTGCTTTTGTCACCTTTTGTTCCTCTGAGCAACCGTTTTAGTAGGGGGGTGTAATGTCGGTATACAGTTTCGACATTTAAATGCACACAATTTTTTTTTATTTTTTTTCTTTCGCCACCTACACGCATACGTCCACAAACACTTTAAGCTCACAAGCCACGAAACGGTTCGGTAACGACATTATACCGATCTTCGTTTTCTATTACCTGCACTTATCCTAAAAGTACGGGTAAAAAAGATCAGTGTGCTCCTAAACTTCCTTGCCTACAAAACCCTAGGACTCTAATTTTGAGCCCTAGGTTAAACTAACAATTTTACAAATAAATATACACAAAATAAATTTAAAATAATAGCTTATCCTTCTTAGAAAAGGAAAGTTTTGATGCAACGCAAACTGATCTTGACGAACACGTGCGCGACACTAAGGCACTAGAAAAGTAATAAATTTCCCAGAGACCCTTTTTTTTATGCTGCTCTAGTCCTCTTTCACTTGAGTCGCAGAATCTCCATATAAAAAAAAAGGCTATGTACCCAAAATACGAATAACCGCCTTACCGCTTTCTTCTAACGGTCAACTGCATTCTCAGATGTGCATTATATTTTTTTCCTTTCTCTTAAAATTATTTTAAAATCAACAGCGTTTATATTTTTTCTTACTATTGATAATTTAATTTATACAATTATATAAAAATATTCACAATAAAAAATAGTAATCAAAAATATGCGACACATTATTAAAAAAAAAAAAGGAATTTATAACGATTTACTTTCCTTTTTGCGATAGTTTTAAGTTATTGATTACACCAGAGTAATAAATAAAATTAAATTAAAAACAATTAGCAACTAGATTAAAAACTACAAACTAACAGAGATGTCGAAATGAATAAAATAAAATAGATAAAATTTAGGCGATTATACTTTCCTAATTTTTAATAAAAAAATGTTTGAGTTATTTATTGCGAACAAATAACTAAATACATAATTATATAATTCGCCACCTTATATTTTAAAAATACGAATTTCTATTGTAGAAAATAAAATGAGTATTTAAAAAATTTAGAAAAGAAATGTAATAAATGCAATAGAACTTAAATTATTATAAAAATACACGATTATGATTTGAATCTGGTAGCACCTCGCTATCTTAAAGATTACTAAATTAAATGTTACTGATTTAAAATAAATAAAATAAAAACACTCGCATACTCGAAACTTGTTAATATTATTTTATTTTGAAATTGCAAATTCATATTCTTAATTTATAGAAACAAAATTCAACTTATTATTGTAAAATGCACAGCCGAATTTTAACTACAAATTTTATAGTTTATAACTTTTTATAAACAACAATGCGTATAAAAATCTTGCGCCATGTTTGTTTGCTTAAAACCTTCTTATTCTATAGTCCACTACCTCAGACTTACATTTTAACCAAATAAATTTTATAATCGTTAAATAAATAAATAATCACTGTATTATTGATAATTATTTTTGACATCCAAATAAAAAAAAAAAATATATTTAATTGTGTAGGATAACTATAAATCAAGTATTTTAGAAAAAAAAGGGATTATGTATTTCGAAAATTTATAATCTAACTTAATTGATAAAAGTATAAACGTTATACATAATAAGATCGAAATATGGATTTACCACAATGATATGCAATATTTAAGTTCTAGGTTTATATTATAATTTTTGTTCTAGATGATAAGAAAGCAATAATAGATGGTTGCTTAACTTAAAATATAACGTGTAAAATTTAAAAATATTTGAAATATTATACCTTTTAAAATATTATTATTATATTATTATACACAATAATTCACAAGTTGTGTTAGTATTACAAATAATTTTAAATTAATAGCTAATAGTTTTAATATTGTAGTAAAAATTTCGTTCTTTTTTCGTATTATATCCAAATTTTGCGCTAAATAATATTAAATTATGTAAAATAGCGTCAAAAAATTGTTTAAACTAGTTATAAGTAAATTGTAAGTATTTGGATGATAACAAGCTTCCTCTCTCTCTCGCACTCTCGCGACCACCACGAAGGAGGATCTCCGAAAAAGGCCCACGCCCCCGGGCCGGGCCCGAATTTTCCGGAAAATCTATTGGTGCGAACATTTCTCCCCCAATGTGCATAAATACCGCCGACGCGCAAGTTCGTCGGAGTCAACCACCATCAGCCGAAGAGCATCGACACCGGCATTCAACAAGAAATAAGGTGCTGGATCAAAACGAGCCGACTGCGCCCCGGACCGAAGGACATCGTAAGACCCCAGCAGGCAGAGCCCGATCCGATTACCACGAGCCGACCGCGCCCCAGCACAGCATCAAGTCAACTCGCCAACTCGTCAGAGAGAGAGAGAGAGAGAGAGAGTGAAGTGGTATTTTTTTCCTCCAAATAAAAAAGTAAGATCAGCATTAAATATTTTAATTTCAATAATAAATTCATCTTTTTACTCTCTATCTACTTTCCTCCAAAATGTCGCTGGACTAAATATAAAGTGTCCTTTGACTTTTACCCTTTTTGCATTTGTTAGGTCCTATACCGAGAGTAGAGAAGCCTATAGTGGCTTGTCGCATTCTTAATCCTGAACTTCACACCTGTCATTTTATAAAAATTAATTCATTCCACTCGGTGATTCCTTCGGCCGCCCCAAGCCCATGAGCTTCAGTGCTCAGGCTTAAAATAGGCCAAAAGCTGCAGAAAAAGCCAATACTTCCGACATTACACACACACACACGCGCGCGCGCGCTTGCACGTACGTACGCATTCACGCACGCACACACGCACGCCCGCACGCACGCACACACACACACACACACATATATATACACCAGGCGTTTAAAACCACCCATCCACCCCTTATAAAACATTAAGAAACGTTACTTATAAAAAACTGACATTGCTAATATTAGGAAATAGGGCATGCTCTATCGATTGGCGGTAAAATCAACTTCCAGTATGGGCTGGAAGTAGGCCAAACTGACCAGAAGTTGGTTTTTTTTAATGTAAAATGCATATTCTTTAAGTGGATTCAGATTCTGTGTAAAGAAATACAAAACTCCTTTACGAATTTGAAAATATGCATTATAAGTAACTTCCGGTTTAAAAAATTCAAATGTGAATAAGAGGTAAAAACTTGAACTTTATGAAAAATTTTTTGAGAAGTTGACACTTTTACTGCAAATGAGAGCGTCCAGACAGAAAGTAGACGATAGATGTAAAATTTCATACCGCATGTAAATTTTTCACTGTTAATTCAGTACTTGTCACTGCAGTCATATTTGAAGTTAGAAGTACGTACACTTCAGACACTTCTTCACTCAGAATTAATTATTCTGTTTATAAATGAATTTTTTTTATACTGTTTATAAATAAAATTTATAGGTTTGTACTGTTTATAAATAAAAATATAAAAATAACGAAAGCAATTCAACTAAACGTTGCACAAAGTTTTCGCTTCCTCTCTTACTGAAGTGCAGAAATATTCACCTTTTTATTTACATTTGATAAACAAAAATAAAACTGAAAATCTAAACATTTCAAAGACAAAATTTTTATACTAACACATAAACACTTTTTAACTTATTAAACTAACTTTCAAAAGAAGGGATCAAGAAAAATCGATGCCGAAAGGAATAACTACATAAATTTAATATTCATCTTCTTAAAAATTTTTTTAACATTAAACAAAATAACATTTCAGAAGAAATATCAAAAATCACAACTTAATTAATAATCCTCGAAATGAGTTTATTAATTAGAAAACCGCCTTGTAGAAAACAGGTTTGAACTCTTATTTGGAAATTGTTCACTGCTCGTCGAATTTCAGATGCCTTAAGTGACTCAAGAATTTTCGATGACTGCCAATAGTTTTCGAGATATTGACATTTCTGAAAACCCCCTACCACTGATTCGGCTAAAATTTTGCACATACCTTGTCTTTCATATTTTAAGAGAAAATGTTTTAGAATTTTTGGCAATTGCCAATAGTTTTCGAGACATCGATTGTCAAAATTGCGAAAAATCACGCGCCGCCTAGCCTAAGCGAGTGTTCTCCGTGATAACACATGTATAAATTTTATCGCCTTCAGTAGCTTTGGGTTTGGGTTATTGGGTTTGGGAATTGGGTTATTGCGTTTAAAATTTGAAATATTATATAAATTTATAATATGAAATTACAAATCATAATTTGTTGAAAGATCAATATTTGTAAGGATATTGGCGAATAAAATTTTTTTATCACAAATATATATAATATTGTTATATTTATTGTCACGGAGAACACTCCGTGCTCCGCGCCTCGTCTTATTTCGCGTATTCGGGATGAGGGGGACCGCCGAAAATAGGTAACGCAACAGTCGCGGACGGGCAGATACGGTACCCGACTAGAGATAGGCTAGTCGAGTGCCGTATAGGAGAGGCTAGGCTAGGTAGACAAGCCGCCTCCCGCCTTTTAGAGTGAGTAGCAGTTCACTTAGCGCCTTCGCAGTTACCACGCGTATATTATAGAGAGAGTTTCTCGAATCCGCCATTTTGGGACGCGCTACGTCCCTTCGTTCCCGCGTCCTTTTTCGTGTTTTTTTTTTTTGAGTTTTCTCGCGCGCGAAGCCCTCGCGGTGCAACGGTTCGGTGCGCATCAGCCACGTGAGTCGCCAGGAGAGATCACCGGCTGACGGCGAAGGCATCCAGCACCGGCGACGAAGGAAAATCCGGCGAAGCCGATCAGGGTGACGGCTACTTTCTTGGTCGCCCAATCTGTTCCCCCGTCTCCGCGTAGCGAGCGAGGCTGGCCAGCCGAAAAGCGTAAGTAGTTTAAAACTACACTTTTGCGCGCGCATCTCTTTTTTGCTTACTGGCGTAGGAGTAACCTCCGCCGGTTACTCCTTCCCTTTTTAAGTTAGTTTTTTAGCGGTTCGTGCGAGTGAGAGAGTGCTATCTCTCTCACTCTCGTATACAGAGCGAGAGAGTTGCGTTCTCTCTCGCACCTATAGAAGCATAAGCGCGCGTAAGTGAGTGAGCGGTATCTCTCTCACTCTAGTGGCAGCAGTGCGGGAGAGTCGCTTTCTCTCTCGCGCTTGCGGCATATACGGCGCGCGCGCGAGTGGGAGAAACCTTTATCTCCCACCCGAGTTAGATCGGCGCGAGAGAGTTGCGTTCCCTCTCGCACTCGCGTAAGGCTAGGCGCGCAAGAGTGGGAGAGCGCTTTCTCTCTCACTCCTACGGCGAAGTACGGGAGACTCGTTGTCTCTCTCGTACTCGCAGTAGAAGCGGCGCGCAAGATTGGAAGAGCGTTCTCTCTCTCGCTCCAACGGGCTCCGTGCAGGAGAGAGTTCTTCTCTCTCGCACCCGTACGTTAGACGGCGCGCGCGAGTGAGAGAGGCCTTTCTCTCTCACTCTCATAGGCGTAGTGCGAGAGACGTTCTTTCTCTCTCGCACTCGTATAGTACGCCGCGCGCGGGAACCGTTCTCGCGCATTATATCGCGCCTTACCGCCTGCGCTCCTCGTACGCGTCAATCACAATTTATTTACGCCTTTTTTATCTTTGTAATTGTTATTGTTATTTAATTTATTATTTATTATATCGTTAATTAATTATTTTATTTATATTTTTGGTTTATTTTTCTGTTTTCTTTTTCTCCCATATTATTTTTCCTGTGCCTTTTTTTTTTTTTACTTGTTTTGTTTTTTTGTGCGAGCTTCTCTCGCTTAAATTATTTAACCTTTTTCTTTCTTTTTATTTCACTTTTTTTCTTTTCTTTTCAATTTTCTTTTTTTTTCTTTATTATTTCTGCGACGAGGAGCTTTCAGCTTTCCTTCCGAATACCGCCCGCTCCGAGATCAACTAGCCAGGTGAGGACGACGCACGAGCCGCGCAACGACGATTGCGCGGCGTTGCAACGGGTAAGTTGGGTCCGTAGGCCGGCTTCTCGAGCCTGGACCCAGGAGCAAAGTCGTCCAAGACTTTAGCTTCCAACAAGGGGGTGCAAAGGGCATTTTCGTGCCTATTGCGAATTGCGCAGTCCCCGAAGCTAATTGCTTCTGTGGCAGGTAACGTTAAATCTGCCACCCCGTTACAAGTGGCGCCCTTAACGTGTGTAGAGGAAGCTGAGAGTGGGTAGGAAGAATATAAATCGCGAAGCACGAACCGCACCCGTGAAATATTTTGATTATAATTTTTTTTTCTCTTTTTTCTCTTGTTTTTTTTTCCAGTAGAGCGGGCGAAAACGAGAAATTCGTATTTTTGATTGTCAAGAGCACACACAAGGGGTGCGGAGATTTCTGACCTGCGCAACAGCAAGCAAGTAATCTGGCTTGAGAGTGCTCTCAGAAAATATATTCTTTCCTCTGTTGTTTTTTGTCTGTTTCAGGAAGAAGAAATTTATTTTTTTTAAATAATATATATATTGATAGTCTGAGCACCCTCAAGGCAGCGCAGGATTCTTCTCCTAGCTCTAAACAAATTGTAAATTAGCAAGGAGAAAAATCGTACCGGCCAGCAAATAAATATTTAAAATTTTTTGGTGTTGTTTGAAAATATTGTTTTAATTTTCATTCAGCTAGCACGGAACTAAAGCGTTCACGCGGACCAAACTCGCTTGGCTACTCGATAACCAAAACTCGAGAGCGCACCTGTTCTGACAAATAGTCAAATCAGGAATCTCCGCGGGCAAAAGCACCAAGTTATCGGCCAGTAGACCAAAATTAGAGCAACTGCCTAAGGCAGACAAACCCCCTTGTGAGCGCTCAGAAGTTGGTGCTCACAACGACCGAACCGAAAACAGCGTAAGCGAAGGTGAGCACCACTTCATTGCGGCGAACATTATGGCGGAACGGACTCTAGCTGCCATCGAGGACTGGGCCTTCACCCTGAGCGGAAGGGAGCTCCAAGAGAACTTGGCCCAGCTCCAGTTGCGCACTGATGGCAGCAGGTTTGCCCGAGCAGACCGGCTACAAAACTGGCTGCTCGGGAATTACACAGCGGCTGACTTCGCAGAAGAGGGGAGCCAAGATCCCCAAACCGTAGTACGCCGCAACGAACTACGTCAGCGCCTGATAAATAGACTAAGGTCAGAAGAAGGCGCTGACACAGAGGAGCACCCATGGGAACTACTCCTCTGCGACGACAGGGTTAAACATAACCTCGAGCGGACGCTAGGAGTAGCCCAGCAGCCGGACAAAATAGTGGAAGCTCCGACTGCAGAGTCCTCCAGACTGGACAATGAGCCAGTCCAGACGCATACACCGGTTGGACGAGACGTTCACCATCGCATGCCAGCTAACCTTGACAGCGAAGCTCAGGGCACTGGCAAGCACGAAGAGAGTTGGATCACGCTGGTTAGCGAAAATAATAACCAGTTCCGTGTGCCAGCCTCTTTCGCAGCGATGATGGCCAACCTCCTCACAGAGGTTAGAGTGTTAACGGCCAAAGTGAACGTGCTCGAGGCCAAATCGAGCAGTCATGAAGCGGAAGGTCGGTAAACACAGGTACAATTCGCCGACACGTATACTTGCGATTATGCAGACGAGCCTGTGGCCGGCAGCACACCTCTACGTGCTCGCCCACAGCCAACCCCTAACCCACATCCTGCACGCCAAGCACCGCATGGCGTGTCTAAGGGGGGGGGGGGGGGCCTGTCCGGTGGCAGCGTTTGCCCCGGACAGCAATTCTGCGTATCCCGCGAGCGTGGGAGGCACCGAAACCTTTATCGGGCACTCAACGCGGCAATCGTCGCGGGATATCGGCCAAATAGTGCCGAAATGGCAAATCCGCTTCTCCGGAGACAAGAACCAGAGCATTGATGTATTCTTGGCTCGACTGGAAGACTGCCGAGTTCTGGCAAACTTGTCAGAAGAAGAGGTTCTGTCATCGTTATCAGAACTCTTCACTGACAATGCGGCAACGTGGTACCGCAACGAAAAGAGTAAGTGGTCACGCTGGGCCGATTTTGAGGCAGCAGCAAGACGGTGGTATGGAACCTCCAGAAGGTTCCAACAGAGGCTAGCGTCCGAAGCGAACAGCCGGACGCAAGGGGTTGATGAGCCGGTACGTGATTATATCACCTGCCTGGTCGCTATCATGCGCAAGCTCTCCCCCATGCCCAGCCGAGACCAGCAGCTCGATATGCTGCATCGTAACTTGCGGCCAGAGCTGCAATCGATGGTCCGGCGGGTAGAAGTCGACAGCGTCGAAACGCTGCTCGACCTAGCGGTAAAGGCGGAACAAACGTTCGAGTGCCGCAAGACCTACCGCCCGCCTCCACCACCTGAAGCCACGCTCTTGCCAGAGATGGCGTATAAGCCTCGGTCCGATACACGAAGGCAAAGGACCGAGTACCAACCAAGTGCAGACTGCAAGCCGGCGAGGGCAAAAGTCAGCGCGGTCGCTGCGACGCCCCCGGCGCTAGACGCTGCGAATTTTGCAGCAACGGTCGCCCGCATTTTAGGCGACCATATGAAGTCTTGGCAGCGGGATTCTAAGTCTGCCAGAACTTCCCCCCAGCCGATTCACCGCAGTAAGAGGTCTTCCCCGAGAGGCAAAGGCGGAAGCACGCCAAAGCGCAGCTCGCCACCGCCCAAAGGGAAGCGCGACGAGCGCCAGGATGCGCCGTCAGCAAAGAAGGCCTCCCCCGTGCGCGCTCAAGTGCCACAAGGGCCTATAAAGTGCCATACCTGCGGCGAGCTTGGGTACACGGTAAGGACGTGTCCTAAATGCGCGGGAAACGGGTCGAAGAGCGGTTAAGCGGGGAATTAACCGATTCGTCTTTGACGGTCCCCATAACCAGCTCAGCGTCTCCACCTTTATCGGAGCACGCTACGACCCCCGCCGGCCTGCGAGAAGCTTTATCCCTCGCAGGACAGGTCGCACGCGCGTACAAACCTGAAGACGAGACCCGTTGGTGGCTTCAGGTGGCGGTAGGAGGTTACCGCCTACGCGCATTTTACGATCCAGGAGCATCAAACACGGTCATGGGTCCTATTGGCTTGCAAATTGCCAATGCCCTTGACCGTGAGCTCATCTCAGCCGAATCAGGATGCGTGAAAGTCGCTGATGGCAGGCACCTCCCGCTGTTGGGACATGTCAAGTTGCCCTTCGCTGTCGCGGGGTTAACTCATGACATAAGGGTTGCCATAATGCCTCAGCTTGACGAGGAATGCTATGTCGGAGTTAATTTTATCCGAGCATTACGCGCGGTTTTGGACCCCGACACCAATCGTCTACATTTTAAAGACGCGAATGTAAGTGTCGGTCTAGAAGTCGCCAGCATAGCTGCCGGCGTGGGTGCGCTAGCGTCTGCCGGCGTTGCCGACGTAACGGACGACCAGCGTGCCCGACTTCAAGCTCTGCTCGACGCAGTTTCGCCGAGCGGAGGGTCCACCCTGGGATGCACACACGGGGTAGAACATGCGATTGATGTAGGCGACGCCTCGCCCATCAAGCAACGCTATTACCCCGTCTCAGACAAGATTCAGGAAGAGATGCATCGCCAAGTCCGAGAGATGCTCCAGCAGGACGTAATCGAACCGTCAACTAGTGGCTGGTCTAGCCCGGTGGTGATGGTGCGCAAGGAGAACGGCTCGTACCGCTTCTGCATTGACTTTCGCAAAGTCAACGCGGTTACGAAACCGGACGCATATCCCCTGCCTTACATGCAGGATATCCTGCGTAAGCTGCGGAAGGCGAGGTATATTTCTACCCTCGACCTGAGCAGCGCATACCATCAAATACCACTAAAGGTTGGCTCGCGACCTATCACGGCGTTTACCGTACCAGGCATGGGGCTTTTTCAGTTTAAAAGGATGCCGTATGGTCTTTCATATGCAGGCGCGACCTTTCAGCGCGTAATCGACCGAGTTGTTGGCCCCGATTTAGAGCCATACGCCTTCTCCTACCTAGACATTATCGTCGTAGGGGAGACGTTTGAGGAGCATGAAAAGTATCTCGCGCTCGTACTCAAACGTCTTGCGGAGTCTGGTTTAACGGTCAACCGAGAGAAATGCGACCTCTGCAAAACAGAAGTGAGGTACCTTGGGATGCTGGTTAATCATGACGGCATTAAGCCCAATCCAGCCAAGACCCAGCCGGTCAGGGACTATCCCCCCTCTAGGAACCTCAAGCAGCTGAGACACTTCCTCGGAATGGCGTCCTGGTATAGGAAGTTTATGAAAGACTATGCCACGGTCGCCGAACCGTTAACCCGCCTCACGAAGAAGAGCCAAAGGTTTGAATGGCTCGAGGAGCAGCAGCGCGCCTTCGAAGTTTTAAAGGCGATGATCGTCTCCGCCCCAGTTCTACAGTGTCTTCGGCTAGGTGATGGATACGTTATCCACACCGATGCTAGTGACACGGGCATAGGAGCGGTGCTGCTGCAAATCGTTGAGGACGAAGAAAATGTGCTAGAGTTTGCTAGCAGAACCCTTAACTCCGCCGAGCGGAATTATAGCGTGACCGAGCGAGAATGTCTGGCAGTTGTATGGGCCGTAAAGAAATTCCGTCCATACATCGAGGGGCACCAATTTAAGGTGATCACTGACCACAGCAGCTTGCGCTGGCTGTGCTCAATGAAGAACCCCACCAGCAGACTGGCGAGGTGGGCTCTAGAGCTCCAAGCTCACTGCTTCGAGGTAGAGCACCGGAAAGGAGCACTTCACCACGTGCCAGACGCGTTGTCCCGCATGTTTGAGGAAGACGAAGTCGCTCTTTCTTCACTCGTCTGGTCGGAAAATACCGCCGACGAGTGGTACCTCGCTTGGGTCCGCAACGTCTCTAAAGAGCCTAACGACTACCCCAGATGGAAGCTCGTTGGGGAAAACTTGTACGCTCATCGCCACGCCGACAAGATCGACGGAGTTATAGGCGATGATGAGGAATGGAAGTTGGTCGTGCCGAAAGAACAGCGGCAAACCGTGTTACGAGAATGCCACGACGACCCAACAGCAGGACACCTAGGCCGCGAAAAGACTTTCGCCAGAGCATACTACTGGCCACAATTTTACGACGACGTCCGGGAATATGTCCGCAAATGCCTAGTGTGCCAGCGCTGTAAGGTAGAGCAACGGGCTCCCTTTGGGTTCATGGGCCGTAGGACAACCGACCGGCCGTGGCAGGTCGTAGCAGCCGACATAACCGGCCCACTTCCCCGTTCCGCTAAAGGGTTTGAATATATCCTGGTCTTTCAGGATTTGTTCACCCGCTGGGTTGAAGCCGTGCCGATCCGGAAAGCGAACGCGAAAACGATCATTCGCGAATTTATCGAGCGGGTCGTTTTACGCTTTGGCGCTCCTGAGGTTTTCCTCTCGGACAACGGCACGGAGTTCAAAAACCAAGCGGTGGATGAATATTTAGAGGCAGCAGGGATAGCTCACGCTAACTCTCCGCCTTACCATCCACAAGCCAACCCAGTGGAGCGAGTGAACTGGACCCTCAAGACGATGATTGCCTCGTTCGTTACAGACAATCATAATTCATGGGATGAACATCTCCCTGAGTTCGTCTTCGCCCTGAACACGGCTGAGCAAAGTTCAACCAGCCTGAGCCCGGCGGCGCTCAACTACGGCCGGCAGCCGACGCCGCCTGGAACCGCAAGGTGCGCACAAGAGCGCGAGGCGACCGATAAGCTCGCCGACGAGAGCAGGGAAGCGTGGAGCACAAGGATGCAAAACCTCCCGCTGCTTCTCGATCGCGCCACGGAGAGTTCCCGCGACGCGCAAGCCAGGCAGGCAAACCTCTACGACGATAGAAGGCGTGAGGTACCGCTCAAGGTCGGAGATCGCGTCTGGAAGCGGAATCGCGTACTCTCCTCAGCCGCTCAAGGCGTGACGGCCAAATTAGCACCGAAATTCGTAGGTCCATATTGGATAGTGGAAACTAGGGGCTCCAACTGCTTCAAGCTCATCAGCGAGTGAGGTGAGCTTGAAGATTTAGTTCACGCTCAACATTTAAAGGCGTACTACGTTGGGCAAGCGCCCGAAGAAGACGACGTCGACCCCACCGAGGTACACTGAGAGCCCCAACAACCGGGGGAAGAACCGGCGACGAGCGACCCGCCGTTAGCGAGCGCTCCAGCTCCGGTGTCTGAGCAACCGCCGACGAGCGAAGGCTCAGCGGAGCCCGTCGGACCCAAACCCAATCCGTCCGAGGCCGACCCCGAGCCGAAAAGGAGAAGGGGTAGACCGCGGAGGGGCGCGAGCGTGCAGACCCCTCAGGTTCGCACCCGAGGCAGACCGGGAGGCACGAAGAAGCGCCCGTAGTTGTCGTCAGGGTCGCCCTGGGCCCGATCAGCCACCAGCGCCCCGCGCTACGCGATCACAGGCATTTCCCCGAGCGCTTTTCGCGATCCTAGTCGACCCTCTTTTTTTCCTTTTTCTTTCTATCTCTCTATCCGTCCGTTTCTTTAAGTCTTTTTCTCTTTTTCTTTTCCTCCTTTTCAACTTCCTTCCTTCTCCATAAAAATGGGGTAACCCTTAATCCCTTCTGTTGCAGGCGGAACTTCGAAGTCATGGCGTTGGAGACGACCTTAGAAGAGTTGGAGCGGCTATCAGCCGCTATCCTCAACCTGCAATTGGGGGAGGAGGTAGAAACCCTCGTTCACGCGGCACTGACCACCGCCACAGAGAAGGTCAAGGAGCACGAGGAGGAAGCAAGGCGGCAGCGGGAGCTCAAGGAATCAGTAGTCATCTGGGAGCTCAGCGATGACGAGGAAGACCCGAGCACCCCTCGCCGTATCGGAGTCCCGGATTTCCGAGCTTCCGACCTATAGGGTTATCCATTTTACGCTTGGGAAAGTAAAGCTAAAGAAAACACATAAAATATTCAGATGGAAACGAAATTTTTAATTCAATATAAAGATTGAACCTTGCCATTATACGTGAAACACAACATCATTCAAATGTTTTCTACGGGACCTCTTACAGGCCTCAATCCTTTTAAGGTAATTTTCAATGACTTTTCGGCACATTTCCGGCAATATCTCGGCTATAACTTCACGAATATTGGTTTTCAATTGCTCAAGATTTAGAGGTTGTTCGCGTAAACACGATCTTTCGCATAGCCCCATCAAAAGAAATCCAAAGGTATTAGGTCGCAGGATCTTGCAGGCCAATTGACATCACTTAATCTCGAAATTACGCGTCCTGGAAATTTCTCTTGCAAAGGTGCTCGATTAGCCTGTGTTGTGTGGCTTGTGGCTCCGTCCTGTTGGAACCACATGTTCTCCAGATCATAATCTTTAATTTCTCTCCAAAAATAATCGGTTAACATCCGTCCATAACGGTCAAAATTGACTGTAATGGCTCTTCCTTGATCGTTTTCAAAAAAATACGGGCCAATAACACCACCAGACCATAATGCACACCAAACGGTCACTTTTTCCAGATGCAAAGGCCTTTCTGCGATCACCTGAGGATTTTGAGAGCCCCATATGCGGCAATTCTGTTTATTTACGTAACCACAGAGCGAAAAATGAGCCTCATCACTAAAGAAAATTTTGTTCGAAAAATCGTTATCAATGGCTTGTTGTTCAATCACCCAATTCGCATACATTCAGTGTTGTGTATGGTCTTGAGGCTTAAGTTCTTAAGTGAGTTGGATTTTGTACGGATGGAGATGCGAATCCAAATGCAAAATCCGCCACAATGAGCCGTAAGACAAGCCCAAATGTTGAGCACGTCGAGGAATCGACAAACTCGGGTCTTCCTCCACACTTTGAGCAACGACAGCGATATTTTCAGCAGAACAAATGTTGCGATGATGCACAGGCCTTGCAATATCAATAACCGATCCAGTCTCTTCAAATTTTCTTACTGTGTTAGAAATTGTTTGCTGTATAGGTCGATTATGTCGATCGTAATCGGCTCGTAAAGCCCTAAATGTTGATACAGCAGAATCACCATTTTTATAATAAAATTTAATAATTTCAACGCGTTCTTCGACTGTTAAACGATCCATATTTCTAAATGGCAAACCTTCAACTAAAAAAAACACGCTTTGGATGACATTTAACTCTGACAGATGTCAAATGGCAGGGTTATACTTTTCCTACCACGAAATGGATAACCCTGTACCTTTCGGGTCGGCCACGGCCATCCTGGGTTGCCCGCCAACCCCGGAGCGCCCTAAAGTGGAGACCAGGGATGCCTCCACGCAATACGAGGAGCACTGGTGGCAGGAGCTCCCCAAAGATTTGGTGGCGAGGTGGCCGCAAGTAGAGTTGGGGCTCCAGGTCGCTCGCAAATCGTCGAGCGAAGCAACCCGCCTGGAGAAACGCGCCTTCCGGGTACTCGACGAGCACCTCCGCGCCGGGCCTCGAGCCACATTGCACGCAGGCAAGTGGCCCCGCCTTGCTGAGTCCCGCAAGGCTGAGACGAAGGTCATCGAGGAGCTACGGAGGCGTAGGCGCGAGGACGCGCGCCAAGAGCAAGAAGCCAGCAAGCTCCTCGAGGAGGCCCGGCAGCACCGGGAGCGAGCGCAGAGGGCCACCTAAGAGGCCCAGGAAGCCGAAAGCGCCGCTCTCGAGAGGGAGCGTCTCGCCGCGGAGAACAGGCGGCCAGGCCAGACAGCACCAGTGCCGGAAGCAGTCCCCGGCCCAGCAGACACGGTCCCCGGGACAGATCCTACGAAGAAGAAGAGGAAGAGGTGCCCAGCGTGCAGGCATCGGGGGGTCTCGGACCCCAAGCAGTGTCCCGAGAGGGCGCAGCATTGGCGGCAGTCGGCCAGAAGGGCCCGTTGATCAATAAAACTTTTTCATTTTCCTATAATAGTGCCAAGTGTAGAGCCTCCTTTATTTCATCCTTTGCCAACTCCTATCCCGGCGGACCGAGATGCGCGGAGCGTATCAAAACCGCTCACCCTAGGTAAGCGATTTCTGGGTGGGGGGTGTCACGGAGAACACTCCGTGCTTCGCGCCTCGTCTTATTTCGCGTATTCGGGATGAGGGGGACCGCCGAAAATAGGTAACGCGACAGTCGCGGACGGGCAGATACGGTACCCGACTAGAAATAGGCTAGTCGAGTGCCGTATAGGAGAGGCTAGGCTAGGTAGACAAGCCGCCTCCCGCCTTTTAGAGTGAGTAGTAGTTCACTTAGCGCCTTCGCAGTTACCACGCGTATATTATAGAGAGAGTTTTTTGAATCCGCCATTTTGCGACGCGCAACGTCCCTTCGTTCCCGCGTCCTTTTTCGTGTTTTTTTTTTGAGTTTTCTCGCGCGCGAGGCCCTCGCGGTGCAACGGTTCGGTGCGCATCAGCCACGTAAGTCGCCAGGAGAGATCACCGGCCGACGGCAAAGGCACCCAGCACTGGCGACGAAGGAAAATATGGCGAAGCCGATCAGGGTGACGGCGACTTTCTTGGTCGCCCAATCTGTTCCCCCGTCTTCGCGTAGCGAGCGAGGCTGGCCTGCCGAAAAGCGTAAGTAGTTTAAAACTACACTTTTGCGCGCGCATCTCTTTTTTGCTTACTGGCGTAGGAGTAACCTCCGCCGGTTACTCCTTCCCTTTTTAAGTTAGTTTCTTAGCGGTTCGTGCGAGTCAGAGAGCGCTATCTCTCTCACTCTCGTATACAGGGCGAGAGAGTTGCGTTCTCTCTCGCACCTATAGAAGCATAAGCGCGCGTAAGTGAGAGAGCGGTATCTTTCTCACTCTAGTGGCAGCAGTGCGGGAGAGTCGCTTTCTCTCTCGCGCTTGCGGCATATACGGCACGCGCGAGTGGGAGAAACCTTTATCTCTCACCCGAGTTAGATCGGCGCGAGAGAGTTGCGTTCTCTCTCGCACTCGCGTAAGGCTAGGCGCGCAAGAGTGGGAGAGCGCTATCTCTCTCACTCCTACGGCGCAGTACGGGAGACTCGTTGTCTCTCTCGTACTCGCAGTAGAAGCGGCGCGCAAGAGTGGAAGAGCGTTCTCTCTCTCGCTTCAACGGGCTCCGTGCAGGAGAGAGTTCTTCTCTTTCGCACCCGTACGTTAGACGGCGCGCGCGAGTGAGAGAGGCCTTTCTCTCTCACTCTCATAGGCGTAGTGCGAGAGACGTTCTTTCTCTCTCGCACTCGTATAGTACGCCGCGCGCGGGAACCGTTCTCGCGCATTATATCGCGCCTTACCGCCTGCGCTCCTCGTACGCGTCAATCACAATTTATTTACGCCTTTTTTATCTTTGTAATTGTTATTGTTATTTAATTTATTATTTATTATATCGTTAATTAATTATTTTATTTATATTTTTGGTTTATTTTCTTGTTTTCTTTTTCTCCCATATTATTTTTCCTGTGCCTTTTTTTTTTTTTTACTTGTTTTGTTTTTTTGTGCGAGCTTCTCTCGCTTAAATTATTTAACCTTGTTCTTTCTTTTTATTTCACTTTTTTTCTTTTCTTTTCAATTTTCTTTTTTTTTCTTTATTATTTCTGCGACGAGGAGCTTTCAGCTCTCCTCCCGAATACCGCCCTCTCCGAGATCAACTAGCCAGGTGAGGACGACGCACGAGCCGCGCAACGACGATTGCACGGCGTTGCAACGGGTAAGTTGGGTCCGTAGGCCGGCTTCTCGAGCCTGGACCCAGGAGCAAAGTCGTCCAAGACTTTAGCTTCCAACAAGGGGGCGCAAAGGGCATTTTCGCGCCTATTGCGAATTGCGCGGTCCCCGAAGCTAATTGCTCTTGTGGCAGGTAACGTTAAATCTGCCACCCCGTTACATCATATAATAGAATAAACAATTTATTTAAAAATATTGATACAAATGTATTAATATAAAAATTATTACAAGTGTATATGGATTGCCATGCAACTTATGATTCAAATTTAAATCTTAG
Source organism: Chalcis sispes (assembly GCA_949987625.1). Classification (NCBI taxonomy): domain Eukaryota; kingdom Metazoa; phylum Arthropoda; class Insecta; order Hymenoptera; family Chalcididae; genus Chalcis; species Chalcis sispes. The sequence continues at coordinate 40,814,449 of OX465095.1, read as the reverse complement.
TTCTACAAGCGTTGCATAGCGTAATGGTTAGGGCGTCTGCTTTATAATGCGAAGGACCCGAATTCACTCCCACCGTAGGTCAAACATTTTTGCGTTTTTTTTCGTAAAATAATGTGTAAAATAACATGTGCGACAATGCAAATAAACGATTAAATATAATGTATATGTTAAAAATATGTATAATCATAATAAAAAATAAAATTCTAACATATATAAAAAATAGATATCGACACTGATTTCCACGTAGATTTCTACACTGATTTCACGTTAAAACCCACGTGATAATCTACGCGGAAATCTACGTGGAAATCCACATACAGTGTGTTATTCGACTGATTTCAGTGTAGATTTCCATGTAAAGATCCACGTGGATTTCCATGTGGATTTTGACGTGGATTCTTGCAACTGGGTTTAGAATAAACACTGAAAGAGTCACCAAATTTTAATTAGTACAAAATTTGGTGACAATAATCAAATTCTTACCAAAGAATTATTTTAGTACATATTGTAATTATTAATCATTAAAAAATGTGGATTTTTATTTTTACTTACCCTCTATGAATGTGTGCTATAAGAACATCTGATCGGTAATATCCAACCTTCGGCCCTAGGTACTACTGTACTAATGTACTGTTTTGAAATATTCAGCTCCCGACTTTTAGAAAAACTTTATACCAAGAAATAATGTTAAATGAATCTGAAATTTCACCACTTATATCTGACATTATGTATTGATTCACTCTTAAAGATAAACAAGCTTTCAATACAATCAGAATTGAAATTAATTTCGAGGTATAAATCGAATGTATGACTTAAAGAAGTAAACGTGCTCACAAATTACCAACGGCCAATCTTCAATTTTTGACCTCTAATTCACATTTGAATTTGTCAAACCGGAAGTTACTTATAATGCATATTTTTAAATTTGTAAAGAAGTTTTGTATTTCTTCACGCACAATCTGAATCCACCTTCAAAATATGCATTTTCCATTTGTAAAAATCAACGGTAAAGTTGTAGAAAAACTGCCTCTCTCCAAAAATGAAATTTGTGACATATTTTTGATGTATTTTGGTCTGCTAATTACGAATATTGCAATAAAATTTGTCGGTCGAACGTATTGAAGCCGCTATCTTTAAAAAACTGCTAAAAAACGTGATTTTTTGGATTTTTTTGGATTTATCTTGAAAAGTACGAGTCTGACAAACAAATGTGTGAAACAGAAAAGATATAAAATGAAATTCTGTATAAAAAACATTAGATACGTTTTTTTCTTAATAGCAAAGGGAAGCACGTAAAACAGCAATTTAATTCTCTTTTATACAGAGGCTAAAGATTCGGCTTCATCTTCGGTAATCCCAAATCTCGTATGAGATCATTCAACTCTTTTTAATTGAATATTTCGGGCATCTTACTTTTCCTTTCTCTTATTCATATGTATTGTCAACATTTTCAATTTCACAATAACTTTCTTCTTCGGAAGTTTCATCAATTTTCATTATATTCTCTTGTAAGTTAGTGTCATCAACGTTGGTAAGTTCTTTGACTTTAGACGGAACTGTGAGAGTTCGAGTAGGTTTTATGGCTGAAAGAGCATTAGCGTAAGAGTTTTAGTTTTGGATGCATTAAGGGGGGAAATCACAGTAAAATTTTCGATTTTTCGAAAAAAATCTTTTTCGCCTAAAAGGTGCTTTAGGGTCTTAAAAATAATATACCAAATGATGGAACACGGCAAAAGTGTCCGAAAGCCCAAATTTTTCATTCTGCGGTAACGCCACTCAGGTATGGTTTCTCAGTACTTAAAACTTTAAACGCGTTTTTCTCGAAACCACTTTTTTTGAGCTCGCCGAAGACATAACTCAAGCAAATCTTTACCGATCGACTTAAAATTTTAATAGTAGCTTCGAAATATCTTTTTCCACGAAGCTACGTAGGATTTTTTATTTTATATGGCTTAGCTTTTTTTATCAAAGATTTGATGGCGTTTTTTTTTGTTAAAAATTTAACTTCATTTTCAAACATGCACCATTTTGTGAAAAATCAATACATCAAAAAAATCCTACGTAGCTCGCTAGCTGTTGTTATATGAAAACTAAAAAATTTTTGTTTTTTCTTCCAGGTCAAAAATTAAGGAGTCTACGTCTTCGGCCATCGACACGCTTTCAAAAATAGGCGCCTTGGGGCATATGCTGCGCAGCCGCCATTTTTAAATATTTTTTATTGAAAAAATGACATTTTGTACTTCTTTAGTATTGCTATAAAACCTACTTTACAGATTTTCGATTGATACTTCTGTTCAGCCAAAATTAATTCCCGAAAATTTGCCTATTTTTTTGTGTGCTACTGTGATTTCCCCCCTTAAACCCACTGCATTTGTCATACTTAAATAGCAATTTTTTGAACTGATGGTTTAAACCATATTATGGGCGTCGTGAATTTCAATCGCTCGTTATTTTGATTCTTTGACCGTCGGATTAACATATTTCTGCAATTGCTACACGCTGTATTAAGAACCCATTCCATATCAATGTCATTTACTTCAAGCCTAAAACAATTTTCATGAATTTTTATTAATAAAAATTCATTAAAAATGAAGCAAAACTCGTCTATTTAAATTTTCTGTCGTTCTGAATACTTTAGTATTTATTTTATTGCTTGTTATTGACCAAAATTAGTTTGTAACCACATCTCCGCGCGATAACAGTAGGCAACTATTATCAACGGCAAAATTCCTGGGTAAACGGCATTTTTGTCGTCACAGAAAGCGCAAGCAAATGCTTCATGGGGCAAATGCTTGATGTAGGGATTTGGAACCCCTGGTATGGTAAATTTAAATGATGGGATATTTTACCTCGTTTATTAAAAACTTATAACAGTTCGAAATGTTGTACTATCAAGATGAGATCTAAAGTTTTAACATTCGAAAAAGAACAAAGTGTAATTGCAGGATTTTCGCAAGCTAACATTAAGGCTGGAAAGGAAAATCAAAAGATTTATATTGAAGACAAAGTGCGAGTGAATAAAATGAAGTAAGTATTTAAGGAAGGTTAAACATCCGATTGGTCGACGGAAATTTTTACAATAAGTCAAGTGATGCCGACAAAGTGAGTTACGTATAAATTGAAGAACTATTGAGCACAGCCAATCGCTGGTGGCTTTTACGAACCAGGGTTACTCAAGGCTACAAGTACAGATATTTACCTCATAGAAAAAGGGTTTAAGAAACGTAGAAATAAAGTTTATGTTAAATGATTAGGATTTGATAGTACACACAATAGTTAAGGATTAATAAGACAGATTATGAGATGTAATTATTGAAAATAAAAATAAATGTCAACTTAAATATATATAAAATTGTTTTTATTTAATATCTACACATAATATCATTTATTAATCATCATCATCAAGTATAATATTATAGTGCTTCTATGGCAGTGTATTTTTTTTTCTGTCTAATAAGTATCTATTATCACCATAGAGACTTAAAGCTATTTTTTCTTGTTTTTCAGTATATGCTTTATGCTGCCGAGATCACATTATACTTCTTTCTCTAAATTTTACAGACTTTTTTTTTTAACATTCTGTATAATCGTCAAAAGTAATTGTATTTTGCATTAAACTTTTTTTTACACCTTTCATTATGTTAACTTCATATTTTTTATCAATTTTTACACTATGCATTTTACTTCAAAAACCGATAAATTCTGTCATAATACGTTCATTACACTCATCAAAGCCAACTACATTCTTATTTACACGAAGTACATTAAAAATGTTATTAATGGGTTAGTCTGATGCATCAAATTGATAAATATCTCCTTTTATAATTTTATGAATATTCACACCAGAAATTTCATAAATTGAACTGTCTGTAACGGTATAAGGAAGCTTAAATTTTTCACCAAATTATTTTTTCACATAATTGTAAGTCTTACTGAGTACTAGATGCTGTAACGGGTATATTGGGATAACACGTTAGAGACTCTCCCTCGCACGTACGCACTGCAGTCGGCCCCAGTTTTGGGCCTAACAGGTCGCTAGATCCACCGATGCGGCCTCGAGTGTCGACGGACGTTAGCCGTCGGTGCAATGACACTCTCGTGCAGTGCCGATCCGTTGACAACGCAGGATCCTCCTCGGAACCTGCTTTACTTACGTGTGAGGAGCCTTGCCCTGAGGCCCCGCTGCCGGTTCTGCTCTCACCGGGTTTGGCTGCTCAGTATGCGTGCCAACGGTCAGTTGGCACGCCCGCAGAGGCGGCGGTATTCGGGACAGGAGGCTAGATGGGAAAGGCGATAAATAACGCGCACCCGCTTTGCGCTAATAACTTATTTATTGCTAAATATTCACAAAATCTGTATAAAAGTTAATTATTTATCGCATTGATGCTTAATATCGAGAGTCGCAATTAGTATTGCTTGATGCCCAATACTAATAGACAAGGTGCGCACTGCGCATGTGCTCCGTACACTCGTCTCTGTCAATCGCAATTAGTATCGCCTAACGAGCAATACTAAAGCGATAGGTGCGCACTGCGCATGCGCGCCTTACCCTGCACAAGCGGCTACACACACATGCGTAGTCTATGGCTACGCGAGAGAGGAAGGTTCTCTTTCTCCCCTCGCGTAGTCTATGACTGAGCTAGTGAGAGCGGTTCTCTTACTTGTCTATCTAGTTTATGGCTGTACGAGTAAGAGCGGTTCTCTAACCCGTCTGTATAGCCTATGATCGTGCGAGTGAGAGCGGTTCTCTCACTCGTCCGAATATTCTATGATTGTGTGAGTTAGATCGGTTCTCTCACTCGCCGCTCGCACAAACAGGAAAATACACTAATCAATTATCGTGATCGCGCACGTAGAAACGAAAATATCTATATATCGCATGAACTGATCAGTATAAGTGGCCACTTACTTTTTAATTGCGCTGAGGTACGTTCTCTCGAATCTCTCGGTAAAAAATCCTTCTCGAACCGCTGCCGTATCGGCGAGAATATCTGTCACAGCGTGCGTCCAGCTCGGCGGTTGAGAAGAGAAGAGAACTTTCCTCCTTCCCCTCTCATGCGGGGTCTCTTCTGTTTTCCCGCGTAGCGCCATCGATTGCCAGATCGATGGTACCGCATTTCAACACCCCGCGAATTCTCGCGCCTTTTCCCGCGTCACGCCATCGATTTCTTGATTGATGGCGCCGCGTGTAGTCACGCCGCGAACTCTACCTTGCACCGCATGGCAGGTGGCCTAACCTCGATAAGCCACTTGTAACAATGCATGAAAATCTTGCATATGACGTCATGTAATGTTTATATTAGCGTTGTCTTGTGTCAGATAAATATTTTAATTAACTTAATAAATTTTTTTAAAGTCCAAAAATTTATAAAAATCTTTGAACGATGATGCGTGTGCTTATTACACACAAGACCTCTCCTCTCTCTGTCACTCTTTCTCACTCTTTACACATTAAAGTGGTGGCGACTAAGGAAATCATAGCAGCTAATGTTGTTGTATGTAAAATTGGCGGCAGATAAGGACACTATAGGATCTAACACTGCACGATGCGGTAAGCTAGATAAAGAGCCGCACAACTTCGCGCACGACATGAGTCACAGTACGATGGATAAATAAGAGCAAAGCCACTGTCTGTAGGGCCGTTCTACTAATGCTGACGGAAAGAGTAATATTTTTAGGTTATTTTACAGTTTAATGTATCTCCAATAGCCCTATAAATTTGCTGATTGATCCATGTTTTTCTGGACCAATTGATCTAAATTTGGAAAAATTGAGAGAACAAGTTTTTGTATGTAAACATTGTGAAGTCTTTTTAAAAATGAAAAAATCGATTTTTTTTCACTTTTCTCATAAATCAGTAGTTCTAAAAAGAAATTTGTTTTTTCAAATTTAACAAGTAACAGATGCGAAAAACTGATAAACTAAAAGATTAGAAAACTAGAATCTTAAAGCTTCAAAACACTTTTATTATAATCTTGATATGACCATTTATTACCGAAATACAGCCTGCCAAAAAATAACGAAAAATTTAGAAATTCTTTTTATTTCCTTAATTTTTGTGAGAAATGTATATAAGGTAGAGCATTTTAATTTCCCCACCTAAATATCTCAGAATCTAAGCAAGATACAGAAAAATGTTTTCGACAAAAGTTGAAGAAGGAATAGGGGGCCAGATAACAGTGACCTTTAGCTTAATTTTGGAGTTATTTTTCATGCCGAAATCGGAAAGACCAAAAATTCTGTATCAAATTTGTTCAAAACAAAATTTTGTTTATGACCTTCAAGAGATCAAAGGTCGAATATCTTAAAAAGCCGTTTCTTGCATTTTCACTACATTACCGTGGTTTTTAGGCAAAATAAACTAATCTATCATTAATCTAAAAAACTATCAATACTTACCCTACTAACCCTAAGTCTGACCTTTACATATTACCTCCCCCCCGCCCGGACAACCCCCTTCCTCTAAAGATTAACTGTTCAATCTCAAGTTTCATCCTCCAAATCCCTATTTTTGATGCTGGAAACGAAATGAACGAAAAATTCTACATTATTTTCGTCCAAGAGAAAATTTTATTTTGTGACCTCAAAGAGGTAAAAAATCAAGACCGAATACCTTGAAAAGCATTTTCATGCTAACATTAATTTTAGGAATAATAAATTGTACTTGTGTTTGAATTCGAATTTTTTAGCGAAAAACAACAGTTTTTGACTTCAAAACTGTATACTTTGCAAAAAAAAAATAAAATTTCCAAGAACCCCTATGAGGTCCACTGGATAAACATGTTTTGAACATATTTACACACAAATTAGGCCATTAGGTCACGTGGTGTTATTGCTGATTATTATACAACACCCTTACACCTCATTGATCTCAAATACTATTTATCACTACGCTGCCTACCTAAAGTTCTACTCGCTTGTAGGGGGAGGTGAGTAGGGCAGTTACGGGTAGAGCTTGCGGTGGGAAGAGAAATAAAGATAAGTGTGAACTATAAGTCGACGTCAAAGTTGACTTTTACATTTATTTTAAGGTCATCTTTACATTTTGAGATAAAATCCTTTGTTTTCGATTCTAGAATCAACCTCTATTTCCCAAACCGCTAATCTTCCCTTTTACCTACGTGTACCCTGCGCATCTCAAATTTTATCCTTACTATCTGCCACTACTCTACTTTCCCAAGATTCAATCTGCTAGTAAATTCATTTAGTAGGGTATTATTTAGTAGATTTCAAGATAAAAAAAACAATAAAAATAAAGGTAAACTTTAATTTGACCTTTGAGCTAACTTCTCACGTTATTTTAAAATCCACTTTATAATTTATAATAAAAACCTATATTTTAAATGCTGAAATAGAAAGTAGACTCCCAAAATATTTTAGAAGAAGTTAATTATCTCATCTTTGAAAAGTTACGTATCTAATAAATGTTTTGAATATCTGATTTTAAATCGTGAAAATCGTTAACAAATTTCTGATTTACGTCAATTTTTGTTAAATGGCAAAATTAATTATATTTTTTTAAATTTTACGTTTCGGCCAATCTTAGAAAGTACATTTATAATACAGTTGCAGCCGTTTTCATTTTTTGTCTTTTCATAAGTTTTTGCAATTTTAATTATTATTTTATCTTAATTCTGCAAACGTGACGAATAGAACTAAAAATGGCTGACTATCAGCCCAATAATATTGTTGATATGATAATGGTTCTAGGGGAAAGTCATAATAATTATCGTGCTGCGGCACGACTGTACGCAGAACGCTATCCTAATAGAAGACATCCTGATCATAGAACAATAAGTCAGTTAAGACAGTTAACACATAGAGCTCGTGATGAACAGCTGGTCCGTCAACGCAGGCGTCATGAATATGACGAAAATAATGTTCGTGTTGCGACTGTTCTTGCAATCATTCATCTTGACTCTTATATTAGCAGTTGCCGAGTTGAAAGAGAAATCTGTATACCTAGAAGAACCTTCTTAAGAATCCTTAAAGTTCTTAGATATCATGCCTATCACATAACTTTAGTTCAAGAGTTACAGTTTCATCATTTTCAACAGCGCGTCGTGTTTTGCCAATGGGCTTTGGATATGATAGAAAATGATCCTGATTTTTTCAATTTTGTGCTTTTTTCTGATGAGGCCAAAATTCAAAGTGACGGGGAGCTCAATAGGCATAACTGCCATTATTGGTCCGACGAGAATCCTCACTGGCATAGAACAGTCAATCATCAAAGACGTTGGAGCCTTATAGTATGGTGTGGAATTCTAAATGGGTATTTAATTGGTTCTTACTTTTTTGGAGAAAATGTTGATAGGAATATCTATTTGCAGTACATTAGAGATCAGTTACTAGTGCTGACGGGAGGTGTCTATTTAGAGACGCGACGAAGAATGTGGTTCCAGCATGATGGTGCACCAGCACATTTTGCACGAATTGTACGGAATTTCTTGAATGGCACCTACAATGGTAGATTGAACGAGGAGGTCCTATAAATTGGCCTGCATGTTCACCTGATATGACAGCCCCAGATTTTTTTTTATGGAGCTACATAACAAATGCTATTTTTGAACAACAACCTACGACAAGATTAAACATGCAAGACCGCATTAGTCAAGCATGTGCTGCGATCCTAAGGCAAACTTTGCTTAGCCCCGTGCGCCATTTCAAAAGACGTTTGCTTTTTGTGCCTTGAAGCAGAGGGACGTAACTTTGAACATTTGCTTCGAGGCTGAATTAGTAATCGTAAAACCAGTGAGAGGCGAGGGGACTCACTTTAATCTAGTACCCCGAATAGTGAAAGGCTAGAAGGCTCACTTTAAGCCAGCATCCCAAAAATTACGTGATTTTCGCGATTTTTTTTCTTATGAAAGGAAATAAATAAAGTAGTCAAGTTTCTTGGTACTTATTGGGTATGTTATTAACTACTTTTACAAATTTTTTTGAACAAAAATACCGAATAGTTTATTAGTTATATGCATTGAAAAATAGTCATCGAAAAAAAAGACACCTCCACGGGCGGCAAGGTAACTCATCCAATTTTTGTCTGAAATCGAAAAATCAAAGTTTGTTATAAACTAGAAGACATTTGCTGGATCTTGAACTAAAATCACGAAGAAAAGTTAAAAATTAACAAAATGGCGGACTTGCAAAAAAAATATTTTCTTGCACTTTTTTTGCTCTAATAAGTGCAATAACAATAAAAATAATCATTGTAAAATTATGATTTTAGGTCAAGATCCAGCAAATTTAATTACCTTTAAAATAAAAGAAAATTCATCTCGATATCTATAATAGTTTTTGAGATATTTTGCCGCCCGTCTCAAAAAACATGGTTTCGAGAAAAACGCGTTTAAAGTTTTACTCGTAATACGCGATTTATTACGTAAAAAGATGACTTCGGTTTTTTGACTATAACTTTAAAAATAAATTGAATTCGGCAAAAGGAGTTTCACGAGCGTATTCTACGAGACATTTGCCAACTTTATAAGCAAAAAAAAAAAAAATCGATTTTTTGGTCGTGCTTGATGAGAACCTCCCTTTCAGAAAAAATAAAGTTGACCTTTAACTGACCTTAAAGTTCAATTCCAAGGTCAAGCTAAAGGTCACTGTTATCTGACCACTCATGCCTTATTTAACTTTTGTCTGAAACTGTTTTCCGTATCTTGCTTCGATAATGTAACAAAAGTTCGATCTTGTAACAAAATTTCGTGGAGGCTGGAGAAACTATCACGCATGCCTACCGCTGGCATTAGCGTTATCCGATGTGCACCACGAGGAGGAAGCACGGTCGAATTTGGCACATCATTTGGCTCTGAAAAGGGCCGATTATGTGTATATGTTAGTATGTGTGTGTATATGTTTGTGTAGGTGTGCGCGCGCGAGCGTGTGTGTGTGCGTGCGTGCGTGCGTGCGTATGACGAATCTTAATCAATATCAGAATCGGTGCTTGGATCATCGAAAATAATATCATCGACTATTTCACTTTGAAATTCCTTCATTAGTTGAAAGAATGCGTGGATACGTTCAATATGTAAATGCGATCGTTTAAAAAGGTATTTTGCAAGATATGATATTAAGTGTCCTTCTTTTGTGCCGTATTTAGAAATATTGCTGCGTACTTCTCGCCACATACGTTCGATACCTTGAGTATGTGCGCCTTTATCTGGATCGACGAAATTAATGGAGTGATTGACCGTAAGATGTTTATATTCTTCCCTGTCTAAACAATTGTAAGCTTTCCATTTATCTGACATTATTGTTGTTTCAGGGAGAATCCACTCTTTGATACACTGCAAAAGTGTATCAGCTGTACGGTCTTTCACGGGCATAATAAAAATTTTCTTTGTGCCTCTCTCATAAACTCCAAAAATCCATTTTCCAGTAACTAGGCGTCCTCGGCTGTATTTCCTTTTTCCAAACTTAGCTTCATCTATTTCTATTATTACTCCTGGACCACCAAGCTTCTGGGAATTTTTTTCACTCCAGTACACGCACAATTTTCGACAGAAACTGCTCCAATCGATCAAAATACGTAAGGATATTCCTAAATCCATTGTCACGTATTTGGTTCTTGGAACGGGTATCCATAAAAAAGGGGCGATAAATGTACACGCAGTTTCTATTGGCAGATGTACATTTTTGAACCAGGTATCTGATTTTACCGATTGAAAATAATCACATTGTACTGACGTTTTCTTCTTTTTCTTTTTAGCGACTACGTATCTTTTTTTGCATCGAAAATGTAGCGTATCAATATTTAACTGAATATCAGATCCACATTCTAGACATTTTATTTTTTCTTTAAATATTCCATGTTCGATCAAAAATTGAACGCGCCATTTATGATCAAAAGTAGCGCGTATGAACTCGCTGTGGGAAAAATCAATTTTAGAAAGTGACATCTTTTTTAATCAGTTATAACAGTATATTATTTTGCATAAGAGCGTATAAAGCCGTATTAAATACACTGCGTTCTTCGCGCCGAGCGGAAGCGCTTTGTCAGTTTCAGCGCAGAACGCTATTTTTTGCTACCCACTTTTCTCCGGGGTTCATCCTTCTTTTGTGGGATTATCGCTGGTAATATGAATAAAATGCATTTAATCTTTTTCATAGAGAATTACATGTTCTACATTTTTTGTTGGACACATTTTTTTCCAGACTCGTACTTTTCAAGATAAATCCAAAAAAAACCAAAAAAATCACGACTTTTAGCGGTTTTCTAAAGATAGCGGCTTCAATACGTCTGATCGCCAAATTTTATTGCGATATTCGTAATCAGCAGCCCAAAATACATCAAAAACATGTTATGCATTTTATTTTTCGAGTGAGGCAGTTTTTTTACATTTTTACCAAATCAACTTCCGGTCAGTTTGGCCCACTTTCGGTCCATACCGGAAGTTGATTTTATCGCCAATCGATGAAACATATCCTATTTACCTATAATAGCATTGTAAGTTTTTTTATAAATAACGTTATTTAATGTTTAATAAGGGATTGATGGGTAGTTATAAACACCCGGTATATATATGTATGTACACATACGTACATACGTACATATATTTTTTTTCTGGATATTTTCATTTTTGCATAAATTTTAAATCATTTAATTTATTTACTTTTTATCTTAAAAAGATAATAATAGAAAAAAAATTTTGTCAATCAACATTAATTTTTCTGTTTACTTTAAATTATCAATTCTAAACATTAATGAGCGCATCAAAATTGTATGCGCATATTATATAGGCAAGCGCATTAGTGGTTCGGTAGGTCAGATTTTAGCGCTTCATTCGGTGAATTTTGGAACTAAATCTCTTGCGCAAAATCATAACATACCCCACCACCAAAGTTTCCGGACCTGTGTATACGACCGTGGTATATATTTATGCAATAACCTAACTATTTATTGTTATAAGAGTACGTCTATTGTACTTGTTATTTTATCAAGCATCATCAATTTGCAAAATTATTGTCTTAAGGACAGGAATATAATATTATGTTGCATTATATTTATACAAAGTATACATTTATCCATATAAAATAAAATAAAATTTACGTTATTGCAGCGTTTGCAATTTCATGTTTTGATATTTATAAATGGATAAATATATTAAATAGTTTTTAATTTATTTTATAAGATTCGAGTTTGGACGTTATAAAATAAAATAAAATCAACTAAAAGAATAATATTTATGTACTTGTGAATTTCGTAACAATGAAATTAAAAAGTTTATAAAAATAATTTATCATAAAGGAAAAGTACAACAAATATAACATATTTTTTAATTTTTAAGTAGTAAAAAATATGTCTAGTATACCACAAATGTCCAGTGGACTCAGTAAACTAAAAAAAAAACATTTTCGTGTTAAACATCAAAAAGTTAAGGTGTTTCGGGCTAATGAACCTCTGCTAAGTGTTTTTATGTGGGGTGTCAATCATACAGTGAGTTATATATAATTTCAATCCTTATTAGAATTTATTGTTAGTATGATAATAGTGGGTTTGAAGTTTCCAATATTGGAGTTCAACGAAACTTTTTAAAAACTGTTTTTATTTAAAATTTATATTTATATTTTTTAGTCTCAGTGTTTTATAGTATAAGCTAATATTCAGATACGAATTTAAATATGATTTGTACATTTTTAGCAGATATATTTAAATGTGAAAAATTATTTTGTTGTATTCTAACGTTGCAAACTTCAGACCCATGAATAATAATAGATTGTGTTTAATAAAAAATAAATTGATTTTGTTATATTAATTACTATGTAACAATTCTTCTGTTTTCACATTTTATACAAGTTATTTTTGTTATTAAGACCAAAGTATTTATCTTTATTGTTAAAATCTATTATTTTATTTTACTATCTCTACAAGAAATCTGTGAATATATTATTCATTTAAAATACTGTGAGTATCAAAATATTTGTTCATACGTTATTTTTATTATAATAATATTTATTTTTAGTTAATCATTCGATGAATAATTTTTAATAATGTTACTCAAAAGTATATCAAAATAATATGGCATTAAAACCAGTCATATAAATTTTAATTTAGATTATTTTTATTATTTCTATCGCATTACAATTTTGCTTAACATTTTTAAACAATACTATTTTTTGTAAATGAAACATTCAAAAAATAAGAACTAAAAAGTACAAAAATCAATGGGTCTCAAGTTTGCAATGTTAGAGTACAACGAAATAATTTTTCACATTAAAATAAAGCTGCTTAAAATGTACAAATTATATTTAAATTCGTTTCTGAATATTAGTTTATGCTATAAAACACTAAGACTAAAAACTATAAATATAAATTTTAAATAAAAATAGTTTTTAAAAATTTTGTTGGACTTTAACTTTGGAAACTTCAAACCCATAAAAATCAGAAATAAATTTTTTGAAAAATCATAAAGCAATGAGATTGTGAAATTTTATTCTTTAATATTCATTTATATACATATAGGTATTTTTTTATTTTTTTTATACTTTTTCAAAGTTGAAGCACATATGTCTTATTAAATTATAAGTGAATTAAATATAATCATTAAAATCATGTTAATAATCTGCGAATTCTAAAATATTAATAAAACAATATTATTATTATGGACAATATCAATTTTCACAAATTTGCAATAATGTTAGTTTTTAACATTATTTTAATTTTAATTGCTAATTTGTAGCTTCTAAGTACTAGTTTTCCTTATACGCTAATTAATTTATTTTTCGTGTATGTGTATATGTAGAAAATATGTGCTTTTAAAAGTATAATAAAAATTTTAGATTTTTATTTACATCGTGATTCTATGTCATTTTTAATGTTTCTCACTTTTTAAATAAAGTGACTTTAGGATTTTATAGGCAAACTGGGATATATTGTTTACTTGTAGTAATTTAAATTAGCTTATTTTATTTTTGTACATAAAAGATAAAATATAGTACATTAAATAGGTACAGATATTGACATATATTGGTAGTAGATAATAAGGATTGTTATTTTAATATGCTCTTATTAAATATAAAATACATTAAAAAAATGAATGCATTTAATACTCAATCCTTACAATAAATTTACATTCTATTTTAATTTCTTCTGATATTTGATTTCTCAAACACTAATAACTATGATGATAATATATTTTCGTAATAACAGCTATAGAAACATTTTGTTTACACATTTGAAGGCATCATATTGATATTAATATAGATAACATTTATTTTCTTCTCTTGATCGACTTCTCTAACGAAATGACATTTTATGTGAATACACTTATTACATTTACGGAAAGTGTGATTCTTCGTGAGTTGACCCATTAATGTCCAAACGGACACTTCTTGTACACCTCTCTTTCCGCATTTACAGCTATTGTATCTCGCGGACAAAAAAATTGCAAGGAGGGGATTTTTATAGTTCAAAGCGTGCTTTTTCCGATGGCACAATCAAAATTACCCAAAAACTTCATTTTTTATTGAAAAATGCAGTTTGAATAAAAAATCACAAAATTTTCAAACATTTTTTTTTTTTTTTTTTGAAATCGAGTTTTCAATCGACTTGGAACCGTTTTAGATCGTGGATGCAACGTATGAATTTTAAGAATATGGGGTGCAGAAGTTAATTCGGCAAATTAGCGGCTTCGAAATAGCGCCTAAAGTGCACAATTCTTGCAAGAACATTCATGAATCTTCATTCATAAATGCACTTTACTAAAAAAGAAAGTACTTCAAATTAGTCAAAAGATAACTCAAAATAAGATGCATAATTTTGAAATTTGAGCTTTTGAAATAATTTATTATCAAATAATTAAAAATCAATGCATTTCATGAGAATAATTCAAAGAGTAAAAAGTGTTTAAAATTAACCAAAGAGTGTACATGAATTTTGCGAGATGATTCGATAATTGCAATTTGTCATAAATTGACAATTTGTAAAAGCAAAGAAGTTGCTTGAAACTCGATGAAAAAATTCATTAGTATTTTTTTTGGTTAATTTCACTTTCTGTTCTTGGCGATTTTCTCGTAAAGTGCATTGTTTGCGAGAAAAAGATTCCATGAATGTTCTGACAAGAATTTTGCACTTTAGGCACTATTTCGAAGCCGCAAATTTGCCGATTTAACTTTTGCACTCCATATTCTTAACACATTGTTCGCTGGTGGCATCTGAGACATTTAAAGACTGAGCGCCGGCACCGTATCGACCGCTTAAAATCTGGGCGCCGGCATGATTCGCTTGTTTACAATCAATGAGTACGTGAAGAAAATATTTAAAATTTTGTACATTTTCGTAAAACACTATATTTTGTTTCCATATTCGTCATATACAATTTAACGATAACGAAAAATAGAATCAAAATCAAAAATTTTTATTTATTCTAATCCCGCGTTTTTGCGGGACCAGCGCTCGAGCGATAGACTTCGAATCCCGCGTTTTCGCGGGGCCGGCGTACAATGTGTTAAAATTCGAGCATTACGTCTACTATCTAGAGCATCGTATTAAAAACGCAAGATAATCAAAAACGAATTTGTATCATCTAAACCGTAAAGATTAAACTTAATTCTAAGCTTTTGTAATTATCTGCAAACCATTAAATAATAATTTTTCCAAGTATAATAATAATTTATGTAAATAATAATCTAATAGATAATTGTTGTTGAAAATAATATAATAACTAATCGTTATTATTTTTTAATAAATGTAAATAATTATAATTTTAAGACTGCTTTATTAGGAATCTTAAGAATAGAATTTTTATAATTTAAAACTATTTTTTTAGAATTATAATCTTACAGCTATATACTACTATGATCAAAAAATAAGACTAATTTTTTTTTTTTTAAATTCTTTATGTATTCTTTTAAATCTTTTTCTTTTCCTTCAAAGTAGTCCCGACCCGACACAATACACTTATGCCAACGTTTTTCCAATCCTCGAAACAGTCAGAAAAGTTCTTTTCTGAAATTGCCCTCAATTGACGCAGTGATTCACGTTTAATCTCCTCAATCGAGACAAAACGATGTCTCCGGTGTAGTGTTTTGAGTTTATTAAAGAGCCAGAAGTCACGCGGCGCTAAATCAGACAGATGCGGTGGTTGTGGAACGATATGAGTTTAATTTTTGGCCAAAAAGTCGCGAATAATCAATTCAGTGTGAGACGGTGCATTATCGTGATGCAAAAACCATGAGTTGTCTTGCCACGATTCCGGCCTCTTTTTGCGAATAGCTTCACGCAAACGATGCATAACACTCAAATAATATTTCTTGTTATCAGTTAGGCCCGGCAGAAGAAATTCTGAATGCACTACACCACGATAATCGAAGAAAACTGTCAACATGACCTTGATTTTTGAACGACTTTGACGTGATCTTCTTGGTCTTGCTTCACCTTTGGTAAAATATTCGCTCGATTGATCGGTTTGTTCTGGATCGTAGGCATAGATCCATGTCTCATTTCTCTTAATAATGCGTTTCATGATGTTCTGGCAGTCTGAAAGCATGTTGTCGCACATATTAACACGACGCTCGTTTTAAAAAAAACTGAGTGTTTTTGGAACGAAACGAGATTAAACGCGTTTGAGACCCAAGTGATCTTTTATAATTGCTTGAATTGATCTAAATAAAATGCCAACAGTATCAACAAGGTCTCTAATTGTTAATCGACGATCTTTGAGCACAAGGTCTTTGATTTCTTTGATGTGTTTCTCATCAGTTGATGTAGATGGTCGTCTTGGACGGTCTTTGTCTTCAACGCTGTCTCTGCCTTCTTTGAACTGTTTGTACCACTTGTAAACATTTCTTTCGGACAAAGTCTGCTCATCGAAGACCTTCTACAACATTCTGAACGTTTCTGCATAAGAAATTTCATTCCGAAGACAAAATTTAATGCAACTTCTTTGCTCACTAAAATCTGACATTTTAAAAATCGCCGAAATCACTTCTTAATGTTCACAAAAACGAGCGTCACTTGCAAACTAATGAATATATTGGCATTAAATTTGACACAGATGTCTCTCACAGTGCTGCCAATTAAAACAAAAAAGTTTCGTCAAATCGATAAACCCGCGAAATTTAAATTGAAAATTGGTCTTACTTTTTGATCACAGTAGTATGTTAAAGGTATACCTTTATGAATAATCTTACAAATACGATTTTCTTAAAAGCAGTTTTAAAAATATCAATCTTAAAAATAAATTTAACAATATTCTTTTCTTAAAACTAATTTTTCAAAATATTCTCAAGTTTGTATCATGAATTATCTATAAAATTCGCATTTTAAACATTAAAAACTTTTAATAAGCAATTTTATCAATTGAAAATTGTTTTTTAACAAGTCTACATCTCAAAGATTTTTTATCTCAAATTTCACAATATTCTTTATTCTCAAAAATATTATAAAATTGAATTTTAAAAGAATCTTAAAAATATTGTTTTTTAAATAGACTTAAAATCTTTAAATGTTTAAGGGGCTAAGTAGGTTTCAAAGGCTCAAAAAAGTAAATTTTTCTCTAGTGTATGAATCGAAATATTTTATTCAATCAATTTAGCGTATCGAAAATATACATTTTTTGATTTTCGTTTGAGGACGTAACATCTGAAGTCAGTTATCTAGAAATTAATCCTTCAATGTATACATTTGTAGGTCTAAATAAATTAGATTCAATAATAGGTCAAAACTGGCCACTTTTTTTCATCTAGATAAAGTAGTGAAAGTAATTCCTCATCACCTGATATGTAACGCTATTTTGAACGAACGTGCAATTTTCACTTACGCGTGTTCACGCGCACAGGTAATGCTTTCTCTTTATGGCATTTATTAGGCGCCAGACAAGGAAGGCTTGTCCGGCTTGTCTGAGACATGTCTTCTCTGCAAGGAAACTAATTTATGCCAATTATTTAACCTAAAACAATTTAACGCTTTCCTGAACGTATTTTAATATGGTAAACTTTGATTAATTTTTTTATGATAAAGTTTAATTTTACAAAAATATATTACATTTTGAAATATAAAATATATCAAAAATATAATTGAATAATAATAGTTAAAATATAAGAATATATTTTAAGGTTACGTTTAATAATTATGAATAATTTATTGTTAATATTAATATTAATTAAAATAGAAATTAAATCTATTATATATAATTATAGCATTCATGTAATTTAACTTTATCTTTGATTGCATTTCATTATTTATTAATTTTTAACTATCACAATTTATTTTGTATATATTTTTAATTTCAAGTATAATTTTAAGAATACTCTTAGAACAATTTTTTTTGTAGTTAAGCATATATATACTTGTTAATATTTAGTCATTATTAATATTAATATTAATACTAAATAAGTTATTATTATATTGTGACAGGTGGCTTATCGAGATTAGGCCACCTGCCATGCAGTGCGAGGTAGAGTTCGTGGCGCGACTATACGCGGCGCCATCGATCAAGCGATCGATGGCTTGACGCGGGAAAAGGCGCGAGAATCCGCGGCGTACCGAAATGCGGCGCTATCGATCAAGAATCGATAGCGCTACGCGGGAAAACCGATAGGCAAGAGGGGAAAGAGGAGCCCTTCCCTCAAGCCTTCTTCTCGTCCGAGCCGTTCTTCGTGCCGCACGCATTTTATTCATTAGAGAATTTCTCCGATTTTTGGATAGCGCCGTTTCCGCAGCAGCGTAGCAGAGGACGAATTAGCCGAATTCTAGATAAAGTAAGTGGCCACTTGATAGTACTGTTATTCCGTGAGAAATTATATTGTCTTTTTCCTGATGCGTGTGCGATCGCGTCAGGCATATATATATATATAGATATAGGAGAGTTACACGCGAGACCGCGTAACTCGAAACCGATTAGGCCGTGCGAGTGCGAGTGCGAGTGAGAGGATCGATCTCTCTCTCGCACTATCATAGAATAGGCGTACGAGTAAGAGAAAGCCACTCTTACTCGTACAACCTGCGAGCACGCAGTTAAGCGAGAGAAACGAGCTCTCTTGCTCAACCATAGACTGTAGCGTCGAGTGAGAGAGAGAGAGACGCTCTCACTCGGGCAGTCACAGACTACGGCGGTATAGAGAGGAAACTGCTCTCTCTATATCCGTCGGCCATAAACTACACGTGTGTGTGTAGCCGCGTGAAGCGAAGAGAGTGCGCATGCGCAGTGTGTACCTCGAGAATTAGTATTGCGCGTGAGGCAATACTAATTGCTCTTCGCGTAAACGGACCTCTCCGCAATAATTCAAGTACTTTGTATTACTTTTATTGTTTTATTCATTAAATAAGCATTAAGCACAGAGCCGGTGCCTTTCTTATTTTAATTCCCTACAGCTTCCCTATCCCGAATACCGCCGCCTCCGCGGGTGTGCCAATCTAGCATTGGCACACAAACTGAGTAGCCGAGCCCGGCGGGAGCAACACCGGTAGCGGGGCCTTAGGCAAGGCCCCAGACACAAGAAAGAATAAAAGCAGGACCAGAGGAAGGTCCTGCGTTGCTAGCGGGACGTAAACAAATTACCACCGTTACAATATTTAGTTTTAGTTATTTCTTTTTAATTTGTTTTAAGTATTATTTTAGTTGATTTTAATTTTACAAGAGTTTTATAATTTTTACAGTAAACTAATTCTATATATTGTTATTAATAATTTTAAAATATTTGCGTATAATTTTTAAGAATAAAATAAGAATTTTAGCTTATATTTTGAGTTAAATAAGGGGAAAATGCATAAGTGGGAGAAGTCCCACGCATATTCATACTCGTCTCCCTCTACCATGCTTTCTCTCTTCCACTTGTTGTATACATGATGCGAGGGCGTAACCTTGCCGTTGTCTGCGTCGCGCTATAGTTAAATTTTAAGTTAAGGATATGAAGAAAGGAGGAAAATGCGATTTTGTTCGTCGCCTTCTGCCCCTTCCGCATTTTTATGTTTTATCTCCGTCTTACTTGCAAGCCTTATGGGTCAACTATTTTATAAAAAGAGCGATTTTCTTTCAAATCGTCAGAGCATCAAAAGCAGTTACAACGAGCACTTGCTCAAAGAGACTCGCTCTCCTCGTCTCGAGTAGCCTTCGTGCGCTCGATCAAAACCTTTTAAATTTCTTGATAAAAGGACTTAATCTCAAATTTTTAATTTTTATTTTATTTTTAACTTCTGATTTCCAATTTATACTAAGTTCTATTTTCTAACTTTCCAAATACTCGCATTTCATTTTTTTCCAATCTTCTTAATTTTTCATGTTTATTTTCTAACCTTAGTGAATCCACTCAACTTCCTTCCTTAAGGCTGATTACGGCTGTGTACATGCTAGATACACTGTTATTCGTCAATTTAGTTGTGTGTAAGTGGTTCAATCATCCATCTTTTTGACTCCGTAACTTTAGTTCGCTATCGTTATTTTTATCATTAACTAATTGTATAAGCTCTGGTAGAACGAAGGGTTTTGAAAAATTTTCATTTTTCACAAAGTGGCGAATGTTGAAAATCAAAATTTTGTTTTTGATTATAATTTTGCTCATTTTTTCGATTATGAAAAAAAAAATATTCATCGTACAAAATATCCTTCATTCAAACAGGAAATTTATATATATAGAAAGTGCACAAAATTTCAAGACGATAAGTTAAGCCGTTCGTGAGATACAGTGATCACCGATTTTGAAAACATAGTTTCGAGAAAAACGCGTTTAAAGTTTTGAGAACGATTTGCATACAGATAAAATTATTTTTAACTTGCAGTGAATCGTCTATTCCAGCACCATAAAATGTTCCTTCCTTTTCTTTGTTGGCGGTCTCAGTATTAATTTTACGATGTCGGCGAGCTATTCTTGCTTGCAGAGTGATGTCTAATGAACGACGGTTAGCTGAGCCAATTCGATTGCAATCTTTCTGCTTCACATATGCGTGCGGTCTTAATTTCAAAAATGGATAATAGCTCTCGTGTACCCTCATTAAATGTGCATTTAGCGACATAGGCGGCTATGCTTACGGTAGTAAGGCTCGCAGGTAACATTTTCGGCATGATCTTCCAAACGCTTTGATTAAAGCTTTCGTTGCTATTCTTTGTAAATCCTCCAATGCATCTTTGCAATAATTCGTCGCTTGAAAGACTTTCGTAAATCGCTTCTTCCGGTAAGGCAGCGAAATCGCGTTTGAAAGATGCCAAGTTATTCTCTGCATTTGCCTTTTGATATTTGCACCATCAGTCAGTATCTGGTGGACACTTATCATGCTCCGGCTTCTTATCGGTTGAACTTGAGACTATCACGGGAGATCGCTATCAACTTTGATTAATGCATTTAAGTCGAGCCCTAACAGAAAAACGGCCGCTATATGAGTAGAGACACAACAAAGTGTTTTTGTTACATGACAATGTTTGACCTCATGTTGCAAAACCAGTGAAAACCTACCTGGAAACGCTGCAATGGGAAGTTCTACCCCATTCACCGGATTCACCTGACATAGCTTCTTCCGATTTTCACCTATTCCATTCGATGGCACATCTTCTAGCTAAATTTTTTTCCCTGGAGCATTTTTTTGAGATCAGCAAAGAGCCAGTAGTCGCTGAGGGCTAAATCTGGCGAATACGGAGGGTGGGGAAGCAAATCAAAGCCCAATTCGTTCAATTTTGCCATTGTTTTCATGGACTTGTGGCATGGTGCATTGTCTTGGTGAAAAAGGATTTTTTTCTTCTTCATGTGTGGTCGTTTTGCTGCGATCTCTTCCTTCAAACGTACCAACAAGTCAATATAATAATCACTGTTGATCGATTTACCTTTTGTCAGGTAGTCAATGAAAATCACGCCATGTGTATCCCAAAAAATAGACGCCATGACTTTGCCAGCAGACTGCTGCGTTTTTGGACGCTTTAGGCAACTTTCGCCAGCCATGCGCCACTCAGATGATTGCCGATTCGACTCCGGAGTGAAATGATGTATCCATGTTTCATCCATGGTCACGTATCGACGCAGGAAATCCTTTTTATTGCGAGTAAATAGCGATAAACAGCTCTCTGAATCGTCGACTCGTTGCTGTTTTTGTTCCACTGAAAGCAATCGCGGCACCCACTTGGAAGAAACCTTTATCATGCTCAATTCTTCATAAAGGATTGTAAATACGCTTCCAGATGATATCTGTGTCATTCCTGCAATCTCACGGACCTTCACTTTGCGATTTTTCTTCACAATTTTTAACACTTCACTCACATTTTCCTGTGTAACGGCTTTCAATGGTATACCCGAACGTCCTACATCGTTTGTGTCCGTACGACCACGTTTAAACTCAGCATACCAACGACAAATCGTTGGTTTGGATGGAGAGGAGTCCGGGTAATGTTTTTCAAGCCATTGCTGGGCTTCTACGGTGTTTTTACCCATTAAAAAACAATGTTTTATCAACACGCAAAACTCGCTTTTTTCCATTTTTCAAACAAATTACAAAGTGACTTTACTCTAACCTCGATAACTCTGCTGTCTGACGTGAAATTTTTACACATTTCATGTAAAGGTTCGCACTCTATGGAAACGTGGCCAGTTTGGTACCACTAGCACCATCTCTGGATTAGTCTCGGGACTTATTGAACGATGTGTTATATATATATATATATATATATTTATATATATATATATATATATACACAGTGTGTCGGAAAAGTTCCCAAACTTTTCAAATAAAAAATCGAAAATTACATCTAAAGAAATTTATTCCAGTTTACTTTCAACATAGTCTCCTTCCCTAGATATACACTCATTTGAGCGCTCCATGAGTGATTCGAAGGCTCTATGGTACTCCTTTGAAGTTATCGCTGTGAGACGCTCGGTGCAAGCTGCTTGAATGCTCGGTACATCTTTAAAAAATCGTCCTTTCAAGGCCATTTTTAGCTTGGGAAATAGGAAAAAGTCGGCTGGAGCCAGATCTGGCGAGTATGGGGCGTGATTGATGCGTGGGATCTGATTTTCGGCGAGATAACGCTTCACAATGTTCGAAGAATGAGCAGGCGCATTGTCATCCAGCAAACTCCACGATCCCGGTTCCTTGTACTCGGGCCTGATGCGATTAATCCGGCGCTTCAGACGTTTTGACACCTCTAAGTAATACGCAGCATTCACGGTGGTATTTTGCGGCACAAATTCTTTGTGTATCAGGCCTTTGGAGTCAAAGTAAGCGATGAGCATCGTCTTTACCCGTGATTTTTGTTGGCGCACTTTTTGAGGCCTCGCACGGCCTGGACTGAGCCAAGCGAATGACTGGCGCTTCGTGGAAGGATCGTATTGAAAGCACCAAGTCTCGTCTCCAGTCACAATTGAGGTTAGAAAGCCCGGAGTGGTATCGCAAGCACGTCTATCTCGGCAACTAATGAACGGATACTGGTGAAAAAATTCTCAGACACTCCAGGGGGATGTAGCAACATGGTACCGGTGTCGTCCAAGAGGTGGCGCCACTCATACAAGCTCTACAAAATAAGTTCGGGAACTTTTCCGGCATACTGTGTATATCTAGGGAAGGGGACTATGTTGAAAGTTAACTGGAATAAATTTCTTTAGATGTAATTTTTGATATTTTATTTTAAAAGTTCGAGATTTTTTCCCACATACTGTGTATCTACCTTTCTGTGGCACGCCTCTCAGCGTCATTTTTCACAATTTTGATGAGAGCCACTCCATTTTATTTGATGATATCAAGAAGGTGTACTGTTCAAAGCTTCATGGCTAAACATCCTAGTACTTCTATTTTTAAAACCGTGATTTTCAACAGTTATCAGTATAGAAGCCTACTCAACGATATACCGGTTGTTTAAAACCACCTATGCACCCTTTATTAAACATTAAAAAATGTTATTTATAAAAAACCGACATTGCTATTATTAGTTAATAGGGTATGTTTTATCGATTGGCGATACAATCATTTTAAGGTCTGGACCGGAAGTTGGTCAAACTAACCGGAAGTTGGTTTTTTATTTTTCATCTCTAATTCACATTTGAATTCGTCAAACCGGAAGTTACTTATAATGCATATTTTTAAATATATAAAAAAGTTTAGTATTTCTTCACGCAGAATCTGAATCCATCTTGAAAATATGCATTTTCTATTTGAAAAAAACCAACTTTAGGTCAGTTTGGCCCACTTCTGGTCCATACCGGAAGTTGATTTTGCCGCCAATCGATAGAGCATATCACATTTACCTATAAAGACATTATTAGCTCTTGGGTTATTGGGATTTTGGGTTATTGAGTTATTACTGAATGAAAATTTTTATATTGGAGGTCTCGAAAGTCATTTTAAAGACTTATGATGCATTTTTTTTCGAAAAATTTTTTAATAAAAGTTGTTTATTTTTCTACCCAGAAACCGAATCCACCATAAAATATGCATATTCTATGAAAAAGAACCAATTTTCGGTCAGTTTGACCATCTTCGATTCAGACCGGAAATTGATTTTATCGCCAATCGATAGAGCATATCCTATTTACCTATAATAGCAATGTAAGTTTTTTATAAATAACTTTATAAATTTTTTATAAATAATGTTATAACGTTTCTTATAAATAACGTTTTTATAAATAATGTTTTATAAGGGATGGACGGGTGGTTTCAAACACCCGCTATATTCTTCTTTCCTTGATCGCGGTTGCTTTGGTTTCCTCTCGCGGTGGTATTGTAGCGCCTTCAGGGTATACGGCGGTAGCGCATATGGTGGTACTGTAGCACATTCATGTACTTCTAGTACATATTTTTAATACGTCTTGAACTAGTTTGAATGGCGTCCACCGCATCTAAACTCTGAATAGCAACGGTTTCGTTAGCTTCAAAATTTTTTGATAAAGCCCAATGGCGATTGAAATGAAAAAAATTGTTTTAGAACTTAACAAATTATGTTTTTCAAAATTATATAAAGTATATACTTATAAAGTATATATTATGAAGTATCGACTTATAATATATATATTTTAAGTAAGAAGTATGTAAATAATAAAGTAACTTTATATTTTTTATAAAACAAAATTTATTAATCCATTAATATTCATATTATCCCTTTTATAGTAATCCCCCTCAGATACAATACGCTTGTGTCAACGCTTTTTCTAATTCTCGAAGTTTTTTTCATAAGTACTTTTTGGTATAGTCTTGAACTCTTTCACGGATGCAGTTATTTCCTTAATCGTTGCAAATCTTCGTTCTTTTATAGCTCTCTTAAGTTTTGAGAACGAGAAAAAGTTGCAGAGGGCCAAATCCGGTGAATATGGTGGCTGAGGTACGATTGTCGTATGGTTTTTGGCCAAAACATTTCTCACAAGCAGCAATAAATGAGCAGGTGCATTATCGTGATGCAAAAGCCATAAATTGTTTTCTCACAATTACGGATGTTTTTATCGCATTGCTTTTTGCAAATGGCGCATAACTTCAAGATAATATTTCTTATTAACCGTAACCCTTTGAGGTGAAATCTCTTGATGCCCTACATCACGATAATTAAAAAAAACAGTGAGCAAAACTTTGACATTAATCGAACTTGGCGTGATTCTTTCGGTCTTGGCTCTCCTGGGTGCTTCCATTGGGACGACTGGGCTTTAGTTCGACGCCATAACCATATACTTATGATTTGTCACCAGTTATGACCCTTTTGAGCAAATTAAGATCATGATTGACATTATTTCAGAACTTTTGAGCAATGCTCATGTAACGGTTTTTCTGATCAAAATCCAGAAGTTTTGGAACGAACTTCGCTAACACTCGTCACATGCCTAAAACATCCTAAAAAATTGCATGACACCAGTCGACCAATATGCCAACTTCCTCAGCAACTTCTGTAATGGTAATGTGATGATTTTCCAAAACAATTTTCTTCATAGCTTCGACATTATCATCTGTTGTTGATGCGCTGGGGCTTCCAGAGCGAGGTTCGTTATTGGCTTCTTTTGGGCTATCTTTAAGAAGCTTGTACTACTTGCAAACATTTTTGTCATTTAGATCAGACTCACCGTATGCTACAGTCGACATTTCAAGTGTTTAAGAGCACTTGATTCCATTTTTTACACAAAATTTGATGCGAATTCTCCATTCTTTATAATAATAGAAAATCGTCGTGTACACTAAAATGCGTTCAACCTTTTTATCTGTCAAAGACAAACTAAGCTTGCTATACGCTTGAAACTGTGTACATATGTTCGGAACATAAGTAACAATACAACAACAAAAATCGATAATCGAATGTACGTTGCTCACCCAAGAAGTCACCTTACTTTCTGAACACACCTTGTATATACTTTATTAAAAAATCGTCTTCGCTTCTCACCCCCCTTCCCCTTCTCCCTACCCCCCGCTCTCCTCTCTCTCTCTTTCTCCCTCTCCCTCCGCCTTCTCTCTCTCTCTCTCTCTCTCTCTCTTTCCCTCTCTCCCTCTCGCCTTTTTTTTTTAATTCAATTTGTTTTTTTTTAATTTACGAGGGCGGTTCAATAAGTACCCGTGTTAGAAATGAAGACACTATTTTTTCAAAAAATTTTTTTTTATTCTTCAACATAGTCTCCTTTTAGAAAGATACACTTTTCTCAACGTTTCTGCCATTTTAACCCCTCTAAAAAATAGGATTTGTCGAACTCTCCAAAATACGCCTCTGTCTCGGCGATGATATCCTCATTTGAGCTAAATTTTTTTCCCGCGAGCCATTTCTTCATATTAGGGAACAAGAAAAATTCTCAGGGAGCCATATCAGGTGAATGCGGGGGGTGCGACAGCAACTCATGACACAATTCATGCAGTTTGGCGGCGACAATTCCGGATGAATGTGCTGGTGCGTTATCATGGCGAAACAGCACCTTCTTTTTTGCCAAATGCGGCCGTGTCTCCTTCAATTTTTTGTCGAAGCGGTCCAATAACTCACTTTAGTATTGTCCAGTGATCGTTCTTCCTTTTTCTAAAAAATCCATGAAAATGACGCCGTTCGCATCCCAAAAAATCGTCGCCATGACCTTTCCGGCCTATGGGACCGTCTTCGCCTTCTTTGGAGCAGATTCACTGGGAGAAATCCATTGTTTTGAATGTTGTTTAGTTTCTGGTGTGTAATGATGAATCAAGGTTTCATCAACGGTGACAACTCGACGCAAAAACTCCTTCGGATTTCGCTTAAATTGCTCCAAACACTGTTTCGAAGTTAACAGTCGCATCTACTTGTTGTCCACCGTGAGCAATCGCGGCACCCATCGGGCCGACAATTTTTTCATCGCCAACTTATCATGTAAAATATTAATTACCGTTCCGGTCGACAGACCTACGGCCTCTGCTACTTCGCGCACTTTCCTTCGTCGTTCAGCGAGAATCATGTCGTAGACTTTTTGAATGATTTCCTCGGTAACCACGTCTGCCGGGCGTCCTGGTCGCTCCTCATCAAAAACGGATGATCGCCCACGTTTGAATCCGTTGAACCAATATCTAACTGTGGTCATAGATGGCGAAGTGTCCCCATAAACAGCATCCAACTTTGTTTTCATCTCCTCGCATTTTTTTTCATCCAAAATCAAAAAGCGAATTACCGAACGATACTGCTCTTTTTCCATCTTAGCGAAAATTACGAAACACGTCTTACTCGAATGGCTCCCAAATCCAAACTAACCTTTTAATCAGTCCGAAATTTGTTTCACCGTCGTTTGATAGATGGCAGCTCACGATGATAATACCAACTTCCCTCCGGAACGCCCTCTGTCGTCAAACACGGGTTCTTATTGAACCGCCCTCGTAAGTTCTATTTTTATTTTGACATTTTCTCAGTATGCCTGACAACACAGTTAATTGAATTGTCGATATTCTCCTTGTGTTAGGAGAATGTCGACGAAACTACGTTCAAGCTTTAATTTTTTATGCTGCTAAATTCCCTGAAAGACGCTATCATAATGTCATTGTTACTCGTAATATTGATCTGCGTGGCCGACAAGGTAAGTTTGCTCGCAAAAGGAGGTCCATGTTACCAGAAGATTATGCTAATAATCCTTAAATGATTGTGGTACTAGCTATGGTGCACCTGGATCCTCAGATAAATTGACGTCGAATTGAACGAGAGCTTGTTGTAACAAAATCAACAGCCAGCAGATATCTAAAATATGTAAAGTACTATCCGTATCACATATCTTTGAACCAAGCTTTATCGGTTAAGAATTATCAAAGACGACTTATTTTCTGTCAATGGGTAACGCAGCAGGTCAAAAATTATGATAATTTTTTCAAATGTTATGTTTAGCGATAAGGCTATATTTCAAATAACTGGCGTCTTGAATTGCCATAATTGTTACTTTTGGTCTCCAGTTAACGAGCAGCGGATGCGAGAGGTTAACCATAAACATCGCTGGAATTCAAATGTATAGTGCAGAGTTATTAATGGCTATTTGATTTCCCATATTTTTTTGAAGGCAACGTTGACGGACATCCTTTTTCGCAGTTAATAAGGGATGAACTCCTAGTTTTGCTTGAAGAAGTTGACCTTAATACGAGAAATAGATTATAGCTACAATAAGACGGCGCTTCCCCACATTGGACAATCATTACAGAAATTATCTAAATGAAAGATTTAACAAACGATGGATAGGTAGAGAAGGTCCCGCAGAATGGCCACCTAGGTCACCAAACCTTACATCGCTTGACTCACATATTATTTACAGAGCTTTCTGAAAAATGAGGTCTATAGAACTAGACCAACAACAAAAGAAGATATGAAGGTGAGGATTCGGAATGCATGTAATACCATGCCGCGAAACGTGTTATTAGAAACGATATCACATTTCCGAAAAACGAGTTAATTTGTGTATGCAAGAAGATGAAGCAACTTTTAAACATTTTTTGCCCTAAATAGTTCTTATAATCCCGCCTTAGTTGAAAATACAGCTTATATCGATGGATGATCTTGCCTTAACTGGCGGGGTTAATGCTTGATCTTGTCTTAACTGGCTGTGTCTTTGCTTGGTCTTGCTTTAGCTGGCCAGATCTCTGATTGGTAAATTTTTCTCTTGTTTTGTTTCTTGGAGTCAAAAGTAAGATTTTTCAATGTTTAACATAGACTTCAAATGAACTTGTAAGTTGTAGTCAATGTTATGGTCAAGGTCATATTAGAACGTAAAAGTTTCTGCTTTTTCTTTTTTCAGGGTTAAAAGTAAGGATTTCTGTTAAAGAAAACCAACTTGACCCTTAAATGACCTTGAAGGCCATGTTTGAGGTCATGGTCAAGGTCACAAATAGACGTACCCTTCAAAATCTAACAATTTATGTATGAAAACTTATTTCTTAAAACCTTTAGTTTTAGAGATATATGCATCCGTTTTTTAAAATGGGGCATCCAGTATTATCCAGCAACTATTAAACACCTTCAATCATAAAATGTTGATGAATGATACCGTCACCCAAAAAAAAAGTTGTCTGTTTATTTGACCAGACTCATCTATCTATATATACTTTTACATGGTAAATCCGAATTCAGGATCAGTTTAGTCCGTATACCATTAACATTTTTAGTAAATTGCAAAAATCCACTGAAAATGGCTGGAAATCGCAATTATGAGTATATTATAAAAAAAGTTTTATTGACTTACATCAATTATATTTTTTATATATTCTGACGCACTAAATCTGAATCTGGAGTCATTCTTGATCATGCATATACGAGGTGTGCTAGATTGCTTGCACGTGTATCAATACCCTTCCATGGATCAGTGCGAGTTTCAATTCACTCTGCTAACTACGTGATTTTTGTGACTGCTATTAGTGAAGTTGTGTTTTGGTTGTGCGTCACGCAGAATGGAACAGCAATGACAATGCCCCATGTCACACTGCCCTCTGCGTTATAGAACTTATGACCTCAAAAGGCATTCCTGTGTTTCCCAGCCCACTTATTCACCTGACCTTAGTCTCTGGGACGTTTTCCTTTTTCCCAATCTGGAAAATGTCCTCAAAGGACCTCATTTCGGGACTTAAGAAAACATCCATAACAGTGTAACAGTCTTGCTGAAGACCATACTGGTTAAAGACTTTCAGCGCTGCTACCAAAAGTGTGAACAACGTCTCCATCGGTGTGTAGTTGCCTAAGGGAACTACTTTGAAGGGGATAACATTGTTGTTTAAAAAAATTAAAATTTCGGTAAATAAAAAATCAGTCGCATTTCTTTCTTGCCCCACCTCGTATTCGGTAGAAATCATAAAAAAAAATGATAAGCTTACTTCTGTATATAAGAATTAAACTCTTGTTCGCTGTTTTTTTGATATTTTTTACAATTATTACCAAAAATATTCATGATCGAGAATCCGATTTCGCGCATCAAAATAGATAAAAAACATACTTAATCTAGGTCAATCAAATTTTTTTTATTCTCTGCTTATAACTGCGGTTTTTAGCAATTTACTCAAAATTTTGCGTGTGTACGAACTAAACTAATCCTGGACTCAGATTAAGCTCGTCAAAATAAATATAAAAAAATGAATCTGGTCGAATCTACAAACTGATTTCTTTTTGTGTCGGTAAACTTCTCATTTACGTACATAATATATATTACCCATTTTATTTTAAGTTAATTATTCCAAATTACTACTATTTTTTCTAACTAATGATAATATGTTTGTTTCAGATAAATGAATTGAGTCACGTTAACATCCCTGTAATGTTATTACCAGACGATTTTAGAGCATACAGCAAATTAAAAGTTGATAATCATCTATTCAATAAGTATGTTTTCCACTTTATTTAAAATATATTAATTAAGATGGAATAGAGAGGCATCAAGCGTCTTCAAATTAGAAAAAAAAAATTCTTTCGGGCAGTTTAATCCTAGAAAGGCCAAAATCTCAAAAATCATTACTTGTATAAAAAAGAGATAAAGGCTTTCAAACTCTAACCTAAATTGAAATTGTATGTTTACGAGTCACACCTAGACGCATATATTCGTCCCACCGGCCCAGGACTGTTCTGTGTTAAATTTTTTAAAATTGGAAAAAAAATGCATACGCATGAAGAATTATATACAAATATGGGCGTTCTTTAGGTCTTCGATTATGATTCCAGGGTCAAAATTAAAAAATTGAGATTGTTAAATTCTCAATATTTGAAATCCTAAGTATTTAAAATTTTGAAAGTATTTGTTTATAGTATAAAGAGTTTTTTGTAGAGAGAGAGAGAGAGAGAGAGAGAGAGAGAGAGAGAGAGAGAGAGAGAGAGAGAGAGAGAGAGAGAGGAGAGGGAGAGGGAGAGGGAGAGGGAGAGGGAGAGGGAGAGGGAGAGGGAGAGAGGGAGAGAGGGAGAGAGGGAGAGAGGGAGAGAGGGGGAGAGGGGGAGAGGGGGGAGAGGGGGGAGAGAGAGAGGAAGAGAGGGGGAGAGGGGGAGGGGGAGAGGGAGGGAGAGAGGAAGGGAGAGAGGGAGGGAGAGAGGGAGGGAGAGAGGGAGGGAGAGAGGGAGGGAGAGAGGGAGGGAGAGAGGGAGGGAGAGAGGGAGGGAGAGAGGGAGGGAGCGAGGGAGGGAGCGAGGGAGGGAGCGAGAGGGAGCGAGAGAGGGAGCGAGAGAGGGAGCGAGAGAGGGAGCGAGAGAGGGAGCGAGAGAGGGAGCGAGAGAGGGAGGGAGGGAGGGAGGGAGGGAGGGAGGGAGGGAGGGAGGGAGAGAGGGAGCGAGAGAGGGAGCGAGAGAGGGAGCGAGAGAGGGAGGGAGGGAGGGAGGGAGAGAGGGAGGGAGAGAGGGAGGGAGAGAGGGAGGGAGAGAGGGAGGGAGAGAGGGAGGGAGCGAGGGAGGGAGCGAGGGAGGGAGAGAGGGAGGGAGAGAGGGAGGGAGAGAGGGAGAGAGGGAGGGAGAGAGGGAGGGAGAGAGGGAGGGAGAGAGGGAGCGAGAGAGGGAGCGAGAGAGGGAGCGAGAGAGGGAGCGAGAGAGGGAGCGAGAGAGGGAGCGAGAGAGGGAGCGAGAGAGGGAGCGAGAGAGGGAGCGAGAGAGGGAGCGAGAGAGGGAGCGAGAGAGGGAGCGAGAGAGCGAGCGAGAGAGCGAGAGAGCGAGAGAGCGAGAGAGCGAGAGAGCGAGAGAGCGAGAGAGCGAGAGAGCGAGAGAGTGAGAGAGCGAGAGAGCGAGAGAGCGAGAGAGCGAGAGAGCGAGAGAGCGAGAGAGAGAGAGAGAGAGGGAGAGGGAGAGGGTGCAAGGGAGAGGGTGGTAGGGTAGGAGAGAGGGAGGGATAGGGGAAGAGAGGGAGAGACAGAGACACGGAGGGAGATAGAGACAGGCAGAAATAGGGCGAGAAAAAGAGAGAGGGACAGTGAGCGAGTGAGAGAGGGAGACAAAGAGAGAGGGAGAGAAAGAGCGAGGGAGAGAAAGAGAGAGGGAGAGAAAGTGAGAGGGAGAGAAAGACAGAGGGAGAGAAGGAGAGAGGGAGAGAAAGAGAGAGGGAGAGAAAGAGAGAGGGAGAGAAAGAGATAGGAAGAGCGAGCGTGTGAGCGAGTGACCGAGTGACTGAGTGAAGGCGGCTGGGAGGCAATGATGGAGGAAGGGAGGGAGGGAGAGAGTGGAAGAGAAGAATGGTGGGAGGAAGGGGGTTAGTGACAGACAGACATGCAGACATACAGACATATAGACATACGGACATACAGACAGGCAGACATACAGACATACAGACAGACATATTGACAGACAGATATTTATATAGACATACAGACAGTCATATTGGCAGACAGATATTTATATAGACATACAGACGGACATATTGACAGACAGATATTCATATAGACATACAGACAGACATTCATACAAACATGCAGGCAGACATACATACAGACAGAAGCAGAGTGGGGCAGAGAGAGGCAGAGAGAGGTAGACAGTGGTAGACAGAGGCATACAGAGGTAGACAGAGGCAGACAGAAGCAGAGAGAGAGGCAGAGAAAGGCAGGCAGAGGTGAAGAGAGACAGACAGAGGCAGACAGAGGCAGATAGACAGATATATGTATATACACAGTGTGTCCCATGGAAAACGGAACTTTTTCAAAATAAAGACAAAAACTCAATATCCTGGCAAATCTCATTTATTTTATCCAAAATAGTCTCCTTCCGAATCAATACAACGTTTTGCACGATCAATTAACATATCGAATGAGTTTTTGAGATCATTTTTATCCATCGACTTTAGTATGTCAGTCGTCGCTCTTTGGATGGCCTCTACGTCGGCATAACGTTTTCCTTTCATAGGCAAGTGCATTTTGGAGAACAAGTAGAAGTTGCACGGAGCCAAATCCGGCGAGTACGGTGAATGGTTGATGGTTAAAATTGAATTTTTGATCGAAAAATCCGTGATCAAGTTCGATCGATGAGACGGGGCATTATCATGCAACAAACGCCAGCTCCTTTTTTCACGGTATTGTGGCCGCACACGACGAATACGGCTGAGCAAACGCTTCATAACACCAAGATAAAACACAGCAGTAATCGTTTGACCAGGTGGAACGAATTCACGATGAATAATACCCTCCAAATCGTAGAAACAAATCAACATTGTCTTCACTTTTGACTTTTTAAGACGACTTTTTTTTTGGGTTGGGCTCGGTTGGGTACTTCCATTCAGCACTTTGACGCTTGGTTTCGGGATCATATTGAAAACACCATGTCTCGTTACCAGTCACAATTGAATATTTCAAGTTTGGGTCCTTTTTTGACTCTTTAATCCAATCCTTACAATGTTGAATTCGGAGCAATTTTTCGTAGTCGGTAAATTTGTGTGGAACAAAGCGTGCACACACCTTCCGTAGATTCAAATGATCGGTTAAAATGCGATGAATTGAATTTTTGGACATATTCAATTCCATTTCCATGTATCGCAATGAAGATTTTGGCTCATTTTTTATAAATTCACGCACTTTTTAAAGTTATTTTGAGTAACCACGGTATTCGAAGGACCTGGATGTTCGTCGTCCTGAATGTCTTCACGACCTTCCTGGAACCGCTTATACCACTCATACACTCTGGTACGGGATAGACAATTATCGCCATAAACTTGTTTCAGCAAATTATGCGTCTCAGTAAAGGATTTACCGAGTTTAAAACAGAACTTAATATTTGCTCTTTGATCGAAGTTCGTTTTTCGACCGATGCCACAAACACACTGTCACTTTGAGCGCGATATTTTGGTTTCCATTTAACCAAATGTCATACAATTTTGACAGGATGTCAGTTAAGAATGGACCTTTCCATTGCTAACATCCACCAATAGGTGGCGCTAATATAAATCGATGTTTTGAAAAAGTTTCGTTTTCCATGGGACACACTGTGTAATTCTTATTTTATTTGAACTATTGTACAAATGGTATACAGAGAATTAACCGTAAATAAACATTCTTAATCAATTATACAGGATAAACCATTTTAATTTCCCCACCTAAATATCTTAAAATCCAAGCAAGATACGGAAAAAAGTTTTTGACAAAAGCTTAAGTAGACATAGGGGGTCAGATAACAGTGACCTTAAGCTTGACCTTGGAGTTGGCCTTCAAGGTCAGTTAAAAGTTGACTTTATTTTCTGAATTGGCAACCCCTATTTTTTGTGCTAGAATCAAAAACAGCAAAAAATTCTGCATCAAATTTGTTTTGAACAAAATTTTGTTTTATGACCTTTAAAAGGTCAAAAATGAATGTCGAATATCTTAAAAAGCTGGTTCTTGTATTTTCACTGCATTACTGTGGTTTTTTAGAAAAATAAACTAATCTATTATTAATCTAAGGCACTATCAATACTTACCCTACTAACCCTAAGTCCGACCTTTACTTCCCCCCCCCCCCCCCGCAACCCCCCGACAACCCCCTCTACCCCCCACAACCACCTTTCTCTTAAGATTTACTGTTCAATCTCAAGTTTTATCCTCCAAATTTCTATTTTTGATGCTGGAATCAAAATGAACATAAAATTCTTCATTATTTTTGTCCTAGAGAAAATTTTATTTTGTGACCTCCAAGAGGTCAAATAACAGGGACAAATAACTTGAAAGGCGTTTTCATACCTACTTGACTTCTAAGAACAATAAAATAATTTTGTACATGTGTTTGAATTTGAATTTCTCAGCGAAAAAAAAAACAGTTTTTCACTTTAAAACTGTATAATTTGGAAAAAAATAAAATTTCCGGAAACCCCTATGAGGTCTACTAGATAAACATGTTTTGAACATATTTACACACAAATTAGGCCATTAGGTTGCGTGGTATTATTGGGAAACTTTCCACCGAAATTCCCCTTTTTTCAAGGCGCTTAGGAAGATCAGCTATCACACCTCCATTTTGTTTTCAAATGTCTTGAGAAAACACATACACTCATTTTCTCTCCAACACTCTTCCACCTCTTTGATCTCAAATACTATTTATCACTACGCTGCCTACCCAAAGTTCTACTCGCTTGTAGGGAGAGGTGAGTAGGATATTTACGGGTAGAACTTGCGGTGGGAAGAGGAATAATGATAAGTGTGAACTTTAAGTCTACGTCAAAGTTGACTTTCACAATTATTTTATGGTCATCTTTACATTTTGAGATAAAATCCTTTGTTTTTAATTCTGGAATCAACCTCTATTTCTCAAACCGCTAATCTTCCCTTTTACCCACGTGTACCCTGCGCATCTCAAATTTTATCCTTACTATCTACCACTACTCTACTTTCTCAAAATTCAATCTGCTAGTAAAATTCATTTGGTAGGATATTATTCAGTAGATTTTAAGATAGGAAAGACAATAAAAATAAAGGTAAACCTTAATTTCACCTTTGAGCTAACTTCTCAGGTTATTTTAAAATCAACTTTATTATTTATAATAAAAACTTTTATTTTTAATGCTGAAATAGAAAGTAGATTTTAAAAATATTTTTAAAGAAGTTAATTATTTTATCTTTGAAAAGTTACGTATCTCATAAATGTTTTGAATATCTGATTTTTAATCGTGAAAATCGTTAACAAATTTCTGATTCATATGACTTTTTGTTAAATGACAAAATTAATTATATTTTTTTAAATTTTACATTTCGGCTCATCTTAAGTACATTTATAATACAGTTGCAGTCGGGGCTTCATTTTCTTTCTTTTTATAAGTTTTTTAAATTTTAATTATTATTTTATCTTAATTTTGCAAACGTGACAAACAGAACTAAAAATGGTTGACTATCAGCCTAATGATATTGTTGATGTGATAATGGTTCTAGGGGAAAGTCATAATAATTATCGTGCTGTGGCAAGACTATACACAGAACGCTTTTCTAATAGAAGACATCCTGATCATAGAACAATAAGTCGGTTAACACAAAGAGCTCGTGGTGGACAGCTGGTCCGTCAATGCAGGCGTCATGAATATAACGAAAATGATGTTCATCTTATGACTATTCTGGCAATCATTTATCTAGACCCTCATATTAGCAGTCGCCGAGTTGAAAGAGAAATCGGTATGCCTAGAAGTACCTTCTTGAGAATTCTTAAAGTCCTTAGATACCATGCCTATCACATAACTTTAGTTCAAGAGTTACAGTTTCATTATTTTCAATAGCGCATTGTGTTTTGCCAATGGGCTTTGGATATGATAGAAAATGATCCTGATTTTTTTAATTGTGTGCTTTTTTATGATGAGGCCAAAATTTAGAGTGACGGGGAGCTCAATAGGCATAATTGTCATTATTGGTCCGACGAGAATCCTCACTGGCATAGAACAGTCAATCATCAAAGACGTTGAAGCCTTATGGTATGGTGTTGAATTGTAAATGAGTATTTAATTGGTCCTTACTTTTTTGAAGAAAATGTTGATAGGAATACCTATTTACAGTTTATTAGAGATCAGTTACCAGTGCTGATGGAAGATGTCGATTTAGAGATGTGACGAAGAATGTGGTTCCAGCACGATGGTGCACTAGCACATTTTGCACGGATCGTACGGAATTTCTTGAATGAAAACTACAATGGTAGATGGATTTGACTAGGAGGTCCTATAAACTGGCCTGCTTGTTCACCTGTTATGTCATCCCCGGATTTTTTTTTATGGAGCTACATAACAAATGTTATTTTTGAACAACAGCCTACGACAAGATTAAACATGCAAGATCGCATTAGTCGAGTATGTGCTGCGATCCTAAGGCAAACTTAGCTTATCACCGTGCGCCATTTTAAAAGACGTTTGATTTTGAGCCTTGAAGCAAAGGGACGTAACTTTGAACATTTGCTTCGAGGTTAAATTAGTAATGGTAAAACCAGTGGGAGGCGAGGGGACTCACTTTAATCCAGCACCCCGAATAGTGAGAGGCTAGGGGACTCACTATAAACCAGCACCCTAAATAGTGAGAGGCGAGGGAACTCACCTTAAACTAGCACCCCCAATAGTGAGAGGCGAGGGAACTCACTTTAAACTAGCACCCCCAGTAGTGAGAGACGAGGGAACTCACTTTAATCTAGTTCCCCAAATAGTGAGAGACAAGGGGACTCACTTTAATCCAGCACCCTAAAGGAAACATAACTTACTACGTCTACGTCGTTGTTTCTGGCAACTGGACCTGTTTGTCCAATCCATGAACCATTGTAATCTTTATCCAAGAAATTCCAAATAATCCATGTAAAATGTACTGGTGATCCATCATTCTGGCAACACAATCTTTGTCACTTGTCTAAATCGACATTTTTTATTACTTCTGGTAACTGATCTCTAAAAAACTGTTCATAGATATTCCTATTGACTCTTTCATCAAAAATGTACGAACCAATTACATATCCGTTAACATTTCTACATCATACATACATTTAATTGTTGTTGATCGAGGTTTGTTTATTGGCTTGGCTTTAGCTTGTCTGTCTCTAGATTTCTGTAGTACACGTAGCTTCAACTGATGGAGAGCAGGTGTCAAAATATCATTGACGTTGATAAAAGACGGTGTAATTTGTTGAGCATTACAAAGTCATGTAGGCTGTCTTAAGAAGTGTGAAATTTCCCTCACGTATTTTCGCAGTGATGGCAGCACGAGTAACAGTGACATTCTAAAATATAACGAGGAGCGGAACTGTGCTCATAGATGTAACTTCAATGACAGAAGATGCAGTGGCAGGTGGTCTATCTTGCGACTTACTAGCGGATATTCGACGTAATGGCCGCATTGATAGTGTGTCTTCATTGGTGATGGTAGCATCCATCGATTGAAATATAGCTAAAGCTGTCAGCTGGAAGTCACCGAATTGCTGCAGGAGAATGCCACTGAGAATAATTTCAGACGCATGCGCAATATAGTCTTTTTGTAGTGCTAGCTGTGATACTTTTGTAGACAACGGACTGTTAGCATCATCCAGTAGCTTGAAACTATCAGAAGCCAGTGATGATGCTGTGAGGCTGCTAATTACTGCTTTTAAGCTATTAACTTTAGCTTGAAAATGCAGATGATCTTGCTTCAATTTGTCAATAGGTTGCTTTCCAGCATTAATACGTAAATTCAAACTCGTAGACAAATCATGCATTTTCGTTTCCAGTATGTTAAACCAAGTTACCAGTGTATTCATCTGTGAGCCCATGGTGGTAATCAATGAGTCTATTTTATCTATTTTTGTGATAAGCGCAGTTTAAAAATCATAAGATGGTGTCAGTAGAGTGGTAAGAGTTGATGGTCTACTGTTGGTATTAACCACATTGCTCATGTAACTAGAAGAGTCAACGAAACTGGTGCAAGAGTGTACATTGGCGATATTTGCCTCAGCAAGGCATGGATCACGTACGAGGGCAGTCCCAAAAGTACCCGACCCGACAAAGAAAACAGTAAAAAAATTGCGAAAATGTTTTTTATTTTTCAACATATTCTTCTTTCAGTTCGATACACTTTTCCCAACGATGTTCAATAGCTTCGATACCCGCTTTATAGTAGGAACCGTCAAGATCCTCAAAATACCTATTAACCGCAGACTCTACCTCTTCATTGTTGGCAAATCTTTTGCCGCCGAGCCATTTTTTCAAATTCGGAAAAAGAAAGTAATCCGAGGGAGCCAGATCTGGCAAATAGGGTGCGTGAGGGAGCAATTCGAACTTCAACTCATTGATTTTAGCCATCGCAATGACGCACGTGTGGACTGGTGCGCTGTCGTGATGAAACAACACTTTTTTTTTCGTCAAACGGGGCCGTTTTTTCTTGATTTCATTACTCAAACGCTGCAATAAAGCTGCATAATATGTGCCGTTGATTGTTTTTCCTTTTTCGAGATAATCAATAAATATTATTCCAAGCGTATCCCAGAAAACGGATGCCATGACCTTGCCAGCTGACTGAACTGTCTTTGCTTTCTTTGGAGCCGGTTCTCCCTTTTTAGTCCACTGCTTTGACTGCTCCTTGGTCTCAGGTGTAAAATGATGGACCCATGTTTCGTCCATGGTTATGAATCGACGCAAAAACTCGGCTTTATTGCTGCGAAACATTGTCAAACACTCGATGGAAACATCCTCACGTTGCTGTTTGTGCTCCATTGTGAGCAAACGCGGCACTCATCTTGCGCACAGCCTTCTCATGTCCAAATTTTCGGTCAGAATGTGATGCACAGCCCTTTTTGAAATGCCTGCCATGTCTGCTATCTCGCGCACTTTTAGTCGACGGTCATCCAATACCATTTTGCGGATTTTTTTCACATTTTCTGACGTAGTGAACTCACTTGGTCGACCACTGCGGTGTTCATCTTGGCAGCTCGTACGACCTTGCTTAAACTCAGCTACCCAATATTTGACCGTTGTAAATGAAGAAGCAGACTTCCCCAGAGTAGAATCCAACTCGGCTTTAATATCGGTTGGACTTAGACCTTTCAAATGAAAGTATTGTATCACATACCGATGCCCGATTTTTTCCATATTCACTAATTCACTGAGAGCGTTCACTTTGGATGTCTGTAAAAAAAATAATAATAAACGTACTGTTATGAATTTTTTACATTAAGTTGTTGAAGGTGGTATTGTCAATCGCAGTAATTGTTTTTTTAAAATTACCTGTATTCATAAGTCAGGTCGGGTACTTTTGGGACTACCCTCGTATCTTTATCGTCTTGTTATTGTTATCTTTTACTGATGTAAGCTTAACAGACATCTCATGGTAGATGCTACAGCATTTCATACATTGTTGTGGCTTGGATGCAGTAGTAAATTCTTTAAAACATGATAAACATAAGCCAGACACATTTAAGAATCTTAGTGTTGTAAAAGTCCAACAAAATAAAATAAAATGAAGTATAAACGAAATATATGAAGAATTATAGGCGGTACCGGTTATTATTTTATTAGGATGGATAAATGAGGTAAAGGTCCACAGGCAAGAGTTGGTAGCACCAACTGGAAGGATGCTTACAAGGGCGGTTCAATAAGTACCCGTGTTAGAAATGAAGACACCATTTTTTCAAAAAATTTTTTTTATTCTTCAACATAGTCCCCTTTTAGAAAGATACACTTATCTCAACATTCCTGCCATTTTTTAACCCCTCCAAAAAAATAGGATTTGTCGAACTTTCCAAAATACGTCTCTGTCTCGGCGATTGCTTCCTCGTTTGAGCTAAATTTTTCTCTCGCGAGCCATTTCTTCATGTCAGAGAACAAGAAAAAGTCGCAGGGAGCTAGATCGGGTGAATACGGGGGGTGCGGTAGCGATTTATAACGTAATTCATGCAGTTTGGCGGCGAAAACTCTGGGTGAATGTGCTGGTGCTTTATCATGGTAAAATAGCACCTTTTTTTTCGCCAAACGCGGCCGTGTCTCCTTCGATTTTGTGTCGAAGCGGTCCAATAACTCACTGTAGTATTATCCAGTGATCGTTCTTCCTTTTTCTAAAAAATCCATAAGGATGACGCCGTACGCATCCCAAAATATCGTCGCCATGACCTTTTCGGCCGATGGGACCGTCTTCGCCTTCTCTGGAGCAGATTCACCGGGAGAAATCCATTGTTTTGATTGTTGCTTAGTTTTTAGTGTGTAATGATAAATCCAGGTTTCATCAACGGTGACAACTCGATGCAAAAACTCCTTCGGATCTCGCTTAAGTTGCTCCAAACACTGCTTCGAAGTTAACAGCCGCATCCGCTTGTTGTCCACCGTGAGCAATCGCGGCACCTATCGCGTCGACAACTTTTTCATCGCCAAGTTATCATTTGAAATGTTAATTGCTTTTCCGGTCGACACACCTACGGCGTCTGCTACTTCGCGCACTTTCGTTCGTCGATCAGCGAGAATCATGTCGTAGACTTTTTGAATGATTTCCTCGGTAACCACGTCTGCCGGGCGCCCTGGTCGCTCCTCATCAAAAACGGATGTTCGCACACGTTTCAATTCGTTAAACCAATATCTAACTGTGATCATAGATGGCGAAGTGTCCCCATAAACAGTATCCAACTTTGCTTTTATCTCCTCGCATTTTTTTCCATTCAAAAAGAAACTCATATTATCTAATAAGTATTATGCAGGGAATTACAAAAGTAACCGAACGACTAAGGCATTTTTCAAAAAACGGAATTTAGGGTAGCGTATCTGGTACTATGATCTTCTATGACAGTAAAAGTATATTCTTCTAGATATCGTTAAGGTCTCTTAATTGTTCGAGTCATTGCCAAACACTCCTTTCCGTTAGTTCTACAACTTCGTTCTGCTTGATTTAAAATTCGTCTCACAATACGATGCTTCTTGTCTTAATTTACTAGCATCACCGTAAATAATATATTAAAATTTGGCCTTGCTATCATGTTAGCGTCCTTTAAGACACTCAAGCACTTGAATACTTTTTTTCCCTCTGTCACTACTCGCTATCTTTACTCAGCAACTTCAAAAGAAGTACTTAAATCTTTATAGAAGGTTCTATAAACTTAAAATACAATTTGATTATACCCAGAACACCTTTACCAAAAATAATGGATTATAATCGATAGAAAAAATTTGAATCTGTTCTGAAATTAATTTGTCATCCTAAATTCAACATTCAAACCAATTAAATGAAAAATTATCGATTAGAATCAATTTGAATGTATAAATTATGATTGATTAAGAAGTATTCAAAATGTCTTAGATGATTTATCAGCTTCAATTTAAAAAAAATATAATATAATATACAACAAAAAGATAAATAAATACTTATTTATACACACGCACACGCGAAAGCACAAAAATAAAAATATACAGGGTGTTCTTTTAGGCGCTTAAAATTTTTGTAATGCCGAATGCAAGGATAAATTTTATAAATAAAAAACCTTATTATGTTAAAATCAGTGTATTGGTGTGACATCTAAAATAGCATATAGAGCACTAATATGTCACAATTTTAATTTGTGACTACGCTCGTTTAATACGTTATAAATTAAACTGATCAACGCGTAGTCTCAGCGCTATTTTGAATTTACGATTTCTCGCAATAGTTCGGGCTAGCA
Source organism: Chalcis sispes (assembly GCA_949987625.1). Taxonomy (NCBI): domain Eukaryota; kingdom Metazoa; phylum Arthropoda; class Insecta; order Hymenoptera; family Chalcididae; genus Chalcis; species Chalcis sispes. The sequence goes on along the minus strand of OX465095.1, from coordinate 40,772,105 downwards.
AAACGAAAGATGAACGTCGTCGTTTTATTATGGGTCTAAAGTTTGCAACGTGAGAGTACAATGAAATAATTTTTCACATTTAAATAAAACTGCTAAAAATGTACAAATTATATTTAAATTCATATCTGAATATTAGCTTATGCTATAAAACACTAGGACTAAAAAATATAAATATAAATTTTAAATAAAAACTGTTTTTAAAAAATTTCGTTAGACTTTAACGTTGATAACTTCAAACTCATGCTGAATCAATATTGAATCTTGAAGATAATTAAAAATATTAGTAAAGTAAAAAGATGGAATAAAAGCGCTTGGACGCAGTTAGTCGTGGCTAGTAGGGACTCAACTAAATGCTACGGAAAATAGAATGTAACAGGCGATTGAAAAATAATTATTAAAATATAAAATTAAAAACTAGATGATAAAAAATTTGTAAAAGTAGAATTTAGTAAAAATTTAAAATTTTGAACTTTATTTTTTAGTCAAAATATGAACGCTTAGATTTAGAAAAAGTTTGACAACCGCAAATTAAAAATAAAATTAAAAATTTTAGTTTAAGTCTTATTAAAAAATTTGCAAGGTATCGATCGAGCGCACGAGATCCATAGGATCGAGGAAAGCAAGTTTCTTTGAACTAGTGCTCGTTGAAACTACTTTTGATGCTCTGAAGAATTGTAAGAAACTTGCTTTTTTTATACAAAAGTTGGTCCATAAGTCCTGCGAGTAAGACGTAGATAAAAAATAAAAATGCAGAGGGGACAGAAAGCGACGAACAAAATAGCATTTTTCTCCCTTTTTCAAATCCTTAACTTGAAATTTTACTGTTGCGCAACGCAGATGACCAAAAGGTCAACTCATCACATCTCTGCATCATGTACAACGCATAGAAGAGAGAAAGTATGATATAGGATAGATGAAGATAAGTGTATGCTTAAAACTTCTCCCACTCATGCATTTTCCCTCCTTTAACTTAAAATACAAGATAAAATATTCTTAAAAATTAAACGCGAGTATATGTGAAATTATTAATGACAATATACTGTCTGTCAAAAAAGTACCGGGAATTTTAAATTAAAACAACATTTGTACGTTTAATAATCAAAATTTATTGGGTCGCCTTCAAAATAGGCTCCATTTGCTCCGATACATCTATGCCAGCGGTACTTCCAATCATCGAAACATTTTTTATAGGCGCTTTCCGGGATGGCCTTCAGCTTGCGCGCCGAATTTTGTTTTATGGCTTCAATCGACTGAAAACGGGTGCCACGGAGCGACAATTCAAGTTTTGGGAAGAGGAAGAAGTCACAGGGAGCCAAATCCGGCAAATACGGTGGTTGTTCAAGCGTGTTCGTTTAGTTTTTGGCGAGAAAGTCGGTCACAATCGTAGCTCGGTGAGACGGCGCGTTATCGTCGTGCAAAATCCACGAGTTGTTCGCCCACAAATTTGGCCGCTTCTTACGGATACGCTCACGCAAACGTTCCATAACGCCTAGGTAATACTCTTTGTTTACCGTCTGACCCTCTGGAACGAATTCGTAGTGCACCACGCCATGGATATCGAGGAAAACAATGAGCATCACCTTTACTTTTGAGCGACTTTGGCGTGGTTTTTTCAGTTTCGGCTCGTTTTTTCCCACCCATTCCGATGCTTGCTGGCTTGTTTGCATATCGTACTTGTACGCCCACGTTTCGTCACCAGTTATGATGCATTCCGTAAATGCGGGATTAGAATTAGCGCGATCCAGCATGTCCGAAGCGACCTGTTCGCGATAGCGTTTTTGAAGAAAATTAAGCTCTTTTGGAATAAGTCTTGCGGCCACCTTTCTCATGTCCAAAATATCAATCAAAATGGTACGTGTAATCTCGTGGAATATCTCAAGTTTATGTGCTATCTCTCTCAAGCTGGTATGACAGTTTTCAAGCTTCATTTCCTTAATTTTATCGACGTCATCTGCGGTCTAAGCCGTCGATAGGCGTCCGGAACGAGGCAAGTCTTCGACAACTTCACGACCCTCCTTGAAGGCTTTGTACCACTCATACGCACGGGTTTTCGATAGTGCTTTATCACCAGAAGCCTTTTGCAACATTTTTAATGCGTCGGCACACGAAATTTCATTCGCAACACAAAATTTAAGACAAATTCTTTGTTCAACGTAATCATCTATTGTACAAAATCGGTACGCACTATTGACATCGACCCACTTAACCAGCTACTGTAAACACACTCGTTGACAGATTCCGCTCAAACTTAGCATAGCCATTAAGGACAAATGTACCAACCTAGGAAAAAAAATTTTACTTGCCTAAATTGCCCCGCCAGATTCAAAACGACCATTCCCGGTACTTTTTTGACAGAATGTATAAAATCAAGTGGCGTGCCAGTGCCTCGTTAGCAAGTAGCAGTATATATATGTATATGTAAATATATATATATATATATACAACACATCGTTCAATAAGTCTCGAGACTAACCCAGAGATGGTGCTAGTAGTACCAAACTGGCCACGTTTCCATAGAGTGCGAACCTTTACATGAAATGTGTAGAAATTTCAAGTCGATCGTATCACAGACAGCAGAGTTATCGAGGTTACAGTAAAGTCACTTTGTAATTTGTTTGAAAAATGGAAAAAAGCAAGTTTCGCGTATTGATAAAACATTGTTTTTTAATGGGTAAAAACAACGTAGAAGCCCAGCAATGGCTTGAAAAACATTACCTGGACTCCTCTTCATCAAAACCAACGATTTGTCGTTGGTATGCTGAGTTTAAACGTGGTCGACGGACACAAACAATGCGGAACGTTCGGGTAGGCCATTGGAAGCCGTTACACAGGAAAATGTGAGTTAAGTGTTAAAAATTGTAATGAAAAATCGCAAAGTGAAGGACCGTGAGATTGCAGAAATGACACAAATATCATCTGGAAGCGTATTTACAATCCTTCGTAAAAAATTGAGCATGAAAAAGGTTTTTTCCAAGTGGGTGCCACGATTGCTTTCAGTGGAACAAAAAAAGCAACGAGTCGACGATTCAGAGAGCTGTTTATCGCTATTTACTCGCAATAAAAAGGATTTCCTGCGTCGATACGTGACCATGGATGAAACATAGATACATCATTCAACTCCGGAGTCAAATCGGCAATCATCTGAGTGATGCATGGCTGGCGAAAGCCGCCCAAAGCGTCCAAAAACGCAGCAGTCTGCTGGCAAAGTCATGGCGTCGGTTTTTGGGATACACATGGCGTGATTCTCATTGACTACCTGGAAAAAGGTGAATCAATCAACAGTGATTATTATATTGACTTGTTGGTACGTTTGAAGGAGGAGATCGCAGCAAAACGACCGCACATGAAGAAGAAAAAAATCCTTTCTCACCAAGACAATGCACCATGCCACAAGTCCATGAAAACAATGGCAAAATTGAACGAATTGGGCTTTGATTTGCTTCCCCACCCTCCGTATTCGCCAGATTTAGCCCCCAGCGACTACTGGCTCTTTGCTGATCTCAAAAAAAGCTCCAGGGAAAAAAATTTGGCTGGAATGAGGAGTTCATTACCGAAACTGAAGCGTATTTTGAAGCAAAGAATAAATCCTTCTATAAACATGTTATAGAAATGTTGGAAAGGCGTTGGAAAGATTGTATCACTCTAAAAGGAGATCGTATTGATGAATAAAAATAATTTTTGAAAAAAAATGTTGTTTTCGTTGTTAGTCTCGGGACTTATTAAACGATGTGTTATATACTAGGTTGTTCAAAAAGTTTTGAAAGCGGAAATGAAGATACTTTTTTTGTTGGTGAAATCACTTTTATTGCTTAGTATAATGTCTCATAAGTTCAATACACTTGGTCCAACAGTCTTCCAACTTGTTTATCCCATCATGGAAGTGACTTTCTGCAAAGCCTGCAAAATACTCCTCTACGACGGCTATAACTTCTTCGTTTGATAAAAAATGCTTTCCACGAAGGAATTTCTTGAGGTGTTGAAACAGCCAGAAGTCAGAGGGAGCTAAATCAGGCGAATAAGGTGGGTGCTGCAACAATTCGTACTTTAATTCGGTTATTTTAGTGATGGTTTTTTGAGCTGTGTGAGCGGGTGCATTGTCTTGATGAAAAATGATTTTTTTCTTGTGCAAACCGGGTCTTTTTTCACTAATTTTTTCACCCAATTGGTCTAAAAGGTTTCAATAATATTCAGAATTAATTGTTTTGCCAGTTTGGAGATAATCCACCAACAAAATCCCTTTTGCATCCCAAAAAACTGACGCTAACACCTTCTTCGCTGATTTCTGGACTCGAACTCGCTTCGGTGCCGAAGTGCCTGGTTGACACCACTCCTTAGCCTCTTGTTTTGATTCAGGGTCATGATGGTAGACCCAAGTCTCATCTATAGTGATGAATCAACGCATAAAATCCTTTTTATCCTTTCGAAAACGCTCCAAATGTTGCTCAGAAAGTCGCATTCGAACATGTTTTTGTTCCATTGTGAGCGAATGCGGCACTCATTGTGCACAGAGCTTTCTGAAACCCAAAACTTCATTTAAAATATGACTCACACTGCCTAATGAGATGTCTACGGCCTCTGCTAGATCTCTCTCGGTCAATCGACGATTTTCCAAAACCATATCCTGTACTTTTGCTATGAATGCTGGTGTTAATGCACTTTTTGGACGTCCTGAGCGTGGATCGTCTTCAACGCTTTTTCGACCACGTCTAAACTCTAAAACCTTCCGATGCACAGTTGGAAATGAAGGAGCAGATTCCTTTAACACTTTCACCATTTTGGTATGAATTTCCGTTGCTAATAAACCTTCAAAAACAAAGAATTTTATCACTGCACGATATTCGGTTTTTTCCATTGTAAGAAAAAAATACACTGACACGTCAACTTCAAATGGCTTGTAAACAAACAATGAATTGACAGAGTGAAATGAAACTTTGGGTATGTTCATATGAAAGATAAAATATCAAAATCGCGTAAAAATTTTGGTTCTTCTACTGCTCTATAGATGTCGCTCTTAAAACTTTTTGAACAACCTAGTATATAATTCGTTTAATTTTGCCATTGTTTTCATGGACTTGTGGCATGGTGCATTGTCTTGGTGAGAAAGGATTTTTTTCTTCTTCATGTGCGGTCGTTTTGCTGCGATCTCCTTCTCTAAACGTACCAACAAGTCAATATAATAATTACTGTTGATCGATTTACCTTTTTTCAGGTAGTCAATGAAAATCACGCCATGTGTATCCTAAAAAACAGACGCCATGATTTTGCCAGCAGACTGCTGCGTTTTTGGACGCTTTGGGCGGCTTTCGCCAGCCATGCGCCACTCAGATGATTGCCGATTCGACTCCGGAGTGAAATGATGGATCCATGTTTCATCCATGCTCACGTATTGACGCAGGAAGTCCTTTTTATTGCGAGTAAATAGCGATAAACAGCTCTCTGAATCGTCGACTCAATGCTGTTTTTGTTCTACTGAAAGCAATCGCGGCACCTACTTGGAAAAAACCTTTTTCACGCTCAATTTTTCATGAAGAATTGTCAATACGCTTCCAGATGATATCTGTGTCATTTCTGCAATCTCACGGACCTTCACTTTGCGATTTTTCATTACAATTTTCAACACTTTACTCACATTTTCCTGTGTAACGGCTTCCAATGGCCTACCCGAACGTTCCGCATCGTTTGTGTCCGTACGACCACGTTTAAACTCAGCATACCAACGACAAATCGTGGGTTTGGATGGAGAGGAGTCCGGGTAATGTTTTTTAAGCCATTGCTGGGCTTCTACGTTGTTTTTACCCATTAAAAAACAATGTTTTATCAACACGCGAAACTCGCTTTTTTCCATTTTTCAAACAAATTACAAAGTGACTTTACTCTAACCTCGATAACTCTGCCGTCTGTGATCCGATCGACTTGAAATATTTACACGTTTCATGTAAAGGCTCGCACTTTATGGAAACGTGGCCAGTTTGGTACTACTAGCACCGTCTCTGGGTTAGTCTCGGGACTTATTAAACGATGTGTTATAATGTGACAACTAGTGTAAACAATTATTGGCTGGAATCAAATACCGAAGACAAATGTGTAATACAGAAACTAAAAGGAATTTTGTTGGTGTTACTTTTTTAAAACTTTTTTAAAAAGTGTCAAGCCAAGTTTAATAAGAAAAAGGGAAGTTATTAACAATAAATGCTGAATGATTAATATAAAATGTATGAATATGTAATTTGTACGATATATTTGAGTATGTTTTGTAAGATGAGTGCAGGTTGCTGTGTTAATAACCCTATTGAATAAAAATAATAGTAGCAGTTTTAGTTTAATTTTATTTTTCCTTCTGTTTCTTTACAGTAAATAATAAAATACGGCAATCTGTCCCATTTATTGTTATTTGCATGCTGCATTACCAATTAGATGGACTATACATCTATTCTCATAAAATTTATGTTATTCAATTTTCTATATTCGAAAAAAATGCGAATAAAATTCATCAATAATTAAAAATGCATTTTTATTCTATTTTATCTACACAATGCAATGTTTTAATTACTATACAAGATATTTTTGGCAATAAATTTTGCGGGATGTTTTCTTCTATTTCATAATTTGATAAAATTTTTTAAATAGTTATCATGAATATTTTCGCTTTCAGCTTATTTAGCAATTTTTTTTTGTTATCTAATAAATTTTGTGAATTACCATAACAATATAAGTAAGTTATTTAAGAAGTATTATTTTCTTTTAATCATTGGTCATAATTTGAGATAAATTTTTCTAAGGATTTATCTTTTATAAACTTCTATGGTGTATACTTCAAAACTTATATTATCATATTGTATTTATTATCAATTTATATTATTAAAACTTGTATTATAATATAAAACTTATATTATATATTATTACGTTTTGCAGGCACTTCGAAAGTAATAAAATCTCTTTAAAAAGCCTTTTACAAAAGGTAGAATGTTGGCAAGTAAAAGTTGTTTTGTATCTCATTTTAAAAACGTTATTTTTTAATTTTTGAAACATGCAATTTATAGATAAAAAATTTGTATAATTTTAATTTGACCACATTTTTAAAATTGCTTTTTATTTTTTACATATTTGTACTATTTCATCTTTCATTAATTTATTGAATATTTACAAACTGAATATCGTAACGTTTTTTGTAAAAGATTGATTTCATAAAAAATTTTTAAATAATACAGTTATTCTTTTGACAAATACAGTTTCACTGATCACTTGGATTTATAAAAACTTATATTTTACATTTTTCATTAATTGATGACAAAATTATGGCTGCTTAGTCAATTTATTTTTAGAGCTTTATGTATAATTTTATAATTTCACCTTCAGAAAGTTGTGAAATCCAAAATATTATCAAGTATTATTTGTTTTCTTTGCTCCATATTTTGCACATTGTACCGTGTATTACGTAACTTTATTTTTATGATCCGGCTTCCGAATTTTAATTATAATTAATTAAATAATCTATTTACTATTTATTCGCAACAATTTCTAATGTAAGTGAAGCAAAGTAATGAAATTTTACTAATACCAAATTTCAAATTTCAGCTAAAGAAGGTTGTAAAATTTGTAAAAATTGTCAAGTATTTCAATTTGCTTCTTCTTTAGATCAAAAAATTGATGTATGTAATAAATTTACTATAGATAAGCTATTTCATTTACTAAAATCATGTTTTGACAAGAAGTCTATGCAACTTATCAATAATTATATCGATAGCTGATAAATAATTAATAGATATATGTAGATTTTGAGTTAACATTAAAAAAACATGCAATAAAGAGTTTATATACATTACTATTTAAATACGTATTCGGCGGACCCGTCGTTAGGTAGTACATCGGTGAATAAACATCTTCTGCAATCAATGTTTGTAAATAAATATGCAATTGCATTGGTATTAGAATTTAATCACAGTTTCATTATTAGGATGCATAATGATAAATATAAAAATATGGAAAGTCTTGGACTTCAATTGTTTTAAATAATTTACACGCATTAGTATATAATTTATAATTATTTTTTTTATAAAATTGTATTGAAATAATATAACTTAGGTATTTCAAATAAAACTTCTAATAAAAACTTTAGTCAATTAAATTAATTTTGTTTCTGAGTATTATAAAATACTAAAAAAAAATTTTAAAATTGGAATATGTCACTATCAAAACTCTTGAATACAGTAACAAAGAATTTGTTTTAATGTTTTCATATAGGAATGGTAAAATTTTTTTCTGATTTTTAGAATGAATTATTTTTAATGATTTTATTTAAATATTATTTATAATATTAGAAACAAAAATTTTTTTGATGTTTTTGTTTGTGAATCATTATGTATAATCATCAAGTTGTTTTATTACGATTATGGTATGAGCGGCAAAATGTGCGTTAAAAGCTTTCACCTTGGACTACCTTACGTCGGGTTCGCTAAGTATGTATTTAAATAGTAATGTATGTAAACTCTTTATTGTATGTTTTTTAATGCAAACTCAATATCTACATACATTTTGTAAAAGAAGTACCGGGAATCGTCGATTTAAATCTGGCGGGGCAATTTAGGCCGGTAAAATTTTTTTTCCTAGGTTGGTACAACTGTCCTTAATGGCTATGCCAAGTTTGAGCGGAATCTGTCAACGAGTGTGTTTACAGTAGCTGGTTAAGTGGGTCGATGTCAATAGTGCATGCCGATTTTTTACAATGGGTGATTACGTTGAACAAAGAATTTGTCTAAAATTTTGTGTTGCGAATGAAATTTCGTGTGCCGACGCATTGAAAATGTTGCAAAAGGCTTTTGGTGATGGTGGTGAAGCACTATCCAAAACCCGTGCGTATGAGTGATACAAAGCCTGCAAGGAGGGTCGTGAAGTCGTCGAAGACTTGCCTCGTTACGGACGCCCATCGACGGCTTCGACCGCAGATAACGTCGATAAAATTAAGGAAATGGTGCTTGAAAACCGTCATATCAGCTTGAGAGAGATAGCACATGAACTTGAGATATCCTTCGAGTTCACACACACGATTTTAATTGATATTTTGGGCATGAGAAAGGTGGCCGTAAGACTCGTTCCAAAAGAGCTTAATTTTCTTCAAAAACGCTATCGCAAACAGGTCGCTTCGGACATGCTGGATCGCGCCAATTCCGATCCCGCATTCATGGAATGCATCATAACTAGTGACGAAACGTGGGTGTACGAGTATGATATGCAAACAAGCCAGCAAGCATCAGAATGGGAGGAAAAAAACGAGCCGAAACCGAAAAAACCACGCCAAAGCCGCTCAAAAGTGAAGCTGATGCTCATTGTTTTCTTCGACATCCGTGGCGTGGTGTACTACGAATTCGTTTCAGAGGGTCAGACGGTAAGCAAAGAGTATTACCTAGGCGTTATGAAACGTTTGCGTGAGCGTATCCGTAAGAAGCGGCCAAATTTGTGGGCGAACAACTCGTGGATTTTGCACGACGATAACGCGCCGTCTCACCGAGCTACGATTGTGACCGACTTTCTCGCCAAAAACTCAACGAACACACTTGAACAACCACCGTATTCGCCGGATTTGGCTCCCTGTGACTTCTTCCTCTTCCCAAAACTTAAATTGCCGCTCCGTGGCACCCGTTTTCAGTCGATTGAAGCCATAAAACAAAATTCGGCGAGCGAGCTGAAGGCCATCCCGAAAAGCGCCTATAAAAAGTGTTCTGATGATTGAAAGTGCCGTTGGCATAGATGTATCAAAGCAAATGGAGCCTGTTTTGAAGGCGACCCAATAAATTTTGATTATTAAACGTACAAATGTTGTTTTAATTTAAAATTCCCGGTACTTTTTTGACAGACAGTATATCTATAAATTATTTATCAGCTATCGATATAATTATTGATAAGTTGCATAGAGTTTGTCTGAATATGTTTTTAGTAAAAGAAATAGCTTATCTATAGTAAATGTATTACATACATCAATTTTTCGATCTAAAGAAAAAGCAAATTAAAATACTTGACAATTTTTTTTACAGATTTTACAACCTTCTTTAGATGAAATTTGACTTTTGGTAATAATATAATTTTATTACTTGGCTTTACTTACTGTAGAAATTATTGCAAATAAATAGTAAATAGGTTATTTAAATAATTATAATTAAAATCCTGAAGCTGGATTATGTAAATAAAGTTACGTAATACACGGTACAATGTGCAAAATGTTAAACAAAGAAAACAAATACTTGACAATTTTTTTGATTTCACAATTTTCTGTAGGTGAAATTATAACATTATACATAAAGCTCTAAGAATCAATTCACTAAGCAGCCATAATTTTATCATCAATTAAGGAAAAATGTGAAATATAATTTTTTATAAATCTAAGTGATCTATGAAACTGTATTCGTCAAAAGAACAACTGTATTATTTAAACATTTTTTATGAAATCTATCTTTTACAAAAAATGTTACGACATTAAGTTTAGAAATATTCAATTAATTAACCCATTAATGCCCATGGCCAACCCATGAGTTCGAGCATCCCGGAACCAATGTAAAACAGGACATTACCCCTAATCATGCAAGAATATGGCAAAATCTTGAATTCGGCAATTTTTTTTAACAATTATTGTTTAAAGAAATTATGCAAAATTCACTTTTTCAAAAATCTGACAGCGGAAATAGATTTCTCGTCAAAAACTAATAACGTAATGACTATTAGTTTTAGGACAATCCAATTCTATAAGTAATAATAGCGTTATAAAAATAAAATAAAATGGACCTTCTGCAAGCCTACGAGGTCTGGCTATTAAATAACGAGACTGGTTACAAATAAGGGTTTTATTATAAAAATTATTCTACATTCGAATGCTCCCCTTTAATATACTCCCCTTCCCTCGCCACACACTTTGCCATACGTTTTTTCCATTGATCGAATCAGTGCTGGAAGTCTTCTTTGGTGAGGGCCTTTTGGAGCTCTGCCGTTTTTTGCTTTACCGCTTCCATCGACTTAAATCGGGTCCCTTTCAAAGCAGATTTTATCTTCGGAAACAAAAAAAAGTCGCACGGTGCCAAATCTAGCGAGTACGGCGCGTGTTCGAGCACTGGAGTGCGCTTATCGGTCAAATACTGCTTCACATATAGCGCGTTATGGACAGGTGCGTTGTCCTGGTGCAAAATCCACAAGTTGTTCTCCCACAACTTGGGCCGTTTCTTAAGAACTCGTTCTCGCAGTGTTGCCAAACTGACAAATGGTAAGTCTGGTTGACAGTCTGACCCTCTGGAACCCATTCAGTCATCACGATACCGTTAATGTCGAAAAAAACGATCAACATTGCCTTGAATTTTGATTTGGACATCCTTGCTTTTTTGATTCTGGGTGATTCAGGCGTCTTCCAATGCATCGATTGCCGCTTTGTTTCAACATCGTATTGAAAAATCCACGTTTCGTCGCAAGTAATAATGTTTTTCATCAATCTGGAATCTTTTTTCTAACCTTTCAAGGAAATCTGAGGAGACCTGTTGACGCAAGAGCTTTTGGTCAGGAGTCAGGTTTTTTGGCACCAACTTCGCACAGACTTTTGTCATGTGTAATTCCTCGTGTAAAATTTGTCTAACCGTTTCTTTATCGGCGTTTACAGCCTCGGCAATCATCCGGATGCTCATTCGACGATCTGCACGCACAATTTGGTTGATATTGGTCACTGTTTCTGGAGTTGAAACAGTGACAGGGCGACCTGGGCGTTGGTCATCTTCAGTGCTCACTCGGCCCTCACTGAAGCACTTACACCACTCAAAAATACGCGCACGAGATAGAGAATCGTCCCCATAGGCCTCTTGCAACAATTTACATCACTCAGTCGGAGTTTTTTTCAATTTAACGAGAAATTTGAGATTGATACGTTGCTCCTGTTTTTCGTCACACATGGTTTTCGGCACGAGAAAAAAACACGTTCGTTTCAAACCGCTACTGCACAAATACAATAATAGTGACGAGAACGCGTTTTGGTACGTGCATAGATAAGATATCTAGATACCTAACGCACTACTCGTTTTTTTCCCTACCCCTCTACGGCGCCCTTTAGGCGCGCCGTCTCGTTATTTAATAGCCAGACCTCGTATGGACCTGGTGCCCATGGCCAACCTCTGAGCCCGAGCACTTCAGAAATTATGTAAAACAGGACATTGTCTATAAATATGCAAGTATATGGCAAATTTCCGAATTTCGCAATTTTTTTTAACAATTATTGTTTAAATAAATTATGCGAAATTTTTTTTTCGAAAATCTAACAGCGGAAATGGATTTTGATAGAGTTCTAGAAAATGTCATTTAGTTTTTCAAGATTTACATTTTTCTCTTTTCTGTATTACATTTGTACCCCTGACTTCAGTTAGTAGATTTTATAAAATCCTCTGTCCTAGAGTGTGCCACGAGGAGGCAGCGGTAGGATTTACACTCCATATGTCTTTTTTTTTAACTTCTGAATTTTTGAATTTTTTTTTATTGTTTATAGTTTTTTTAAGAATTGTAAAGAATAAAAAAATGCAAAACACTTTTACTAAGACAATAAGTTATAACATCATTATTGTGAAAGATGGGTGGAAATGTGATCCTTGCACAATCGTAATTGACATAAGCTACAAAATTTTTTAGTTCTTCTTGAACAATCTGTACCATCTACTCTCATCATACAAGTGCGTTTGATGCCTTGAATTATTTTATGTTCAACATGTTTGCATTCGGAATCTATATTTTTCCTCTTTGGATTCTTCCTTGGTTTTGTAAGTCGATCCAACAAGTAATCTACTATTTCTATAGCGATATCCAGAGTGCCTTTTTTATTTTCTAGATTGATATTGTTATGTAAAACCAAAGAATTCCCAATAGATGCTTGAATTAGTCTCAAAAAGAGACACCAAGTCTATTTCTTACTTCGGAAACATGGTATCACATCATTGCAGTGCTGGTTGTGCAAGTCGACACCACCTATCTTTTCATGATACTCAACAAATGAAAAAGGAAACTCAATAGAAATTTTAGATTTTTCTTCTTTAGAATATCGTTGTAGTGGTATTTTAGAGAGAATACCATGAGCAGTTGAGAGATTCGAGACTGGTTTTGAGTCCATCACTGTCATAAATTTTATTTTACATGACTCTTCGAGAAAACATTTCAAAGTGCCTCTTGCTGATTTATCAGAGAGTTTTGTATCAACTTTTACATGATCATTCCTGACTGTGCCATTTGCCGATAACCTTAACTTTTTCAGGTGCAATAAGAGATCAGGTGATGTGAAAAAATTATCGGATTACAGGTGGAATAATTGTAATTTTTGAGATTCCTCCATTCTCTGTATTTTGTGTATCATAGAAATCACAACATTAGATCCAAGTGCAATATTTTGGAGTGATGAATTCATTTCTTTGCCTTCCTTACCGCAGTAAATATCAAAGTCGAAAAGAAATCCATCACTGAAACATATTGCCCAGAGTTTGATACCAAATCTGATAAGTTTGTTCAGAATGCACTGTTTTATAGCAAGGCGACCGAAATACTTGACCATCATTTCGTCGATTGAAAGATTACGCTTGAACCAGCCAAATCGTGTCAAATTCTCTCTAAAAAATTTATGTAATTCTCTGACTTTCCAGACAGGATCTTTGTGATTCTTATCTTGTAACTTGTAAAATTGTATTTTCTTCTTTATTTCTTCGAATTTGTTTCGACTCATCAATTTTCAAATAACACCTTATTTAAGAGTACTCTTCTCCGACCAATAATGTCTTTGTCTTTTGCGAATATTGAAAGAAGACAAAATCAATATTGTAATAAATTTGTTAAGATTTTCGTCTGATAATTCGTAATCGTTTTTCTTAGTGGCTTGAATGGTATGTGATTTCATGGTTTGTGAAAAAAATAAATGGAAAAGGTCATATGAACTCATGTGTTTGAGTTTCTGGGCAATACTTGGATGTAAAAAATGATCGTCAGACGTTTCAGGGTCATTGTATTCATGTGAACCCTCTTTCCACAAATATTCATGATTAAGTTCTAAAGTTTTTTGGGTATTATTATAACTACATATAACCTGCTCGAATGATCTATATGATAAAAATGTACTTGAGCATACTTCACCGCCATCTGCGTAGTCTGACGCATCAGAATCCAACGAATCATTTGTCTCCAGCACGAAAGCTATGTTCACATGATTCTGATGGTGCACTTCATCCTCCATAAATACATCTAGTAAGTCACGAATTTGCAAACGTCTTCTTCGAGACATGTTCAGTATTTGAAGTAAAATTGTTTGATTTAATAGATATATCAATATTACAGTAGTTTTAGTTAGTTAGATCAAATAAAATCGTTCTCGGAAATTCGTCATATAACATTCACTTGGGATATCGGGACAAAACGAATGAATTATCTCAGAGAGCTATCGCGGGAAAACTCATTGAAACAGAGTTTGAAAATGTAGTATGAAATATTTTGCTACGAATCAATGATAATTATATTGATTACGGAAATATGAGAAATTATAATTATGGTATACAACACGTTAGTATGAAAATATGATTCAAAGTATTTTCACCTCGATGATCGAGGAAGGAATGTTATTTCATTTATATAAACAGTTTAGAAAAAATTTGGGATTTCATGGCATGTCAGCATTGGTTATGAATTTTGTTCAGTTTCGGCGCCCATACACATATACATGGTTTACATTACTAATTGTTTACAGAGATATTATTGTTTAAAAAATTATGTAACCATAAAACTAACAGGTATTTCATCAATAATTTTCGACGTAGAATCCATTTCCGTGGTCAGATTTTTGAAAAAGTTAATTTTGCATAATTCGCTTCAACAATAATTGTTAAAGAAAATTGCAAAATTCGGGATTTTGCCATATTCTTGCATAATTAGGGCTAATGTCCTGTTTCACATTGGTTCCGGGGTGCTCGGGCTCATGGTTTGGCCATGGGCATTAATGGGTTAATGAAAGATGAAATAGTACAAATATGTAAAGAATAAAAAGCTATTTTAAAAATATGGTCATGTTAAAATTATAAAAATTTCCTATCTATAAATTGTATGTTTGAGATGTTGAAAAATAATGTTTTTAAAATGAGATACAAAACAACTTCTACTTGCCAACATTTTACTTTTTGTAAAAGGTTTTTTTAAAGATACATTGGACAAACAAAAGTAAAATGAAATTCATTCATTTTTATACATACAGGCACTCATCATTCATTCATTCTTATAAATACAGGCACTGATTATTCATTCATTCTTATAAATACAGGCACTCATCACTCATTCATCCCTTAAATACAATCACGCTATTAAAATCGTGTATAAGGGACAATAAAAAAAATAAATTAACTTATAATTAATAAACAAGAAAATAAATAAACAACATAAAAAATCCTAAAATAAATAATACATCAATTGAGTTTGAAGAGGTGACTATTAATTGTTTTCTTGAATCTGCTAAGAGACGAAAGATTTCGAAACTCAGCAGAGAGAGAGTTCCGCAAATGCGTACCTTGAACTTGGAACCAATGTTTACTAGTTTCAGTGCACATCAAGGAAACAACGAGTTCCTTCGCCGCAATCTTTAGTGCAATCCTAGGCACATAATTAGAGAACAGACCCTCTTAATAGTCCGATACATGCATGCCAAGATTTTTTTACATTTGTACTATCATAAAATACTGTCTCCTTATATCAATATGCAGCCAATCCAGAGAAACTCTTTGAGGAGAAATATGGTCGTCCCTTTTAAGACTCTTCACGTATTATACACTAGAATTTCGTAGCGTTTGCAGTCTATTCCGTTGTTCTTGAGAAGCATCCAACATAACCACAAAACAATAGTCTAGACGAAGGAAGAGCAGTGCCTCAGCAAGCCTCTTACGCAATACTTAAGATGTATACTTGCAGAAGAATCGAAGGTTAAATACTACTCTATTCAATTTCTTAGTTATATAATCTGTATACAAACGTTTTTATTTGCAAGAACATCGGTCAGCCAATTGTGGTAGTAAGAAGTTTTCGCACTCTCTGTTCGTTTGTCTGTAAGTTGTTTTAAGTCAATAAAGTTTTGTAAATCTGATGTATTGTTCGTGCGTTTGTATCTACAGTATAGAGTGACACGTTTTTTATACAAATAATTTAACTCTGTATCAACCCATGGCGTCCTTCCCTTTTTTAGTGTAACTGTTTTGATGGGAATTTGCTCTTCTATAGCTGCCATTAAATTGTCACAAAGAAGGGTCAGTGCTCTGTCAACGTCAAGGTCTTCTACATCAAACAGTGACCAATCACAGCAAGTTAAAAATGCATTTAATGCTGGAGAAGATATATTATCAATATGTCGGTAACTAATTGTTTCTTGTGATGGGGTATAATTATTGTACAATATGTTTACAAAGATGATATTATATTTGCTGTGAAAGGGCGCTAGGATGTTCTGACTATCAGAGATATCATTATCGTCGACCAGAATCATGTCAATTCAGATATGAGACGTGGGTGTAATGCGCGTGGGATCATGCTGAACCAGGTGTAGAGAGAGTTTAGCCGTTAATTTGCAAAAGAATTTTGCGTAGCACCCTCTCCCAGAAAATCAGCATTCAGATCATCCATAATAATTTTGTGGCTGTAATTTAAACTAAAAGTTCATAAGTCGCTTATAAAATTACCATTTTTTCCAAATGCGATTTCGGGAGATCTGTAAATAACTGCTGCTAATATAGGCGGTGAATCGTGACTTTCAAGTTTGCAAAAGATATATTCCAAGATTCCCGGTTTGCCTCTTTTTTCTGTACTGGAATTAGAGAGAACTTCGCATTTTAAATGATCAGTGACGTATAATATAACACTTCCACCATTTATGTGGCGGTCTTTTCTGAATACTTTATAGCCAATGAGCTGAATGACGCTATCGAGTCCAGCCAGGTCTCAGCCACACCGAGACGATCGTAAGAGCAACTGCTCCTTAAAACTTGACGGACTTGCTCAATGTGTGCCCGTAAAGAGTTAACATTAAGAAAGCCCGCTCGTAATTTCCCTTTGACTCCCTTTTGCTTACTAGTAGTACCATTACATAGTCAATTTGACTTTTTAACCTTAACTTTATCTTTATTTGCAGCTGTCTTATTTGTTTTCGTAGATTTATTATTTTTTTTTTTTATTTTTAGATTTAACCTGCTTGTTTTCATGTTTATTTTCGGATTCTTCGATTATTATGTTATTAGTATCTTCTTTAGAATTGTTTCTTCAAAATTGTTGACTAAATTAGTTTCGCAGGCAGTGTTCTTAATTTTCCGCAGTCTTTATAACTAAGATTTGATATAGTGGAGTGCACCAAATGAAGATCTCAGATAGACGAAATAAGGTGAGCTCTATCGCCATCCTTTCTTTTTCAAGAAATATATCCTGACGATGCTAAATAAAATATATTTAAAT
The DNA here is from genome assembly GCA_949987625.1 of Chalcis sispes. Lineage (NCBI taxonomy): Eukaryota > Metazoa > Arthropoda > Insecta > Hymenoptera > Chalcididae > Chalcis > Chalcis sispes. The sequence goes on along the minus strand of OX465095.1, from coordinate 40,754,636 downwards.
TCAAGTTTTTTAGCAAACTCCTTTATTTGTCTAAATTCAATGTATTTTTGTTTATTTGCATATTTATTGATAAAAATTTCGGTGTTCGTCAGAGTAGATCCCTCACCGACAAGAGAAGAATCGAGATCTTTCGTGCTTAGAGCTGAGAAGCTACACAGTATGTCAGAAAAGTTCTCGAACTTTTGAAATAAAAAATCGAAAATTACATCTAAAGAAATTTATTTCAGTTAACTTTCAACATAGTCCTCTTCCCTAGATATACACTCATTTGAGCGCTCCATGAGTGATCCGAAGGCTCTCTGGTACTCCTCTGAAGTTATCGCTGTGAGACGCTCGGTGCAAGCCGCTTGAATGCTCGGTACATCTTTAAAAAATCGTCCTTTCGAGGCCATTTTTAGCTTGGGAAATAGGAAAAAGTCGGCTGGAGCCAGATCTGGCGAGTATGGGGCGTGATTGATGCGTGGGATCTGATTTTCGGCGAGATAACGCTTCACAATGTTCGAAGAATGAGCAGGTGCATTGTCATCCAGCAAACTCCACGATCCCGGTTCCTTGTTCTCGGGCCTGATGCGATTAATCCGGCGCTTCAGACGTTTTAACACCTCTACGTAATACGCAGCATTCACGGTGGTGTTTGGGGACATAAATTCTTTGTGTATCAGGCCTTTGGAGTCGAAGTAAGCGATGAGCATCGTCTTTACCCGTGCTTTTTGTTGGCGCACTTTTTGAGGCCTCGCACGGCCTGGACTGAGCCAAGCGAATGACTGGCGCTTCGTGGAAGGATCGTATTGAAAGCACCAAGTCTCGTCTCCAGTCACAATTGAGGTTAGAAAGCCCGGAGTGGTGTCGCAAGTCTCGATAAAATTTTGACAACATTGGATGCGAGTTTCTTTCTGCTCTGGTGTGAGAAAGTGCGGAACAAATCGAGAGTAGACCTTCCTGCGGTTCATTTTTTCTTTCAAAATCAACGCGACGCTATTCTTGCTCATGTTTAGTTCGTCTGCCAACATTCTGAGAGATATGTGGCAATCCTGCTTCAGTAGCGCGCGCACGCGAGCCTCGTTTTCGTCGGTAACAGCTGTTGACGGCCGGCTGCTTCTCTCGTCATCTTCTAACGACTCTCTACCCTTCTTGAACCGACTGAACCACGTGTAAACAGTTTTACGCGACACTACACCTACAGAAATATAGTCTTTATCTGTTTCTATGATGTCTAAAGCTATATCAGAATTATGTTCTTTATCTGCATCAATTTGAGTTAAGTCAGAAGCGGTCTGTCGCCACTCCTACAGATGAATCACTAGAATTTTTCTTAACAGAATTAAATTCATTATTTATGTGGAATAAAAGCTTTTTATTTTGTTTTTTTACGCTTTCAACAATAATCTTATTGGCTTGTGATAATTTATTATATAAGTTGGTTGAAAGATTATTTTCTATTTTTAAAATTCTCTCATTCATGCCATTGTTTAAATTTAGCAAGCAAAGCGATTTGATTTATAATAGGACTTGCAAAATCATTAATACTTATTGATAGTTGATTTCAGTAAAATTTAAGACTTGATAATTTTTTAATGGCTCATATATGTCATTAATTTTGTTTAAAATAGATGCTTAAGTATTAATCAGGGTAGTATTTATTTGACTGTAAAAATTATCAGATTTGTCTATCAGAATGGACATCATGGTGATACTCTTATGCTGCTTTGATATGGATGCGCATGAGGTCCATGCTAACATATTGAGTTGGCAACTAAGTGATTACGGATTTTGTCGATAAATGGACTTTACACTTTCTTTTGTTTTGTTAACGTCGTCAAAGCATTTAACCCATATTTTTTTTTTATTATTTGGACTTCTACTTTTAATTTAATAAAAAAATTATATCGATTAGTGCTGTAGTTCTGTTTTTATCCCAATTTAAAAATGAAAGAACAGGACGTGCACTTCAGACATATTTTATTGTATTACTTCCGAAAAGGCAAGAACGCATCGCAAGCACAAAAGAAGTTATGTGCCGTATATGGAAATGAAGCCTTGAAAGAAAGGCAGTGTCAAAATTCGTTTGCCAGATTTCTTTCTGGTGATTTTTCACTGAAAAATGCTCAACGATCTGGCCGTCCAGTTGAAGTCGATGAGATCCATATCAAGGCCATTATTGATTTAGATCGTCATAGCACAACATGTGATATTGCGGAGAAGCTCAATGTATCGCATGCATGCATTGAAAAAAATTAAAAATGCTTGGTTATGTCAAGAAACTCGATTTATGGATCCCTTACCAGCTTAAAGAAATTCATTTGACGCAACGCATTAGCATCTGCGATTTGCTTCTGAAACGCAACGAAATTGATCCATTTCTGAAAAGACTAATTACTGGCGACGATAAGTGGATAGCTTATAACAACGTTAATCGGAAGAGATCGTGGGTGATGCAAGATGAACCAGCCCAAACGACATCAAAAGCAGAGATTCACCAAAAAAAGATTATGCTGTCAGTCTGGTCGGATTATAAAGGGATTTTGTACTTTGAACTTATGCCACAAAACCAAACGATCAATTCAAACGTGTACGTTCAACAACTCGCCAAACTGAGCGATGCAATTCAAGAAAAGCGGCCGGTATTGTCAAATCGTAAGGGTGTTGTTTTTCACCATGATAATGCCAAGCCCCACACGTCTTTGGTCACTCGCCAAAAATTATTAGAACTGGGTTGGGATATTTTGTCACATCCACCATATAGCCCTGATCTTCCGCCTTCAGATTACCATTTGTTTCGTTTCATGCAGAACACCTTAAATGGTAAAATTTTTAATAACGCTGATGATAACAGATTACATTTAATTCAGTTTTTTGATAGCAAAGATCAGAAATTTTATGAACGTAGAATTTTGACACTGCCAGAACAATGGCAAAAGGTCATCGACAAGAACGGACAGTTTTAATTTTCCTTCTTATTTGAAATCCGCAATCACTTAGTTGCCAACCAATAGAAGTTACATTTTTTAAATAAGTATTGAATAACTGTCCAGTGACAGGTGTCGATGCGGATAAATATATGCTATGATCATTTTATGATACATTTAAGGTAACACTGGCTGTCGTTGAATCACCGTTCTTCTGATTTAACAATGTAACACATCGTTCAATAAGTCCCGAGACTAACAAAGAAAACAACATTTTTTTTCAAAAATCATTTTTATTCATCAATATAATCTCCTTTTAGAGTGATACAATCTTACCAACGCCTTTCCAACATTTCTACACCATGTTTATAGAAGGATTTATCCTTTGCTTCAAAATAGGCTTCAGTTTCGGCAATGACCTCCTCATTTGAGCCAAATTTTTTTCCCTGGAGCTTTTTTTTGAGATCAGCAAAGAGCCAGTAGTCGCTGGGGGCTAAATCTGGCGAATACGGGGGGTGGGGAAGCAAATCAAAGCCCAATTCGTTCAATTTTGCCATTGTTTTCATGGACTTGTGGCATGGTGCATTGTCTTGGTGAAAAAGGATTTTTTTCTTCTTCATGTGCGGTCGTTTTGCTGCGATCTCCTCCTTCAAACGTACCAACAAGTCAATATAATAATCACTGTTGATCAATTTACCTTTTTCCAGGTAGTCAATGAAAATCACGCCATGTGTATCCCAAAAAACAGACGCCATGACTTTGCCAGCAGACTGCTGCGTTTTTAGACGCTTTGGGCGGCTTTCGCCAGCCATGCGCCACTCAGATGATTGCCGATTCGACTCCGGAGTAAAATGATGTATCCATGTTTCATCCATGGTCACGTATCGACGCAGGAAATCCTTTTTATTGCGAGTAAATAGCGATAAACAGCTCTCTGAATCGTCGACTCGTTGCTGTTTTTGTTCCACTGAAAGCAACCGTGGCACCCACTTGGAAAAAATCTTTTTCATGCTTAATTTTTCATGAAGGATTGTAAATACGCTTCCAGATGATATCTGTGTCATTTCTGCAATCTCACGGACCTTCACTTTGCGATTTTTCATTACAATTTTTAACACTTCACTCACATTTTCCTGTGTAACGGCTTCCAATGGCCTGCCCGAACGTTCCGCATCGTTTGTGTCCGTACGACCACGTTTAAACTCAGCATACCAACGACAAATCGTTGGTTTGGATGGAGAGGAGTCCGGGTAATGTTTTTCAAGCCATTGCTGGGCTTCTACGCTGTTTTTACCCATTAAAAAACAATGTTTTATCAACACGCGAAACTCGCTTTTTTCCATTTTTCAAACAAATTACAAAGTGACTTTACTGTAACCTCGATAACTCTGCTGTCTGTGATCCGATCGACTTGAAATTTTTACACGTTTCATGTTAAGGTTCGCACTCTATGGAAACGTGGCCAGTTTGGTACTACTAACACCATTTCTGGCTTAGTCTCGGGACTTATTGAACGATGTGTTATTACAATTATCGCATACAGAAATTTTTAACGGATTTTTATTGATTATAATATTGCCGAGTGTTATTTCGTCACAAATCTCATGAAAGTTTTTACTACATTTGTGACAAGTATAAAGTATATCATTCTTCCTGTTAATTTTTCTGCATTTAGATGAGGCCGATGGTGTCATTAGTCCAATGGGATAGTCAATGTACTGTCTGACCAGTCAATAAATAGTCAGCCAAGTAGTACTGGTCAACGGCAGAGCAGTGATAATAACTAAGCATTAGTCAGACACATGTCAACTAAATAAAATAAAATAAAATAAAATAAAATATTAGGACCTTGAATAAGTTATCGCTGTTTCTTCAAAGATGGCAGTAGCAGTACTCCGTGCATGGAATTTCGAATGGTGACGCACCTGTAAGAAAGTACTGTATCTAACCTTAAATTTTAGTGTATAATAGTTCACTTTAGTATAAACAAATCAATTTTTATTGGTTCTGAAAATGTCTACTTTCGTGCCAAATAAAGTGTATTCGCGGAAAATTTCATTGCACTATTTTATTCAAAAGAAATCTGCAGCTCAAGCACACAGAATTCTTGTTAAGACTTACGGTGACAATACTCTGTCGGATACGACATGCAGAGATTGGTTTCGACGCTTCAAAAATAATGATTTTGAATTTGAGGATAAAAAACGTTCTAGCGCACTGAAAATTTAAAGACAAAGAATTGGAAGAATCACTTGATCAAGGCGCTAGCAGAACTTGGAAAAATATTACAAGTAGATGAGTCAATAGTTTCAAAACGTTTAAAAGTGTTAGGAATGATCCAGAAGCAAGCACATTGGGTGCCGTATAAATTGAAGCCGAGAGTCGTCGAATAGCGTTTTCTCACGTATGAACTGCTGCTTCAACGGCACAAAAGAAAAGATTTTTACACCGTATCGTGACTGGCGATAAAATGGATACACTATAATAATCCAAAGCGTAGAAAATCGTGGGATACGAGGGCAGTCCCAAAAGTACCCGACCCGACAAAGAAAACAGTAAAAAAATTGCGAAAATGTTTTTTATTTTTCAACATATTCTCCTTTCAGTTCGATACACTTTTCCCAACGATGTTCAATAGCTTCGATACCCGCTTTATAGTAGGAACCGTCAAGCTCCTCAAAATACCTATTAACCGCAGGCTCTACCTCTTCATTGTTGGCAAATCTTTTGCCGCCGAGCCATTTTTTCAAATTCGGAAAAAGAAAATAATCCGAGGGAGCCAGATCTGGCGAGTAGAGTGCGTGAGGAAGCAATTCGAACTTCAACTCAGTGATTTTAGCCATTGCAATGACGCACGTGTGGACTGGTGCGTTGTCGTGATGAAACAACACTTTTTTTTTCGTCAGATGGGGCCCTTTTTTCTTGATTTCATCACTCAAACACTGCAATAAGGCTGCATAATATGCGCCGTTAATTGTTTTTCCTTTTCTGAGATAATCAATAAATATTATTCCACGCGCATCCCAGAAAACAGATGCCATGACCTTGCCAGCTGACTGAACTGTCTTTGCTCTCTTTGGAGCCGGTTCTCCCATTTTAGTCCACTGCTTTGACTCCTCCTTGGTCTCAGGTGTAAAATGATGGACCCATGTTTCGTCCATGGTTATGAATCGACGCAAAAACTCGGCTTTATTGCTGCGAAACATTGTCAAACACTCGATAGAAACATCCTCACGTTGCTGTTTGTGCTCCATTGTGAGCAAACGCGGCACCCATCTTTCGCACAGCTTTCTCATGTCCAAATTTTCGGTCAAAATGCGATGCACAGCACTTTTTGAAATGCCTGCCATGTCTGCTATCTCGCGCACTTTTAGTCGACGGTCATCCAATACCATTTTGTAGATTTTCTTCAGATTTTCTGACGTAGTGACCTCACTTGGTCTACCACTGCGGTGTTCATCTTGGCAGCTCGTACGACCTCGCTTAACCTCAGCTACCCAATATTTGACCGTTGTAAACAAAGGAGCAGACTTCTCCAAAGTAGAATTCAACTCGGCTTTGATATCGGTTGGACTTAGACCTTTCAAATGAAAGTATTGTATCACATAACGATGCCCGATTTTTTCCATATTTACAAATTCACTGAGAGCGTTCACTTTGGATGTCTGTAAAAAAAATAATAATTCAACGTATTGTTATGAATTTTTCACATTAAGTTGTTGAAAGGTGGTATTGTCAATCGCAGTAACTGTTTTTTTAAAACTACTGGTATTTATAAGTCAGGTCGGGTACTTTTGGGACTACCCTCGTAAGTCCGGCCATACATCAACTTTCTCCGCAAAACCTATGGTTCGAAGCTTCTTTTCTGCATTTGGTGAGATCAGCAGGGTATCATATATTGTGAGCTGTCCAACTAAATGAGACTTACGGAAGATCGCTATCGACTTCAATTGATGCGTTTAAGTCAAGCGCTAAAAAAAAAACGGCCGCTGTACGAGCAGAGACATGGCAAAGTGATTTTATTACGTGACAACGCTCAGACTCATGTTGCGAAACCAGTGAAAACCTACCTAGAAACGCTTCAACGGGAAGTTCTACCCCACCCGCCGTATTCACTCGACATAGCTCCTTCCGATTTTCAATTATTCTATTCGATGGCACATGGTCTGGCTGAGCAGCGCTTCCATTCTTACGAAGAGACTAAAGAATGGTTCGATTCTTGGATAGCTTCAAAAGACATCGTTTTTCCAACGCGAAATTCATATACAACCAAAAAGATGGGAGAAAGTAGTCTTTTGATAGGCAATACTTTAAGTGAAATGGTTTTGTGCTTGATATTTTAAATAAAGCTTTTATTTTGTGAAATAAACAACGAGAACTTATTTAAGGTCCTAACAAAATAAAAAATATCTGACTAGAATTGAGTGAATTCAAATAATGTGCTTGCGAAAACTGTAGTCTCTCTTGAAACTAGTTTGAATTTCTGCGGGATTGGACGTTCAACAGATAAGGTAGGCAGTGGAAAATACAAGTGACTAGATGCATTGATTCTCGTTTCTCCGACTTTAAGGCGGGTTTCCCAATAACTTCACATTCACTTCTTCAAAGACGCATGGAAAATGCGGGATAACCTTCAAAATTTTCATTAAATTTATCTTGTAATTTCAAGGCAATAAATAGTTTGATCGAATGAAAAATTTGCATAAATTGAAGCCCGGTAAATACCCTTAAGTCTATAAAGCAGAAACTCACAAAAGTGTGTGAGAAGGCAAAAATATTTAAGTGTAAGGAGCAAATTTAAGTGAACTATCACTTACCACCAGAGAAAAAGAGAGAGAGACAGACAGGCAGACAGAGAGAATCGTTTATTTTTTCGAATGCATGTATATCTATGTAGCATCGGAGAGGAAGAATATTTTTTACAAAATGAAAAATATACGTTGAAGCCTAAACATATTCTAAACTATTTATTGTTAGCATGGTGTTGTGTGCGAGGGAACTTACACGTTAGAAATTTGAAAATTTATTTTTTTAGGGATATCACCAACTGGTCCTGCTCGCGCATCGCGAACCGAAAATGCTGTTTATCCGCTGAATCTCTTGTTCGTAGGATCGACTACTTTGACTAACGTATTAATCTAAAACTATAAATTTAGTAATATAATTTACCACATTGACAGTACGACGCCTCTGTCCCGTAGGGTAAAAGGTATGAAATAAATGCAATGTAGTTATGATAAGAGTATTATTATTTTGAATCTTACCCGATTTGTAGTTAAATTATGTGACTGAAACAGGCCTTGAGTTGAAAAAATTTATCTTGTTTCAGATGTTACTATTATATTTTATACCCTCTAGATTTTGCGGTAGAAATCTCCAAGTCTAAGGATTCATATAATTTGTATAAATCAAGGGTGATTAAGAATAAATTGCTTTAATGGCTTTTATTGATGTATTCTGAGGTGTGCAACTCTTGCGCACCTACTCTTACAGATTTCAGCTCTTAATCAAATAACACTCCATAGCTCCACGAAACACGTCTCAAATTTTTATATTTATGATTATTGTACTCCATAATTCAATCACTGAAAATACCGAAATCCGTGAATTGAGATTAATAAAAATAAGCCAGTCGAAATATTCGGATATTTATTGACTAATACAATTTGCAGATAATAATACGGACGATTTTTAATTATTAACCAAAGGAAAACTGAAAAACGACTGCCGGAGGGTCTACTTTTGTTTTTGCACGAAGACTTGGTTGCGGTACACCGTGGGGATTTTTGCTTGACTAGCAACGGTGATTTTGAGTAAGTCGACAAATTTTACCTGTACGATCAAAGCAAATGCAAAATCTTCTAAAAGTTCTTTTTTTTGTTTAATGATACCCCTTTGTCTGTTGCTCAAGTGCATTTTGAAAAGAATTGAATTAAAATGAGTATTATTATTATAGAAGTTATACAAGATAAATATTATTATTTAAAGTTATTAAAATTAAGATTAACAATTAAAAATGCTTTTATTCGTTACGTCAGGTAACATCCTCCCCTTCTTAAAAAGGTTTACCGTTACCATTTTGAGTAATTAATATCTGATTAAATTAGTATTGTTAACAATGCACGTGAAGGCAATTCAAACTGATTTAATTATGGTTATGATGTATTAGCCAAAGATTGTCAACAAAAATGTTAAGGTTACCCTTACAAGGAATAAACTTAGTCCTAATCGTTAGTGTGTTCGATTATACATTAATATACATGTTAGTTAAATTGTTATGCATTTTTTTTTTTTTTTTTTATCTTAAATAGTGAGACTGGATCTTGCTGATCGTCGTTCTTATTTCTGATATTAATGAATTTAAATTTGGATGTGTATTCCTCACACATTGAATTTAGTTTGAGCACTTGTACTACTTGTGAGGCTTGATTGATCATCTTGTTGGATCTCGTAGTAGATTTTTTGTTGGTCTTTGTTTTATCTGCGTCAGAATCTTTGGTTTTCTGTCTTTTTAAATTTTGGGGATTTCTTTCTTGTTCTCTCGTTTGACATTGTATTTGGCACGTGACTGAACGGTCTTCAAATATTTTATAATTTACCGAAAGCATACATTTGGAATATAGTATCTTAGCATGTTCTTGATTTTTTTCTGGTTGGCCTGTGAAACTTTTGGGGGATCAGCGAAGATGGCGCGGTATGTCCTCTTAGTTTCTGGTACTTAATATAATCTTGTACTAACACTTAATGACGTCTTTATCTTTAATGTGTAGTATATGTCCACAGATGGATTGTCGTTTAATATCCCGTATGACCTTGATATAGTCCAATGGTCCAAACATCTCAAAGTTGTTCACTTTTTTTTCTTCGATTCTATTATTATTATAATTAGTAATATAATCTAGTTCTTAAGAATTTGGTGGGCATATTTTTTGATTTCGCTTTGTTTTACATTTTTAGTAACATTCGGGTCTTCTTTTTGCGGTAAAAGTACTAGATTTTTAATATTTCAGCTAAGTTCCCTTTTCCATTTAAGTAAATGTCAACACTTCTGATTGGTCCTTTTTCTTCAGCCTTTCCTATGGCGGTAAGTAAGGGTGTGGTGGGGAATTTAAAATAATTAAATGGCCTTAACTCTCTAAATTTTTGGTAAGCTTGATCGAATTTACCTGGTATGATTTTTTTCGGAAAACTTGAGCTTAGAGATTAGGACTTTGTCAATGTCTTAGCTCTAAATAGGTAGGGCTTGTTATTAGGGTAGAAGTTTTGGTCGCGGTTATGATTAACTAGTGGATTTTCTGAGAGCTAAGGGTCGTTTTTGCATTTGTATTGTCACGGAGAACACTCCGTTTTCCGCGCGTGTTTATATTTCGCGCGATTCCGCGATTCGCGAGCCGAGGTTAATTTCGGCTACGTTACGGCCCCGGGCGGGAAAATACGGTACACGCCGATAGATAGAATAGTCGTGTGCGGTATAGAAAAGATAGGCGAGTTCAGGCTAGGCAAGCTAGCTTCTTCCCGCGTTTTCCAGTTAGTTCTCTTCCGCCATTTTCACAGTTCGGACGCGTGCCCTCTTCCCGCGTCTCGACAAGTTTTTGCGCGACGTTACCGCGAGTTCTTGGCGCGTCCCGGTCGTGTTTTTTAGTGCAGGTGCGTAGCTGCGATCAGCGGCCCGCAGGGCACCGCCACCAGACCACAGGGGCGTAGCAGCAAGGCAACGGCACCAACGATTTCGTTGGCAGCGGCGTCCCGCTACTAGCGGCCCTATCTTGATTTTTGGCGTGCGCGGCTGGCCAGCCACCGTTGTAAGTTTATGGTAAATTTTGTTCGCTTTTGTTTGCGTTGGAGTTACCTCCGCCGGTTACTCCACTCTTTATTAAATTCGTTTTCGCGGTTCGTGCGAGTGAGAGAGCGCTATCTCTCTCACTCTCGTATACAGGGCGAGAGAGTTGCGTTCTCTCTCGCACCTATAGAAGCTTGAGCGCGCGCGAGTGAGAGAGCGGTATCTCTCTCACTCTAGTGGTAGCAGTGCGGGAGAGTCGCTTTCTCTCTCGCACTTGCGGCGTATACGGCGCGCGCGCGAGTGGGAGAAACCTTTATCTCCCACTCGAGTTAGATCGGCGCGAGAGAGTTGCGTTCTCTCTCGCACCCGCGTAGGGTTAGGCGCGCAAGAGTGGGAGAGCGCTTTCTCTCTCACTCCTACGGCGTAGTACGGGAGATCCGTTGTCTCTCTCGTACTCGCAGTAGAAGCGGCGCGCAAGAGCGGGAGAGCGTTCTCTCTCTCGCTCCAACGGGCTCCGTGCGGAAGAGTATTTTTCTCTCTCGCACCCGTACGTTAGACGGCGCGCGCGAGTGAGAGAGGCCTTTCTCTCTCACTCTCATAGGCGTAGTGCGAGAGGCGTTCTTTCTCTCTCGCACTCGTGGAATACGCCGCGCGCGGGAGCCATCCTCGCGCATTATATCGCGCCTCACCGCCTGCGTTCCTCGTACGTGGCAATTACAATTTATTTTACTGTCTTTTATTTTTTCTTGTAATTATTATTGTCAACTTATTTATTATTTATTATTTCTTTTTTATTATTATTAAATTATTTTATTTATATTTTTAATTTGTTTTTTTTTCTGTTTTTCTCTCCTATTTTAATTCTCTTGTGTTTTGCTTTTGTTTATGAGGCGAGCTTCTCTCGCTTAAATTATTCATTCTTTTTCTTTTTTATTTTTCTTATTTACGTTACTTTTCTTTTCATTTTTTTTTATTATTTCTGCGACGAGGAGCTTTCAGCTCTCCTCCCGGATACCGCCCTCTCCGAGATCAACTAGCCAGGTGAGGACGACGCACGAGCCGCGCAACGACGATTGCGCGGCGTTGCAACGGGTAAGTTGGGTCCGTAGACCGGCTTCTCGAGCCTGGACCCAGGAGCAAAGTCGTCCAAGACTTTAGCTTCCTAAAAGGGGGCGCAAAGGGCAATTTCGCGCCTTTTGCGGATTGCGCGTCCCCCGAAGCTAATTGCTCCTGTGGCGGTTAATGTTTAAAACTGCCACCCCGTTACAGTATAAAGCAGAGTCTTCTTTTACCGTCATTTAATTTACAAATTGATCTAATGGTGTAGTCATTGGGTCTTTGTCTCTTTTTTAAAAAATTTTATGACCAAGGATTAAGACATAATCAATGTCTGGGATTTGAATGAATAGATTTTGGTTGTGTTAGCATTAATCATATTTTTTTATATTTTTTAATAACAACGAAAACGATAAGTTTTTTGTATTTAGAAGATTGTTGTATTTACATGTACATATGCATTAGCATATTATATATAACAACATTGATGATCAGCTATCGTTAAAAAAAATGTGTTGATAAAAAAAAAAATACTTAGCAATATTATTTGATATCACAACTTTCGAGAGTCAAAAATACTGATTTTAAATATTCTTTTTGATAAGTTATTCACAGGTGCCATACTAATATTCGATAAATTGATAATACATAAAGAGAGCACAGAAAAATATGTTTAAACGACAACCAATACTTACCATAATATTCTTTTTATTAAAAAGGTTGTATTTAGATTTCATAAATTGGGTAGAATATATATAAAATTATAAAATATTATATTAGATTTATTATGAAAGTAATCTGTGAAGAATGATTGCACTAGATGATGCATTAGTTGTATAGATAAGAGAAAATAAAATTTTAAAAAGTTGTAAAATTTTGTAGAATGTTGTAAAACTAACGTTTGTTCTAAGAAAAGAATGTAAATATTTCGAAGAAACTTTTGGCCATTGTTTTTTTTATAATTTCATCATTTTTATATTTTACAAAATGTTTGTGTAAAAACTTCATAAAAATAAGTTAAATTTTAAGAAATATAATTTTGATATAAATTTTATGATAAAAATAAGTTGAATTTAAAGTAATAGACAATAATCATGTACAAATTGTTTTGTAATTTCATTTACAAAATAACATTATATTAATTTCTAATAAAAATATTGATAAAATTGAATTTATATTTGTGTTGTTAATTGAAAGATTCAATTTATATTTGTGTTTTTGATAAAAAAATTTAATTTATATTTGTGTTGATACAAATTTATAAATATAAAAAAAATATAATTTTTATAAATTAAGTACATGCAAATACTTGCAATGTATTTTATATTATAAATTTATTTTCAAGTTGTATTATATGATAAAATCAATTATAGAGAGATACAAAAAAAAAATAAGGGTAATAGCGAAGAGAAAAAGGCAAAAAGGGTGCATAATTAAAGTAGGATATATGAAATTAAAATTAAACAATAGGTGGTTAAAATGGACTGAACTAAATAACGGTTTACAAGAAATGCAAGAGAGAGAGGAAACTAGTGAAGAGGATTTTCGGCTAAGATCGGATCAAATGAAGGTGTACAGAATGAGCTTAAAGTATGTTATTGGAACATTGCTGGAGTGAAAAACAAATGTAATGAAGTATGGGAATTTTCAAGCAAGTTCGACATAATTGGGCTAACTGAAACATGGTCAGAAGAAAGAGAGTGGAATAAAACAAAAATGTATTGGGTGTACAACTTTGCTTCCGCCGTTTTGCAATAGATGGCTGTAGCGGTAAGTGGTAGTTGACATAAATAGATCATAGATGTCATACAATAAGCTTAGGTATTTGTAAACATAACGCCATCGAAATATTAGTCGATTTGTGTCTGCATCATAAAGTTATTCTCGATTAAACATGTCAGCTTACGAGCCGAATCCTCGTCATTTGCGGGAGGTTTTAATTTTCTGCTTTAATATAAAGAAATCTGCAACTAAGGCTCATCGAATGCTCTCAAATACCTATGGTGAGGCCGCTATTAGTGAAAAAACGTGCCGAGAGTGGTTCAACGCTTCAAGAACGGCGCTTTTAACGTCGAAGATCAGCATGGCGGTGGAAGAAAGAAGGTTTTCGAAGATGCAGAATTGGAGGCATTACTTGATCATGACTCGTGTCAAACTCAACAAGAATTGGCAGGATCATTGGGAGTGACGCAACAAGTCATTTCAAAACGCCTGAGAGTCATGAGAATGATTCAGAAACAAGGAAATTGGGTGCCGTACGAGTTGAAGCCGAGAGATGTTGAACGGCGTTTGTGTGTTTGTGCACAGCTGCTTGCAAGGCAAAGGCGGAAGGGATTTCTGCATCGCATTGTGACTGGGGACAAAAAATGGATTCATTACGATAATCCCAAGCGCAGTAAATCATAGGGATATCCTGGTCATGCTTCCACGTCGACGGCCAAACCGAATATTCACGGTTCCAAGGTCATGCTCAGTATTTGGTGGGACCAGCTCAGCGTAGTGTATTATGAGTTGTTAAAACCGACTGAAACAATCACAGGCGATCGTTATCGAACGCAATTAATGCGTTTGAGCCGAGCATTGAAAGACAAACGGCCGTAATACAACGAGAGACATGATAAAGTGATTTTACAGCATGACAATGCTCGACTTCATGTTGCGAAAGTGGTCAAGACATACCTGGAAACTTTAAAATGGGAAGTCCTACCCCACCCGCTGTATTCTCCAGACGTTGCTTCCTTGGACTATCACTTGTTTCGATCAATGGTGCACGGCCTGGCTGACCAGCACTTCCGGTCTTATGAAGAAGTAAAAAATTGGATCGATTCGTGGATCGATTAAGAAGTTGACCAGTTTTTTCAACGCGGGATTCGTATGCTGCCCGAAAGATAGGAGAAAGTAGTGGTCAGCAATGGACAATACTTTGAATCACAAATGTATAACCAGTTTTTTACTGAAATTTTAATAAACTTTAATAAAGTCTTGAATTTCGGAAAAAAACGGCGGAAGCAAAGTTGTACACCCAATATTATTTCTGGTAACTGATCTCTAACAAACTGTCCATATATATACCTATTGACACTTTCATAAAAAATGTGCGAACCAATTACATATCCGCTAACAATTCTGCATCATACCCATAAGGCTCCAAGGTTGTGGTGATTTACTGTCCTACGCTAGTAAGGATTCTCGCCAAAAAGGGTAATTATGACTATTGCTTTCTCAGCCACTTTAAGACTTAGTCTTATCATAAAATTTAAATAATCAGAATCATTTTTTATCATTTCTGAAGCCTACTTTTAAAACACAATGTGACTTCAAAACGATGAAACTTTAACTCATGAACTAAAATTATGTGATAAGCCATGTATCTAAGGACTTCGAGAATTCTCAGAAAAGATCTAAATGGAATAATGGATGGATTTGGCTACTGCTTGGTTACTGATAATATGAGGGTCTAGATAAATGATAACAAGAACAGTCAAAATAGGAGTATTGTTATGGTCGTATTCGTGGTAATAACCTTTTCAACCCATCTTCACCAACGGATTAAATTTCGAGTAAAAAGCGTGGATAAGTATAAAATTTGAGATTGATAAATTGATGTTTGGTCGAAGAGAGTTTTTGGGTTATTAATTTATTTTTCTTACAAACCACGGTAATGCAGTGAAAATGCAAGCAACGGCGTTTTAAGATATTCTACCTTGATTTTCGACCTCTTGGAGGTTATAAACCAAAATTTTGTTTTGAGCAAGTTTGATGTAGAATTTCTTGCTCTTTCCGATTTCGGCATAAAAATAGGGGTTTCCATTTAAAACATTAAAGTTTACCAACTGACCTTAAAGGTCAACTCTAAGGTTAAACTAAAGGTCACTATTATCTGACCCCTTATGCCTTCTTCAACTTTTGTTTCAAACTTTTTTCCGTATCTTCCTTAGTTTCTGAGATCTTTAGGTGGGAAAACTAAAATGGCCTGCCCTGTATACACTCCGACAAAAAAGTATCCGGAAATTCTCATTTAAATTGCCCGCGTTGAGTATTATTAGGTATTTGAAGTTTTTGTATGTTGGTAGGACTGTCCGTAATTACTATGCCAAACATGAGTGCGGTCTGTCAACTAGTTTGTTTACGACAGCTGTTGAAACCAGTCGACCTCAGTGGTAGTCTGCGAATGTTACAAAGGAAAAAAATACTGAACAAAGAGTTTGTCTCAAATTTTG
Source organism: Chalcis sispes (assembly GCA_949987625.1). NCBI lineage: Eukaryota > Metazoa > Arthropoda > Insecta > Hymenoptera > Chalcididae > Chalcis > Chalcis sispes. Next base: position 40,738,674 of record OX465095.1, on the reverse strand, counting down.
TGTTTTGAACGAAATTTCGTGTGCTGACTCGTTGCGAATGCTGGAAAAGGCTTATGGAGACTCTGTTTTATCGAAAACTCAAGTGTACGAATGGTACAAAGCCTTTAAAAACGGTCGGGAGATCGTCGAAGATTTGCCTCGTTCAGGACGACCGTCGGCCTCTTCAACCAACGATAACGTCGAAAAAATCAAGGAAATTGTGCTCGAAAATCGTCATGCCAGTGTTAGAGAGATAGCTCGTGATCTCAACATCTCTCGTGAAACCGCTCGTTTGATTTTGGTGAACGAATTAGGCATGCAGCGCGTCGCCGCTTGGCTCGTTCCGTTAGAGCTGAATTTTCTTCAAAAACAGTACCGGATGCAGGTAGCTGCAGACATGCTGGATCGTGCAAATTCTGATCCCACGTTCATGGGACGGATCGGATCATAACTGGTAACGAGACATGGGTCTATGAAAATGACACACAAACGAGCCAACAATCATCGGAATGGGTGGGAAAAAATGAGCCGAAACTGAAAAAAACTCGCAAAAGTTGTTCGGAAATCAAGACGATGCTTATTGTTTTCTTCGATATTCGTGGTGTGGTTTATCATGAATTCGTTCCGCAAGGTCAAATGGTCAATAAGGACTTCTATTTAACTGTTTTAAGACGTTTGCGTGAAAATATTCGCCGTAAACGGCCGGATTTGTGGCAAAAAAATTCGTGGATTTTGCATGACGATAACGCACCATCTCATCGAGCCACGATTATTAACGATTTTAAGACCAAACACTCGATAAATACCATCGACCAGCCACCTTATTCGCCTTATCTAGCTCCGTGTGACTTTTTTCTTTTCTCCAGACTGAAATTACCGCTCCGGGGAACCAGATTTGACTCCATACATGCCATAAAAGAAAATTTGCAGAAGAAGCTGAAGGCCATCCCTGAAAGCGCCTATAAAAAATGTTTCCATGATTGGAAAAAACGTTGGCACATGTGTATTGCTCTAAATGGAGCATATTTTGAAGGAAATTCAATAAATATTGAAGAAGTTTAATATTTTTGCGTTTTATTTCAAATTTCCGGATACTTTTTGGTCAGAGTGTATGTATATTTATCTTAGTGGTTTAAAAATGAATTCTCTGATAATACGAGGTCTGGCTATTAAATAACGAGACTGCGCGCCTAGAGGGTGCCGTAGAGGGGTAAAGAAAAAAACGAGTAGTGCGTTGGGTATCTAGATATCTTGTCTATGCACGTACCAAAACACGTTCTCGTCACTATTATTGTATTTGTGCAGTAGCGGTTTGAAACGAACGTGTTTTTTTCTCGTGCCGAAAACCATGTGTGACGAAAAACAGGAGGAACGTATCAATCTCAAATTTCTCGTTAAATTGAAAAAAACTCCGACTGAGTGCTGTAAATTGTTGCAAGAGGTCTATGGGGACAATTCTCTATCTCGTGCGCGTGTTTTTGAGTGGTGTAAGCGCTTTAGTGAGGGCCGAGTGAGCACTGAAGATGACCAATGCCCAGGTCGCCCTGTCACTGTTTCAACTCCGGAAACGGTGACCAAAAGTAACCAAATTGTGCGTGCAGATCGTCGAATGAGCATCCGGATGATTGCTGAGGCTGTAAACGCTGATAAAGAAACGGTTAGACAAATTTTACACGAGGAATTACACATGACAAAAGTCTGTGCGAAGTTGGTGCCAAAAAACCTGACTCCTGACCAAAAGCTCTTGCGTCAACAGGTCTTCTCAGATTTCCTTGTAAGGTTAGAAAAAAGATTCCGGACTGATTAAAAACATTATCACTTGCGACGAAACGTGGATTTTTTAATACGATGTTGAAACAAAGCGGCGATCGATGCATTGGAAGACGCCTGAATCGCCCAGAATCAAAAAAGCAAGGATGTCGAAATTAAAGACTGATCAAAAGGTACATCCGTTTGTCGCGCAACGCGTCATCACATAGTTTTCAACCAATGAAGGCGCTGAACCGTCGAAAATTTTCACTCGTTTAAAGGCGCAGTTTGGGGACACTACATTGTTCTAGAATCAAGTGTATATGTGGGCCAATAAATTTAAGGTTGGGCGAGAACGTGTTGAAATCGAAAGGCATGATCGACGTCCAAGGACAAATCTCATATATGACAACATCCGTACCGTTCGAGAGCTTATTGAATGTGATCGGCGATTAACTGTTTCAGAAATCTCGTCAAGAGTGGGTTTCAGCTAAAGAAGTGCTCAATCCATTATTACTGATCATCTTTACTTCAAAAAAATTAGTGCTCAATGGGTTCCGAGATTGTTAACCGGAAATCAAAAACGGGTCAGATTGGAGATCATTCAAAGACTTCTGAATCGATTTCGACAAGAAGGGGAGGATTTCTTAAGGCGCATCGTTACATATGATGAGACGTGGGTCCACCATTATACTTCTGAATCGAAAATGGCGAGTAAGGAGAGGCGATGGAAGGATAAAGGCTGCTCAGTAAAGGCCAAAACTCTCCTCTCAGCCGGAAAAATGCTTGTAACGATTTTTTTTTTTGACTCAAATAGAGTTTTACTCAATGATTTTCTCCATGATCAACAAACAGTGAATGCGGCCTACTATTGCCAGTTGTTACAGTCAGCAACAACCTCCTACCGAAACAAAAGACGAGGTATGCCCATCAGAGAGGTTATCTTTCGCCATAACAACGCTAGACTGCACACTGAGGCTTTGACAAGGGATAAACTGCAAGAAATAGGCTGGAAAACACTCTAACACTCTCCTTGTAGTCCAAACTTTTTATGTCCGCCTGTGACTGCTTTTTGTTCACGCCCCTGAAAGAATCACTTGGAGGAAAATGATCCGAAAGTAATGAAGAAGTCGCAGGAGACTACATTGAGAAATGTTAATGATATGGTTTGTGTGTAATATTATTTAATAAATGCATAGAAAAAAGTTAATGTTTATATTTGATTTACTCTCGTACTTCTTGAGTTGACCTACGTGTACGGGACGGATGGTACATTTGTCTTGGTCCCTCAGCTCGTATGTATTGCTGCCCAAAGTCTTGCTGATCACATAAGGTCCTGCGAATTTAAGGGCTAGCTTCCCTGCTATACCCTGCGCTGTTGAAGAAAGCTCCTTATTTTTTTTCTACACTCAATGCTCTCTCGTGGCGATTACGAATGCACGTGCGTGAAACTCTGGTAGCTTCCGCACGCACTTTGTTGAGTCTCGTTCTGTCTTCTATTGCAGTACTTGAGCTGAAGCTTTACGTAGCCTCCTGGCTTTGCTTTCCGGTGGAGCAGACGTGCAGCCGTAATTGAGCATCGTCGGGCTCTCTTCGACAGCGCTCTGCTCTGCCGTGTTAAGGGCGAAAACCACTTCATTCTGCCCGTCTCAACAGTTGTGCGATTTCTCTAAGCGCGCCACGATCATTGTTTTGATCGTCCAGTTGGCCCGCTTTACTAGATTCGCCTGCGGGTGGTAGGCCGGTGTCGTGGAGTGATGGATACCGTGTTCATTCAAGTATCCATCGATGACACGGTCCTTGAACTCCGTGTCGTTGTCGGGCAGGAGTATTTCTGGAGAGCCGTTTCAAAGCATGACATGCTCAATCAGTGCCTTGAGTACGGCTTTAGCATTGGTTTTCTGCAGCGAGACACGTTTGATCCACCTGGCGAATAGATCCTGGAATACCTGGATGTACTTGAAGTCGCTTCGGCCGCGGATGAATGGAATCATAACGTCGGCAGCTACTACCTTCCATGGCTGCTAAATGAGCCTCTTGCCCATTAAGCCCGCCGGAGCTTTCTGCTCCACCTTGCATTGTTGGCAGACTTGGCATTTATGCACGTAGTCTACTACCTTCAGCCCGTAGAACTGCCACGTAACCCTGGAGTACGTCTTCTCACGACTTGGATGCGTTGCCGCAGGGTTGTCGTAGTACTGCTGAAGGACTGGCTTCCTCCTTTTGGCATAGACGACGACCTTCCATGCATCGTCGTCGTCTCCCATAGCACCCTCGATGCTAGGGTTGGAGTCATACTGGAGCAGCTGACCTCCAACCACCTTCAAGCGATGATGCTTTGAGCGAGGGCTTCTCCTTCACCTTTTTTAGTCGTAGAAGGTACCACTCGTCTATGGTACCTTCTACCCATATTAAGGCCGTTATGGCTAGCCTCTCTTTTTCTTCTTCGAACATCCTCGAAAGGATATCGCGCACGTGACTAAGTGCCCGTTTCTGATGTTCGATGGTAAAGGGGTGGCCTTAGAGCTCTAAGGCCTGCCACGCTAGCCTTCCTGTCGGGTTGTGAAGGCTACTGAGCGAGAGTAAGCTGCTGTGGTCTATTATGACCCTGAACTCATAGCCCTCCACATAAGGCCTGAACTTTTGATTGCCTAAACTACAGCAAGACACTATTTTTCAGTGACGCTGTAGTTTCTCTCCGCTGAGCTCAGAGAACAACTTGCGTACTCCAGTGGTCGTTTTTCCCCATCGATAACCTGGAGTAACACGGTTCCGACCCCCCGTGTTACTCGTGTCCGTCTGGATGATGATCTCCTCGTCAAACCTGGGACTCTGCAATATAGAAGCAGAAGCTAACAAGGCCTTCACCTGCTTGAAGGCTGCTTGTTGTTCCTCTCCCCCATTTACAGCGCTGCCCCTTCTTGGTAAAGCGCATGAGCGGTTCGATGATCGTAACTAAGTCTTTGAGGAACTTACGATGCCACGTCGATGAGCTGCTGGAAGGTCGCCCCAGCGTAGCTCAGACGATACGCCATTCGGGTGAACTGGAAGAGTCCAAGTCTGGGCACGGTAAACGCTGTGATAGGCCTAGACTCCTCCTTTAGCCGTATTTGGTGTAGGCGCTGCTAAGGTCGAGCGTAGAAATATACCTCGCCCTCTGCAGCTCGCACAGGATGCTATTCATCCTATGCAGTGGATAAGTATCCGGCTTTGATACTGCATTGATCTTACTGAAGTCAATGCAGAAACTGTAACTACCGTTGGCCTTCTTAATAATAAGGACTGGGTTCGACCGGCCACCACGCCAAGACTCGATGAGACCGCCCTCCAAGATTTCCTTCGTTTGGGCGTGCATCTCCTCCTGAATCTTTAAGGAGTACAGATAGGCCCTCTGTTTTATCGGCCAAGCATTGCCGATCAGTGGCGTGCTCGATCCAATCCTCATACTCTAGGCAAGCTGGCTCCTGGACCATCAGACGATTCAGGAGCCTCTGGAGCTACTCTCGTTGCGAGGGTTCAACATCAGCCAAGCCTTCAGATGACCCAGCTGGATTGCTGGTAGTTTTCAGCGAAGCCAGCTCCAAAGCCAGCTGGTTTTTCGCTGGTTCGAGGATTGCTTTAATTTCCTAAATGAAGTTGGCACCGAGGTAACAATCTGCTGGCGAACCAGGTAGAATTGCCACCTCGATGTCCTAGGTCACGCCGGCCACCTCATAGGGCACTTGGACAAATCCAACTATAGTAGCGTAATGGCCATTTGCCACGATCTCTCCTTTCCCTCGGCTCGGCCTGATCGCGGCTCCACACGCCGTGGCTATATGCAAGCCTACGGCACTCATCACGGTGTGGGACGCGCCCGAATCATACAGCGCGCGTAGGGTGGACCCCCCTACGCACACCGGCAAACACCACGTAGCGCCTTTTGGAGTGTCCTGTTCCGAGTGGTCCGATGTTGGTTTGAGCGCGGACTCGACGCTTGCGAGCTCATCTGTGGTCCCTTCGGGAACTCGAATCACAGACTCGGAGGGGTAGGACGTAGTTCTAAACTCTTTGTTCTGCTTCGGCTGCTTATTTGGTTCTTCAGTTCATTTCTCTTTTTTTTTGGGGGACTCAGACTTTGGGCTGCTCGGGCGAGAGCGTGACCTCGCCGGCCTCTTCGGATTTACTATCTTTGGCGAACTTTTCCTTCTATCTCGGCATTTGTTTCCCGCCATGAGGCCGTTGTACTGCGCGAAGGTCGCCAGGACCTGCGTAAGCGCCTTAATCATATGGTCGATCGGCGATATCGGCCGATCGATTTTCGCAGCAGCGACTGCTACCTCGGTTGCGCCTACTTTCGCACCGACCTTCTGCTGCGTGTTCCTATTCGAGGTCCTCGGGCAAAAGGCCGCCTCCGGCACTATCGCATGATTCGGGAGAACGGGCGTTTTGTTGCTTCGTTCCCTCTCAAGCGTCAACTCAGCCTTTGCCGCAAGGTCTATCAGTTCATTGACCCTGCGTCACTCCATGCGTGTGACGATGCGTTTGATTTGCGGAAGCAGGGATTATCATGGAGACTATCAACCATCTGCTTCTCGCTCAGCGCCGACGATATTTTTAGTAGTATCGCCTCCAGGCACGTGATGTACGTGCGCGCGGGCTCGTTTGCTTGCTGGAAGCAGCAACTAGCCTAATCCCTAAGCCTCTTCTGGATGTTGGCCTTCGAGCCCCAGCGCGCACGTGCTGCCTGACAGAACGCCTCCATCGTTTGCCATTTGTGTTTGTGGTCCGCATACTACATCTCCGCGACGCCACCAAGCAGTGTGAGCAGTGACGCAAGCATCTATGGGTCACTGAGTCCCGCTGCGTTCTTCGCCTCTTCAATCTTGCGGAAGAACGCGTCAATATTGTCGGTCGGTTCATCCTGAAACGAGATGTTCAACCAACCTTCAACTATCCTTCCAATATCATGTGTGCTCGCCATCCCTGTGTTGCATCACGTGCTGTGGCCTTGCGCGTTGGTGCTACATTTCCTCCCTCCTCCAGGCTCTATTCGGGCCGTATTTGGGGGATGGCGGGCCTGCAGCAGTCCCTTCTGTATCTACGCTTTCTCTGGGACTGCTGTGGGTGGACACATATTTACACGTGAACGTGTCCTGGAAGTTGGCTTAACTCGGTGCCTTGTTTTTGCCCCGAGCCTGTGGCAAAAGAGCTGGTCCCGCAGTCTCTCTTTCCTGGAGATTTACCGGGCCTAGCGCGTCTTCTATCCACATGAATGACGCACTCGGCCTTGGATTTGCGACCTCTCTCTGGGCACGTAAATTCTTCATTTCTTTCTGCATTTCCTTGATGCACGTGACCATCTCTTGTATGGTACGTGTCAGGCTCTTGATGCGTTCCTGCATCAAGAGCTTCCTTCTTGTTGGTGGCAGGTCCGCTGCATCCGCCACCTCCTCTTCTTAATCTTTTACTAAGGATGGGAGTTCCACCTCATCCTGTAACAAGATATTCATCAGATGCGGTTCTTCCCTATCGTAATCCGCTTACCCTGCCGTTGTGCTTGCCCTCTTCTGGCAAGTACGGAGCACGAAGCTTTGCCTAGCATCGGCTCTCGCTGCATGGGCTGCCTCATCTGCCCCTGCAGCCTCTTCCTGGAAATTGGCTGCCGTATAATTTGCTTGCAGCCAATTGCTAATCCTGCTCAGCTTGACCATTCTCGGTCCATCTGGCCTTAACCTTAGGGCGTGGAGGATTTCCTCTACCTCCTCGCCCCCCATGGCGAAGAGCCACTGATTCACTCTCGAGATCTGTTTTGTCACCATTTTCTTTAGTATAATCTATATCCTTATATTATAATGCACGCTGATTATACAATAATTTTTAAATTACAATATCGTGGGTACCGCAACGCACTTACTATATAATAAATAATTCAATATATAAATGATTAAATAAAGAAATATCTACAATTTGTGTAAGAAAGATCTACCTTATTACTCTACCCACGATATCGAAACTCGCACTGGCGTAGCTATGGGGGGTTCAGTTCTTCCTGACCTCATGCTCGCTTGAGCCTCCGTGCTACTAGCAAGCCACATTCAACAAAACAACAAACGAGAAAACAATCAAATAAGAAAAAGTTTATAGCCCTTCCGGCCCTTCTTACTTCTAAACTTTATTTCCGTCTCCTTTGCCACACCAGGGACACTTGTATTCCGTGCCAACTATTTCTACGCACGCTTGTGTGTATGCGCCTCGGCCGTGCCCTCTGCGCACGCTTTGTACCTATACTCTCTCTCTCTCTCTCTGCGCACGTTCTCTGCTATCGCGCATTCCTGTGCGTCCCACACACGTCTAGGGTGCCAGTTGTAACCGGGTTTTTATTGGAGGCAAGTTTAGGGCTCTCCCGCGCACGTGCTCACTACTGTAGCCGCGGCTATCCCTCGGTGTGGCCTCGAGTGCCGACGGACGTTAGACGTCGTGCAATGGCACTCGCGTGCAGTGCCGATCTTACAACGTAAGATCCTCTTTGGATTTTACTTGCTTTGGTATGCGAGAGGCCTTACCTTCAGACCCCGTTGCCGGTGCGGCTCTCATCGGGCTCGGCTATTCAGTGTAGGTTGGTACTGTAGGTTAGCACGCCCGCGGAGGCGGCGGTATTCGTGATAGGAACGCTAGAGAGGAAAAGGATAAATAACGCGTACCTGTTCTGCTCAAACAACTTTATTTCCGCTTTAATATATTCAATTGAATACAATGCAAGCAATGATAGTTTGTCGCTTAGAGGCCCTTCGCTGAGGGTCGCACCTCTCACTTATCGCTCGCACGAATAACATATAACAATTCGTGATCGCGTGCGTATAATACATCGGAAATTATTAGATAACTAAGTGGCCTCTTACTCGTATCTCTTTAAAGGTTCGTTCTCTCTAAGCCTTTTGCTCTCGCTCGAAAAATATCGGTATAGCAGCGGGTCGTCTAGCTACACGTGGATGCTGCATGGCGAGCAAGAAAAGAAGAAGGAGCTCCTCTTGCCCATCTTGCGACGTGCCTCTCGCTTTTCTCCGCGCTGCGTCATCGATTGCTTGGTCGATGGCGCCACGTGTAGTCGCGCCGCGAACTCTAACTCGCACCGCATGGCAGGTGGCCTAACTTCGACGGGCCACCTGTCATAATAAATACATCTATATATATTTATATGTACGAGTATGTATACAAGGTGTGGCAGAAATGTAACGAAAGTGATTTTTTATTTACCAAAGTATTTATATACTTCAAAAATCAATGTTATCCCCTTCTTAGTAGTTCCCTTGAGCAGCTACACACCGATGAAGACGTTGTTCCTACTTTTGGCAGCAGTGCTGGAAGTCTTCTACCGGTTTGGTTTTCAGGATGTCCGTTACACTCTTCCAGATATACTCTAAAGTTTCAAAATAACGTCCTTTGAGGACATTTTTTAGTTTAGAAAAAAAAAGTCATAGAGACTAAGGTTAGATGAATAGGGGGGCTGGGAAACCACAGAAATGCCTTTTAAAGTCAAAAGTTCTGTAACGGAGAGGGTAGGGTAACATAGGGCGTTGTCATGATGAAGCATCTGCTGTTCCATTTTGCGTGTTGCACTACGGAAACACAGCTCTACTAATAGCAGTTACAAAAATCACTTAGGTAACGAAAGGAATTGAAATTCGCACTGAGCCATGGGAGGGTACTGATGCACGTGCAAGTGATCTGGCAACGTTGCGCTGTTGCCAGATTGCTGGCAGTGTTTTTAGTCTCCATTACTTTTCTGCCACGCCTCGTATGTATATTGTCACGGAAAACACTCCGTGCTCCGCGCCTCGTCTTAGTTCGCGTATTCGGGATAAGGAAAATAGCCGAAAATAGGTAACGCGACAGTCGCGGACGAGAAGATACGGTATGCAACTAGAGATAGGCTAGTCGAGTGCCGTATGGGAGAGGCTAGGCTAGGTAGACAAGCCGCCTGCCGCCTTTTAAGGAGTTAGTTCGTTTTGCGCCTTCGTATTAACCACGCGTAATTGTTAAGAGTTTTTCGGAGATTATCCGCCATTTTGGGACGCGTCAAGTCCCTTCGCTCCCTCATTTTTCTTTGTAAGAGATTTTCTCGCGCGTGTAAAGTTTTGGTTCGGTTTCTTGGCGTGCACCGACTACACAAGTAGCCAAGGAGAGATCACCGGTCGACGGCGGAGGCAGCCAGCGCTGGCGACGAAAGAAAATTCAGCGAAGCCGATCAGGGTGACGGTGCCTTTCTTGGTCGCCCAACCTGTCCCCCGTCTCCGCGTAGCGAGCGAGGCTGGCCAGCCGCAAAACGTAAGTAGTTTAAAACTACACCTTCGCGCGCGCATTTCTTTTCCGTTCTTTTGCGTAAGAGTAACCTCCGCCGGTTGCTCCTTCCCTTTGCGAGTTAGTTTTTTGCGGTTCGTGCGAGTGAGAGAGCGCTATCTCTCTTACTCTCGTATACAGGGCGAGAGAGTTGCGATCTCTCTCGCACCTATAGAAGCATAAGCGCGCGTGAGTGAGAGAGCGGTATCTCTCTCACTCTAGTGGCAGCAGTGCGGGAGAGTCGCTTTCTCTCTCGCACTTGCAGCATATACGGCGCGCGTGCGAGTGGGAGAAACTTCTCTCTCCCACCCGAGTTAGATCAGTGCGAGAGAGTTGCGTTCTCTCTCGCACTCGCATAAGGCTAGGCGCGCAAGAGTGGGAGAGCGCTTTCTCTCTCACTACTACGGCGCAGTACGGGAGACTCGTTGTCTCTCTCGTACTCGCAGTAGACGCGGCGCGCAGGAGTAAGAGAGCACTCTCTCTCTCGCTCCAACGGGCTCCGTGCGGGAGAGCGTTCTTCTCTCTCGCACCCGTACGTTAAACGGCGAGCGCGAGTAAGAGAGCCCTTTCTCTCTCTCACTCTTATAGGCGTAGTGCGGGAGACGTTGTTTCTCTCTCGCACTCATATAATACGCTGCGTGCGGGAGCCGTTTTCGCGCCTTACATTCGCCTTAACGCCTGCGCTCCTCGTGCATGCCAATTGTAATTCATTTTTTTTGTGTTCTTTTGTTTTATTTATTTAATTTATTATTTGTTATATCTTTTTTATTAAATTATTTTATTTATATATTTCGGTTATTTTCTTTCTTTTTTTTTTCTCCTATATTATCTTTTTTCTGTGTTCTTTTTAAATTTGTTTTGTTTTTCTTTCAGTGCGAGCTTCTTTCGCTTAATTTATTTAAACTTTTTTTTTCCTTTTGAAATTTATTTATTTTTCTTTTTGCTTTTCAATTTTTTTCCTTTTTTTTGACTATTTGCGCGACGAGGAGCAGTCAGCTCTCCTCCCGAATACCGCCGACCAAACTAATTTGTACTCCCAATATCTACTTTTATTTGTATCTTTATGTTAGATTATTTCAATTTATCAGCAGTACTACGCACATATGATGTGATATCAATTTCGACTATAATAGACAACGTCATATAGAGATCTCTGAGAAAATCTACTTCACTGCAGAAAAAAATTTTGAATGTTTAATCCATCCTTGTAAAGAAACGAAGGAAAATACTAAAGACTCATTAGAAATATAAAAAGAATATTAAAACTTCGGTAGAAAATATTCCAAATTTGTGAGAAGAATAGAAATAAAAAACTTAACCAAATGTTAAGATATAAACTTCTCGATCTCAAGCACAGAAAGCCGTCCGAATACCTTTTATTGGAGAATTCGCAGACTGTTTCCCTTGAAGGGAGGGAAGCTAGGAACAAATAAATTTCTGACTATAAACGACGTGCCAGTATTCACCCGTCAGTATCATTTTCCGCACGCATTCAAAAAAGAATTAGATTGAATTTTAAAGAGATGTTAAAAGAGCGTACTCTCGAACCTTCTTGTTCCAATTATTGCTTTCCGGTGTTCTTGGTCGCAAAATCGCTAGATAGTACTGGTAATAAGCCATGCAGGCTTGTAGTAGACTCAGGACAATTACTAAGTGAGCGCACGATAAAAGATAAGTACCCGTTACTTTATACAGGGTCTGGTTATTAAACTTTTCTGATTTAAATAGGTTGTCAAAGAGAAACTAAAAAAGATAAAGAAAAAATACTTTTATTTATGAAAAATATTTACCTTGTCATTTTGGATAATTTGGTTTTAAAGATTATATCCGTTAAATAACGGTTCGAATTAACCGTTACCGTTTAGCCATCTTCTTGGAAAAAATACAGCCTCCACACAAAATATTTAGCAACGGTGCACCAAACTGTCACATGAGGGCTCTGTAGTGATTGCTGATGAATTTCACGAGGGTTTTCTGCAGCCCAGTAGCGGAAATTCTGTTTGCTTACAGTTCCTGGTAATTGGAAGTGGGCCTCGTTTGAAGAAATAAACAAAGCACTAGGGGAACATCTTGGAGAATTTTCTGACACGCAGCTCTGCGAGTTCTAAAATCTTTTTCACTTACTTTCTGGGCGACCATCATTTTGAAGACGTGCGTCTGAAATTCTGTATGAAGGATTCTTCTTACACTTTTATCATATAATCACAGGGCAGCGAAATATTTAAGTGCTGAACGCCTTGTCGATTGTTAGAAAGGCGTTCTCACACGCGCCACATTTTCCGGCGCTGTTGCAGTCCAGTGTCGGCCAGTAGATTCCCTGCTCAGTGCTGAACCTGTGTTTTTAAAGTTTGACACCCACAATCGAATAGTTTTTTTATGTGGGACACGATCATGTCGGCCAAGTTTGAATCGTATCCGAAACGCTCGCTGAGTACTAATCACAGAACCACCGTTACTAATGAATTCCCGCACAACAAACGCACGATGCTCACCAAGCCAAGCTATGGCAAGTATTGAAAATGGCACGAACACCGCTTTCAAACAATACCCCCTCCACATCACTACTCTAACTCGCCCACTGGCTACTTCAAATACGGGAGGTTTTATTGCCGAACCCTGTATATTGGATATAAGAAATTAAGTTGTTGGGGGGGGGGGGGGGAGAGCTAAATATTTTTCGATCTTTGAATAAGCATAAGGAGCATAAGGATTATTCTAAATATCCTTAGATGAAGGCGATCGGGATAAAATGGCTTTTGCAACATCATTTGGCCTATTTCAAATAAAAACAATGCTGATGAGACTAACAAATAGCCCAGAAACCTTTCAGCGGCGTGTAGATATTATTTTCAGGGGTATGCAACACAAAGAAATATTCTTATTCTTAGACGACGCCGTCATATAAGAAGAAAGACAATAGAAGAATATAATACCAAATTGAGACGATTTTTACAACGTCTGAGAGACGCGAATCTTAAGTTTTTGGGAGAATAAATTAGTTCGTTCCATTTTCAAAAGATGGCTCTGGCTATTATGAATATTTGAAAGTAACAGCTAGAGTCGGTCGTTTCCGAGAAGTTACACATCTTTTAATAATATTCAGTTCACATCGCTTCGAGTTTCATAAAAAAATCTTGTTTCCAACTGTGTTAAATATGTCCAATTTTGTGTTAACTAAACAGCATTTGCGGGAGGTTTTAGTTTTCTGTTTTAATTTAAAGAAAAATGCAGCTGAGGCGCATCGAATGCTTGTAGAAGCTTATGGTGACAATGCTCTAACTGATAAATCTTGTAGGGAATGGTTTCGACGTTTCAAGAATGAAGATTTGAGCGTTGAGGACAAGCCTCGCCCTGGACAGCCAAAAACATTTGAAGACAAAAAGTTCGAGGCATTACTTGATGAAGATCCGAATCAAACGCAAGTGGAGCTTGCAGAATCATTGGAAGTGACTCAACAAGCAGTTTCTGTACAATTGAAATCTATGGAAATAATTCTAAAGCAAGGCAATCGGGTGCCTTATGAACTTGAACCGAGAGACATTGACAGGCAATTTTTTTGTTGCGAGCAGCTGATTCAAAGGCAACAAAGAAAGAGTTTCTTTTAAAGAATTGTTACTGGGGATGAAAAATGGATAGTTTATGATAACCCCAAGAACAAAAATACTGCGCTATTCTCGGTCAATCGTTGCCATCGATTTTAAGATCAACACCAAAGCCGAATATTCATGATTCGAAGATCATGTGTATCTGGTGGGACCAAAAGTGTGTTGTGTACTATGAGCTGCTACAACCTGGCAATACCATAACAGCCGATCGGTATGGACTGCAATTGATTCGTTTAAACTGTGCATTACGAGAAAAATGGCCGAAATACAAGGAAAGACATAACAAAGTTATTTTTCTGTATGACAACGCTCGGCTTCATGTCGCAAAATTTGTGAAAAAATATTTGGAAACGCTCAAGTAGGATATTTTGCGGCAGCCTTCTCCTTTTGATTACTGGTTGTTCCGAGGAATTTAGCACGATCTGGTAGGTCATCGGTTCACTTATTTTGCAGAAATCGAAAATTGGCTCCTAACTTGGATCACCTCAAAAAACGAGACATTTTTTCGAGATGGAATACGAAAATTGCCTGAGAAGTCAGGAAAAGTAGTAATTAGCGATGGACGATACTTTGATCAATATTTTAATTCTTTTTATTATGAAATAAATGCATTTTTGGCCGCAAAAAAACGGACCGAATTAATTTGTTCTTCCAAAACAACTAGACAAGTATTAGTTTCTTAAGATAGAAGTAATGTATTTTGGTCACATATTAGGTAAAGAAAGGGTAAATCAGATCCGCGAAAGTTAGATACAAGCCTTTTTTACGTCCAAGACTCCGAAGAACATACGATGATTTCTAGGACTCGCCGGGTAGTATCGCCGCTTCATTAAAAACTTTTCGGATTTTGCTAAACCACTTAGTAACCTTTTGAAGAATGATACTTCGTTCATATGGAAAGCAGATACACAAGAAGCTTTTAAGATTTTAGAAGAAAATTTATGTTGCCAACCTGTATTAAGAATCGTCGACTTTCCGTTGCCCTTCTATGTAACGTGTTATGCCAGCAGCTTAGTTATAAGTGGCATGCTGTCGCAGGGCGAACTCAGTAAAGATATGTCAGTTGCATATGTCTCGTGTGTATTTACAGATACATAAAGGAGATACGACACCTACTCGCGAGAAGCTCTCGCAATCGTCTACTCGATCTCGCAATTTCGGCCGTACTGAATCGGCAGAAACTTTACAGTTATTACGAATCATAAACCTTTGATATGGTTTAAAAATTTGATGGATTGGATCTTGCAGGTAAGCTGCTGGAGAATAAAGATAAATGTTGACGACTTTGATATTATACGAGGGCAGTTCAATAAGTACCCGTGTTAGAAATGAAGACACCATTTTTTCGAAAAATTTTTTTTTATTTTTTAACATAGTCCCCTTTTAGAGAGATACACTTCTCCTAACGTTCCTGCCATTTTTTTAACCCCTCCTAAAAATAGAATTTGTCGAACTCTCCAAAATACGCCTCTGTCTCGGCGATGACTTCCTCGTTTGAGCTAAATTAAACAAGAATTTAACAAGTCGCAGGGAGCTAGATCGGGTAAATACGGGGGGTGCGGCAGCAATTCATAACGCAATTCATGCAGTTTGGTGGCGATAACTCCGGATAAATGTGCTGATGCGTTATCATAGTGAAACAGCACCTTCTTTTTCGCCAAATGCGGCTGTGTCTCGTTCAATTTTTTAGTCAAAGCGGTTCAATAACTCACTGTAGTATTGTCCAGTAATCGTTCTTCCTTTTTCTAAAAAATCCATGAGGATGACGCCGTTCGCATCCCAAAAAATCGTCGCCATGACCTTTCCGGCCGATGGGACCGTCTTCGCCTTCTTTAGAGCAGATTCACCGGGAGAAATCCATTGTTTTGATTGTTGCTTAGTTTCTGGTGTGTAATGATGAATCCAGGTTTCATCAACGGTGACAACTCGACGCAAGAACTCCTTCGGATCCCGCTTAAATTGCTCCAAACACTGCTTCGTAGTTAACAGCCGCATCCGCTTGTTGTCCACCGTGAGCAATCGCGGCACCTATCAGGCCGACAATTTTTTCATCGCCAACTTATCATGTAAAATATTAATTGCCGTTCTGGTTGTCACACCTACGGCCTCTGCTAATACGCGCACTTTCGTTCGTCGATCAGCGAGAATCATGTCGTAAATTTTTTGAATGATTTCCTCGGTAATCACGTCTGTCAGGCGTCCTGGTCGCTCCTTATCAAAAACGGATGTTCGCCCACGTTTAAATTCGTTAAATCAATATCTAACTGTGGTCATAGATGGCAAAGAGTCCCCATAAACAGCATCCAACTTTGCTTTTATCTCCTCGCGTTTTTTTTCATCCAAAAACAAAAAGCGAACTACCGAACGATACTGCTCTTTTTCCATCTTAGCGGAAATCACGAAACACGTCTTACTCGAATGGCTGCCAAATCCAAACTAACCTATCAATCAGTTTGAAATTTGTTTTACCGTCGTTTGATAGATGGCAGCACACGATAATAATACCAATTTTCCTTAGGAACGCCCTCTGTCGTCAAACACGGTTACTTATTGAACCGCCCTCGTATACCAGGCTGTTCAATAAGTTTTGCGGTTCGATAAGAAAAACACAATTTTATGGTTTAAAATACACTTCATTATTCGGTATAGTCTTTCTGAAAATTAATACACGTGTTCCAACGAGATTTCAATATATGAATTCCATCCCTGAAGTGAGAATCTGGAAGGGCTGCAAAAAACGCTTCCACATCTGTTATGACTTCATCATTTGATGAAAAACGCTTTCCACGCATGAATTTTTTTAGGTCTGAATACAGATGGAAGTCGTAAGGGGCCAAATTTGGTGAATACGGTAGATGCTCCAGCAATTCGAACTTTAATTCATGGATTTTAGCCATTGTCAAAATGCTCTTGCGACACGGTGCATTGTCCTGATAAAAAAGAATTTTTTTCTTCTGCAAACTGGGTCTTTTTTAACGAATTTTTTTCTTTAGCTGGTCTAAAAGGTTACAATAATATTCAGAATTTATTGTTTTACCAGTTTGCAAGTAATCCACAAAAAACTGATGCCAACACCTTCTTGGTCGATTTCTAGACACGAACTCATTTCGGAGCCGAAGAACCAGGTTCACACTACTCTTTAGTCTCTTGTTTTGATTCAGGATCATGGTGATAGATCCAAGTCTCATCCATAGTGATGAATCGACGCATAAAATCCACTTTATCCTTTCGAAAACGCTCTAAATGTTTCTGAGAAAGTCGCATTCGAATGTGTTTTTGTTCCATTGTTAGCAAACGCGGCATCCATTGTGCACACAGCTTTCTGAAACTCAATACTTCAGTCAAAATATTGATTTTACTGCCCAATGAGATGCCTAGGGCTTCTACTAAATTTCTTTCAGTCACTCGACGATTTTCCAATACGATATCCTGTATTTCTTCTACGATTTCTGGTGTTGTTTCTGTTTTTGGACGTCCTTGCGTGGATCGTCTTCAAGGCTTGAACCACCACGTTTAAATTTAGCAACCCATCTTTCTACTGTACTAATTGAAGGCGAAGAGTTTTTATACACTTTAAACATTTGTTTATAAATTTCCTTTGCTTATAAACCTTCCAAAAATAAAAATTTAATCACTGCACGACACTTGATTTTTCCCATTGTAAAAAAATATTGTGACACGTCGATACTAAATGGCTTGTAAACAAAGAATGAATTGACAGATTCAAATGAAACTTCACATACGTATATATGAAGAGTGCACCAACATAAAAAAAATTTAGGCTAGTAGCAACATTCTCTCTTATCGAACCGCAAAACTTATTGAACAGCTTGGTATAAGACCGGTTTCACATACGTTGCTGCAGACGCATTATCAGGAAATCCCGCGGAAACACCCGTATTGGCTATAGAGACACGTAGTCGAGCAGGTAAAGGAGCAATAATTGACAATAAAGATAAGCGTCCCAAGAAGTCTAACCATAAAGCCGAGGAAATGCCTGAGATAATCGAAGAAGATATGGAAGAAAATAAACATACCCAAGAGCATTTTGGAAATGTTAGCAGTGACGGAATGGAAACTAATGACGATAAAAGAAAAAGACGCGTGAGATCTTGGTAGAATACTAATTGAAACAAATGTCTCGGATGAAAATGTTTGTAAAAATCGAATACGCCTGAAAATCTTTGTACAATGTAATGAGCAACTTTTCGTCAGAACAGATAAGTATTTATACTTCATAGCTAGCGACGGAACCCTATGCAACAAAGGTGCCCCGTGCTTATCAGGAAAAAACGAATTGCCGCGGTCTCAATTTCTAGAGGCTGGCGAAGAACAATTAACAGGGATAATGAATTTTAGTTTGCATTAGTGTAGATTCCTTATACAATATTAAAGGAAAATTTACGCTCGATTAGCATTGAAAAAAATAAATATACCATGGAATGATGTTATGATAAAAATAAGGCACCTTCTAAAGCAAACCCAGGTAAAAATTATCGTGTGTGAGAAGATAATAAAATATATACCTGAAAAGTATCGAAGTTGAATAGTAGAGGAAATGCTTGCCTCAGCTGTAGGATGGCATAAGGGCGTGAATAAAACATACAAAAGAATTAAACAACGTTTTTACTGGGAAAACATCAAAGGAGACGTACAAAATCATGCAAGGCATCATCTGCAGAGCTAATTAAAGAAACTTGTCGGAGTAAAAACAAAACAACGCATGACGATTAGCAAGTCTTATGTGTACGATGAGTAAGATTAGCCTAGACATAGTGGGGCCTTTCCCTGTATCTCAAAAGGGACATAGTAACGTACTAACAATGCAATGCAATTTTTCTAAGTTTTGCTTCGTCATACCGCTAGAAGACGCCAGCGCCGAGTCTGTCGCGAACACCTTCATCAAGCGATATATATGTATTTTCGGAGTGCCAGAAAATATATCGACCGATTACAGATCGAATTTCATGAGCAGCTTAATGAAAAGAGTGGCAAAAAAATTTAAGATTAAACAAGTGAGAACGACATCACTCTCTCACCGAATATATAAAAATGTATAGACATACATGGGAAAAGAACTTAGAATTGGCAACATTTTGGTATACGAGGTCTGGCTATTAAATAACGAGACTGTGCGCCTAGAGGGCGCCGTAAAGGGGTGGGGAAAAAAACGAGTTGTGCGTTGGGTATCTAGATATCTTGTCTATGCACGTACCAAAACACGTTCTCGTCACTATTATTGTATTTGTGCAGTAGCGGTTTGAAACGAACGTGTTTTTTTCTCGTGCCGAAAACCATGTGTGACGAAAAACAGGAGCAACGTATCAATCTCAAATTTCTCGTTAAATTAAAAAAAACTCCGACTGAGTGCTGTAAATTGTGGCAAGAGGCCTATGAGGACAATTCTCTATCTCGTGCGCGTGTTTTTGAGTGGTGTAAGCGCTTCAGTGAGGGCTGAGTGAGCACTGAAGATGACCAACGCCCAGGTCGCCCTGTCACTATTTCAACTCCGGAAACAGTGACCAAAATCAACCAAATTGTGCGTGCAGATCGTCGAATGAGCATCCGGATGATTGCCGAGGCTGTAAACGCCGATAAAGAAACGGTTAGACAAATTTTAAACGAGGAACTACACATGACAAAAGTCTGTGCGAAGTTGGTGCCAACACACCTGCCCATAACGCGCTATCTGTGAAGCAGTATTTGGCCGGTAAGCGCACTTAAGTGCTCGAACACGCGTCGTACTCGCCAGATTTGGCACCGTGCGACTTTTTTTTGTTTCCGAAGATAAAATCTGCTTTGAAAGGGACCCGATTTGAGTCGATGGAAGCGGTAAAGCAAAAAACGGCAGAGCTCCTAAAGGCCCTCACCAAAGAAGACTTCCAGCACTGCTTCGATCAATGGAAAAAACGTATGTGAAGGTGTGTGGCAAGGGAAGGGGAGTATATTGAAGGGGAGCATTCGAATGTAGAATAATTTTTATAATAAAACCCTTTTTCGTAACCAGTCTCGTTATTTAATAGCCAGACCTCGTGATACATCACCGTACGCGAGACATAAATATACATCTTACGAATTAGTCTTCGGAAAAATTGCTCGCGTATCTTTGTACGAGCCTCTCGAACCTGAAGAAGAGCCGTTCACTTACAATACGTTCAATCGTTATATTAAAAATTTAAACAAACAATTATACGAAATACAAAACATGGCTAAAAAAAGTCTAATTGAAGCGAAGTGGAAATCAAAGAATTATTATGACAGAAAAGCCAATCCAAATACTTTAAAATCAGAGACAACGTATGGCTATTGAAGGGCGGGAGACCTTACAAATTAGCCGATCAACATGAAGTGCTTTATACTATAATGGATTCAATAAACAACCGAGGTAATTTTAGGATAACTCATAATAATAAAACGATAGTGGTGCATGCAAATAAGTTAAGAAAATCCTACGTAGACCAAAAATAGTAACGCCAAAAATGGAAAGGGGATGGAAAATCGGATCCGTCATAATTCATTTTTGGCTCACGAAGTTCCTTTTTGCATGTTTTCTTTTCCTGCATCGATAAATAATTATCAGCCTAACATAAATTTTAGTATAAAAGGAGATTGGTAATATTAATGATCAATGTATGTGCTAAACGCCTATGATGCTTCGTCCGCACGTATATAATGAACGGAAAACCTATTAATTATTAAATTGTTAATAATAATAACTAAAAGATGAACTACACAAAACGCAAGAACGTTACAATTGTTACCGTTTTTCTGTAACTCACATACTTGTATTAGTTGCCGAAACTCGTTGCTGGTTCGTAGTTTTTGGCTAAAAACAATACCATAATTATGCTTCAGCCTCCATATTTACCAGATATAGCTCCGTACAAATTTTCATTTCCGAAACAGAAAAATATTCTTAAAGGGCAGAGGTTTTCTCTGATTAAGCAGACAAAAACCGAATCGCTAAAGAAATTGAAGGCTATACCAAAAACCGTCTAGGAAAAGTGCTTCAAGGATTGGAAAAAATGCTAGCACAAGTGTATCATATCTGATGGGCATTACTTTGAAGGTAAAAATATAAATATTGATGAATAAATGAATATTTTTTTAGACATATCAAAATTGGCTTTATTTATTGAACACACCTCGTACACGCACACTCACGCAATAAAAAGATACCATCACCCTTAAACATGTATTCTTGTGCATCTGTATACACATGAAAAATAAATACGTGTTGGAACTTGTGTTCGGTCGGGTTCTGTTCCAAACACACCTACACCTTCTCGTTCTCTAAAGCTCCCGCACCTCAGAGGCAATAGCGTGCACGCGCGTCGGTGAAAAACTACGGGAGTCAAGCACATCGAAACATTGCGTATTCAATCTTCTTTTTGTTTAACTGCGTGTGTGTCATCAGTTGCGTTTTCGGACATAACACTAGTCTTATATGATTATTGTAGTTATTCTGACCCCTGTTTGGCTTGTGAACTCGTAATTGTAACTTTTGATTGATCACTAGCAACTCTAATGTTGCTAGTTCGCTATGTGATTCAATATGACGAGAGATTTTGAATCTGTAATGAGAGATTTTAAACCTGTCACAAGAATTGGTAATGTATTTCCTCGAGTAGTCACCTTCATTCATTTTGGATACAACACACTTTGTTGATAATAAAAATAACACATCGTTCAATAAGTCCCGAGACTAATCCAGAGATGGTGCTAGTAGTACCAAACTGGCCACGTTTCCATAGAGTGCAAACCTTTACATGAAACGTGTAAAAATTTCACGTCGATCGGATCACAGACAGCAGAGTTATCGAGGTTAGAGTAAAGTCACTTTGTAATTTGTTTGAAAAATGGAAAAAAGCGAGTTTCGCATGTTGATAAAACATTGTTTTTTAATGGGTAAAAACACCGTAGAAGCCCAGCAATGGCTTGAAAAACATTACCCGGACTCCTCTCCATCCAAACCAACGATTTATCGTTGGTATGCTGAGTTTAAACGTGGTCGTACGGACACAAACGATGCGGAACGTTCGGGTAGCTCATTGGAAGCCGTAATACAGGAAAATGTGAGTAAAGTGTTAAAAATTGTAATGAAAAATCGCAAAGTGAAGGCCCGTGAGATTGCAGAAATGACACAGATATCATCTGGAAGTGTATTTACAATCCTTCATGAAAAATTGAGCATGAAAAAGGTTTTTTCCAAGTGGGTGCCGCGATTGCTTTCAGTGGAACAAAAACAGCAACGAGTCGACGATTCAGAGAGCTGTTTATCGCTATTTACTCGCAATAAAAAGGATTTCCTGCGTCGATACGTGACCATGGATGAAACATAGATACATCATTTCACTCCGGAGTCAAATCGGCAATCATCTGAGTGGCGCATGGCTGGGGAAAGCCGCCCAAAGCGTCCAAAAACGCAGCAGTCTGCTGGCAAAGTCATGACGTCTGTTTTTTGGGATACACATGGCGTGATTTTCATTGATTACCTGGAAAAAGGTGAATCGATCAACAGTGATAATTATATTGACTTGTTGGTACGTTTGAAAGAGGAGATCGCAGCAAAACGACCGCACATGAAGAAGAAAAAAATCCTTTTTCACCAAGACAATGCACCATACCATAAGTCCATGAAAACCATGGCAAAATTAAACAAATTGGGCTTTGATTTGCTTGCCCACACCCCGTATTTGCCAGATTTAGCCCCCAGCGACTACTGGCTCTTTGCTGATCTCAAAAAAATGCTCCAGGGAAAAAAATTTGGCTCGAATGAGAAGGTCATTGCCGAAACTGAAGCCTATTTTGAAGCAAAGGATCAATCGTTCTATAAACATGGTATAGAAATGTTGGAAAGGCGTTGGAAAGATTATATCACTCTAAAAGGAGATTATATTGATGAATAAAAATGATTTTTAAAAAAAAATGTTGTTTTCGTTGTTAGTCTCGGGACTTATTGAACGATGCGTTATGCCCATTCCTCCATATGACTTATAATTTGTTTTAAACTGGTCTTAAAATGTTTTTGATAATCCTATATTTGCATATGATTTTTTATCACTACCCGATGCTGCAAGCAGTATATCAGACTGTAGTTTACTATTCAGATTTCTTAATTTTCTCAATTTTTTAGGATTAAATGCTAATAGTTTGGGGATCATACCTGTTACATATTTCCATAGATCATTCTTTTTTAGAATTGCTGCCATGTGAATTTTTTACGTAACGTGTTTATCCGTAGTACATAGATCAACTTTCTTAGCCGTCATTTAATTGACATGCATTCTTCCGTATACTTTCTACAAAACGGTTTTTCAGCCTATCGGACATGAACAGCTCTAACCTTTATATTCACTTAGAAAAAAGTCAGTTCACAATTTTATTTCGGATATTTTAGGCCCATAATTTATTGTTAACATTATTTGTTTTTTGACATAAAAATACATAGAATAATGCACAATATAACAGCTGTAAATTCTCCAATATTATATGATGTAATTTGCTAACCATCATGTTTCTGATTACCTAACTAAACTAAACTTATCTATCACTTATATATGCTTAAACAGTGGCCAATATTCTGGTTGTTTTTAGATTTTTCTGTTAAGAATATTACGTGCGAATCACGAGCATTTTTTTTATTTGCAACAAATTTTTGTCAAATGTATTATAGGCGATGACATTTATTTGTAACAAATACTGTGAAATTTATTGTAATGATAGAAATTATTTATAATGGGTAAGAATCTAAACTTTGATATTCGTATTTATAATTAATACTCTAATGTTAGTGCTATTTCTAAAATTTATTCAATTGAGTTCACAATTCACTTTTGATAATTAATATTTATTTTAAAAATATTTTATCTATTTCTTTATATCATATTTACATGCATGTATCTTCAAATTTTATTACAATATTCTAATATAAAATGTACTGCAATTGTCAAATTTATAAATATTTTATATCGTACAGTATATCGTGTTAATTAAAATAACTTAATCATGTTTTCAGAGAAAATATGCCATCTCATTTTAAGATAAAAGAATATTGTCCATTAGTATTTAGAAACTTGAGAGAAAGATTTGGCATCGATGATTTAGATTATAAAGAATCAATGACAAGGTAAAATATTGTTTAATGAATTGTAGTATCTTCTTTATATAATATTATTATTTATCTAGAATATATTATTAATTTAAATATATAATTTGTGTAAGACATTTCAAATAAGAGATTTACCTGAAATTGCATAGTAAAGTAGACACCATTTACTTCAAAATGACGATAAGATAAGACTATAGTATTTAACAACATTGTGAATATTTTTGTAGAGTTTGCCTTATAATTTATATATATTACTTTGCTCATAGAATAAGATTGAATTGTTATTTATTTATTAGACTAAGTCGATTTTGTTGTTTTCAAAATAATCTCCTCTTGAAGCTCCATACGTTAATACATTAGCGTTTTTTTCCATTTGTGGAAGCAGTTTAAAAATATCTTTTCTAGAATGACTCTCAAAGCTCGTTCGATTCGAATAATGTTAAGTCGGATAACAGAATAAACGTCATAAATAAAGTTAAACGATATGCAGGTTGAATAACAATATGTTAATTGTCTGCTTTCGTTTTTGTGCCATGCTTTCGCGCTAATATCTCAAGGATACGGAAACCTCAAGAAAGATTATTATAGAGCATGCGTATAAAAAAAAAAAAAAAAATTAAATTAAATTAATTGACTAAAATTTATTTTAAATTTCAGTATTAGTTAAATAATATCTTTGACTTATTGGTTATTGACTTATTAGTGTGTGAACTTACGTGTCATCATGTTCACTCGACTATTTGCACGTGATGGCATGTAAACTGCGTTATTGCTGTTAGAGGATAAAAGGTGATTGTTAACTGATATAGATCGCTCTCTTTCCCTTTTTTTTTGTGTACTTTTTTGAAAGCTTTTCAGAGATACTGTTATGCTTTCGTTTATATATTAGGTTACTACAGATGAAATGGCCGATTTAGCAATGACATAAAGTTGGCTGCAATTTTAGTGTATTATGTTGGCACAAGGCGGCGCAAATAATATGACATATTAAAGTATAAATACTGCTACCTTGACTTATGAAGTCATTTCTGTTTTGCACTTTATAGTAATTGTAAAAACAAAAAGAGAAAGTGAACATGGAAGTGAATCAAAAACGACTACTTTTACTATACGAATTTAAATTAGAGCACAACGCAACAAAAGCAGCGAGGAATATCAACAGCGCATTTGGGCCTGATACAGTTAGCGAACGAACCACTCGGCGGTGGTTCGAAAAATTTTGATCCGGAGATATGGTCCTTGGAAATGAGCCACGTGGACACCCAGGACCATCGATCGATAACGACGAGCTACGTGCATTAGTGGAGTCTGACCCCCGCCAAACTATAAGGGATCTTGCCGAGAAATTAAGCGTTCACAATTCGACAGTTTGCCGCCACTTGCAACAACTTGGAAAAGTGAAAAAGCTTGAAAAATGGGTTCCGCGTGATCTTACCGAGCAAAAAATAACGTGACGAATGGAGATTTCAATTCTCTTCTCTCCCACAACAAAAAGGAACCGTTCTTGCACCGAATTGTCACCTGCGATAAAAATTGGATTTGATACGATAATCGTCTCCGATCGGCCTAATGCCTAGATGCCGATAAAGCGCCAAGACACATGCCGAAACCAAGCCTTCATCCAAAGAAAATAATGGTAACTGTCTGGTGGTCTGTAGCTGGAGTTATCCACTATTCGTTCCTGCAATCTGGCAAAACCATCAATGCTGAGAAATACTGTGCTCAACTGGATGAAATGCATCAGAAATTGATAGTCCAACAACCTAGGCTTGTCAACAGGGATGGAGTGATACTGCTTCATGATAACGCACGACCTCGTGTATCGAGAACAGCGGTCCAAAAATTAAACAAGTTGTGCTATGAGACTCTTCCTCACCCTCCATATTCACCAGACCTCTCACCAACAGATTACCATTTTTTTAAACATTTGGATCACTTTTTGACAGGAAAAAGATTTAATAATGAAGCTGCTATCAAAAATGCCTACGAGGAGTTTCTTCGAATTAGAAACTCAGACTTCTACAAAACTGGAATAAATGTACTTGTATCTCGTTGGGAAAAGTGTGTTGCATTTATTGGTACCTATTTTGATTAAATTATTGGGTGGACATCTTTGCTTCCGCCGTTTTGCAATAGATGGCTGTAGCGGTAAGTGGTAGTTGAAATAAATAGATCATAGATGTCATACAATAAGCTTAGGTATTTGTAAACATAACGCCATCGAAATATTAGTCGATTTCTGACTGCATCATAAAGTTATTCTCGATGAAACATGTCAGCTTACGAGCCAAATTCTCGTCATCTGCGGGAGGTTTTAATTTTCTGCTTGAATATGAAGAAATCTGCGACTGAGGCTGATCGAATGCTCTCAAATACCTATGGTGAGGCCGCTATTAGTGAAAAAACGTGCTGAGAGTGGTTACAACGCTTCAAGAACGGCGATTTCAACGTCGAAGACCAGCATGGCGGTGGAAGAAAAAAGGTTTTCGAAGATGCTGAATTGGAAGCATTACTTGATCAAGACTCGTGTCAAACGCAACAAGAATTGGCAGGATCATTGAGAGTGACGCAACAAGCCATTTCAAAACGCCTGAGAGTCATGGGAATGATTCAGAAACAAGGAAATTGGGTGTCGTACGAGTTGATGCCAAGAGATGTTGAACGGCGTTTGTGTGTTTGTGAACAGCTGCTTGCAAGGCAAAGACGGAAGGGATTTCTGCGTCGCATTGTGACTGGGGACGAAAAATGGGTTCACTACGATAATTCCAAGCGCAGAAAATTATGGGGATATCCCGGCCATGCTTCCACGTCGACGGCCAAACCGAATATTCACGGTTCCAAGGTCATGCTCAGTATTTGGTGGAACCAGCTCGGCGTAGTGTACTATGAGTTGTTAAAACCAACTGAAACAATCACAGGCGATCGTTATCGAACGCAATTACTCCGTTTGAGCCGAGCATTGAAAGACAAACGGCCGCAATACAACGAAAGACATGATAAAGTGATTTTACAGCATGACAATGATCGACCCCATGTTGCGAAAGTGGTCAAGACATACTTGGTAACTTTGAAATAGGAAGTTCTACCCCACTTGTCGTATTCTCCAGACGTTGCTCCTTCGGACTATCACTTGTTTCGATCAATGGCACACGGCCTGGCTGACCAGCACTTCCGGTCTTATGAAGAAGTAAAAAATTGGATCAATTCGTGGATCGATTAAGAAGTTGACCAGTTTTTCAAACGCGGGATTCATATGCTACCCGTAAGATGGGAGAAAGTAGTGGCCAGCGATGGACAATACTTTGAATCACAAATGTATAACCAGTTTTTTACAATAAAGCCTCGAATCTCGGAAAAAAACGGCGGAAACAAAGTTGTACACCCAATAATTGTCTTTATAAAAAGTTACAGCTGTTTAAAAACTCATTACTAAATCGGCCATTTCATCTGCAGCGACCTAATAATTTATTTACAGCATAAAAAATTTTATTAGGTGTACAGCTCTGCTTCCGCCGTTTTTTTCCGAAATTCGAGGCATTATTGTAAAAAACTGGTTATACATTTGTGATTCAAAGTATTGTCCATCGCTGCACTACTTTCTCCCATCTTTCGGGCAGCATATGAATCCCGCGTTAAAAAAACTGGTCAACTTGTTAATCGATCTACGAATTGATCCAATTTTTTACTTCTTCATAAGACCGGAAGTGCTGGTCAGCCAGACCTTGTGCCATTGATCGAAATAAGTGATAGTCCGAGGAAGCAACGTCTGGAGAATACAGCGGGTGGGGTAGGACTTCCCATTTCAAAGTTTCCAGGTATGTCTTGACCACTTTCGCAACATGGAGTCGAGCATTGTCATGCTGTAAAATCACTTTATCATGTCTCTCGTTGTATTACGGCCGTTTGTCTTTCAATGCTCGGCTCAAACAAATTAATTGCGTTTGATAACGATCGCCTGTGATTGTTTCAGTCGGTTTCAACAACTCATTATACACTACGCCGAGCTGGTACCACCAAATACTGAGCATGACCTTGGAACGGTGAATATTCGGTTTGGCCGTCGACGTGGAAGCATGGCCGGGATATCCCCATAATTTTCTGCGCTTGGGATTATCGTAGTAAACCCATTTTTCGTCCCCAGTCACAATGCGACGCAGAAATCCCTTCCGTCTTTGCCTTGCAAGCAGCTGTTCACAAACACACAAACGCCGTTCAACATCTCTTGGCATCAACTCGTACGACACCCAATTTCCTTGTTTCTGAATCATTCTCATGCCTCTCAGGCGTTTTGAAATGGCTTGTTGCGTCACTCCCAATGATCCTGCCAATTCTTGTTGCGTTTGACACGAGTCTTGATCAAGTAATGCTTCCAATTCAGCATCTTCGAAAACCTTCTTTCTTCCACCGCCATGCTGGTCTTCGACGTTAAAATCGCCGTTCTTGAAGCGTTGTTACCACTCTCAGCACGTTTTTTCACTAATAGCGGCCTCACCATAGGTATTTGAGAGCATTCGATCAGCCTTAGTCGCAGATTTCTTCATATTAAAGCAGAAAATTAAAACCTCCCGCAGATGACGAGAATTTGGCTCGTAAGCTGACATGTTTCATCGAGAATAACTTTATGATGCAGTCAGAAATCGACTAATATTTCGATGGCGTTATGTTTACAAATACCTAAGCTTATTGTATGACATCTATGATCTATTTATTTTAACTACCACTTACCGCTACAGCCATCTATTGCGAAACGGCGGAAGCAAAGTTGTACACCCACTATTTAACGTAAAAAAATAATAATAACTACTGGATCAGATTCTAGTATAATAAATTATTTTAGTGTAAGAGTTAATAAAGTAAATTATTTTGACTGATAGCACTGTAAATAATATTGATATCGGTATTTTTATCGTCTCAAATACATTATTTAATGCTGTTATTTAAATTTGGTAATAAGTAAAAAATGACGATAATTAAAAATACATTTTTGATATTATTTAAATAAAATATCAAGGTTTTAATTAATAAATTCTTAATATTTCCATACGGATAATTTTGAGTGTGATATAAATGATATTTATAGTGTTGTAAGTATCAAATTAATGCGCTTCCATACATTTTCTAATGTAACAATTTTTGGTATAAAAATTTGATTAAATAGTTATTATTACTATACAATTAAGTATTTTACATTTTTCAGTAGCGATAACGGTTCAAAAGTCATTATTGATAAAACGGTTTTCCATATATTTTTACATTATTCAAAAAAAATTTTGACAAAAATCTGTGATCGTACTTGTTTTATTACCCTGAAACTCTCTCTAAGTACTTTCAATAATAAAATACTCTTTTTCAATTTGTTTTTTGAAAAAGTGAAATCCTACTGGACTATTTATGTAAGTAATTAACAAAATAATTGTTGGTTTGAAATACATTGGCATACAAGCCTTTGGTTTCTATGCCAATGTATTTCAAACCAACAATTTTTGTTTTCTCGCCGCCATACACGCCTTCACCGTTTTGTTTATCTTCTGTACCTTGCTGCATCTAGCGAATTCTAGTATAATACTTGTATGGTGCACTGGAAAAACTGTCATAAGTAATTAAATCTTTAGTAAGGGTACACACGGAAGCATGATTATAAATTTTAACAATAAACGGTAAGTTTAATAATTCTCAAATTTAGTAAAAATATTTTTTTCTAAGTATTTTGTTTTATATGTGTGTGCGTGCGTGCGTGCATGCGTGCATGCATGCTTTACCACGTTTTTTTTTTGCCATACCAAGTGATTATTTTTTATTTAATATATTTGAAAATTTTCTCTAAAGTATATTAATTACTTATTCTTTATTTATAACATTTTTAGCTGAATGTATGAAGGCTGTTAATCATGAATAAGCTGTCAGATGACGTGGTCAACCATTAGCAACCGTAAGCAACAATCTCCCGGCAGACCAAAACAGTCACCCAAGCGCCGTCAACCAAGTACCTAGTGATCAGAACAGTTAGTCGGCAGTTAGCAACCATAACAATGCGTTTCCGCTGGCCCATCAAGACTCGGGACGGTTTAACTAAACACGTTAAGGTTTGTAGCCAAAAAAAAACGGTGAGTTAGTTAAAAATATTTATAAACTATTTTTCGTATTTCATAAACGTTCCTACTTTCTACTGATAAATTGAAAATGATATCTTACTAATGGTAGAAAATTATAATATTTATTTATTCTATTTAGCAGAAGAATCATTCTGTAATCTTATATGAAAATTTATTGCTTGCAGTAAAAAGTTGATCAGTTAATTTATCACATATATTTTAATACATGTAGGCTATTTAATTGAATTATTATTATGCATGAGAATACAATAACTTGTTAATAATAATCACTTGCCTAATTTTACAAAAAATATTATTAACAAGAGTTTATTTTATTTTACATGTGAAAGAATAAGTGTCTGTATTCTGATATGAAAATATATATGGTAGCGTATGCATTTGCAAAATAGTATAATAAAAAGTAACAGAATGAAAACACTGCTACATTGTATAAACTTATAAACAATATACAATGAATTAGATTTTACATTATTTACTTCAATATGTAACATAATTATGAGATTAGAAAATTTTTTCAGCCGATATATTTTTGTTTATGTAAGCTGTTCGATGATTGAGTTGCAAACATTTCTTAGCATTTTCAAATTAAATTTCATCATACCAAATTATAACGTATTCGACAATTTTTTTTATTCTTTATTTAAAATGTATTTTCCATCAGCATAAAAATTGTGATTATTAAACGTTATTAACCCTTTCGTTACAGCATTCCGCTCCGCTGGAATAACGCCACCAAACGGGGCACCGCGCCGCCGGAGTAGCGCCACTGAACGGATAGCTACTCCGCAAAATGTACATATTATGAGTCGGAAAATTGGTGTCCGGACTTACGTCTTTCAACGTTACCTTGTCTTTTTCCAGATCATACTCTTCTTTACGTGTTACATAGTGACATGTTTATAGATCTTGCAATTATTATTGTCCAGGATTATTTTAATCAGCAAAGCTAATTGGTTGATCCTCTAGCAATAGTTTGCAAACTCACCTCTTATCTTATATATCATATTAAAGCTTGCGATTGGTTACTTGAAGACGTTAAAAAGCTTAAAAGACGTCATTTTGCTAAATAAATGTTTATATATTATAATCTTGTCAACAGTTATACAAGAAAATATAATTTAGGGTAAATAATATATCAAATTAAAACCAAAGAATGACAAGTGCTATCGATGTGCTACGTGCATACAAACAAAAGAAATAAAAGTATCGCGGGGCTGTTGGGTAAGCGGTATCACGCTGGCGCCAGCTATATCCGGCGCTCGTACACAGAGGTCATCGAGTAGATGCCGGCTTCATCCAGCGCTCGTAACGAAAGGGTTAAAAGCCTTTATAATTCTGCTTTGTTATGTACGTACCAATTTTTCTAACAAACTTTTGCAGCATAACACATCGTTCAATAAGTCCCGAGACTAACAACTAAAACAACATTTTTTTTCAAAAATCATTTTTATTCATCAATATAATCTCCTTTTAGAGTGATACAATCTTTCCAACGCTTTTCCAACATTTCTATACCATGTTTATAGAACGATTTATCCTTTGCTTCGAAATAGGCTTCAGTTTCGGCAATGACCTCCTCATTCGAGCCCTATTTTTTTCCCTGGAGCATTTTTTTGAGATCAGCAAAGAGCCAGTAGTCGCTGAAGGCTAAATCTGGCGAATACGGGGGGTGGGGAAGCAAATCAAAGCCCAATTCGTTCAATTTTGCCATTGTTTTCATGGACTTGTGGCATGGTGCATTGTCTTGGTGAAAAAGGATTTTTTTCTTCTTCATGTGCGGTCGTTTTGCTGCGATCTCCTCCTTCAAACGTACCAACAAGTCAATATAATAATCACTGTTGATCGATTTACCTTTTTCCAGGTAGTCAATGAAAATCACGCCACGTGTATCCCAAAAAACAGACGCCATGACTTTGCCAGCAGACTGCTGCGATTTTGGACGCTTTGGGCAGCTTTCGCCAGCCATGCGCCACTCAGATGATTGCCGTTTCGACTCCGGAGTGAAATGATGTATCCATGTTTCATCCATGGTCACGTATCGACGCCGGAAATCCTTTTTATTGCGAGTAAATAGCGATAAACAGCTCTCTGAATCGTCGACTCGCTGCTGTTTTTGTTCCACTGAAAGCAATCGTGGCACCCACTTGGAAAAAACCTTTTTCATGATCAATTTTTCATGAAGGATTGTAAATACGCTTCCAGATGATATCTGTGTCATTTCTGCAATCTCACGGACCTCCACTATGCGATTTTTCATTACAATTTTTAACACTTAACTCACATTTTCCTGTGTAACGGCTTTCAATGGCCTACCCGAACGTTCCGCATCGTTTGTGTCCGTACGACCACGTTTAAACTCAGCATACCAACGACAAATCGTTGGTTTGGATGGAGAGGAGTCCGGGAATGTTTTTCAAGCCATTGCTGGACTCCTACGGTGTTTTTACTTATTAAAAAACAATGTTTTATCAACACGCGAAACTCGCTTTTTTCCATTTTTCAAACAAATTACAAAGTGACTTTACTCTAACCTCGATAACTCTGCTGTCTGTGATCCGATCGACGTGAAATTTTCACACGTTTCATGTAAAGGTTCGTACTCTATGGAAACGTGGCCAGTTTGGTACTACTAGCACCATCTCTGGGTTAGTCTCGGGACTTATTAAACGATGTGTTACTATCATATCTTTATAGTTATTCAATTAAATATCTTCAATTTCTACAAAATTTATAGCCTAAAAATTGATATTAGTTTTTTAACATTAATTTAATATTTTATAAATAATTTAATATTACCTGAGAACAGATAATAAATTTGGATATTGTCTATAAAAAAATTAATATTAGTTCAGTAGTCAAAAAAATATTCTAGAAATGTTTTAATATAAAGCAATCGAAATATAATATCATAGTACAAATTTAAAGTAACGAAAGTATTAAATTCTAAAAGAATTGGCAAGTACTTAATATAGTAACTTAGTATTATATTTAATTAATTAGTACGCAAAAACAAAGTTGAAGAATTTGTATGATTATGAAATATAATTTCATAATACAAATTTAAAGTAATGGAAGTATTGAAATCTAAAAGAATTGGCTAGTAATATAGTTCATGGGCGTTGTATATAATTAATCGGTACGCAAAAACAGTTTCTTGAAATTTTTTAACATAAAACTATCAAAATACAGTTTCGTATTACAACTTTAAAGTAACGAAATTATTGTAATTTAAAAAAATTGTTAAGTACTATAGTTAATTCACTTCTTACTCAAGATAATATATTTTGAGATTGAGAAAAAAAAAATTTATTTTAAGTATTTACTATATTTCCTAATTTCCGTATTTTATTTTTGAATATCACTTCAGCGAAGCACGGGTACTTAAACTAATTAATGTTTAAAATAATGAGCGGTCCAAGGTTTCGATCGGTAGAGTGCTGGACTCATGATTCAGAAGATCGAGATTTGATTCTTGCCTCTGCCGATTAACACAAACACCACTGATTTTCATGTTTATGTGCTTAAGCCTCCAGTATATGGCAAGGCTCCATCTCAATTGGCAAGCCAAAAAGAAGTGTAAAGTGGAAGTTACAATATAAAAAAATATTTTTAATAATATAATCAAATCATGGCGACATCATTAATCTTGATATTAAATGAATAAGGAAATACTTGGAGAACCCTCGTTAGGTAGTGTAAGGTGAGTGCTATCATTGTTCAGTTTGCCTCACGGTTTTCAATTTTTTATTTAAAGATTTATTGTATAACAATTGTAAAATGAATTTATGCATATAAGTATGATGGAAGCACACTTCTCGTATAGACTCCAATTCTTAAATGTTGTTCTAATAACTTGTTAAAACTCTAAAAACAAAATAAATTAATTTAAGATCATTTTCATCTGTAACATTTTATTAAATCAATTTTCTTGCATCAATATAAATAATTTATTTAAAATAATGTAAAAAATGTATTACAATTGTATAAAAAAGTTGTTGTCTATGTCATCATATTCTTTTGATTAGAACAATGTTACTGTTTTACGTAGCCATAAATTTTCATAAGCTATAAGTTGCTTGTCGCTTTCAAAAATGTGCATAAAATATACTTACTTTTTACTGATTTTTCGAGGAATTTTTACCATTTGAATGTGTAAGTGTAATTACTATTTGAATATGTAAGTGTAAATTACTGTGTTCCTAATTGGGAGAGTATATTTTCATATTTATCGTCAATAAATTATCGCATCTCCTTAAAATGTAAGCATGATTAAGTTTAAGTTTAAATGAATGAATGTAGTAGCATATACTAACTAACATAGGCTCCATAAGATTTTAATTCACCGGTACACTACCTAACGAGGGTCCTCCAAAAATTTCCTTATTTATTTAATATCAAGATTAATGATGTCGCAATGATTTGATTATATTATTATAAATATTCTTATTTTATATTATAACTTTCACTTTACACTTCTATTAGGCTTGCCAATTAAGATGGAGCCTTGCAAAATGGTGGAGGCTAAAGCACATAAACATGAAAAACAGTGTTGTTTGTGTCGATCGGCAGAGGCAGGAATCGAACCCTGATCTTTTGAATCGAGAGTCCAGCACTAAACTGATTGAAACCTCGGACCACTCATTATTTTAAATATTAATTAGTTTAAGTACCCGTGCTTTGCTCAAGTGATATTCAAAAATAAAATACGAAAATTAGGGAAAATATAATATTAGGTTGCTGCAGATGAAATGGCTGATTTAGTAATAAATTTTTAAACAGCTGTAACTTTTTATAAAGATAATTTATTTAATCAAAATAGGTACCAATGAATGCAACACACTTTTCACAACGAGATACAAGTACATTTATTCCAGTTTTGTAGAAGTCCGAGTTTCTAGTTCTCCTCGAAGGCATTTTGGACAGCAGCTTCATTATTAAATCTTTTTCCTGCCAAAAAGTGATCCAAATGTTTAAAGAAATAGTAATCTGTTGGTGAGAGGTGTAATGAATATAGAGGGTGAGGAAGAGTCTCATAGCACAACTCGTTCAATTTTTG
Source organism: Chalcis sispes (assembly GCA_949987625.1). Classification (NCBI taxonomy): domain Eukaryota; kingdom Metazoa; phylum Arthropoda; class Insecta; order Hymenoptera; family Chalcididae; genus Chalcis; species Chalcis sispes. The sequence goes on along the minus strand of OX465095.1, from coordinate 40,703,742 downwards.
GACCGTTGTTCTCGATACATGAGGTCGTGCGTTATCATGAAGCAGTATTACTCTATCCCTGTTGGCAAGCTTAGGTCGTTGGACTATCAATTTCTGATGCATTTCATTCAGTTGAGCACAGTATTTCTCAGCATTGATGGTTTCACCAGGTTGCAGGAACGAATAGTGGATAATACCAGCTACAGACCACCAAACAGTTACCATTATTTTCTTTGGATGAAGGCTTGGTTTCGGCATGTATCTTGACGCTTCATCGGCATCTAGCCATTGGGCGGATCGGCGACGATTATCGTATAAAATCCATTTTTCATCGCAGGTCACAATTCGTTGCAAGAACGGTTCCTTTTTGTTGCGGGAGAGAAGAGAATTGAAATCTCCATTCGACACGTCATGTTTTGCTCGGTAAGATCACGCGGAACCCATTTTTCAAGCTTTTTCACTTTTCCAAGTTGTTGCAAGTGGCGGCAAACTGTCGAATTGTGAACGCCTAATTTCTCGGCAAGATCCCTTATGGTTTGGTGAGGGTCAGACTCCACTAATGCACGCAGCTCGTCGTTATCGATCGATGGTCCTGGGTGTCCACGTGGTTCATTTCCAAGGTCCATATCTCCGGATCAAAATTTTTCGAACCACCACCGAGTGGTTCATTCGCTAACTGTATCAGACCCAAATGCGCTGTTGATATTCCTCGTTGCTTCGGTTGCGTTGTGCTCTAATTTAAATTCGTATAGTAAAATTAGCCGTTTTTGATTCACTTCCTTGTCCACTTTTTTTTTGTTTTTACGATCACTATGAGGTGCAAAACAGAAATGACTCCATAAACCAAGGTAGCAGTATTTATACTTCAATATGTCATATCATTTGCGCCACCTTGTGACAACATAATATATAATACTAAAATTGCAGCCAACTTTATGTCATTGCTAAATCGGCCATTTTATCTGCAGCAACCTAATAGTAAATATAGGGTGATTCATTATGAGGTTTGATTTTTAATCTCAAATAAAAGGTATAGAGTTGAATTCTATAGTAAAAATTTTATTGTTTGTCGAAAGAACAATCTATAACATATATAACATTTACTTTTACTTGACCGCGACTACGCCGTAAATGGTCCATCCTGAGGGTCTAATTTTAGACGACGCGTTCCAGCATAGCGACCAGTATCTCGTGAATGACACGAATAATGTTGGCTTGCAAAGCGTCGGTTGACGCTGGCTCATCTCTGAAGACCAGAGACTTCATGTAACCCCAAAGAAAAGAATCTAACGGTGTGATATCACACGATCTAGGCGGCCAATTTACTGGTCCAAAACGTGAAATCAGGTTCTCACCAAAATGAATTCTCAATAAGTCCATGGTTTCTCTCGCTGTATGCGAAGTAGCGCCGTCTTGTTGAAACCAAAGTTCACCGATACCACGGGCTTCAATTTCAGGTAGCAAAAAATCCGTTATCATGGTGAGTTAGCGGTTGCCATTGATGGTTACGTTTTGACCGGACTCATTTTGAAAGAAATATGGACCAATGATTCCAACGGCCCATAAACCACACCAAACCGTGCATTTATGTGGCTTTAGTGGTAGCTGTTAAAGCTCTTCAGGCTGTTAATCAGCTCAAATACGGCAATTCTGCTTATTGACGTATCCATTGAGCCAAAAATGCGTCTAATCACTGAACAAAATTTCGCGATAAAACAGCGGATTTTTATTGAGATAATCCAGAACCTATTTACCAAAAACACGACGCAAACCTAAGTCGCCCGGCTTCAATTCTTGCACGAGTCAAAGTTTTTATGCCTTAACCCTTTCAGTCCCAGTGGTTTCGATCAAAACCACTTTTGCGTTCAAACGTTCATAACTTTGATAAAAAGTAATATTTTTATAACAATATTACTTTTATAAAACATAATCAATATTTTTTTGATTTCCAAACGCCAACGGTCTACAAATTTTTTTTAATTTCACTCTAATAACAATTTTGTGGTTATAACAATATAAACAAATGAATGTTTTTCGCGGAAATTTCAAAAAAAGTTGCCAATTATCGAATTACGTGGAGTTAGGCTTATGAAAATGAACACTTAGGGGTTTTCGGGATCGCTGATTATGAATCCAATATTAGATTTTTAAAATTAAAAATGGCGGATTTATTATAGTGGACGATTTTTTAAGAATTCATTCATTTGGCCTGAAACTTATTACTTGAAGGTTTTCGGGGCTGCTGATTACGAATCCAAAGTTAGTTTTTTGAAATTAAAAACGACAGATCCAATATCATGGACGAAAATTTAATAAGTTCACTTGCACACCAAAAAATGACTACTTAAAACTAATATCAGATTCGTAATCTGCGAACCCAAAAATCCCCTGTTGACAAATTTTAGGCCAACTGGACCAATTTTTAAATAGGTCGTCCGCCATATTTGATCTGTCATTTTGAATTTTGAAAATCTGACATCGGATTCGTAATCTACGACTCCAAAAACCTCCGAGTGTCGAATTTCAGGCCAATTGCATTAATTTTTAAATAAGTCGTCCGCCATATTAAATCCGCCATTTTAATTCAAAAAATCTGATATCGGATTTGTAATCAGCGACCCCGAAAACCCCTAAATATAAAATGTGACGAAAATTGTGTTATCCTAAAAAAGTCAGGGCTGAAAGGGTTAAAACCAAAATCTTTACATAAAAAAAGCCAAGTTGTTGCGTACGACAAACCAAGCTGTTGAGAACGACGCCGAATCGATTCGTCATGGTCTTCAGTTACACTCTCAGCTACAGCCGCTATATTCTCTTCACTACGTGCTGGATGTAGTTTAATCGGTCGAGTATCATCCAATAATGTATGCTGTGTTTCAAATTTGCCGATGGTATTGGCTATAGTGGTTTCGGTAGGTCGACGATGCACACCATAAGTTGCTCTAAGAGCACGAAAAACGTTTCTCACAGAACGCTGATTTTCATAATACAGCTAAACAATTTGGATACGTTGTTGCAGTGTAAGTTTTTCCATGATGATTTGTCAAACAATACTGAATAAGAATTACATTACAGTTTGACCGGAGTCACGCGTGATCTGTAAAAAAAAGCCTATTGAAAATCAAACCTAATAATGAATCACCCTTTACTTAAAATGAATTATTTTTTTTTCAATCTCAATTTTTTTTCATCATCTTGAGTAAGAAGTGAATTAACTATAGTACTTGACAATTTTTTTAGATTTCAATAATTTCGTTACTTTAAAGTTGTAAAACGAAACTGTATTTCGATAGTTTTATATTCAAAAATTTCAAGAAACTGTTCTTGCGTACCGATTAATTATATACACTCTGACAAAAAAGTATCCGGAAATTCTCATTTAAATTGCCCGCGTTGAGTATTTTTAAGTATTTGAAGTTTCTGTATGTTGGTAGGACTGTCCGTAATTACTATGCCAAACATGAGTGCGGTCTGTCAACTAGTTTGTTTACGACAGCTGTTGAAACCAGTCGACCTCAGTGGTAGTCTGCGAATGTTACAATGGAAAAAAATACTGAACAAAGAGTTTGTCTCAAATTTTGTGTTTTGAACGAAATTTCGTGTGCTGACTCGTTGCGAATGCTGGAAAAGGCTTATGGAGACTCTGTTTTATCGAAAACTCAAGTGTACGAATGGTACAAAGCCTTTAAAAACGGTCGGGAGATCGTCGAAGATGTGCCTCGTTCAGGACGACCGTCGACCTCTGCAACCAACGATAACGTCGAAAAAATCAAGGAAATTGTGCTCGAAAATCGTCATGCCAGTGTTAGAGAGATAGCTCGTGATCTCAACATCTTTCGTGAAACCGCTTGTTTGATTTTGGTTAACCAATTGGGCATGCAGCGCGTCGCCGCTCGGCTCGTTCCGTTAGAGCTGAATTTTCTTCAAAAACAGTACTGGATGCAGGTAGCTGCAGACATGCTGGATCGTGCGAATTCTCATCCCACGTTCATGGGACGGATCATAACTGGTGACGAGGTCTATGAATACGACACACAAACGAGCCAACAATCATCGGAATGGGTGGGAAAAAACGAGCCGAAACCGAAAAAACCTCGCAAAAGTCGTTCAAAAATCAAGACGATGCTTATTGTTTTCTTTGATATTCGTGGTGTGGTTTATCATGAATTCGTTCCGCAAGGTCAAACGGTCAATAAGGACTTCTATTTAACTGTTTTGAGACGTTTGCGTGAAAATGTTCGTCGTAAACGGCCGGATTTGTGGCAAACAATTCGTGGATTTTGCATGACGATAACGCACCATCTCATCGAGCCACGATTATTAACGATTTTAAGACCAAACACTCGATAAATACCATCGACCGGCCACCTTATTCGCCTGATCTAGCTCCGTGTAACTTTTTTCTTTTCTCCAGACTGAAATTACCGCTCCGGGGAACCAGATTTGACTCCATAGACGCCATAAAAGAAAATTCGCAGAAGGAGCTGAAGGCCATCCCTGAAAGCGCCTATAAAAAATGTTTCCATGATTGGAAAAAACTTTGGCACATGTCTATCGCTTCAAATGGAGCATATTTTGAAGGAGATTCAATAAATATTGAAGAAGTTTAATATTTTTGCGTTTTATTTCGAATTTTCGGATACTTTTTTGTCAGAGTGTACAACGCCCATGAACTATATTACTAGCCAATTCTTTTAGATTTCAATACTTCCGTTACTTTAAATTTGTATTATGAAATCATATTTCATAATCATACAAATTCTTCAACTTTATTTTTGCGTACTAATTAATTAAATACAATACTCAGTTACTATATTAAGTACTTGCCAATTCTTTTAGATTTCAATACTTTCGTTACTTTAAATTTGTACTATGATATTATAATTCACTTGCTTTATATTAAAACATTTCTAGAATATTTTTTTGACTACTGAACTAATATTAATTTTTTTATAGACAATATCCATATTTATTATCTGTTCTCAGGTAATATTAAATTATTTATAAGATATTAAATTAATGTTAAAAAACTGATATCAATTTTTAGGCTATAAATTTTGTAGAAATTAAAGATATTCAATTGAATAACTATAAAGATAAGATAGTATATAATGTGATTTATTATCTTGAGAAAGAATATTTTAAGCCACATAAAATTTAGGAATTTATAAAAAAAAACCCCATATTATACTTGCCACATGATTATACCGTCAAAGAAGGTGTTTGTTTATAATATTAATTAAATATTAAAATGTATAAATAAAAAACAATTTTTTAATTTTTTCATGCATCAATTTTATGTATAAATGGGTTCGCCAGGCGCCCGTGGTTAGTATCAATACTTATCACGGGGCGCTGGCGCGCCCCTTGATTTCTAAGTAAAATTGTCAAAAGGTATCAATTTTCTGGATATGGTAATTAGTGGTTATATTTTTTTATGAAGCTATTTGCGAATTGATACTATTAATAATGTTATATTTTTAATTGTAAGTGTTTATTGTTGACATTATTCAAATAAATAATAAATATGAAATAATTGTGCTTTAAATGAAAAGAATTATGTTTACCATTTCTAAGTGAAATTGTAAAAAAGTATTTATTACTTCTAAGTGAAATTGTAAAATTTTCAATTTTGCAGTTCAGTTTCAGTTTCAATTTTGTGGATATGGTAATAGCTAGTGACGGTTAGATGCAAAATGCCTCAAATTTTACTAAAGAAGAAATGTCTGCAAGTAGAATTTCAATTTGTCATGACGATTCTTATCTAGTTCATGAAAGAACTTTTCTTTAGAACAATCTTTAAAAATTGGTCGTTTTATTGTCAGTGCTAGAACTGATAATATTATACTATATTTGATTGTAAAGTACTTGATTGTATTGGTGGAGTTTGTACTGGTCTTGGAATTCCACTAGTTTTTAGAGAAATGGTTGCAGTAGTTAAAGTCTACGCAACTCAAGTTGCTGATGGTGCTTTTTCTACAGAATTATTAGATGAAGTAGGTTAAATATTACAAAAAATATTATAAAAGAGAGGAGTCGAATTTGGTGTTACAACAGAGAGAAAAAGACGTAATGATTGACTTAATTTAGCTTTATTTAAATGTACAGCAATGGTTATCGGGTAAGTGCACTTTTTTTCAATAATGAAGATAAATATAAATATTTTTTTTTTATAATAATAAAATTTAGTTTATGAAAGTTATAAAATTCACTCATTAGTCTGCTTATTTATTGAATATTGACTTAGAAAAAAATTCAAGAAATTTTATATATATTTTTCTAATTTTATTAACAGTTTATACCTACAATATTAATAAATTTATATTATTTTATTGTATTATTTTTATTATTTGTCTAAAAAGTTATTCAAGTAATTTTATATATTTATCTATTTTTATTGCAAGTTTATACCTACAATATTAATAAATTTATATTATTTTATTGTTTTATTTTTATTATTCATATAGAAAATTATAATAAAATTTTTTTTTGGGTCTTTAATCAACAATATATTAAAAACACAATCAATTGCAAGTCTTATTACACCTTACTAAGTTCCTTTGTATTTGCTTCGCAATTATTTTTTTTCTTTTATTCTCTGCTACCTATTTTTGGCTCATGATTATACATAATAGTTTAAAGTTTCAAAATATTGTTTCATTTACTTTTGCACTGTATGATCTCTATCTATGGCATGGTATACAAACATTTATTATTGTACTTTTTTCAGCCTTTTCTGGATTGGAGGTGTTTCAGAATTTATCAAATACAATTAATTATTTGTTCAACAAAAGTGTAATTATTTAATTAATCAAAAAGATTGAAAACTTGAAATGAGTAATGGTGAGAAAAATTTTTTCTAAATCCAATAATTAATTTCTTTTGATTATTTATGAATATATTTTTTTAAATTCACGTTGGTTATAGTTAAACAAACTTTTGTACTCAAAAATAAAAATAAAAAAGAAAATAGTCTGATATACAAATTAGATATTTTGATAAATTTCATGGAAACTGAAACATGGATCGATTTGACTCCTACAAATCCAAACTTATTATTGTTATATGAAGATTCGTTGTGATGATAAATAATTAATGTAAACAATTAACTATAAAAATATATTTTATAAAATATTTAATCACTTATTTCTTATTTGCCACGCAATTTACAATTTAGTGCCTATTCATTTCTAATTCTCTATGTTCTTGCTGAAAGTAAATTAATGTTTATTTCATTAGAATATCATTATTTTATTTTCAAATACCAATAAATTAAAATTATTTTTTAAACTAAATTTTTATTTTTACTCAAATTTGTAAAAAAATATGATTAAGACAGTTGATTTTTTTAAATTTATTAATTTATGTGTTATATTAAATAATTAATTGATTTTATTATATAATACAATTTGAAAATAAATTTGTAATATAAAATATTTCATTCTCCAACTGTAAGAAGAGTATTAATACAACATATTACTTCAAATTTATTGAAAACGATTTTTGATCAATATATACACTGAGTAAAAAATTTCATTCAACCAAAAAAAATTTTTTTGACTCAACAAAGTTATTTTATTACGGACGTTCGGTTAAATATTTGTTTACATTAAATCAATATTCCAATTGCCTTGAAATAATATTTTATTATATTTCAAGTTTTTCGTTTAGAATATGTCAAATATTAGTTTGATTTAAGGGGAGGTTCTCATCTAGCGACCCAAAAATTACGTGATTTTCGCGATTTTTTTTCTCATGGAAGAAAATAAATAAAGTAGTCAAGTTTTTTTGGTACTTATTGAGTATGTTATTAACTACTTTTACAAATTTTTTTGAACAAAAATACCGAATAGTTTATTAGTTATATGCATTAAAAAATAGTCATCGAAAAAAAAGACACCTCCACGGACGCCAAGGTAACTCATCCAATTTTTGTTTGAAATCAAAAAATCAAATTTTGTTATAAACTAGAAGACATTTGCTGGATCTTGAATTAAAATGACGAAGAAAAGTTGAAAATTAACAAAATGGCGGACTTGCAAAAAAAAAAAAATATTTTTTTGCACTTTTTTTTGCTCTAAAAAGTGCAATAACAATAAAAATAATCATTGTAAAATTATGATTTTGAGTCAAGATCCAGCAAATTTAATTACCTTTAAAATAAAAAATTCATCTTGATATCTATAATAGTTTTTAAGATATCTTGCCGCCCGTCTCAAAAAACATGGTTTCGAGAAAAACGCGTTTAAAGTTTTAGTACGCGATTTTGTACGTAAAAAGACGACTTCGGTTTTTTGACTATAACTTTAAAAATAAATTGAATTCAGCAAAACGGGTTTCACGAGCGTATTCTACGAGACATTTGCCAACTTTTTAAGCAAAAAAAAAAAAAAAAATCGATTTTTTGGTCGTGCTTGATGAGAACCTCCCCTTAAATAATTATTAATTTGAATTTAAATCTTCAATTATCGATTTAAGGAAAATGTCGTCAATTGGAAACAATATTTTAGTTGTCGGATGAAATCATTAGTTAACATAATGAAATAGTTCATTCACTGAAAAACAGTTGCATTCGTTCAATAAAACATTTTATAAAGTTATGAAATTATTATATTAATGTAAAATTTTCAGATTTCGATTTAAAGAAAATCTTTTCAATTGGAAACGATATTTTAGTTGTCGAATGAAATCATTTATAATGTTAATGAAATAGTTCTTTCGTTGAAAAACAGTTGCATTTGTTCAATAAAATATTTTATGAATTTAATAAATTATTATATGAATTTAAAATCTTCAGTTTTCGATTGAAAGAATATTTCTTCCATTGAAAATAATATTTTATTTGTAGAACAAAATAATTTATTAAAATAATAATAAAGTAGTTCACAAATTAAAAAACTTTTACATTCGTACAATAAAATGTTTTGTAAATTTGATATTTTATTAAATTGATCAGAACAGAAATTTTTAGCTTTCAATAGAACGAAAATTTCTTTTATCAGAAACAATATTTCAGTTGTTGAATGAAGCAAATTTATTATAATAAAAAGAAGTCCATTCGCTGAAAAATGGTGACATCCGTCCAATGAAATATTTGTTTGTTATAAAGCATTGTTGAATTTATTTTCAATTTTAAGTTTTCTGTGAAAAGAGAACTTATTCCGCAATAAACAATATTTATGGAGTTGATGAAATATTCTGTTAAGGTAAGTAAATAATTTTATCGTTTATAATTATAATTTTTAGTTTATAATGTTTATTTGAAAATATATTTTTTTTATTAGCAGTACATCAACTGCATTTATAATACTTTAATATATATTTAAAATAAATTTAATATTTGATTTTCGTTAAGGAAAGGTATCTTAGTTAAATAAATGGCAAATAGAAAATAATTATCAATTCGTATAAGGCATATAATCTAATAAATTTTTTTGCTTACACAATTCTCATTTGTTACTTTCGATTACTTCATAAGCACATAAATGATCATTTAAAGTAATTATACTCATATTTTTATAAATAAAATAAATATCTTGTTTTTTATTAATCAAAATACAATAAATTTTACGAAATTTTATAAACGCATTAGTATTTTCAACTAATATAATAGCATATTTTTGATATAAAGTGCTATTTATTCTTATCCAATTTACAAAAACATATTCATCATTAATCAACTCTTTAGGCAAAATATCTTTAAAATCAATATAATCAATAATTTTATCTTATTCAATTTCCGGGCCCATCTCCAAACGTGTTATAAATTCATTATTACAAAAGAATCTATAAGACATTTGAAGTTGATGCTTTAGTGATAATGTGTATAGAGGATTTAGTCGAGAGTGAATAGAATTAGCTACTTCTTTAAAAAATTTATGTTTGCCTTCGAATCTAGAACAAGAGTATTGCATCAAGAGACCAAGTTTTTTCATTAAATTTGGATAATGAGTAAGAATATGATATTTAGGTTACAATGATTGTTTTGTTGATTTCATATAAAGAGAATGATGCTCACTTATAATTTGTGTGAGACGCCCAATTAGTGCATCATTAACAATAGGAGATAATACTATATTAACAATTTCCCATAAAAGTAAATATAATTTCCACATATTTGTTTTTTGAACTAAGTCTTTAATCAATAAGCTAAAATAATGTATTAAATACACCATTTTTGATGCAGATATTATTAAGTTTTTGTGTATTACAGAATCTGCAGATAACAAAGGTAAAATATTTTTATCATTCATTCAATTTTTGTTAAAAGTTAAAATGCGTGAATTAAAAATATAAAGAGAGAAAAACTTTTTTTCATATATTAAATTGCATAATATTGCAGTCATATCGTAATGGCAAACTCTTTCAAAAAGATCGTGCATAGAATTAACGCAACTATTGTCAATGATATAGAAATACGGTATTTTATTAAAAATACATTTCTCTTTTATTCCATTATTAAAGTGAATACTGTCTTTTACATAATTTTCTTTATTTCTTAAAAGATTGGGATCTTCTTTTAAAAGTTTTCCAGCACGATCTTTCGTAACGAGACAAAACCTATAATACTGTATTGCATTAAAAGATTTTGCAAAACCAAAAATAGTATTAGCTCCTAAATTATCAGCAGTAATTGAAAAAATAATAAAATACATGTGTGCTTTTATTTCATTACTATTTAATAACAAACCGTTATTAATCAAATCTGTCAAATGATTTACAATAGGTTCAAATATTCTATTTTTTAAATTTGTATAATGTTTAGTAGAGTGTATTTGAAGAAGAAAAATATTCTCAAGTTGGCTAATGTATTCGTTTGGAATTCCAAGTATTAGGTAATATAAACAACTAATTTTATGGATACCTTTTCGCGAACCCAAAGCATTGTTAATTTCGAAATCATCATTGTACAAAAGTAAAGGTATTAATATTTTATCTTTAAAATGATTATCAGCAATAGATTCATATAATTTACTTGTAAAAAGTAAATTAACATATTCACTATTTTTTAATTTTTTTATGTTTGACAAAATAGTTTGGAGGACTTCAGGCAATACTAAAAATTTCTTAAAAACTTTTTTAATTTATATCACTTAAATGTTATCCTTACTTTGTAAAGACTTGCATATTCCATCAATGGGACGACTATAATAATTTAAACAAGTATTAATTAGTATTGCTTCGGGCAGAATTAAAGTATCTTTGTCAATACAATATTTAAAACGCACATGTTCAGTTTTAAATTTTTTAGATGAATTTTGTAATACAGACAACATAAGAGATAACTCTTGCAAATGTGCGTAATTTTTTTTAATATCATTAGGTTGCTGCAGATAAAATGGCCGATTTAGCAATGAAATAAAGTTGGCTGCAATTTTAGTGTATTATGTTGGCACAAGGCGGCGCAGTTAATATGATATATTGAAGAATAAATACTGCTACCTTGGTTTATGGAGTCATTTCTGTTTTGCACTTTATAGTGATCGTAAAAACAAAAAGAGAAAGTGAACATGGAAGTGAATCAAAAACGGCTACTTTTACTATACGAATTTAAATTAGAGCACAACGCAACCGAAGCAACGAGGAATATCAACAGCGCATTTGGGTCTAATACAGTTAGCGAATGAACCACTCGGCGGTGGTTCGAAAAATTTCGATCCGGAGATATGGACCTTGGAAATGAGCCACGTGGACACCCAGGACCATCGATCGATAACGACGAGCTGCGTGCATTAGTGGAGTCTGACCCTCGCCAAACCATGAGGGATCTTGCCGAGAAATTAGGCGTTTACAATTCGACAGTTTGCCGCCACTTGCAACAACTTGGAAAAGTGAAAAAGCTTGAAAAATGGGTTCCGCATGATCTTACCGAGCAAAACATGACGTGTCGAATGGAGATTTCAATTCTCTTCTCTCCCGCAACAAAAAGGAACCGTTCTTGCACCAAATTGTGACCTGTGATGAAAAGTGGATTTTATACGATAATCGTCGCCGATCGGCCCAATGGCTAGATGCCGATGAAGCGCCAAGATACATGCCGAAACCAAGCCTTCATCCAAAGCAAATAATGGTAACTGTTTGGTGGTCTGTAGCTGGTATTATCCACTATTCGTTCCTGCAACCTGGTGAAACCATCAATGCTGAGAAATACTGTGCTCAACTGGATGAAATGCATCAGAAATTGATAGTCCAACGACCTAGGCTTTTCAACAGGGATGGAGTGATACTGCTTCATGATAACGCACGACCTCATGTATCGAGAACAACGGTCCGAAAATTAAACGAGTTGTGCTATGAGACTCTTCCTCACCCTTCATATTCATCACACCTCTCACCAACAGACTACCATTTTTTTAAACATTTGGATCACTTTTTGACAGGAAAAAGATTTAATAATGAAGCTGCTGTCAAAAATGCCTTCGAGGAGTTTCTTCGAACCAGAAACTCGGACTTCTGCAAAACTGGAATAAATGTACTTGTATCTCGTTGGGAAAAGTGTGTTGCATCTATTGGTACCTATTTTTATTAAATAAATTGTCTTTATAAAAAGTTACAGCTGTTTCAAAATTTATAACTAAATCGGCCATTTCATCTGCAGCAACCTAATATTAATTCACAAAGAATTATATAAATCTTATGTTGTTACGATAATTTCATAAATTGATTCTCGATTTGATTTGCTCTTTGCATATAGTTTTACTATTATAAAGGGTGATTCATTATGAGGTTTGATTTTCAATAGGCTTTTTTTTATAGATCACGCGTGACTCCTGTCAAACTGTAATGTAATTTTTATTCATTATTGTTTGACAAATCATCATGGAAAGACTTACACCGCAACAACGTATCCAAATTGTTTAGCTGTATTATGAAAATCAGCGTTCTGTGAGGAATGTTTTTCGTGCTCTTAGAACAACTTATGGTGTGCATCGTCGACCTACCGAAACCACTACAGCCAATACCATCCGCAAATTTGAAACCCAGCATACATTATTGGATGATACTTGACCGATTTGACCACATCCAGCCCGTAATGAAGTGAATATAGCGGCTGTAGCTGAGAGTGTGGCTGAAGACCGTGACGAATCGATTCGGCGTCATTCTCAACAGCTTGGTTTGTCGTACGCAACAACTTGGCGTATTTTACGTAGAGATCTTGGTTTTGGGCATACAAACTTCAACTCGTGCAAGAATTAAAGCTGGGCTACTTAGGTTTGCGTCGTGTTTTTGGTGAATGGGCTCTGAATCAGCTCAATGAAAATCCGCTGTTCTTTCGCGAAATTTTGTTCAGTGATGAAGCGCATTTTCAGCTCAATGGATACGTCAATAAGCAGAATTGCCGTATTCAAGCTAATGAACAACCTGAAGAGCTTCAACAGCTACCACTGAAGCCACAGAAATGCAGAGTTTGGTGTGGTTTATGGGTCGGTGGAATCATCGGTCCATATTTCTTTCAAAATGAGTCCGGTCAGAACCGTACTCATACCTCCGTACTCAGTAACCGTCAATGGCGACCGCTATCGCACCATAATAACGGATTTTTTGCTACCTGAAATTGAAGCCCGTGGTATCGGTGAATTTTGGTTTCAAAAAGAAGGCGCTACTTCGCATACGGCGAGAGAAACAATGGACTTATTGAGAAATCATTTTGGTGAGAACCTGATTTTACGTTTTGGACTAATAAATTCGCCGCCTAGATCGTGTGATATCACACCTTTAGATTCTTTTCTTTGGGGTCACACGAAGTCTCTGGTCTTCAGGGATAAGCCAGCTTCAATCGACGCTTTGCAAGCCAACATTACTCGTGTCATTCGCGAGATACCGATCGCTATGCTGGAACGGGTCGTCCAAAATTGGACCCTCAAGATGGACCGGTTACGGCGTAGTCGCGGTCAACATTTAAATGAGATAATCTTCAAAAAGTAAATGTCATAGATTGTTCTTTCGACTCACAATAAAATTTTTAGTATAGAATTCAACTTTATGCCTTTTATTAAAGATTAATCAAACCTCATAATGAATCACCCTATACAAGCAATGTTATAATTTGCAAATGCAGCAAAATCTTCAATGCAAAAATTATCTGAATTTTTATTACAAATAGTAGAACAATCTGTAACAAAGTTATTCAAAGATTCGTCATTTTTAAAATAATTTTTATTAGAAACAGTATTACTAACATGATTCTCAATCATTTCATGATCAACTTTTGAAACTTTTGAACAAAATGCGTTAAATGAAGGCCCGGTCGCAATAAGGGGATTAACGCTCGAAATCCCGTAAAAGTATTGTCCAGATGACGAAATTTTCAAAATGGGCAAATCATTTTTTAAAAAATACTGGCTTGTAAGTAATGAAAAGGGGAATTTTTTCCTGAAAGGAATTTTTTTTAACGACTGTATTCTATAAAAAAAAAAATTAAAAACCAAAAATTTTCTACCACACATTTTGTCTATTTTTGTTTTATAAAACATAAATCGCTGTAACTCGGTCAAATATGGTTGAAATTATTTGAAACTTGGCAGAAATACGCAGAATGTTTTAGCGTTGCCGATGGATTAGTTAAAAGTTCTGTAAATAATTTTTGTTAATAATTATTTAATTTCAAGTACGTAAGTCTCGTTAATCAGGTTTTTTTAGCTTCAACGAGAAAAAATATCGAGGGAAGTTAAAGCTACAAAGAACTTCTAGCGAGACATTTGTTCGTCTATTTTTGAAGCAGTTATGGACAAAATTTAAAATCAATTTAACAATAAATGGCTAAGATAGAGCGTTGTTAATAAAAAGGTGCGCTGCTTAATACGTAAACGTAATAGTATAATCATAATACGTAAACGCTGCATGCTGAGCTTACGCTGCGCAAAAATTGCCGCTAGAGCGCCTTTTTACTAACAACGCTTTATCTTATCCATTTATTGTTCAATTGATTTTAAATTTTGTCAAAAACTGCTTCAAACATAGACAAACAGATGTCTCGCTGGAAGTTTTTTGTAACTTGAACTTCCCTCGATACTTTTTCTCGTTGAAGCTAAAAAAACGTGTTTAACGAGACTTACGTACTTGAAATTAAATAATTATTAACAAAAATTATTTACAGAATTTTTAACTAATCCATCGGCAACGCTAAAACATTCTGCGTATTTCTGCCAAGTTTCAAATAATTTCAACCATATTTGACCGAGTTACAGCGATTTATGTTTTATAAAACAAAAATAGACAAAATGTGTGGTAGAAAATTTTTGATTTTTAATTTTTTTTTTTATAGAATACAGTCGTTAAAAAAAATTCCTTTCAGGAAAAAATTCCCCTTTTCATTACTTACAAGCCAGTATTTTTTAAAAAATGATTTGCCCATTTTGAAAATTTCGTCATCTGGACAATACTTTTACGCGATTTCGAGCGTTAGTCCCCTTATTGCATCTGGGCCTTCAAATGTACTACTATGAGTTAATAGAGCATGTCTTTTATAAGTATAAATATTTTGAAATATTTAATGACAGTTTGAATAATTGCAAGCGAATTCACTATGTATATTAGCTTTATGTTGCAGTTTTACATGAAGCAACAAATTTTTTCTGATTTTAAAGTAACACAAAACGGACACTTTAACATTTTTGAAGTTTTATGAAATATTTTGCGATATTAAAGTAACTAGAAATAGAAATCCTAGAACAGAAACACGATACTTTCAATCTACATAAGAAGATCAAGGCCCTAACAGGAGGAAACAGCTCATGAAGTAATAATTCAATAC
The DNA here is from genome assembly GCA_949987625.1 of Chalcis sispes. Classification (NCBI taxonomy): domain Eukaryota; kingdom Metazoa; phylum Arthropoda; class Insecta; order Hymenoptera; family Chalcididae; genus Chalcis; species Chalcis sispes. The sequence goes on along the minus strand of OX465095.1, from coordinate 40,688,009 downwards.
TAGACAAACATAATCTGCTTTATGAAAATGATAGAATACTTGAAAGATGGAAGGAATACATGCAAGAATTATTCAAAAAAGAACAACAGATAGAAACCAATGTTCTTGGTTGCTTAGGACCAGAAATACGTCTCAATGAGGTAACGCATGCAATTCAACGACAAAAAACAATGAGGCACCGGATAACATTATTTAACATTTCTTACATTATAATTTTCATTAAATTGTTATAATATTACGTTTAGACAAACATAACTAAAAATTTATCTTTTTAACCTTGTGAAAAAGCATTCGAATTGTCGAAATTAAATGATGATTCATTTTGAGCTTTCTTAGTAAGGAAATTAATTAAATACTCTGTATGAGAAAAAATCTCGTCATACTCGGTGTTAAAATTATAAAAGCATTTTTGAATGATTGTATATATATGTTTGCTTTCAATCAGATAAATTAAATTAAATACATGAAACGATTTAAAACATATATCAAACGCTTCTATCACCCTTTTTACCGAATAAAGGATTGTGTCAATACAAACGTAAGTGTGATCGATATTTTCTAAATCCTTTCCTACGATTATTATATAGGGTTGCGAAGATTGTTTGTGATCCTGTACAAAAGCTATTCTTTTTTCCTTAATCACTTCTATTTCTTCTTCAGTCTAAAAGAAAATATGTTTATAAATACATTTTTTTGATGCAATAAAAAATTTGTAAAAAAAGAAATTTGAAAAATTTTTTCCATACCGTAGCATGTTAAAGAATGCTGTTTTTTGCATCACCAATAGTAATTTTCCACGACTTCGTTAATTTATCACATTTTATTTTAAAAATAGCCTTCGAAGGAATAAAATGTGGCAGAACAAACAGTTGTACTGCAAATTTAGTATCTAACAAAAAGTATGAAAGATTATAGGTTTGTATATACATAAATTTCTTATAAATATATATATAATTCTATTTTTTTAAAAATATAATTTCTAAAATATGTTATTTCTTACCACTAGTTAGATTTTCCAAATTTAAAATATTCTGTAAAAACTTGAATGTTTCATCTTTTCTAGGAATATTGCAAGCATTACTTATGTTAATAAAAAAGGCGTTCCAATTATCATTTGTAATTTGAACATTTGTTAACCGCAAATGGTTGAAGTCTAAGCTTATCAGTTTATATGCACTTGATTGCTTCGAAATTGGCCATTGGTGATAAATATCAATAAGATTTTTTTCTTTACTGCAACTAAATTGTGTAACTGTAAATTCAACAGTCAATTTCCAATGATGTAATGCTTCATCTTCAATTGATGTATACGCATTTTTATTAAGCCATATAATACTTGCTTCCGATATTCGATCTACACAGTGTGTCCCATGGAAAACAGAACTTTTTCAAAACATCGATTTATATCGGCGCCACCTATTGGTGGATGTTAGCAATGGAAAGGTCCATTCTTAACTGACATCCTGTCAAAATTGTATGACATTTGGTTCAATGGAAACCAAAATATCGCGCTCAAAGTGACAGTGTGTTTGTGGCATCGGTCGAAAAATGAACTTCGAACAAAGAGCAAATATTAAGTTCTGTTTTAAACTCGGTAAATCCTTTATTGAGACGCATAATTTGCTGAAACAAGTTTATGGCGATAATTGTCTATCCCGTACGAGAGTGTATGAGTGGTATAAGCGGTTCCAGGAAGGTCGTGAAGACATTCAGGACGACAAACATCCAGATCCTTCGAATACCGTGGTTACTCAAAGTAACATTGAAAAAGTGCGTGAATTTATAAAAAATGAGCCAAAATCTTCATTGCGACACATGGAAATGGAATTGAATGTGTCCAAAAATTCAATTCATCGCATTTTGACCGATCATTTGAATCTACGGAAGGTGTGTGCACGCTTTGTTCCACACAAATTGACCGACTACGAAAAATTGCTCCGAATTCAACATTGTAAGGATTTGATTAAAGAGTCAAAAAAGGACCCAAACTTGAAATATTCAATTGTGACTGGTGACGAGACATGGTGTTTTCAATATGATCCCGAAACTAAGCGTCAAAGTGCTGAATGGAAGCACCCAACCGAGCCCAACCCGAAAAAAAGTCGTCTTGAAAAGTCAAAAGTGAAGACAATGTTGATTTGTTTCTACGATTCGGAGGGTATTATTCATCGTGAATTCATTCCACCTGGTCAAACGATTACTGCTGTGTTTTATCTTGGTGTTATAAAGCGTTTGCTCAGCCGTATTCGTCGTGTGCGGCCACAATACCGTGAAAAAGGGAGCTGGCGTTTATTGCATGATAATGCCCCGTCTTATCGATCGAACTTGATCACGGATTTTTTTATCAAAAATTCCATTTTAAGCATCAACCATTCACCGTACTCGCCGGATTTGGCTCCGTGCGACTTCTACTTGTTCTCCAAATTGCACTTGCCTATGAAAGGAAAACGTTATGCCGACGTAGAGGCCATCCAAAGAGCGACGACCGACATACTAAAGTCGATGGATAAAAATGATCTCAAAAACTCATTCGATATGTTAATTGATCGTGCAAAACGTTGTATTGATGCGGAAGGAGACTATTTTGAATAAAATAAATGAGATTTGTCGGAATCTTGAGTTTTTGTCTTTATTTTGAAAAAGTTCCGTTTTCCATGGGACACACTGTGTATATCTTTTTTTCATATAAAATGAAATTTTATTGAATATATAAATAAATTATCCATATGAATAAGAAATAAAGGTTTCCAAATATAATAACTTTTTATAAATTCTCACCTTCAATGTCAGTATTGTTTTGTGTAACCGTGATTTTAGTATCGTTATCATCCCTTAAAGTTTTCATTAACGAACATAAATTTCGCCATTTATTTACAATTCTTCCCTTGGAAGGAATTGATTTATTTCAAAAACCTGATTTTTTTATCTTGAAATATAATATGTTGACATAACTTCAGATTCTGGAAATTTTTCGACAATTTTTTTGATAGTTCCTTAAGCATATCATTGTTAGCTCTAAAAAATAAAACAAACAAAAATTAATAATTATAAATATATATTTTTTAAAAAATAAGGAATTTTTATATATACTACTTTTTTGTGAGACGTCGCAATTCCGTAACCATATAATCGACAATAAAGTCTTTATCTTTGACAGATGACTGTTTATTTTTATTGTATTTTAAAATTATATTTTTTCCTCTGCGATTTATAAAGAATTTTTAGCACGGATCGAAAATTATGTAAAATAAGACTTTAATCTCCATAAACATCTATATCATCCAAATCACTGTTGTTTTCATTATTTGAATCATCAAATACTTTGTGTCTTTTATAATTACAATCTAAAATATTTAGAAACTACAAAAAATTTTATTAATTTAAATAAAAAATTTTATTTAAAATTACATTTCTACATATTAGCATGCGTTTTGATAAAACTATATTTAAAAGTTTTAACGAGCAGCTTGAAAAAAAAAAAAAAAAAATATATACAAATAATTAATTCTCATAATAGTTGCATTATCTTTTTAAAATACGCAAGAACATATAAACAAAATTAGTATTTAAATCTTAGGATAATGTTTGTTATTTTATAATCACTATAAATTTAAATTAATATTACGTCTAAATAATAATATTTACTCACCGATTTTCTTTTTTTTTCAATATTTGTACAATTTTCTAATACAGATTTTTCTGCAGTATTATCAATACTGCTTTAAAAACTAGATTTAAATAAAATTCTATCACCTATGACCAGTATTAACAATTCTAACATTCTGTCATCTAATGCAGGTACAATTTTAAAAGTTATTTTATTTTCTGTAAAAAAATTTTAATGCTAATATTGATTTATTATATTTTTTATTATGATTTATATACCTTATGATGTATATATATATATACATACATTCTGTCAAAAAAGTACCGGGAATTTTCGACTTAAATCTGACGGGGCAATTTAGGCAGGTGAAATTTTTTTTCTAGTTTGGAACAACTGTCCCTAATGGCTATGCCAAGTTTGAGCGAAATCTGTCAACGAGTGTGTTTACAGTAGCTGGTTTAAGTGGGTCAATGTCAATAGTGCGTGTCGAATTTTTACAATGGGTGAGCACGTTGAACAAAGAATTTGTCTAAAATTTTGTGTTGCGAATGAAATTTCGTGTGCCGATGCATTAAAAATGTTGCAAAAGGCTCTTGGTGATAAAGCACTATCGAAAACCCGTGCGTATGAGTGGTACAAAGCCTTCAAGGAAGGTCGTGAAGTCGTCGAAGACTTGCCTCGTTCCGGATGCCCATCGACGGCTTCGATCGCAGATAACGTCGATAAAATTAAGGAAATGGTGCTTGAAAACCGTCATACCAGCTTGAGAGAGATAGCACATGAACTTGAGATATCCCACGAGTTCACACGTACGATTTTAATTGGTATTTTGGGCATGAGACCGCAAGTCTCGTTCCAAAGAAGCTTAATTTTCTTCAAAAACGCTATCGCGAATAGGTCGCTTCGGAGATGCTGGATCGCGCCAATTGCGATCCCGCATTCATGGAATGCATCATAACTGGTGACGAAAGGTGGGTGTACGAGTACGATATGCAAACAAGCCAGCAAGCATCGGAATGGGTGGAAAAAAACGAGTCGAAACCGAAAAAACCACGCCAAAGCCGTTCAAAAGTGAAGGTGATGCTCATTGTTTTCTTCGATATCCGTGGCGTGGTGCGCTACGAATTCGTTCCAGAGGGTCAGACAGTAAACAAAGAGTATTACCTAGGCGTTATGAAACGTTTGCGTGAGCGTATCCGTAAGAAGCGGCCAAATTTGTGGGCGAACAACTCGTGGATTTTTCACGACGATAACGCGCCGTCTCACCGAGCTACGATTGTGACCGACTTTCTCGCCAAAAACTCAACGAACACGCTTGAACTACCACCGTATTCGCCGGATTTGGCTCCCTGTGACTTATTCCTCTTCCCAAAACTGAAATTGCCGCTCCGTGGCACCCGTTTTCAGTCGGTTGAAGCTATAAAACAAAATTCGGCGCGCGAGCTGAAGGCCATCCCGGAAAGCGCCTATAAAAAATGTTTCGATGATTGGAAGTGCCGTTGGCATAGATGTATCGGAGCAAATGGAGCCTATTTTGAAGGCGACCCAATAAATTTTGATTATTAAACGTGAAAATGTTGTCTTAATTTAAAATTCCCGGTACTTTTTTGACAGACAGTATATATATACATATATATATATATATATATATATGCCGTACTAAAATATTTGAAACTATTTTTTTAATGTTATTAGAGTTTATTGGAGTAAAAAATAATTTTTTTCGTTCTATATTAACAGACTGAAAAACTTAGATTTACAAAATATTCTTTTTGATCAATTAAGTGTTATTATTATTACTTTTTTTCATTTTATTGAATAAAACATTGAAAGTATAGTACAATGTATACTTTTAAAAAAATATTTTCTTAACAATATTTGTATAGGTTAAATACAACAAGTTTGTTTTTTTAAATAAATCAAATACTAAATTGTTTTCTCATTTGAAATTTTTATAAGATGTTAATGTGATTACTTGACACTATTTTTTTTTTAATAACAAGAATTTAAACATATTCAAATTTTTTAAACTCATAAGTTTAACAATTCTATTTTAAAAAATTTTTCAGTTAGACGTATAAAATATTTTATTAAATCAATAACATAAATAAAAAGGAAATTATGGTAAGTATTGGTTGTCGTTTAAACATATTTTTCTGTGCTCTCTTCATGTATTATCAATTTATCGAATATTAGTATGGCACCTGTGAGTAACTTATCAAAAAGAATATTTAAAATCAGCATTTTTGACTCTGGAAAGTTGTGAAATCAAATAATATTGCTAAGTATTTTCTTTTTTATCAACACATTTTTTTTTAACGATAGCTGATCATCAATGTTGTTATATATAATATGCTAATGAATATCTACATGTAAATACAACAATCTTTTGAATACGAAAAAATTATCGTTTTCGTTGTTATTAAAAAATATGAAAAAATATAATTAATAATTAATTTTCGGAAACATACTTTTAAATTTTCTTTAATTTTGAAATATTTTGGACTAAAGAAAGCAATAAAATATAAGAATATCGCTAAATATCATCTTTCTTTTTATTAATGTATTTTTTAACCGCTACCTGGTCATCATTTACTTATCGGATAATTAAAAGGTCATTACACAAATTTCTACGCACTAAAATTGTAAAATCTATTTAATGTTGTTAAGTATTTCAATATTTGTGTCGAACACATTTGTTTTATAATTTTACTTAATACTAAAAAATATTATTCTTAATTTTTTACAATTTTCTTTTGAAATGTTACTTTGAATTGAAATATCGAAGTGTACAAAATATCAATGAAGTGAAATGATTCTTTTTAATCTTATATTTATTTAGTTTTTATTTTAATTTAATTTAATAATTTACATATAATTTCATATTGTTCTCGTACGATAGTAGGAAGTTGCTTCGAATGAAACCACTGAAATCAAATAATTCTTTTAACTATATTTTTTTATATCTTTTATGCTATATTCTTTTACAATTTATATTAGGTGTAGTAAAAAGAAATCCATTATTTTTGCATTAAATTAAAGGTTTTATTTAGCATAGATAAAATGATACGATTTAGGTCAAAAATGCACCGTTTTGTTCGATAACTTGTTGCCATTTTGGAGGTAATTTCATAATGCCTCTCTCGTAGAAACCCTTGTCCCTATTGTCAAAAACTGAGACGGTCGATTTTCACAATCTTCTCTAGAGGCGAATTTTTCACCTGCAAAATCATTCGTCATAGACAGGAACAGGTGGTAATCACTTGGTGCCAGGTCCGGACTATAAGGTGGATGCATAGGAACTTCCCAACCAAGCTCCCGGAGCTTCTGGCAAGGCACTATCGATGTATGCGGCCTGGCGTTGTCCTGACGGAACACAATTCCTCTCCTATTGGCCGAAGCTGGCCGCTTCTGGGCGATTGCTTCTTTCAGACGGTCCAATTGTTGACAGTACAGGTCCTAATTAAGAGTTCGGCCGTAGGGGAGCAGCTCATAGTAGATGATTCCCTACCAGTCCCACCAAACACACAGCAAAACCTTGCTGACTGTCAATCCTGGCTTGGCCACCGTTTGCGCCGGCTCACCGCGATTTGACCACGACCGTTGTCGCTTGACGTTGTCGTAAGTGACCCACTTTTCATCATCAGTAACCATTCGCTTCAGAAATGGATCGATATTGTTGCGATTTAGCAGCGATTCGCAGATGGGAATTCGATCCATGAGGTTTCTTAGCGATAACTCGTGTGGCACCCATACATCGAACTTCTTTTTGTATCCAGCCTTATTTAAGTGATTCCAAACGGTTTTTTTGTGCAATGTTTAGCTCCTGGGCAATCGAAACAGTGCTTAGGTTACGGTCGGACTCGACGATTTCCATTATTTTATCGACATTTTTGACAATTGGCCTTCCAGAGCGTGGTGCATCTTTGACGTCAAAATTACCGGAACGGAATCGGCGAAAGCAAAATCGCGCGTGATTGGCTGTTACAGTATCAGGACCATTAACACTATCCACATTTCCAGCTGCCTGGCTTGCGTTTTCGCCCTTATCGAAGAAAAACTGTAAAATATGGCGTATTTTCTCTTTGTTGGTGTCCATCTTTGACGCGTGCTAAAAAAATACTGAGTCAAGCAATCACAAAACGGTTTTAAAAGCTTTTCTTGTACGAAATCTTATCTTTCTAACGCCATCTAGTGTAACCCGATCGCACTCTTACAACGGGAGATACAGGCTACTAAAGCCATCTATTGGCAAAATAATGGATTACTTTTTACTACACCCAATATTATATCTGTATAATTGTTTTTTCAAAAAATTGAATAATCTTTTTCGTTTAAACAAATGATTTTGAATAAATAAATAATGCATCAATTTAGACAATGGAAACAAAAAAGTATGCTTGATAATCTTCTAGAAAATCTATAACTATTGTTAATAAAAATGAACTACTTGATGCGAAGTTGAAAGAAAAATTAAATTTCGAAAAAATAAATATAAAAATATTGAAAATAAAGTAAATGTCTATAAAGTGACATATAAAATACAAGGAAATAAAAATAAAAAAAGTTTAAAAATAAAAAAGAATAGTTGTAACGCCAGAATGACGTTTTACTGCGTTAATTTGAGTAACGCAAACTCGTCGTCGCCTTTTTGAGCCTAAGCAGTCAAGCTTACGGGCTCGGTATGACGAAAGAGATTCGGAGCCTTATCTTTCTTTCATGAGGGAGTGGTGTGAACAACGGGACTGAGCGTACGTCTAGGCCGAAACTCAGGCCAGCTATGTCGCTCTGGGCAGGACCTACTCAATGTTATATGGACAAAAGTAGTTAGCCAAAACTCTGGCTAACTCTACGTTTTTGAAAAAATAAAAAAAAATAAATTGATTAGAAGGAAGGTAGAAAAAAGGATCAAGATAATTCACAATATGAAAATTTGTTTAACTTACTTTATTCTTTGCTTTGAAGGTGTGGACTTGATCCTCTATCTCTCTCTCTTTCTCTCTTTTTCCCTCTTATTCTATTTTGCTAGGTTGACTGCTTGACAAGTGTTGCTACTTGAACGCGAAAGAAAAAAAAAATTCACGATGAGTTCTAGTGACTCCGAAAGGTGAGTCTGAGACTGTCCTCTGTGAATTGACCGTGCCATCTTATACACTTATGCGGAGATGCCTTTGTGCCAATCCGATTATTCGAAAATAAACGCATGGTGGACGCTAATTGTTATTGCGAAGGCGTGCCTCTTGGGAGGGAGAGCAAGAATTAGAGAGAGAGAGAGAGAGAGAGAGAGATGATCCATTTTTGTGGAATTTTTACATATGTAAGTTCGTTATTTATTATTTGTAATAAAAACATGTTAATTTAAATTGTACGAACGCATTCTATTTAAAATTTAACGCATATTACTAAAAAGAACGAAGTTTTTTATCGCATTTTAAGCGATTAATTTACATAATCATTTTTAGATAAGGAATGATTATTTAAATAATAAAAAGATTGCTACTATGGATGCAAACGATGTCCTTATGTTAGCAAAAGTGATTAATAATTTCTATGTATTTATTATAGGCTGCTGGAGAAGTACTTATTTGATTAACTTCATTTTCAAAGAGTTATTTGATAGACATACAATACGCTAATGCAATTGTAAATTAAGAGGAGGTTTACCTTTGTCTGAACCAAAAAATCGATTTTTCTTTTTTTCACATTTTTTTATAGTTAATTACGTGTAGAATATATTTCCAAAACCGTTTGGTCGTATATATTTTTTTTTTAAAGCTATGGAACAAAAATGAGACCGACGTTAACACAGATTAATCGTTAATCAAATCTTTAAACGCGTTTTTCTCGAAACCACGTTTTTCGAACTGTTGGCCACGATTACTAAAAAACTACTTGATGGACCGTCTTTTTTTTTTTTTTTTTTTAATTGTTAAAGTATTTATCGAAAAGTGGACTACAATCAAGATGATATATGCATTATTTTTATTTTTAGAGTACTTTAAAGAGTGAAAAAAAACTCAATAATGAAAAATAAAATTTATATGCCCGCCATTTTGTTAATTTTTGATTTTTAGCAATGATTGTAGGTCAGATGCCGACTACACTCATATATTTTATAAAACTTTTTCGATTTTTAATATTCGTTCATTTTTGCAGGTGCTAGAGTGGCCAACAGCGGGCCACCTTTTTTGGAGATGGTCACTTTACGGGGCGTGCCATTAATTACCGTCACGATATTTTGTCATAAAAAAAATTTTTTTTGTACTTTTTATTGTACTTAACAAGTAGCAAACAATTTAAATTGTTTATTAATTTCCTTCTATGAAAAAAAAATTCCAAAAAAAACTGTTGTTATGGTCAATAAAAAGGTAAACCTTCCCTTAATATTAAAATTAGTAAAGTAATAATTTTTAGGAAATTATTAATAATATGGAAATACTTATTTTGTTGGGAGTTGATCAAAGAATTAATTTTAATTACAAAATGTAAGTATTAACGCAACTATCCTTGTACCATAAAAATAATGTAGCATGTTGCAGACATTTATTAAAAATATAAGATTTTTTCTCTGTAAATTATAAGAGCGGTAAATTTTAGGGTGAAATAATAATAATTAGAATAGTTGAATTGCCGCCTTTACTTATAAGTTAAAACCCGAGGGATGTTTTTACTTAAATCATATCCCAAATAGGTGCATGTAACAGCCGAAAATTGGCTAATTGCAATTAATTTAAATTAATTATTTATTTCATAAAAAGAAATTTTATGACATAACGCTAGGGACCGGGCCTGCTCCTGTTTGGTTCGCCAAGAGGGGCCCCGCCACGTCGAGAGTACGACACGTCGTTCTCTCGTCCTTCTCTTGTGGCGACGGTTCGGCAGCCACATACTTCTTGAGCCGGCTGACGTACACGGGACGGACGGTACACTCATCTCCGTCCTTCAGCTCGTAAGTGTTGCGGCCCAGCGCTTTCCTAACCACGTAGGGCCCTGCGACTTTAGGGGCCAGATTCTTTGTTATCCCCTGGGCTGTGGAAGAAAGCAGCTTATTTATTCTTCCACCCCCAGTCGCCTTCCTGAAAGGAGAGCTCTCTGTGGCACGCATTGTAGTAGCACGCTTGCCTTTCCTGCTCTCTGGTGGCGATTTGGGAGGCGCGCACGTAAAGCTTCGGTAGCTTTCGCACGCGCTCTGCCCAGCCCCGTACTGCTTCCTCATGCAGTACCTAAACTGAAGCTTCGCGTGACATCCGGGCTTCGCTCTTTGGAGGGGCGGGCTGACGGCCATAGTTGAGCATCGCCGGGCTTGCCTCGACGGCGCTCTGCTCCACCGTGTTGAAGGCGAACACCACTTTGTACAGGTGTTCGTCCCGACGGTCGTGCGATTCCTCCAAGCAGGCCACGATCATGGTTTTGATTATCCTGTTTGCCCGCTCGACAGGATTCGCTTGCGGATGGTAGGCCGGTGTCGTGGATTGATGGATACCATGTTTTTCCAGTTACCCATCGAAGATTCGGTTCTTAAACTCTGTACCGTTGTTGGTCATTAGCACATCCGGCGAACCGAATCGAAGCATGACACGGTCGACGAGGACCTTGAGCACGGCTTCGGCTCTTACCTTTCGCAATGGGACGCATTTAAACTACCGAATGAATAAATCCTGGAAGACCAGGATGTATTCGAAGCCTCTGCGGCTCCGCACGAATGGTTTCATCACATTGGCAGCTACTACCTGCCACGACTGCTCCATGAGCCCCTTGCCCATTAAGGCGGCCGGAGCTTTTTGCTCCATTTAGCATTGCTGGCAGACTTGGCATCTATGCACGTAGTCTGCCCTATTGTCTGCCACCTTAGGCCAATAGTACTGCCGCGTGACCCTGAAGTGCGTTTTCTCACGACCCAGATACCCTACCGTAGCGTCGTCGTAGCACTTCTGGAGGACTTGCTTCCTCCTTTCAGCGGGGACGACGACTTTCCAGGCGTCGTCGTCGTCTCGTAGGGCATCCTTGATGGCCGGGTTGGGATCGTATTTGTATAGCTGACCTCCAACCAGCTTCAAGCGAGGATGCCTTGAGGGCTCCTCCTGCACCTCATTCAATAGTTGAAGGTACCACTTATCCTTAATACCTTCCGCCCAGGTCAAGGCCGCTATGGCTGGCACTTCCTCTTCTTCCTCAAACATCCTCGAAAGGGCATCGGGCACGTGATTAAGTGCCCCTTTCCGATTTTCGTAAAGCGGTGGCCTTGGAGCTCTAAGGCCCACCGCGCCTGCCTTCAGGTTGGGTTGTGGAGGCTACTGAGCTAACGTAAACTGCTGTGGTCCGTTATGACTCTGAACTCATGGCCCTCCACATACGGCCTAAACTTCTCGATGGCCCAAACTTCAGCGAGACGGCTCATGCTCCGGGCCTATCACCATGTCGATGAGCCGCTGAGAAATCGCACCAGCGTAGCTCAGACCATACGGCATCCGGGTAAATTGAAAGTCCGAGTCCCGGCACTGTAACCGCCGTCATCGGCCTCGACTCTTCCTTGAGCCGTATCTGGTGATAAGCGCTGCTGAGGTCGAGCGTCAAGATACATTCTGTCAAAAAAATTCCTGGAATTGTCGATTTGAATCTGGTGGGGCAATTTAGGCAGGAAAAATTTTTTTTTCTAAGTTGGTACAACTGTCCTTAATGACTATGCCAAGTTTGAGCGGATTCTGTCAACGAGTGTGTTTACAGTAGCTAGTTAAGTCAGTCGATGTCAATAGTGCGTGCCGATTTTTTACAATGGGTGATTACGTTAAACAAAAAATTTGTCTATAATTTTGTGTTGCGAATGAAATTTCGTGTGCCGATGCATTAAAAATGTTGCAAAAGGCTTTTGGTGATAAAGCACTATCAAAACCCATGCGTATGAGTGGTACAAAGCCTTCGAGGAGGGTCGTAAAGTCGTCGAAGACTTGCCTTGTTCCGGACGCCCATTGACAGCTTCGACCGCAGATAACGTCGATAAAATTAAGGAAATGGTGCTTCAAAACCGTCATACCAGCTTGAGAGAGATAGCACATAAACTTGAAATATCCCACGAGTCCACACGTACGATTTTAATTGATATTTTGGGCATGAGAAAGGTGGCTGCAAGACTCGTTCCAAAAGAGCTTAATTTTCTTCAAAAATGCTATCGCGAACAGTTCGAACTTTAATTCATGGATTTTAGCCATTGTCAAAATGCTCTTGTGACACGATGCATTGTCCTGATGAAAAAGGATTTTTTTCTTCTGCAAACCGGATCTTTTTTCACGAATTTTTTCTTTTAGCTGGTCTAAAAGGTTACAATAATATTCAGAATCTATTGTTTTACCAGTTTGCAAGTAATCCATAAACAAAATTCCCTTCGCATCCCAAAAACTGATGCTAACACCTTCTTGGCCGATTTCTGGACACGCACTCGTTTCGGAGCCGAAGAACTAGGTTCACGCCACTCTTTAGCCTCTTGTTTTGATTCAGGATCATGGTGACAGACCCAAGTCTCATCCATAGTGACGAATCGACGCACAAAATCCACTTTATCCTTTCGAAAACGCTCTAAATGTTGCTGAGAAAGTCGCATTCGAATGTGTTTTTGTTCCATTGTTAACGAATGCGACACCCATCGTGCACACAGCTTTCTAAAACTCAATACTTTAGTCAAAATATTGCTTACACTGCCCTATGAGATGCCTAGGGCTTCTACTAAATCTTTTTTAGTCACTCGATGATTTTCCAATACGATATCCTGTATTTTTTCTACAATTTCTGGTGTTGTTGCTGTTTTTGGACGTGCTTGACGTGGATCGTCTTCGAGGCTTGTACGACCACGTTTGAATTCAGCAACCCGTCTTTCTACTGTACTTATTAAAGGCGAAGAGTCCTTATACACTTTCAACATTCCTCTTGCGGGGCACTCTCGCGAGCGCGGATTTTAGATTACCGTTCTGCGCCAGCGCAAAGTACGTGTAAAGTACGTTACGCGACGCAGCCGCCATGCGCGCTCAGCGCTGTCGGCAGTTGATATTACTGCTCGCCAGCAGCGTGCGTTGAGGTTATCCGCTCGCGAGTGCCAGTGTTGTTGTGTATTCCCTGGAGCGGCGAGAATCTACCTCAGATGTACGGAGGATCAAGGTAAGTCGACGCGTTCCATAGCTGGTAGGCGTCGACTAATTTGTCTATCTTCTTTCTGTTTCAGGTGCGGCCGTACTGCGGGTCAACAGCTGCGGCTCGGACGATGAGCGGTTGAGAAAGCTATGCAGCGGTGTCGGGGACAGCGATAGCCTGCTTGCAGCGGCAGCGAGGCAACACTATCAGACACCTCCAGGTGCGTATTTACTTGCACTCAAATGCTGTGCTTCTATGTTTTGCCTGCCTTCTAACCTCCTCTTTCGCTTTCCTATGATGTTGTGTGGCAGCTTGTACTTCCTTCCATGGTGCAGCTGCTATTATTATTTCCTTCCTTGTTTGATTACTGTCTGGGAGGTTGCAGATGCGGGGACCACTACAAGGACAGGAAAAAAACTTGGAGGGGAACCCTGCTGCAGTGTGTGCGAGCACTGCTACGACTAGCCAGGGGCTCCTGAGACTAGCTCCTCGCTACAGGTTTTACTTGAGCTCAAAGCCTCTGTACCTGAGGAAGGTACAGTATGTACAGCCCTGCGTGGCTGTTAGTTAGGGTGAGCGTGGCAGTCCTGCGTGGCTGCCAAGATTGTAAAAGGGGATAAAGCAGGCTACGAGGAGGCGTACAGGCTGTGTATTAGCCTCCTCATGTGACTGGTGCAAAACACTACGTCACAATATATGTGTAACGGATGTAACGTCATAAGGAAACAAATAGGAAGGAGAACGCAATTAAAATTAAAGAAATTAATAAAATTCGTATACCGGGTGTTTAAAACCACCCGTCCACCTTATGTTATAAAACATTAAAAAACGTTATTTATAAAAAAACTGATATTGCTATTATTAATAAATAAGATATGCACTATTGAATGGCTATAAAATCAACTTCCGGTCTAGACCGGAAGATGGTTTTTTTTTTATGTAATATGCATATTTTTATGGTGGATTCGGTTTCTGGGTAAAAAAATTAACAACTTTTATTTCTAAAATTTTTCGAAAAAATGCATCATAAGTCCTTTAAGTGACCTTTTAAACCTCTAATATGAAAATTTTTATTCAGTAATAACTCAATAACCCAAGAACTCAATAATCCAAGAGTCAATAACGTCTTTATGGGTAAATGGGGGTATGCGCTATCGATTGGAGGTAAAATCAACTTCTAGTATGAACCGGAAGTGGGCCAAACTGACTGGAAGTTGGTTGTTTCAAATGGAAAATGCATATTTTTGAGGTAGATTCAGATTCTGCGTGAAAAAATACAAAACTTGTTAACAAGTTCAAGAATATGCATTATAAGTAACTTCTGGTTTTACAAATTCAAATGTGAATTAGAGGTAAAAATTAAAGTTTATTAAAAATTTTTCCATCAAAAGTTAACATTTTAACTGCAAATGAGAGCGTCCAAGCGTCCAGACAGGAAGTAGACACGGAATGTGAAACTTTATACCAAATGTAAACTTTTCACTGTAAATTCAGTAGTCGTCACTGCAGTCATATTTGAAGTTATAAGTACGTACACTTCAACACTTCTTCACTCGAAATTAATTATTCTGTTTATAAATAAATTTTTTTTATACCGTTTATAAATAAAATATATAAGTTTATACTGTTTATTAATAAAAATATAAAAATAATGAAAGCAATTCAACTTAACGTTGTACAAAGTTTTCGTTTCCACTCTAACTGAAGTGCAGAAATATTTAACTTTTTATTTGAATTTGATGAACAAAAATAAAACTGAATATCTAAACATTTCAAGGAAAAAATTTTTATACTAACACAAAAACATTTTTTAACTTATTTAACTAACTTTCAAAAGAACTGATCAAGAAACAGTGACGCTGAAAAAGATAACTATTGGGTGTACAACTTTGCTTTCGCCGTTTTGCAATAGATGGCTGTAGCGGTAAGTGGTAGTTAAAATAAATAGATCATAGATGTCATACAATAAGCTTAGGTATTTGTAAACATAACGCCATCAAAATATTAGTCGATTTGTGTCTGCATCATAAAGTTATTCTCGATTAAACATGTCAGCTTACGAGCCAAATTTTCGTCATTTGCGGGAGGATTTAATTTTCTGCTTTAATATGAAGAAATCTGGGACTGAGGCTCATCGAATGCCCTCAAATACCTATGGTGAAGCCGTTATTAGTGAAATAACGTTCCGAGAGTGGTTTCAACGCTTCAAGAACGGCGATTTTAACGTCGAAGACCAGCATGGCGGTGGAAGAAAGAAGGTTTTCGAAGATGCAGCATTGGAGGCATTACTTGATCAAGACTCGTGTCAAACGCAACAAGAATTGGCAGGATCATTGGGAGTGATGCAACAAGCCATTTTAAAACGCCTGAGAGTCATGGGAATAATTTAGAAACAAGGAAATTGGGTGCCGTACGAGTTGAAGCCGAGAGATGTTGAACGGCGTTTGTGTGTTTGTAAACAGCTGCTTGCAAGGCAAAGACGGAAGGGATTTCTGCATCGCATTGTGACTGGGGACGAAAAATGGATTCACTACGATAATCCCAAGCGCAGAAAATCATGGGGATATCCCGGCCATGCTTCCACGTCGACGGCCAAACCGAATATTCACGGTTCCAAGGTTATGCTCAGTATTTGGTGGGACCAGCTTGGCGTAGTGTATTATGAGTTGTTAAAACCGACTGAAACAATCACAGGCGATCGTTATCAAACGCAAATAATGCGTTTGAGCCGAGCATTAAAAGACAAACGGCCGCAATACAACGAGAGACATGATAAAGTGATTTTACAGCATGACAATGCTCGACCCCATGTTGCGAAAGTGGTCAAGACATACTTGGAAACTTTAAAATGGGAAGTCCTACCCCACCCGCCGTATTCTTCAGACGTTGCTCCCTCGGACTATCACTTGTTTCGATCAATGGCACACAGCCTGGCTGACCAGCACTTCCGGTCTTATGAAGAAGTGAAAAATTGGGTCAATTCATGGATCGATTCAAAAGATGACCAGTTTTTTCAACGCGGGATTCGTATGCTACCCGAAAGATGGGAGAAAGTAGTGGTCAGCGATGGACAATACTTAGAATCAATAATGTATAACCAGTTTTTTACAATAAAGCCTCGAATTTCGGAATAAAACGGCGGAAGCAAAGTTGTACACCCAATACATAAGTTTCATACCCATCTTTTTAAAAATATTTATAACTTTAAACAAAATAACATATTAGAAGAAATATAAAATATCACAACTTAATTAATAATGCTCAAAATGAGCTCCACCTTGTAAAAAACAGGTTTGAACTTTTATTTGGAAATTGTTCACTGCTCGCTGAATTTCAAATTCTTTAAGTGACTGAATTCATTGTTGGAGTCTTTCTATCATATTTGCCTTTGTTGTTGGACGGTCATGGTATACTAAGTCTTTAATTATTCCCCACGAATAATAATCTAATACAGACAGATCTGGAGATCTAGGTGGCCAATTAACTGTTCCGTGCTTTCCTATCCATCTGTTTCGGAATAATCTGTTTAAAGTGGCTCGAGATATAAGCGATATATGTGCAGCATATCCATCCTGCTGGAACCACATGTTCAAACACAAATAAAAAGGAATATCTTCTAATTAATTTGGCAAATCTGTTTCCAAAAGTTGAACGTAGCGATGTCTGTCTAGGTTGCCGTAAAAAAAAATGGGACCTATAATTTTGTCATCAATAATACAGCACCACACATTTACTTTTCAAATATGTTGGTTATTTATTGTCCTTAACCAGAGAAGATTTTGTAGTGCCCAGTAGCAGCAATTCCAAGTATTTACAGACGCATTGCTCTTAAATGTACATTCGTCTGTCCATAAAATTCTTTGATGAAAATCTGCTAGTTGACCACGGCACCAATTACAAAATTGAAGACGTTTAGCTATGTCATGATTGTTAAAATCTTGGTGTAATTGCATTCTATAGGGATAAAGCTTAATGTCTTTCATAATGTTACGGATAGTATAATAATTGATACCAGAATTAATATCCCTTCTTCTCAGACAATCATGTGAAGCAATAATCGATGATGCTACAATATCTGCCGATCTTATGTACATCTCTAATACGTCTTTTGATTTTTCGTCCTTTATTGTGATTAGGTTGCACAATCTCATTATTTTTTACTTGATTAGAAAGTCGAGAAAAGATTTTCCTAGAGTGTAGAAATCAGTCAGGAAATCGTACCCTCTATAGCATCTCAGCTGCAGAAAAAGACCCAGCTTCAAATAAAATTTAAAGCATATCGTATGCTTCTTCATTAGAATGCATCATTTTTAAAAGAGAAAAACTTAAATTTTATCAGGATAGAAATTTATTTCAAAATAATGATAAATAATAAACCTCAATAATGTATGGAACTTACTTTCATGGTATATCCAGTAATAAATATGCTAGAAATGTTGATAAGTGTGATCTCAAGAAACTTACAGATTTAACGGCATTTAGAATAAACACTCGGAAAGTCACCAAATTTTGTTGCTGATCAAAATTTGGTAACAATAATTAAATTTTTGCATGAAAATTAATTTTAATACATATTGTAATTATTAATCATAAAAAAATACGGAAATTATATTGGCGTAATAGTGGCTAAGTTATTAAAAATGCCTAGAACAAATGAGAAAATAAGGAAAATTTCATTTTGACCTACTCCCAATGAATGTGTGCAGTAACAACACCTGCTCGGTAATATCCAACCTTCGGTCCTAGGTACTACTGTACTAATGTACTATTTTGAAACATTAAGCTCCCAACTTTTAGAAAAACTTTATTCCTAGGTATAACGTCAAGTGAATAGGAAATTTCACTACTCAAATCTTACATTATGTTTTAAATTATTGTTAAAGAAAAACAAGCTTCCAATACAATCAGAATTGAAATTAATTTCAAGGTATAAATCGAATCTATGACTTAAAGTAAACGTGCTCATAAATTACCAACGGCCAATCTTTAATTTTTGACCTCTAATTCATATTTGAATTTGTTAAACCAAAAGTTACTTATAATGCATATTTTCAAATTCGTAAAGGAGTTTTGTATTTCTTCACACAGAATCTGAATCCATTTTAAGAATATGCATTTTACATTTAAAAAAACCAACTTCTGATCAGTTTGGCCTACTCCCGGCCCATACTGAAAGTTGATTTGACCGCCAATCGATAGAGCATACCCCATTTACCTATAAAGACACTATTAGCTCTTGGGTTATTGGGTTCTTGGGTTATTGAGTTATTACTGAATAAAAATTTTTATATTAGAGGATTCAAAGGTCATTTAAAGGACTTATGATGCATTTTTTCGAAAAATTTTTGAAGTTAAAGTTGTTTATTTTTCCACCCAGAAACCTAATATACCATAAAAATCTGCGTATTACATTAAAAAAAACCAACTTTCGGTTAGTCTTACCATCTACTGGTCCAGACCGGAAATTAATTTTATTTCCAGTCGACAGAGCATACCTTATTTACTAATAATAGCAATATCAGTTTTTTATAAATAACGTTTTTTAATGTTTTATAAGGGGTGGACGGGTGGTTTTAAACACCCGGTGTATAGATATACGAGCTCTGGCTATTAAATAACGAGACTGGTTACGAGAAAGAGTTTTATTATGAAAATTATTCTACATTCGAATGCTCTCCTTCAATATACTCCCCTTCCCTTGCCACGCACCTTTCCATACGTTTTTTCCATTGATCGAAGCAGTGCTGGAAGTCTTCTTTGGTGAGGACCTTTAGGAGCTCTGCCGTTTTTTGCTTTACCGCTTCCATTGACTCAAATCGGGTCCCTTTCAAGGCAGATTTTATCTTCGGAAACTAAAAAAAGTCGCACGGTGCCAAATCTGGCGAGTACGGCGCGTGTTCGAGCACTGGAGTGCGCTTACCGGCCAAATACTGCTTCACAGATAGCGCGTTATGGGCAGGTGCGCTCATGCCGTTTCTTACGAACTTGTTCTCGCAGTGTTGCCAAAACTGACAAATAGTAAGTCTGGTTGACAGTCTGACCCTCTGAAACCCATTCAGTCATCACGATACCGTTAATGTCGAAAAAAACGATGAACATTGCCTTGAATTTTGATTTAAACATCCTTGCTTTTTTGATTCTGGGCGATTCAGGTGTCTTCCAATGCATCGATTACCGCTTTGTTTCAACATCGTATTGAAAAATCCACGTTTCGTCGCAAGTAATGTTTTTCATCAGTCCGGAATCTTTTTTTAACCTTTCAAGGAAATCTGAGCAGACCTGTTGACGCAAGAGCTTTTAGTCAGGAGTCAGGTTTTTTGGCACTAACTTCGCACAGACTTTTGTCATGTGTAATTCCTCGTGTAAAATTTGTCTAACCGTTTCTTTATCGGCGTTTACAGCCTCGGCAATCATCCGGATGCTCATTCGACGATCTGCACGCACAATTTGGTTGATTTTGGTCGCTGTTTCCGGAGTTGAAACAGTGACAGGGGGACCTGGGCGTTGGTCATCTTCAGTGCTCACTCGGCTCTCCCTAAAGCGCTTACACCACTCAAAAACACGCGCACGAGATAGAGAATTATCCCCATAGGCCTCTTGCAACAATTTACAGCACTCAGTCGGAATTTTTTTTCAATTTAACGAGAAATTTGAGATTGATAGGTTGTTCCTGTTTTTCGTCACACATGGTTTTCGGCACGAGAAAAAAACGCGTTCGTTTTAAACCGCTACTGCACAAATACAATAATAGTGACGAGAACGTATTTTGGTACGTGCATAGACAAGATATCTGGATACCCAACGCACTACTCGTTTTTTTCCCACCCCTCTACGGCGCCCTCTAGGCGCGCAGTCTCGTTATTTAATAGCCAGACCTCGTACAGAGTAAGAAAAAGTCATGATTTATCATAATAAGACACGTCTTTTATAAAACTTTTCGTAGCCATTAAATATATAGATATATAAAGATTCTAATATAAATGGTATTAAAATATTTTAGCTTTAATATTGAAAAAAAAAAAAGCGAGGTTATAGAAAGGTAAATGAGCTGCATATAAGGTGCTCGTGCTTGTGCCACGTATCATACCCCTACTGGCCAGCGGGGTCGCTATCGCGCTCGTCGATTAATAGTGTTATTGAAAGAAAAAATTAAAAAAGCAGTCAACAATAAATTTGTAGCTTTGTCTCAGTCTGTAAAATTTAATTGATGGAAGATGAGGTCAAAACGTGGTTGTATACAATATAAATCACATGATTTAAATACTTTTTTATATTTTATATAAATTTAAATAATATTTTTTATTTTGATATTCTTAATTAATAAAATGAATTTACTTATAAGAGTTTATAAGTTATTTTCAAAAAAATACAGTTTTGATTACATTTAATGAAAATAGTGACAAGAAAAATGTAACGTCGGTACACGAGCTCCGTTTTTTTCCTCGTGTCAGCCGATAAGTTTCTTCTCTGTCTTTCCTACCACGATAAAGCCCCCTCCACAACCTACGCGACGTACTCTCCACTGACATAGACCGTTGTGAAACTTAACCCAAACTTAAACAGAGAGTTGAATACATGAACGACTTATATAAAAATAGCCGGTCTCGTTAGACTCAATTTGACTACGATGCAATTTTCTTTTACAAACAATCGCACACAAGTAATCATAAAATCTTGCATACTTCAGCCGAAATTAATGTTTTCTTTTCTAAGTAAAGAAATGGTTGGATCGCTCAGTCGGTCAATACAAATTTCATTGACATTCGTAACACAAATTTTTGCAAGGTAGTTCTTTTTTTTGAGTAAGCATCGTTAGCGTAATTTGGGACATCGTGCCATTACCTGGAATGTCACGGATTCCTCTTGCAATACCCTCATAATAATTTTCTTAAATTGTAATGGGTTAATTCGTGAGGCACGTGTAAGATTCTCCCTTGCACGTACGCATTGCTGTCGGCCCCGGTTTTGTGCCTGACAGGTTGCTAGGTCCACTGATGCGGCCTTGAGTATCGACGGACGTTAGATGTCGGTACAATGACACTCTCGTACAGTGCTGATCCGTAGACAACGCAGGATCCTTCTCAGATCCCGCTTTATTTACGTGTGCAGAGCCTTGCCCTTAGGCCCAACTGCCGGTGCTGCTTCCACCGTGCTCGTATCAGTATGCGCACCAACAGTCGGTTGGCACGCCCGTGGAGGCGGCGGTATTCGGGACAGGGAAGCTAGAAGAGAATGCAATAAATAACGCGCACTCGTTATGCGCTGAAAGATTTTTCATTGCTAAAATTCAACAAAATTTATACAAAAGCTGGTTATTTATCGCGTAGAGGCTTAATACTGCAAATCGCAATCAGTATTGCTCGACGCGCAATACTAAAATGCTAGGTGCGCACTGTACATGCGCACCTAGCACCGTACACTATACACGCGGCTACACCCACACGCATAGTCTATGACTATGCGAGAGGGAGAGGTTCTCTTTCTCTGCCTCGCGTAATCTATGACTGAGCGAGTGAGAGCGGTTATCTCACTCGTCCGAATACTCTATGATTGTGCGAGTGAGATCGGTTCTCTCACTCGCCGCTCGCAAAAATAATAAAATACAAATAATCAATGCGATCGTGCGCGTAAACGCAGAATGTATGCCGCGGATGTCGAAAGGTAACTCTAACGAAAAGCGGCCACTTACTTTTACCAAAGGTGAGGTTCGTCCTCTCGAATCTCGCGTGACGCAATTCGCTCTCGAACGGCTGCAGCGGCGGTGAAAATTCTCTCTCTTTCTCCCAGCACGCCGTTGTAGCTCGGCGGTTGAGAAGAGAAGGCAGCTTTCTTCCTTCCCCTCTCGCGTTGCGCCTCTCCTCTTTTCCTGCGTGGCGCCGCGAACTCTACTCGTACCTCGCACTGCATGGCAGGTGGCCTAAACTCGATAAGCCACCTGTCACAAAATAAAAAATTAATTAATTATATAAAAAAAAAAACAGTATAAATAATTAATTTAAATTATTAATCCAATGTTCAACTGTTACATGCATCTATTATATAAACATTCCTCTAGTTAAATTTTAACTTATACGGCTATTATTCGGTGGCAATTCAACTATCCTAATTATTATTATTTCAATATTGTATAGATTAAAAATCTTATATCTTTAATATTAGGTTGCTGCAGATGAAATGGCCAAATTAGTAATAAATTTTGAAACAGCTGTAACTTTTTATAAATACAATTTATTTAATCAAAATAGGTACCAATAGATGCAACACACTATTTCCAACGAGATACAAGTAAATTTATTCCAGTTTTGTAGAAGTCCGAGTTTCTGGTTCGAAGAAACTCCTCGAAGGCATTTTTGACAGCAGGTTAATAATTAAATCTTTTTCCTGTCAAAAAGTGATCCAAATGTTTAAAGAAATGGTAATCTGTTGGTGAGAGGTCTGGTGAATATGGAGGATCAGGAGGAGTCTCATAGCACAACTCGTTTAATTTTTGGACCGTTGATCTCGATACATGAGGTCGTACGTTATCATGAAGCAGTATCACTCCATCCCTGTTGACAAGCCTAGGTCGTTGGACTATCAATTTTTAATGCATTTCATATAGTTGAGCACAGTATTTCTCAGCATTGATGGTTTCGCCAGGTTGTAGGAACGAATAGTAAATAACTCCAGCTACAGACCACCAAACAGTTACCATTATTTTTTTTGGATGAAGGCTTGGTTTCGGCATGTGATCAAATCCACTTTTCATCGCAGGTCACAATTCGGTGCAAGAACGGTTCCTTTTTGTTGCGGGTGAGAAGAACTTGAAATCTCCATTCGACACGTCATGTTTTGCTCGGTAAGATCATGCGGAACCCATTTGTCAAGCTTTTTCACTTTTCCAAGTTGTTGCAAGTGGCGGCAAACTGTCGAATTGTGAACGCCTAATTTTTCGGCAAGATTCCTTATCGTTTGGCGGGGGGGTCAGACTCCACTAATGCACGCAGCTCGTCGTTATCGATCGATGGTCCTGGGTGTCCACGTGGCTCATTTCCAAGGTCCATATCTCCGGATCGAAATTTTTTGAACCACCGCCAAGTGGTTCGTTCGCTAACTGTATCAGGCTCAAATGCGCTGTTGATATTCCTCGTTGCTTCCATTGCGTTGTGTTCTAATTTAAATTCGTATAGTAAAAGTAGCCGTTTTTGATTCACTTCCATGTTCACTTTCTCTTTTTGTTTTTACGATCACTATAAAGTGCAAAATAGAAATGACTCCATAAACCATGGTAGCAGTACTTATACTTCAATATGTCATATTATTTGCGCCGCCTTGTACCAACATAATACACTAAAATTGCAGCCATCTTTATGTCATTGCTAAATCAGCCATTTCATCTGCAGCAACCTAATGACTGTCTGCGACATACGTTTTTATAAAAATAGTTGCGTTATGTAATTAAAACTAATTCTTTGATTAACTCCTTACAGAATAATTATTTCCATATTATTACTGGTAATTCCAATATTAATTTACAATTGCATTAGCGTATTGTATATCTATTAAATTATTCTTTGAAAATAGAGTTAATCAAATAAGTACTTCTTCAACAGTCTATAATAAATATTTAGGAATTTATAATTTGTATTCATAGTAACAATTTTCTTTTATTTAAATGCTGAGTTTAAACGTGGTCATACGGACACAAACGATGCGGAACGTTCGGGTAGGCCATTGGAAGCCGTTACACAGGAAAATGTGAGTGAAGTGTTAAAAATTGTAATGAAAAATCGCAAAGTGTAGGTCCGTGAGATTGCAGAAATGACACAGATATTATCTGGAAGCGTATTGACAATCCTTCATGAAAAATTGAGCATGAAAAAGGTTTTTTCCAAGTAGGTGCCGCGATTGCTTTCAGTGGAACAAAAACAGCAACGAGTCGACGATTCAGAGAGCTGTTTATCGCTATTTACTCGCAATAAAAAGGATTTCCGGCGTCGATACGTGACCATGGATGAAACATGGATACATCATTTCACTCCGGAGTCGAATCGGCAATCATCTGAGTGGCGCATGGCTAGCGAAAGCCGCCCAAAGCGTCCAAAAACGCAGCAGTCGCTGGCAAAGTCATTGCGTCTGTTTTTTAGGATACACATGGCGTGATTTTCATTGATTACCTGGAAAAAGGTGAATCGATCAACAGTGATTATTATATTGACTTGTTGGTACGTTTGAAGGAGGAGATTGCAGCAAAACGACCGCACGTGAAGAAGAAAAAAATCCTTTTTCACCAAGACAATGCACCATGCCACAAGTCCATGAAAACAATGGCAAAATTGAACGAATTGGGCTTTGATTTGCTTCCTTACTCCCCGTATTCGCCAGATTTAGCCCCCAGCGACTACTGGCTATTTGTTGATCTCAAAAAAATGCTTCAGGGAAAAAAATTTGGCTCGAATGAGGAGGTGAGGTCATTGCCGAAACTGAAGCCTATTTTGAAGCAAAGGATAAATCCTTCTATAAACATGGTATAGAAATGTTGGAAAGGCGTTGGAAAGATTGTATCACTCTAAAAGGAGATTATATTGATGAATAAAAATGATTTTTGAAAAAAAATGTTGTTTTCGTTGTTAGTCTCGGGAATTATTGAACGATGTGTTAGCGATAAACAGCTCTCTGAATCGTCGACTCGTTGCTGTTTTTGTTCCACTGAAAGCAATCGCGGCACCCACTTGGAAAAAACCTTTTTTATGCTCAATTTTTTATGAAGGATTGTAAATACGCTTCCAGATGATATCTGTGTCATTTCTGCAATCTCACGGACCTTCACTTTGCGATTTTTCATTACAATTTTTAACACTTCACTCACATTTTCCTGTGTAACGGCTTCCAATGGCCTACCCGAACGTTCCGCATCGTTTGTGTCTGTACGACCACGTTTAAACTCAGCATACCAACGACAAATCGTTGGTTTGGATGGAGAGGAATCCGGGTAATGTTTTTCAAGCCATTGCTGGGCTTCTACGGTGTTTTTACCCATTAAAAAACAATGTTTTATCAACACGCGAAACTCGCTTTTTTTCATTTTCAAACAAATTACAAAGTGACTTTACTCTAACCTTGATAACTCTGCTGTCTGTGATCCGATCGACGTGAAATTTTTACATGTTTTATGTAAAGGTTCGCACTCTGTGGAAACGTGGCCAGTTTGGTACTACTAGCACCATCTCTGGGTTAGTCTCGGGACTTATTGAACGATGTGTTATATCCCCCCAAAGGTATACTAAGCCTGAGTTTCGGCTAACTACCTTTTACCTAATATCGCGTTGGTTAGATCCTTATCCAGAGGGCGTAACTGACCTGAGTTTCGGCCTAGACGTACGTTTAGTCCTGAACTACACCACCGCATCCTCAAAAAAAAGAAAAAGATGAAGCTCCAAATCTCCTCCGCCATCTTGGGCCCGTAAGCTTGACTGCTTAGGCTCAAAAAGGCAACGACGAGTTCGCGTTACTTAAATAACGCATGGTGGCGTCGCAATCGACGTTACAAAAAGATTTTTAAAATATTTAAAACCCATTCTCCAACGATACGAGTCGCTTTTTACAATCATAGTTAAATAACTACTTTTATACCTAAAGTCATAAATGAATGTGGAAACAATTTATTAAATGGTTAAATTAAATATTCTCAAATAGTCTTAAAAATCTAATTTTATAAAGCAATAGTTTATAAAAATTACATGTATTCTTTATTTTCATAATTTAATTTTTATGTAATCACAGAATTTTGTTTTTCTATTATAATAAATTAATTATTTATTAAATTTGATTTGAATTCCCAAAGGTTAAAAAAATAGGCTTTATATTGTGCGAAGTACAAGTACTGTATAGTACATAATTCCACTACAAAATTTTCTCATAATGAAGTGACTGAGATGCAAAGATTAAAGCAAAATACTTAAAGAAAAGAAACATTATTCTCTAATATGATAGAATTTGATTTTGACACCAGTATTTGCAAAGATTAAGATTTTATAAGTAAAGTAGATTCACTATACTATATTAAATAGTATATAATTGGATATATGTATTTAAGGAAAATAATGACAAGATAAAAGTTTTAACATGTAAAACTTAATTATATGAGTTTTAAACGATTTATAAAATGTAAATACAACCGTCTAAATAATATAAAAGTTATGGCAAATATTGGTTGTTGTTTAAAAATATAAAAAAATAGTATTAATAATTTTTATACATATGCTTTTACATATTTTAATCTTAAAATATTTTATGAATAACAGAAGTAGTGAAATCAACCATTATTCCTAAGTGTGTCGTTTTATTGCCATGTGAGGGTGGTCCCAGCAGTACCCGACTTGATGTCGTGTATTGTTTGTTTGGCAGCCTTCAACAGTGAACGCTCTTAATGAATTTGTAATCATGGAATAAATTGGCCATCATTATGATACAATACTTCCATTTGAAGAGCCTCAGTCCAACCAATGTTAACCTTTAGGCTGCCGGAAAATCTAAATATAGACTCTCTGGAGTAGGCCATTCAAATATTTATAAACTTGCACAGGCAACATATAAAAGTACATATAGATACTCGTATACATACTAAATCTAATTATATATAGATATTTTGATTTGGTGACCTGTAGAAGTCACGGGGGGCATTTGAAGGTCAAAGCGTATTTTTCCGATATTACACCTTGAAAAACGCTTTACCGAGAAAAATCTTTGAGACAAAAATTGTAGGGTTCTGATAGAAGCATCAAATAGTGATCTTCGATTTGACCTTTGGGTCAAGGTTAGGAGTCATTTGAAGGTTAACTTATATTTTTTGAATAGAAACCCACTTTTTGACTATGGGAATTGATAGAACGAGAAATTTCACACATGTATTATCCATATTTTGATTTAGAGATCTTGGGAGCCTTGTCTATTTCATTGATGAAACGTTGATTTTCTATTTTAGTGTAGATTTGATATTTGCCGCTACTTGGAGTCTGATTTCTCGCAAGCGAGATCGTTACGTGAAAGTATAAATATGTAGAAGCCTAACTTCAGGACTAAGTATTGCTTCAGTCTTAGAAGAAACTTTTTGGATCTTGATCTTTCGTAAATTTTTTCAGATTATCAATCTTTGGCAATATCATTTTGGATCTTTATTTTCAGTAACATTATTTGGTTATTCGTCTTTTGGGCATTCTTCTATTTTATTTGAATTTCATCGTCAAATTTCCAAAATCAAAAAAACAGAATTCAAAAAAAAACTAATTCGTTATTTCTGAATTCTTCGACTAGCTAAAAAATGGATGTTGAATCTAACGTCGAGAGTAGTGGTGAATCAGAACCAGATAAGCTCAAAAGTGTATGTGATGCAGCTGAAGCTGCAGATCAGTTACTCGTTAATATTGATGATAATCTTGATGATGATAATCCTGGTGTTTTGTTTGACAGCGCATTCTACCCTTCCGTGAAAGATTTTACAAGTCCATCCGGCTTCCAAAGTACCATCAATATTTCAAGTAATTCTCCAGTGTGCTATTTCGAATTTTTTTTTATCCAAATCTTCTATAAATGATAAAAAGACAAAAAAATCTCTATCAAGAACAAAATCTTGAAATCACGCGAATAAATATGAAGCCCTGGGAACCTCTTACAGTAAATGAGTTACGTATTTTTCTTGGAGTAACAATCAATATGGGATATATGCAAGAAGGTAATATTCAAGACTATTGGAGTACAGATCCTTTACTGGCAACACCCATTTTTAGAAAGATAATGACGCGAAATTAATATTTTCAAATCTTACGATATTTACATTTTACAAACAACGAAGAAATTGAAAATCATCCTCTGAAAAAAGTGAAACCTGTAATTGATGATCTAAAAAAAAAATTTTTAAATTCTATATTACCAGGAAAGAAGCTTTGCATAGATGAAAGTTTAGTTTTGACGAAAGGGAGACTGAAGTTCAAACAGTATTTACCATAGAAACGTAATTGTTTCGGTATCAAACTGTTTGAACTAGTTGATTATGAGAAATTTGGTATGGGTATTTCTAGCGACATTGTAGCTCATTTACTAAAAAATTGTTTAAATAAAGGTCACATCGTATATCTGGATAATTGGTATTCATCTTCAGAATTGGCTGAATTCTTACATGATCGTGACACAGGAATATGTGGGAACTGTCCGAAAGAATAGGAAGCATATGCCAAAATTAGAACAAAAATTGGAAAAAGATGAAATTCAGGTTGCACACAATGACGTCTGGCTGGTCCTGAAATGGCTATATAAAGAAGAAGTTCATATGATTACAAACGTTCATGGAGTTGAAATCGGCACTACTGGTAAAAAAAATTGGAAAACTGGAGAAGATATTGTGAAACCAGTCTATATCTGTGTTTATAATGAAAACATGGAAGGGGTCGATAATATAGACAGGCAGTTATCTTTACAAGAAACCATAAGAAAAACTATGAAATAGTATAAAAAATTATTTCTTTTTTTTAGTGGATTTATCATTGTCAAACGCCCTTGTACTGTACTATAAAAATACGTAAACAAAACTTTCTTTCCCATAATTCCGTATAGAAGTGGTTAAAGGTTTACTCAATCTTAAAGTTGAAGAACACTCATGTTCAAGTGGCCCAACTCATTTACAACTAACAGGACCTCATTTTCCTCGACAAATTCCGATGGAAGATTTATCTTAAATCTTGTAGTGTCATAGTCAACTCTTTAAGATGAAGAACGTAAAAAGACGCTCTACTTACGAATGCAATATCTGTCATAAAGCTTTTTGTATTGCGCCGTGTTATGAAATATTCCACACAAAATCAGAATTGCCATTAAAAAATGATCAATGGTTTCATGAATATCAAAAAATATGTATAAAAAATATTAAAAAAATTTTAAAAATAAAAAAATTTATTGGAAGAACAAATTAATTCGGTCCGTTTTTCTGCGGTCAAAAATGCATTTATTTCATAATAAAAAGAATTAAAAGATTAATCAAAGTATCGTCCATCACTATTTACTACTTTTTCCTACCTCTCAGGCAATTTTTGAATTCTATCTTACAAAAATGTCTCG
Source organism: Chalcis sispes (assembly GCA_949987625.1). Taxonomy (NCBI): domain Eukaryota; kingdom Metazoa; phylum Arthropoda; class Insecta; order Hymenoptera; family Chalcididae; genus Chalcis; species Chalcis sispes. The sequence goes on along the minus strand of OX465095.1, from coordinate 40,658,194 downwards.
TCTTTTGGGGTGATCCAAGTTAGGATCAACTCGAAAGGATCCAATTTTCGATTTCTGCGATAGAAGTGAACCGACGACCTGCCACAACAACCAGTAATCAGAAGGAGAAATGTCCGGAGAATACGGTGGATGTGGCAAAATATCCCACTTGTACGTTTCCAAATATTTTTTTACAACTTTGGCGACATGAGGCCGAGCGTTGTCATGCAGAAAAATAACTTTGTTATGTCTTTCCTTATATTCCGGCCGTTTTTCTCGTAATGCACGGCTCAAACGAATCAATTGCTGCCTATACCGATCGGCCGTTATGGTATCGCCAGGTTGTAGCAATTTATAGTACACAACACCCTTTTGGCCCCACCAGATACACAACATTATCTTTGAACCATGAATATTCGGCTTCGGTATTGATGTTGAGGTTGGTGCTAACAATTGACCGGGCATAGTGTAGTATTTTTTCTTTTTGGGGTTATCATAAAATATCCATTTTTTATCCTCAGTAACAATTCTATGTAAAAAACCATTCCTTCGTTGTCTTGGAATCAGCTGCTCGCAACAGAAAAATCGCCTGGCAAAGTCTCTCGGTTTCAGTTTATAAGGCAGCCAATTGCCTTGCTTTTGAATCATTCTCATGGATGTCAATTGTACAGAAACTGCTTGTTGAGTCACTTCCAATGATTTTGCAAGCTCCTCTTGCGTTTGACTCGGATCTTCATCAAGTAATGCCTCCAACTTTTTGTCTTCGAATTCTTTTGGCTATCCAGCGTGAGGCTTGTCTTCAACGCTGAAATTTCCATTCTTAAAACGTCCAAACCATTCCTAACAAGATTTATCAGTTAAAGCATTGACATCATAAACTTTCAAAAATTTCTCATTTTTCCTATCCGTTAGCTGCCGGAAAGTCTAAATACAGACTCTACCTGTGATCAGGACTTTGTATAGGTTATATCTAGAATATAGGGATAAGGTTTTAGGCATTTTCTAAGGGCATTTAAACCTTTTAAATCCCGGCAGTTTAAAGGTTAATATTAATAAATCAGATTAACTATTCATCATAAATAACGTGTTGGATCATTTCAAACACGACCCGTGCCCACGACAATCTCGTCGTATTTTTTTGCTTCTTGGCTTGGAGTTGGATACCACCTCCGGGGGCTCTCGCGTGGTGCACGAGAGCATCCTGAGCAGTCCAGCCGAGCTGTAGTGTAAGTTTCTCTCGCGAGGAAAGTGTTCCATGGATCACGTTGTGAGGGGGGTCGCCGACATAGCACGAGGTTGGCATTGTACCAGCTACTAACGTCCGTTGTCAACCTCAGTCGCGACTAGGGAAAAACGGTCTCCTTGCGAGAATATATCCGGTCGAGACGCCAATGTCTTGACCGAGTAATTACTATTTCTTCTGCGCAGTAATCATAAAATCGCCCCGTTACAATATATATATATATATATATATATATATATATATATATATATATATATATATATATATATATATATATATATATATATATTGTAACGGGGTGGCAGGTTTAGAGGTACCTGCCACAGGAGCAATTAGCTTCGGGGTACGCGCAATCCGCCAACGGCGCCGAAATGCCCGCTGCGCCCCCTTGCTAGAAGCTAAAGTCTTGGACGACTTTGCTCCTGGGTCCAGGCTCGAGAAGCCGGTCTACGGACCCAACTTACCCGTTGCAACGCCGCGCAATCGTCGTTGCGCGGCTCGTTCGTCGTCCTCACCTGGCTAGTTGATCTCGGAGAGGGCGGTATTCGGGAGGAGAGCTGAAAGCTCCTCGTCGCAGAAATAATAAAAAAAAATGAAAAGAAAAGTAACGTAAATAAAAAAAATAAAAAAAGAAAGAAAAAGAATGAATAATTTAAGCGAGAGAAGCTCGCCTCATAAACAAAACCAAAACACAGGAAAAATAAAATAGGAGAGAAAAACAGAAAAAAAAAACAAATTAAAAATATAAATAAAATAATTTAATGATAATAAAAAAGAAATAATAAATAATAAATAAGTTAACAATAATAATAACAAGAAAAAATAAAAGACAGTAAAATAAATTGTAATTGCCGCGTACGAGGAACGCAGGCGGTGAGGCGCGATATAATGCGCGAGGATGGCTCCCGCGCGCGGCGTATTCCACGAGTGCGAGAGAGAAAGAACGCGTCTCGCACTACGCCTATGAGAGTGAGAGAGAAAGGCCTCTCTCACTCGCGCGCGCCGTCTAACGTACGGGTGCGAGAGAGAAGAACACTCTCCCGCACGGAGCCCGTTGGAGCGAGAGAGAGAACGCTCTCCCGCTCTTGCGCGCCGCTCCTACTGCGAGTACGAGAGAGACAACGGATCTCCCGTACTACGCCGTAGGAGTGAGAGAGAAAGCGCTCTCCCACTCTTGCGCGTCTAACCCTACACGGGTGCGAGAGAGAACGCAACTCTCTCGCGCCGATCTAACTCGAGTGGGAGATAAAGGTTTCTCCCACTCGCGCGCGCGCCGTATACGCCGCAAGTGCGAGAGAGAAAGCGACTCTCCCGCACTGCTACCACTAGAGTGAGAGAGATACCGCTCTCTCACTCGCGCGCGCTTAAGCTTCTATAGGTGCGAGAGAGAACGCAACTCTCTCGCCCTGTATACGAGAGTGAGAGAGATAGCGCTCTCTCACTCGCACGAACCGCGAAAACGAATTTAATAAAGAGTGGAGTAACCGGCGGAGGTTACTCCAACGCGAACAAAAGCGAACAAAATTTACCATAAACTTACGACGGTGGCTGGCCAGCCGCGCACGCCAAAAATCAAGATAAGGCCGCTAGTAGCGGGACGCCGCTGCCGCCCAACGAAATCGTTGGTGCCGTTGCCTTGATGCTACGCCCCTGTGGTCTGGTGGCGGTGCCCTGCGGGCTGCTGATCGCTGCTACGCACCTGCACTAAAAAACACGATTGGGACGCGCCAAGAGCTCGCGATAACGTCGCGCAAAAACTTGTCGAGACGCGGGAAGTGGGCACGCGTCCGAACTGTGAAAATGGCGGAAGAGAACTAACTGGAAAACGCGGGAAGAAGCTAGCTTGCCTAGCCTGAACTCGCCTATCTTTTCTATACGGCACACGACTATTCTATCTATCGGCGTGTACCGTATTTTCCCGCCCGGGGCCGTAACGTAGCCGAAATTAAACTCGGCTCGCGAACCGCGGAATCGCGCGAAATATAAACACGCGCGGAAAACGGAGTGTTCTCCGTGACAATATATATATTGGGTTGCTGCAGATGAAATGGCCGATTTAGCAATGACATAAAGTTGGCTGCAATTTTAGTGTATTATGTTGGCACAAGGCGGCGCAAATGATATGACATATTGAAGTACAAATACTGCTACCTCGGTTTATGAAGTCATTTCTGTTTTGCACTTCATAGTGATCGTAAAAACAAATAGAGAAAGTGAACATGGAAGTGAATTAAAACGGCCACTTTTACTATACGAATTTAAATTAGAGCACAACGCAACGGAAGCAACGAGGAATATCAACGGCGCATTTGGGCCTGATACAGTTAGCGAACGAACCACTCGGCGGTGGTTCAAAAAATTTCGATCCGGAGATATGGACCTTGGAAATGAGCCACGGGACACCCAGGACCATCGATGGATAACGACGAGCTGTGTGCATTAGTGGAGTCTGACCCTCGCCAAACCATAAGGGATCTTGCCGAGAAATTAGGCGTTCACAATTCGACAGTTTGCCGCCACTTGCAACAACTTTGAAAAGTAAAAAAGCTTGAAAAATGGGTTCCGCATGATCTTACCGAGCAAAACATGACTTGTTGAATGGAGATTTTAAGTTCTTTTCTCTCCCGCAACAAAAAGGAACCGTTCTTGCACCGAATTGTGATCTGCGATGAAAAGTAGATTTTATACGATAATCGTGGCTGATCGGCCCAATGGCTAGATGCCGGTGAAGCGTTAAGACACATGCCGAAACCAAGCTTTCATCCAAAGAAAATAATGGTAATTGTTTTGTGGTCTGTAGCTAGAGTTATCCACTATTCGTTCTTGCAACCTGGCGAAACCCTCAATGCTGAGAAATACTGTGCTTAACTGGATGAAATGCATTAGAAATTGATAGTCCAACGACCTAGGCTTGTCAACAGGGATGGAGTGATACTGCTTCATGATAACGCACGACTTCATGTATCGAGAACAACGGTCTAAAAATTAAAAGAGTTGTGCTATGAGACTCTTCCTCACCCTCTATATTTACCAGACCTCTCACCAACAGATTACCATTTGTTTAAACATTTCGATCACTTTTTGACAGGAAAAAGATTCAACAATGAAGCTGCTGTCAAAAATGCCTTCGAAGAGTTTCTTCGAACCAGAAACTCGGGCTTCTACAAAACTGAAATAAATGTACTTGTATCTCATTGGAAAAAGTGTGTTGCATCTATTGGTATCTATTATGATTTAATAAATTGTTTTTATAAAAAGTTACAGTTGTTTAAAAATTTATTACTAAATTGGCCATTTTATCTGCAGCAACCTAATATATATATATATATATATATATATATATATATATATATATATATATATATATATATATATATATATATATATATATATATATAATTTAAATTTCGCGAATTTGGAGAGCCCGATCGTCAAAACTTTTTTTTATTATGTTGATACACATACCCCTGAAGTATGGTACAATTTTCAGCTGTATTCGTTGTTTACTTTATCAGTGGCAGCCGCAAAAGTTAGACGTGCTTTTATGCTCGGCGATTTTTGCTTGTTGAAAAAAATGGATTTAGGAATTTGTAACAAATTTTGCGTAAAAAGGAAATAAGGTGTAACAAAGTGTGTGAAATGTTAACAAAGACCTATATTGAGCCCTCTATGAGTAAAACAAGGGTTTACGAGTGGATAAGCGTTTCCAAGATGGTTGTGAAGACGTTGAAGATGACGAAGCCCCCGGACGCCCCAGCACATCAACAACCGATGAAAAAGTGGAAAAGTGAAAGAAATGGTTGTAAACCATCACCGAATCACAATCAGAGAAGTCGCGGATGATGTTGGCATATCAATTGGCTTATGCTATGAAATTTGTTCGTATGTTCTGTGTATGAAACGCGTGGCAGCAAAATTTGTTCCAAAATTGTTGAATTTTGAACAAGAACAGCGGCGAATGGAAGTTACTCAGGAGTCACTAAATGAAGACAACAACAATGCAGAATTGCTGAAACGTGTTATAACAGACGACGAAACATAGGCTTACCGATATGCCGTCGAAACTTAAGCTCAATCGTCCCAGTGGAGACATTGTGGATCGCCAAGAACAAAAAAGGCTCGACAAGTGCGGTCAAACTTAATGGTTATGTTCACTGTGTTCTTCGATTTTAATGGCATAGTGCATCATGAATTCTTGCTGCGAGGTCAAACGGTCAATAAGAAGTACTACTTATAAGTTCAACGCCGTTTGCGTGAATCAATCCCAAAAAAACGCCTGGATTTGTGGCAAAACAATTCATGGCTTTTGTACCACGATAATGCACCAGCTCACACTTCATTGCTTGTTCGTGAATTTTTGGCCAAAAACAATAGTGTAACGATGTCCCAGCCTCCAAATTCACCAGACATGGCTCTGTGTGAATTTTTTCTAATTCCAAAAATAAAGAGAACCTTAAAGGGCCGTCGTTTTACAAGCATACGAGGTATGATAAAAAAATAAGGTCACTTTTCATTTTTTATGAAAAATATTTATTTATTTATCTAAAATTATGTTATCGCCTTCAAAATAATCCCCTTCTGATACAATGCACTTGTCTCAGCGCTTTTTCCAGTCGTCAGAACACTTCTGAAATATAATTTTGGGTATTGCCTTGAACTTCTTTAGCGATGCAGCCTTGATCTCCTCAAATGTCGCAAATCTTAGTCCTTTTACGGGCCTTTGCAATTTTGGGAAAAGGAAAAAATCGCAGGGGGCTAAGTCTGGTGAATACGGGCGTTCAACATATCTTGGGCGATGTTCATGCGATGCTGCTTCTGATCAAAATTAAGCAATCTGGGAACGAATTTTGTTGACATACATGCCATACCCAAAACATCCGTTAAAATCGATTGCCATGAGCCAAACGATATGTTAAGATCATTAGCTACTTCTGTAATCGTGATTTGACGATTTTTCAACACAATTTCATTCAGTTTCTGAACATTTTCGTCGGTTTTTGACGTGCTGGAGCGTCCGGAGCGAGGTCCATCGTTAACATTTTCTCGGCCCTCTTGGAATAACTTATACCACTTATAAACATTTCGTTAGCTCAGAGTTGACTCACCATACGCCACTGTCAATATTTCAAGAGTTTTTAAGCACTAAATACCATTTTTTACATAAAAATTATACAAACTATTTGCTCCATTTTTTTTAACAGCAAAAAATTGTCGAGCATGCAAACACGAGTCTAACCTTTGTGCCTCAAATAAAAACAACACATGTTATATAATCGAAACTGTGAACGCATGATCGTGACGAGTATACTAACATAACAAACCAAAACAAATTTTGAAATTAGAGTGTACAGGGCGCGCGAAATTCAACAAGTCACCTTACTTTTTGATCACACCTTCTAGATGACATTAAAAGCGCATCGCTCAAAGAGCTAAAGGCTATCCCAAAGATCGAGTTTCAGAAGTGTTTCGAGAATTGGAAGAAGTGCTGGCACAAGTGCATAATATCTAATGGGGACTACTTTCAAGGCGAGAACATTAATTTAGACGAATAAATAAATGTTTTTTTCAAAAAACGAAAATTCCCGTTATTTTCTAAACACACCTCGTATATAAATATATATATATATATATATATATATATATATATTAATCACGTAACATATACCACTATGATAAAAATGTAAGACCAATTTTTAATTTAATTTTCGCGGGTTTCTGGATTTAACGAAACTTTTTTTTGAGTTGGTAACACTGTAAGAGACATCTGTGTCAAATTTTAAGTTAATATATTCATTAGTTTGCAAGTGACGCTCGTTTTTGTGAACATTAAGAAGTGATTTCGGCAATTTTTATAATCTCAGATTTTAGTGAGCAAAGAAGTTGTATTAAATTTTGTCTTGGGAATGAAATTTCTTGTGCTAAAACATTCAGTATGTTGCAGAAGACCTTCGATGAGCAGACTTTGTCAGAAAGAAATGTTCACTTGTGGTACAAACAGTTCAAAGAAGGCAGAGACAGCGTCGAAGACAAAGAGCGTTCAAGACGACCATCGACATCAATTGATGAAAAACACACTAAAGAAATTAAAAACCTTGTGCTCAAAGATCTCTGGTTAACAATTAAAGACCTCGTTAATACTGTTGGCATTTCATTTTTATCGATTCAAGTAATTTTGAAAGATCATTTAGGTCTCAAACGCGTCAAATTACAATAAGTTTAAAAAACATTTTCATTTTTTTTTTTAAAAAGCGTCGTGTTAATGTATGCGAAGAGATGCTTTCTGACTATCAAAACATCATGGAACGCATTATTACGGGAGATAAGACATGGATCTATGCCTACGATCTAGAAACAACCGATCAATCGAGCAAATATCGTGCCAAAGGTGAACTAAGACCAAAAGGATCACACGAAAGTCGTTCAAAAATCAAGGTCATATTGACAGTTCTTCGATTGTCGTGGTGTTGTGCACTCAGAATTTCTTCCGCCGGACCGAACCGTTAACAAGAAATATTATTTAAGTGTTATCCGTCGTTTGCGTAAAGCTATTTGCAAAAAAAGGCCGCAATTATGGCAAGACAACTCATGGTTTTTGCATCACGATAATACACCATCTTACACCGCATTGATTATTCACAAATTTTTGGCCTAAAATTAAACTCATATTGTTCCATAACCACTGTATTTGTCTAATTTAGCGCCATGTGACTTCTGGCTGTTTAAGGGGACATTCGCCTTCGAAATTGAAAAAAAAAACACTTTTTAAAAATTTATTATGAAAAGCCTATTATATTTATTGACAAAATTTCTTTTGGACATTTTTAAAGTCTCAAAAGAATATAAAAAAAAATTTTTTTTTTCATTTTTAGTTTCCCTTGGCTGCTGTAGAGGGTGTCATCGAAAAGTTACTTTTCAAACGGTAGGACATATTGTGGAACTCCTGTAACAGATTTTTGAAAAATTCAAAATGCATTCTATTCTTGAGACTCAAAACTATACAATAAGTCTCTAAAACTCATACTTTTCCATATTTTAAAGTTTTTGTATGTATATTTCTGAAAAATGCGAAAAAACGGCATTTTTTGGGGGTAAGTCACCCCCGTAAAAAAAAGGGGGGGTATTTTTAAAACTTTTAGAGGCTTATTGTTTACTATTTTCAATAAGTAATCAAATGTTCTTTGGTTTTTTAAAATCGGTCAAGCAGATTCGGAGAAAAATGCCCTACCAGTTTGAAAAAGTTAGTTTCGAGAAAAACGCGTTTAAAGTTTTTTTACCATGATTACTCATGGGCACACGCTGTTACAAATATAGCTGTGACTTTTTTTCTATTACGAATTTCTTGATGAAATTTTAGGAGGCAACTTTTGAACGTATATAGAATCGAAATATGTAAAAATCTCAAAATCGATTTTTTGAAAATTTCAAAGGCGAATGTCCCCTTAATAAACTCAAAAGACTACTCCGGAGACATCGTTGTGACTTAATTGAGGAGATTAAACGTGAATCGCTGCGTTAATTGAAGGCAATTCCAGAAAAGCACTTTATGATTGCTTTGTGGATTGGAAAAAACTTTGGCATAAGTGTCTTGTGTCGGGCGGAGACTACTTTGAAAGCAACAAAATAGATTTAAAAGAATAAATAAAGAATTTTAAAAAAAAGGAAATGCGTAGTGTTATTGTATTGGCTAACATTTATAATTTTTTAATCTTCTATATTTATGGTCAAAATACTATTGTTCGTATTATTACAATTATGTCACTTTAGGGCGCATTAAACAGTGCAGTTATACTATTATTTAATAATCTCATATAAAATCTTCTAGTATGAGAGGCTAAACATTTTTTTTTTTTTAAAGAACAATGATAGCTTTGTTTATTAAAATAAGCATGTATTTTTATCTGCTGATACGTAATTCAAAAAAAAAAAAAAATATGTCGACGTAATTAATAGTGGATGAAACCGTGATTGTCGTTCGCTCCATTCTCTAACAGTTTTTGATTGAGTGCCAATGATGTGAAAAGTGAATAAAATTAGTGTTATTAAAGAGAAAATCTAAGAATGATTAGAAATTGCGAAATAAGTAAGTTAAAAGATAAATAGTAAAATAAAAGTAGATAAACGAATTAGAAGTAATTATACAAGAGAAATATAAAACAAATAAAGCGGGAAATTAATTAACAATTTAGAAGTAAATAAAGGAATGACGAATGATAAAAAAATATATATACATTCTGTCTAAAAAGTACCGGGAATTGCCGATTTAAATCTGGTGGGGCAATTTAGGCAGGTAAAATTTTTTTTCTAGGTTGGTACAACTGTCCTTAATGACTATGTCAAGTTTGAGCGGAACCTGTCAACGAGTTTGTCTACAGTAGCTGGTTAAGTCAGTCGATGTCAATAGTGCGTGCCGATTTTTTACAATGGGTGATAACGTTGAACAAAGAATTTGTCTAAAATTTTGTGTTGCGAATGAAATTTCGTGTGCCGATGCTTGGAAAATGTTGCAAAAGGCTCTTGGTGATAAAGCACTATCAAAAACCCGTGCGTATGAGTGGTACAAAGCCTTCAAGAAGGGTCGTGAAGTCGTCGAAGACTTGCCTCGTTCCGGACGCCCATCGATGGCTTCGACCGCAGATAACGTCGATAAAATTAAGGAAATGGTGCTTGAAAACCGCAATACCAGCTTGAGAGAGATAGCACATGAACTTGAGATATCCCACAAGTCCACACGTACGATTTCAATTGATATTTTGGGCATGAGAAAGGTGGCCGCAAGACTCGATCCAAAAGAGCTTAATTTTCTTCAAAAACGCTATCGCGAATAGATCGCTTCGGACATGCTGGATCGCGCCAATTCCGATCCCGCATTCATGGAATGCATCATAACTGATAACGAAACGTGGGTGTACAAGTATAATATGCAAACAAGCCAGCAAGCATCGGAATGGGTCGGGAAAAACGAGCCGAAACCGAAAAAACCACGCCAAAGCTGCTCAAGGTGATGCTCATTGTTTTCTTCGATATCCGTGGCGTGGTGCATTACCAATTCGTTCCAGAGGGTCAGACGGTAAACAAAGAGTATTACCTAGGCGTTATGAAACGTTTGCGTGAGCGTATCCGTAAGAAGCGGCCAAATTTGTGGGCGAACAACTCGTGGATTTTGTACGACGATAACGCGCCGTCTCACCGAGCTACGATTGTGACCATTTTTCTCGCCAAAAACTCAACGAACACGCTTGAACAACCACCGTATTCGCCGGATTTGGCTCCCTGTGACTTCTTTCTCTTCCCAAAACCTAAATTGCCGCTCCGTGGTACCCGTTTTTAGTCGGTTGAAGCCATAAAACAAAATTCGGCGCGCGAGCTGAAGGCCATCCTGGAAAGCGCTTATAAAAAATGTTTCGATGATTGAAAGTGCCGTTGGCATAAATGCATCGAAGCAAATCGAGCCTATGTTGAAGGCGACCCAATAAATTTTGATTATTAAACGTAAAAATGTTGTTTTAATTTAAAATTCTCGGTACTTTTTTGACAGACAGTATATATATAAAACAAAAAGTGATTTAAATAACGAAGAATTATTATTATAATTAAATAAATGAATTATTATTATCGACTGTAGGTGATATGAAACAATATAAATTTAATGAAATAAAACATTAATGAATAAATAAATAATAGATAAAATAAAGAAATAAATAATAAATATCATAAAATAAATACAATAAAGTAATAAAATAGAGAAGAATAAGAAATAATTAAATGAAGAAATATAGTGTAAGAATAACAAAGTTAAATGAAACAAAATAAAAAACAAATGTAAAATAAAAGAATAAATAATAATGATAACATGAATAAAAATAAACAAGATAACTATTAAATATGAGGTATGTCCGAAAAGTATCTGACCTGCTTCTATATTTTCGTACCCGAGTGTTCGAGCGACCTCTGGGAGGCATGAACGTCAACAGAAAGCCTCACAAACTCGTCGGTTACTCGCAGATACCTACAAGACGTATAGTTTATGCGCCGCGTGTATTTGTTCACAAAACCTTTTTTGCGTCTGTCGGATTTTGCTATTGTTAAAAATGTCTGAAAGATTATTTAATCTTAACGAATTTGCATCAAATTTTTCTTCGATCTCGGAAAAACTAGTTCGGGAACTATTTAAATTATGCAGAAGGCCTTTGGGGATGAGTGTATGGGCAAAACACAAATAAAAGATTGATATAAGCGTTTTGAAAGTGGCCTTACATCTGTCGATAGTGACCTTTGTTTTGGCCAACCTTCGACAACAACACCGGATAATATCGAACGCGTGCGACTTACGATTGAAAAAGATCGACGTTTGACTGCCCGCGTATTAGAAGATGATTCTGAAATACCAAAAATTACAAATTGAAAAATTTTATCCTCAAACTTAGGAACGACATGCGTGTGTGCGAAGTTTATTCCGAAATTGCTCAGTGCAGAGCAAAAAAAGCTTTGCTTAGAGATCGCTCTGGACAACTTAGAAATGGTTAGTAGTGATAATAATGTGCTTAAGAAGGTTATTACCGGTAATAAATCATGAGTTTATGATTAAAATCCCGAAACAAAACAACAATATTTAGAGCGGAAAATGTCGTTTGAATCACGGTCGAAAAAAGCAGGTCAAAATCTGAGCAATATCGAGTCAATGCTGATTGTTTTTTTTTATTATGAAAGTGTTCTGCAGTACAAATATGCACCGTTAGGTCGGACCATTAATAAGGAATATTACGTTGAAATTCTGAAACGATTGCGTGATGTGGTGAGAAAAAAACGTCCGCATTTTTGGTCAAGCGGTGACTTGCTTCTCCATCACGATAATGTGCCAGTGTACTAATCAATTCTTGTGCAATAGTTTTTAACAAAACACAATATCGCACTGCTTCATCAACCCTCGTACTGTTCCGACATAGCCCTTTGTGACTTCTGGTAGTTCCCGAAGTTGAAAAAACTGCTTAAATGACACCGGTTCAACGACAAAAAGATAGTTGAAGATAACCCGACGAGGGCACTTAAGACTTCCAAAAACTGTCTTCCAGGACTGCTTCGGAAAGTGGAAACACTGCTGAAAGCGCGTGATTCAATCGAATGGGGACTACTTTGAAGGATGCAACTCGCCTCATGACAAAAAACAATGCCAGCGCGGAGATATGGAGGTAGGTGGGATACTTTTCGTAGAACAAACCTTGTATAAAAAAAAAATAAATAATATATGTATCAATATAGATAAAATAATGTGAATATGAGTAAGAATAAAAAGAAAAAATAATGATGATGAATATTAGTGTAATGAAAAGAATCAAATACGTAAAATAAAAAGAATAAGAAAATGAAGAAGGTTAAAAAGAATACAAATAATGAAATACAAGAAATAAATAAATAATGTATAATAATAAGCGAATAATAAATAAAGCAAGTTAAAATAATGCGATGATAATGAAAAGGAAATTAGAAAAATGAATTAAATAAAATCTTGCATAAAGATTAAAAAATGAATAATAAAATAGAATTTAGGTATTGCAAATAAAATGAATTATGAGTGTGAAACTAGCAAGAAAGTAACTGCTTGTGTCAGCTATGACATCTTGTTCGGATGGGTAGCATTAAAATTATTATCGTAAGTTTTTCACTTTGACCTTAACAGTTATATCTGCTTCCATCTTTAATAAAAATGACAGAACATTTAGAATCTGAATAACTGAATAAATGCATAAAACATCTATGGCATTTTATATAAAATTAATCTATAATGATAATCATAAAACGATGGTATAATCATAATATGGTATGTAATATACTGCATAATATATAATAATACCAGGCTGTTCAATAAGTTTTGCGGTTCGATAAGAGAGGGTGTTGCTACTAGTCTAAATTTTTTTTTATGTTGGTACGCTCTTCATATAAACGTATGTAAAGTTTCATTTTAATCTGTCAATCATTCTTTGTTTACAAGCCATTTAGTATCGACGTGTCATAATATATTTTTACAATGGAAAAAATCAAGTGTCGTGCAGTGATTGAATTTTTATTTTTGGAAGGTTTAAAAGCAAACGAAATATATAAACAAATGTTAAAAGTGTATAAGGACTCTTTGCCTTCAATTAGTACAGTAGAAAAATGGGTTGCTGAATTCAAACGTGGTCGTACAAGCCTCGAAGACGATCCACGTCAAGCACGTCCAAAAACAGCAACAACACCAGAAATTGTAGAAAAAATACAGGATATCGTATTGGAAAATCGTCGAGTGACTAAAAAAGATTTAGTAGAAGCCCTAGGCATCTCATTGGGCAGTTAAATCAATATTTTGACTAAAGTATTGAGTTTTAGAAAGCTGTGTGCACGATGGGTGTCGCATTCGTTAACAATGGAACAAAAACACATTCGAATGCGACTTTCTCAGCAACATTTAGAGCGTTTTCGGAAAAATAAAGTGCATTTTGTGCGTCGATTTATCACTATGGATGAGACTTGGGTCTATCGCCATGATCCTGAATCAAAACAAGAGGCTAAAGAGTGGTGTAAACCTGGTTCTTCGGCTCCGATACGAGTTCGTGTCCAGAAATCGGCCAAGAAGGTGTTAGCATCAGTTTTTTGGGATGCGAAAGGAATTTTGTTTGTAGATTGCTTGCAAACTGGTAAAACAATAAATTCTGAATATTATCGTAACCTTTTAGACCAGCTGAAGGAAAAAATTCGTGAAAAAGACCCGGTTTGCAAAAGAAGAAAATCCTTTTTCATCAGGACAGTGCATCGTTTTACAAGCGCATTTTGACAATGGCTGAAATCCATGAATTAAAGTCCGAATTGTTGGAGCATCCACCGTATTTACCGGATTTTGCCCCTAGCGACTTCCATCTGTTTCCAGACCTAAAAAAATTCATGCGTGGAAAGCGTTTTTCATCAAATGATAAGGTCATAACAAATGTGGAAGCGTTTTTTGCAGCCCTTTGAAATTCTCACTTTAGGGATGGAATTCATAAATTAGAATCTCGTTGAAACAAGTGTATTAATGTTCAGGGAGACTATACTGAATAATAAAGTGTATTTTAAACCATAAAATTGTGTTTTTCTTTTTGAACCGCAAAACTTATTAAACAGCCTGGTATATATATATATATATATATATATATATATATATATATATAACACATCGTTTAATAAGTCCCGACACTAACAATAAAATCAACATTTGTTTTAAAAAATCATATTTATTCATTAATATAATCTTCTTTTAGAGTGATACGATCTTTCCAACGCCTTTCCAACATTTCTATACCATGCTTATAGAAGGATTTATCCTTTGCTCCAAAATAGGCTTCAGTTTCGGTAATGACCTCCTCATTCGAGCCAAATTTTTTTCCCTGGAGCATTTTTTTTGAGATCAGCAAAGAGCTAGTAGTCGCTGGGGGCTAAATTTGGCGAATACGGAGGGTGGCGAGGCAAATCAAAGCCCAATTCGTTCAATTTTGCCATTGTTTTCATGGACTTGTGGCATGGTGTATTGTCTTAGTAAAAAGGATTTTTTTCTTCTTCATGTGCGGTCGTTTTGCTGCGATCTCCTCCTTCAAACGTACCAACAAGTCAATATAATAATCACTGTTGATCGATTAACCTTTTTCCAGGTAATCAATGAAAATCACGCCATGTGTATCCCAAAAAACAGACGCCATGACTTTGCCAGCAGGCTGCTGCGTTTTTGGACACTTTGGGCGGCTTTCGCCAGCCATGCGCCACTCGGGTGATTGCCGATTCGACTCTGGAGTGAAATGATGGATGCATGTTTCATCCATGGTCACGTATCGACGCAGGAAATCCTTTTTATTGCGAGTAAATAGCGATAAACAGCTCTCTGAATCGTCGACTCGTTGCTGTTTTTGTTCCACTGAAAGCAATCGCGGCACCTACTTGGAAAAAACCTTTTTCATGCTCAATTTTTCATGAAGGATTGTCAATACGCTTCCAGATAATATCTGTGTCATTTCTGCAATCTCACGGACCTACACTTTGCGATTTTTCATTACAATTTTTAACACTTCACTCACATTTTCCTGTGTAACGGCTTCCAATGGCCTACCCGAACGTTCCGCATCGTTTGTGTCCGTATGACCACGTTTAAACTCAGCATACCAACGACAAATCGTTGGTTTGGATGGAGAGGAGTCCGGGTAATGTTTTTCAAGCCATTGCTGGGCTTCTGCGGTGTTTTTACCCATTAAAAAACAATGTTTTATCAACACACGAAACTCGCTTTTTTCCTTTTTTCAAACAAATTACAAAGTGACTCCACTCTAATCTCGATAACTCTGCTGTCTATGATCCGATCGACGTGAAATTTTCACACGTTTTATGTAAAGGTTCGCACTCTGTGGAAACGTGGCCAGTTTGGTACTACTAGCCCCATCTCTGGGTTAGTCTCGGGACTTATTGAACGATGTGTTATATATATATATATATATATATATATATATATATACACACAGTATGTCGGAAAAGTTCCCGAACTTATTCTGTAGCGCTTGTACGAGTGGCGCCACCTCTTGGATGACACCGGTACTATGTTGCTACATCCCTCTGGAGTGTCTGAGAATTTTTTTACTAGTATCCGTTCATTAGTTGCCGAGATAGACGTGCTTGAGTGAACGTATGTTTAGTACCCCGGTGCAAGCTCTACAATGGATGAGAAATTTGAACATCGTGGCGCAATTTAATTCTGCTATAAACTTAAAAAAACTCTCGCGGAAACGAAAAAAATGATCGATTCGGCTTACGGTCAAGGTGTAGTGTTGCGTACAACTGTTTACACGTGGTTCAGTCTGTTTAAAAAGGGTAGAGAGTCGTTAGAAGATGACGAGAGAAGCGGCCGGCCGTCAACAGCTGTTACCGACGAAAACGAGGCTCGCGTGCGCGCGCTACTGAAGCAGGATTGCCACATGTCTCTTAGAATGTTGGCAGACGAACTGAACATGAGCAAGAATAGCGTCGCGTTGATTTTGAAAGAAAAAATGTACCGCAGGAAGGTCTGCTCTCGATTTGTTTCGCACTTCCTCACACCAGAGCAGAAAGATACTCGCATCCAATGTTGTCAAGATTTTATCGAGACTTGTGATACCACTCCGGGCTTTCTAACCTCAATTGTGACTGGAGACGAGACTTGGTGCTTTCAATACGATCTTTCCACGAAGCGCTAGTCATCCGCTTGGCTCAGTCCAGGCCGTGCGAGGCCTCAAAAAGTGCGCCAACAAAAATCACAGGTAAAGACAATGCTCATCGCTTACTTTGACTCCAAAGGCCTGATACACAAAGAATTTGTGCCGCAAAATACCACCGTGAATGCTGCGTATTACTTAGAGGTGTCAAAACGTCTGAAGCGCCGGATTAATCGCATCAGGCCCGAGTACAAGGAACCGGGATCGTGGAGTTTGCTGGATGACAATGCGCCTGCTCATTCTTCGAACATTGTGAAGCGTTATCTCGCCGAAAATCAGATCCCACGCATCAATCACGCCCCATACTCGCCAGATCTGGCTCCAGCCGACTTTTTTCTATTTCCCAAGCTAAAAATGGCCTTGAAAGGACGATTTTTTGAAGATGTACCGAGCATTCAAGCGGCTTGCACCGAGCGTCTCACAGCGATAACTTCAGAGGAGTACCAGAGAGCCTTCGAATCACTCATGGAGCGCTCAAATGAGTGTATATCTAGGAAAGGGGACTATGTTAACAGTCAACTGGAATAAATTTCTTTAATGTAATTTTCAATTTTTTATTTCAAAAGTTCGGGAACTTTTCCGACATACTGTGTATATGGGGTTATCCAAAAGTCCCGGTACGGCAGAAAAACTTTCGAAGAATGCATTTTGGGAAAAAACGTATCCGACAAAATTATAAGGATTTTTTCCTGGCTATCTGATAGTAACCTTGGATTTGACCTTTAAGTTAACCTTCAAGGTCATTTGAAGAACAAGTTAAGTTTAAGTTGGAACCCTTATTGCTTATTACGGATTCAAAAAGAGCAGAAGAATTTACGTCCAAATATGGTCTTAAACATGACTTTGACAATGATCTTTAATGTCATTACAAGGTCGAAATTCCTTTTCCATCGGTAACCCCTATTTTTTATTACAGATTTGGAAAGAGTTGAAATTTAACGTTCAAGTAAGACCTTGACTACGATTTTGACAATGACCCTAAGATCATGTCAAAGTCAGGTTATTTCATTTGCATTAACTATTATTCTTTTGATAAGTTAGGAAGAACGGAAAAACAAATGTACGAATATGACCATAATAAAGCTCTTGGCTTTAAACCAGTATTTGAAGGTCATTTTAAACAGATTTTTTTAAGAATTTTAAAAAATGTCAGTGACTGTAGGATAACTAGCAATCCCAGTTAGTTAATGCAAGGAGATCGCCTGGCCAATTAAGGCAAGTCTTACGATCCCGGACTGTTGAAGATTGGCTAACAATCTCGGCTAGTTAAGACAAGGCTTACAACCTGTGGTCAAAATGTTTTCCATCGACAATTTTGCAAATTCTTAGACGGCTATAAGAATTTTCAATTGCACTCGAGACTACACACTGCCTTGCCTTAATTGGTCGAAAGTACACGATACTTCGCCTTAATTAGTCGGGAGTACATTTGTACCGAGACTCTTGGCACTCAATCCATATTTGATCTAGAAGGTCATGGTCAAAGAGTTGGTCAAGGTCATGTTTAGACGCAAAATTTTTTGCTCTCTTCAAATCCGCAATAAAAAATAAAGGTTCCCATTTATAAAACTTAACTTGCCCTTTGAATGACTTTGATGGTCAAAGTAAAGGTCAAATCCAAGGTAACCATCAGATAGCTAAGAAAAAATTCTTATACTTTTGTCCGAAGCGCTTTTTCCCAAAATGCATTCTTCGAAAGTTTTTCTGCCGTACCGGAACTTTTGGATGACCCTATATATATGTGTATATATATATATATATATATATTAGGTGTAGGAATAAGTAATACATTATTTTGCCAATAGATGGCTTTAGTAATCTGTATCTCCCGTTGTAAAAGTGCGATTGGGTTACACTAGATGGCGTTAGAAAGATAAGATTTCGTACTAAAGAAGCTTCTAATACAGTTTTGTGATTGCTTGACTAAGTATTCTTTTAGCACGCGTCAAAGATGGACACCAACAAAAAGAAAATACGCCATATTTTACAGTTTTTCTTCGATAAAGGCGAAAACGCAAGCCAGGCAGCTGAAAATGTGAATAGTGTTTATGGTCCTGATACTGTAACAGCCAATCTCGCGCAATTTTGGTTTCGTCGATTCCGTTCCGGTAATTTTGACGTCAAAGATGCACCACGCTCTGGAAGGCCAATTGTCGAAAATGTCGATAAAATAATGGAAATCGTTGAGTCCGACCGTCACGTAAGCACTGTTTCGATTGCCCAGGAGCTAAACATTGCACAAAAAACCTTTTGGATCCACTTATATAAGGCTGCATACAAAAAGAAGTTCGATGTATGGGTGCTACACGAGTTATCGCAAAGAAACCTCATGTACCGAATTTCCATCTGCGAATCGCTGCTGAATCGCAACAATAGCGATCCATTTTTGAAGCGGATGGTTACTGGTGATGAAAAGTGGGTCACTTACGACAACGTCAAGCGACAGCAGTCGTGGTCAAATCGCGGTGAGCCGGCGCAAACGGTGGCCAAGGCAGGATTGACAGTCAAGAAGGTTTTGCTGTGTGTTTGGTGGGACTGGCAGGGAATCATCTTCTATGAGCTGCTCCCCTACGGCCGAACTCTTAATTCGGATCTGTACTGTCAACAATTGGACCGTCTGAAAGAAGCAATTGCCCAGAAGCGGTCAACTTTGGCCAATAGGAAAGGAATTGTGTTCCATCAGGACAACGCCAGGCCGCGTACACCGATAGTGACTCGCCAGAAGCTCCGGGAGCATGGTTGGGAAGTTCTTATGCATCCACCTTATAGTCCGGACCTGGCACCAAGTGATTAACACCTGTTCCCCTCTATGACGAATGATATAGCAGGTGAAAAATTCGCCTCAAAAGAAGATTGTGAAAATCGACTGTCCCAGTTTTTTGAAAATAGGGACAAGGGTTCCTACGAGAGAGGTATTATGAAATTACCACAAAAATGGCAACAAGTTCTCGAACAAAACGGTGCATATTTGACCTAAATCGTATCATTTTATCTATGCTAAACAAAACCTTCAATTTAATGCAAAAATAATGGATTTTTTTTTACTACACCTAATATATATATATATATATATATATATATATATATATATATATATATATATATTTATATATATTTATATATATTTATATATATTTATACCGTATAAATAATTATATAATATAGGAAACTCTTGGTCTTCACATTTTTTACCGAGATGCCTCAAGAAGCTGAGACACGGGATGATGATTGTAATGATGTAAATTGTAAAAAGAATATAGAAAAATTATATTACTATGCAGTTTTTCCAAATAAAAGTACTATATTAATTTCAGATATAAAATAATTTCTAGTACGGTATACTAATTGACTTTGCCTTGCTACTTGAAATGCATAAAGAATAGTATTCTTTTAACACTTATATTTGAAATACAGTGTTGTGGTTGGAGGATTCACACTCGTACTAGTATATCTATGCGTACATTAAAGATAGATATAGTGTATCTATTTATACTGTATATATATTAAGATCTTATATAATTATTTGTACGGCTAAAATATACAGTCTGTCGAGTAAAAGCGTGGTCGACTTAACCGACAGGTAATAAAAGATTTTGCTTTAATTCCTTCGCGAGCCGATAGAAGAAAGCTTTGTCCTTGATGCATTGTCAACAAAGATTCAGTTGTCGTTGATCTTTTGAAAGAGAATCACGTTAAACGCCATGAGTGCTAAGTACGCGTCGCGCTACGAGGCTGTGTTCCTCTGCATCCACCCGGAAGGTCCCAAAATGTCGCAATCAGCGGCTGCTAAATATATGAGAAAGTCGAAGGCATTTCTACAGAAGTGGATACAGCGATATAAAGTGGCTTGAAATGTCGACGATTTACCAGAACGTGGCTCGATAGGAAAAGTGAACAAAAAAGATGAAAAAAGAATAGTGAATCTGTTTTCGCGGAATCCTGCCTTAACACTGCGGCAAGGACAAGCAAAATTAATGGCAAAAGGTTTAGATATATCCTACGAAACTATCCGAACCCATCTTCGCACTCATCATCTGAAATGGCGCAACACAATGAAGAAGCCTCTGTTGACTGAAAAACATGTGACAAAGCGACTCGCTTGGGCGCATGAGAATATTGATAGAGATTTTGAAAATGTCATTTTTACTGATGAATGTTCTATATGGGCAGATTCTGTCCTCACGCGAGCCTGGTCAACTTCCACCAATAGGCTTGTCTAGCGGACCGTAAAACATGGAATAAAGGTGCATCTTTGGGGCTGCTTCTCAAAGCAGGGATTCGGCACTTAGCACCTCTTTACTGACAACCTAAATGCCGAGAAAATGATAAAAATCTACAAAAAGGCTTTACTGCTATCTGCCAAACGATGGTTCATCACAAAAAATGAAGATTAGATTCTGCAGGAGGACAACGATCCTAAACACCGCAGCAAGCGCTGTACTCAGTGGAAGACTCAATCTGGCATCGTTACATTGGATTGGCCGTCGCAGTCGCCCGATGCAAACCCTATTGAAAATGTGTGGGCATATATTAAACGGAAGCTTCGTGGAAGACGCACATACACTTTGAAGCAGTTGTCTTACGAAATTCGTCGGATCTGGAGATCCTTGCCACTAGAATACGCCGTCAAATTAGTAGAAAGCATGCCTCGGAGATGCCAGGCAATTATCGACGCCGGTGGTGACTGGACACATTATTAACTGAATTGCATCATTGTTTGTAATGTGTACAATGTATATATAAATATGAAAGTTTCATCAAATAAATTGTTTTATAAATTAACACGAACACGCTCTTACTTGACAGACTGTAGGTATAGTATATGTATACATACGGTATACATAAATATACTATACGCGATTTTAAATCTTTTAACTATAACACTGTTTAAATTTAGATCTCGTCAATTTGTATTTAATTATACCATCTTTACACTAAAAATTGTAAGTCTGACAAAAAAATGTCTAAAAAGTTTTCATTATGATTTTTTTCGTAGGATCGGTTGCAGCTTCTAGTTTTTTAATATTTTAAATTTATCTGTTTGTTTTAATAATTTTTTAAACAATTGCAAATGATAAGAGAAAAACCACGAGTACTTTTTCGGCTATTCCACCAATCTTATAGTTAGTTTGATGCTATATGGTCTAGATTAGGCTCAGGATTTAATGGTTTAAGGTTATTTCTGACAACTAGAAAGCATTTTTATATGTGATTGGATAAGCAAAGAAAATTCTAGATTTTTATACTCATAGAATTGAATTGCACTATTGTAACTATTTATCGTGCGCCTATGGGTGACGAAATAGGTACAATAATTCTTATGTTACATATAGCCGACAATTTTTATATTGGGTAACTCGACGCTTTAGACACATTGAGACTTAAAAGTTGGCATACGTATTTCCGTCAGAATGTGCTTGCGCGGCACATTCATAAATAGATTTTTAGGCGTTCACACTGATCCAACCATTGAATAAGTTTTGTGGTAATTTCAATTTATCTTTTCATTGTTCATAAAATTAATAAAGTAATTTAACATAGATGGTCAGAAACGTGTGATTAGGAAGTGAAGTTAAAGTATATTTTAAATTCAAAATTTTGCATTATTCATATTTTTGTTAATTCATTAATAATTCTTTTATTTATAATTTAATAGTTTCATCAATAAATTGCTTGACGGCGAGGTTGATAAGTATGTATTTTAATTAATATGAGATAATTCAAAACCTACTAAAATTCATTAAAAATACTATAATTATTGAAAGTCTTCCCGATTCATTGCTTTATAACTGGTTCATGGTTTTTTTTTAGTAACTACTATTTGCAAAATTTTAGTTGCTACTATTTATTTATAATACTTTCTATAAATTACTTTTTTTTATGCTTATAGGCAATCTTGAGATCAAAGCGATTTGAGAGATAGATTCAAATCTAGCTAGAATCGAATTTTTATTCCTGCCTGAGAAGAGAAAGAGACAAGTATGTGAGATAGTAATTATGACCATAAATAGTCGCTGTATTGAATTCGCCATATTCGATTTTGTAACACTAACATTGGGACACTGATCAGAGATCTTAGTCCCGATGTCAGAGTTACAAAATACAAAACTACACAAACAATACATAAACCCTGTAAGTGTAATTTCAGGTCAGTTTAATAGAAACCATGATATTTTTATATAAATAGCCGTTATATTGGATTCACCATATTAAATTTTTATATTTTGACATCAAAATCGTGGTCAGCGACTACAGAAAATCTTATAAATGTTACTTAGCTTTTTAAAACATAAGCCTAAATTGATAAATATTGGTAATTATAAATTTAATGAAAACCAACTTCTTCGCCGCCATTTTGACAACGCTATCTTGGAAAAAAAAATTCTCAAAGTAGAATCTTCTTCTCGTAGTATCGGGATCACTTTTTTAATTAGTTTGGTAATGATGCGAAAATGTTCTTCCATCGAAGAATTAAGATAAAAAATTATTAATAGAGATAAAAAATTATAATAAATCCATATTTCTTCTAAGTTACCTTAAAAAAGATTAAAAACTCTTAAAAATAATAAAATAATAATAATAATAATAATAAATAAATAAAGCCGTAGAATGAAAATAAAAATGATCGGTATTGGCTTTATTTTTGAAAAGTTATAGAATACGCGATATCAACCAACTTCGCTTTAATCAAAAAATAAATTATTATTTTTTTATTATTAATTTTACAATAATTTTAATACTTCCAATCAATTATCCGTATTCTAAAACCCCTATACCGACAATAATATCCATGATTTTTCATTTACCTAGGAGTAATATCTCCCTCCATTTTTAAGTTGTCACTTGATATAATGAATTTAAATTTGCGTAACAGGAAGTTAACAGTTCCAAAAATTAAAATTATTCTGTACAAAAGTGTAGAAAATCCTATAAGTAAAACAACTATTTGCAGGCGACTAAAAGAAGCGCGGTCTTGTTGGTCGTGTCGTCGTGTCTTGTTGGTGGTCGTGTCAAAAAAGCGCATTAATAGACTAAAACGACTAAAGTGGACTAACGAAAAATTGAAGAATTAAAGATTGGTTTACTATTCTTTGAAGCGATGAATCCAAATTTGAGGTTTCCGGAAACAAAAGACATGTTTATGTGAACAGAAGAGAAAATGAAAAATATTTAGACGAATATATTGTATCAGTAATGAAATACGGCGGTAGTTCAGTAATGGTTTGGGGATATTTCGCTGGTACGGAAGTAGGCGACCTTGAAAAAATCGAAGGCACATTGAAAAAGAAGGTTATAAAGAAATTTAAAAGAAAATGCCATACCATCTAGATTGGGAAAGGGAGAGGGAAGGGAGGGAGAGAGGGAGAGAGGAGAGACAGAGAGAGGAAGGAGATTTATTCGTATTGAGATAAAAAAGGTATATGAAAATATTTAATAGTTTTGTAAAAACATAAAAATATTACACCGATGATATCACAGTATAATTTAAAACTAATAACACTGATATGGAATACCGTAAGTTCAATAAAAACAAAGTGATATCACACATAGGTCATAACACGAATAAAAACGGTCAAAACATACATAATCTTTTAATCAAATATAAATAATAATAATATAAAATAAAACAAAATATAACAAAAATACAATAAAACCCTGTGATAAAATACATCCACTCTGTCATTCATGCACTTCTCATTCATTCATTCCTTAAATACAGGCATACAGTTAAAAGTGGTGTAAAGGGTACATTACATAATAAATACGTAAATAAATTAACACAAATAAATAAAGTATTATTCGAGTTTGGTAAGATGTCTTTTAATCGCCTTTTTTGAATCTACTAAGAGTCGAAAGGTTTCGCAACTTAACAGGCAGAGAGTTCCATAAATGCGTACCTTGAACCTGGAACGAGCGTTTACTTTTCTCAGTGCGCATCAAGCCATCTCAAGACTGAGGACAGTGTCAGAGAAAGGAATGCAAACTTTATCTCGAAGATCAATAGAAAGCTGCTCCTTATACAGTTCAATAATATAACGTGGAGCGCCAAAATAAATGCCTTAGTTTTCTCAGTATTGAGCTTCGGAGAGGTGCTCGCAGCATAATCGGTCACCGCCTAGGTGCTCGCTGAATCGCCTCCCTGCCCTCATCAAGACGCTCGAAAGGAAATAGAGTGTAGATTTGCAGATCGTCTACATATAGAACATGCTTCTAGAGTCGAGTACGTCGCATATATCATTTATATACAGACAGATCAAAAGAGGTCCAAGGACAGATCTCTGCGACACCCTAAGATCGGTGCCTAGCCAGCAACCATTACCAGCAGTAGTAGTAACAACTGATTGCATTCTTCTAGAGAAGTAAGAATTGAATCATTGGATAGCTGCCCTGAAATACCTCATGGGCCGTAATTTTTGCAGTAAACGTAAACGTGACGTAAGGTTTCTAAAGCTTGGTTGAAATTAAATAGAAATAATATTGTCACCAATTTTTCATCAATGCCCTGTCTAATGCCATTAGTTAGTAAAGCAGTCTGTGTAGAGTGGTACGGTCTAAAACCAATCAGAAAGGGGTCGAGAATACGGAAGGTCGCTAGATGCTCCTGCAATTACTCATATGCCAGCTTCTCCAGTACCTTGGAGAGAGCACACAGGATCGTTATGGGTCTAAAGTCTGAAGGTAAAGAGGGTGCATTGCATTTTCTTAAAGGAATAATGCGCGCTTTTTTCTAAACGTCAAGAAACACTCCACCTGAGAAAGAGTGATTGAAAAACCTTATTAAGAAATCACCGATGACCGGAGTCGCTTTGGTAACGACGTTCAACGGAATGCCACTAGCTCCCTGTGCCTGTGATAAAGAGCGAGATGTTGCGAGAAAATCGCTTAAATTAATAGATTTAAATTAAAAACCCTCTTCAATTGATTTTTTGATAATCTCGCTAAGCTCAACCTCATCATCCCAGGGAGATACTGATACCGCTGCAAAGTGTGCATTAAGGACTTTAGGTAGGAAATCGCTCATTCCCTCGTCCCATTTAGATAAGAGCCCTAGGCTATATAGCTTCTTTCAAGTGTTATTATTAGCAAGAGCATCGAACAGCCTGTTGTGATAGTAAGCTGTTCTCGCACTCTGTTCGGTCGTCTGTAAGTCTTCTTATGTTATTAAATTGGTCGAGAAGGGACTTGTCGTTGATTCGATTAAATCGACGGTAAACGCGTTACGCTTGTTGTACAGATTAGCCAGCTCTCCATCTACCCACGGGTGTCGAGCTTTTTTCTAGGTAAACATTTTTACCGGAGCTAGCTCGTCTATAGCCGGTATTAAATTACTGCAAAGAAAATATAGTGTTCTGTCCAGGTCAAAGCACTCGTCCGTAAACGGCGACCAGTCACAGCAAGCTAAAAATGATAGTAACCCATTAAGTCCCAAATGCAAGGAAATTTTCAACGAAGTTTGATGTACTGCCAAATCTACTTAAACCTGATACTTTTTATCGAAACTTTACACTTTACTATTTTGAGAGTCTCTCTATCAGATATAGCTTTTAGATTTTTGCCATGCTTTCAGAAATATTAAATATGGTGACTTTTTTCCGAAAAAGTCGGAAAATTTTCACATTTTTTTAAAAAAAAGCTTAAATTTCATATCCGAATCGTCAAGCTGTCTTTACATAATGTGCATAAATCGTACAAATAAAACCTGTTCTTAAAGATAGACTTAAAGCGGAAATCCGAAATTTAAGATGGCGTCCCCGAAATGTCGAATAATGATGAAAAATTCTGAAAATATCGGTTTTTCAGGCAAAACGTTTATAAATTCGTTTTATTTTACAATATTTCACATGAAAATATTTAAATATTATTAGTATGTTATTTTTGGTAATAATTTATAATTTTCAAGATGGCGGATCCAATATGGAGGACCAAAACCTTATAAAAATTCCGTTTTTGACGGTATTTTGACCTAAAATCGCATATTCTAGAGTTTGTGGGATCGCTGAATACGTAAATATTGTTAAATTATTATTTTTAAAACATCTAATATAGTAGATTCAATATAGCGGTCCAAGACATTTATAAAAACCCCGTTTTTCACCGTATTTTGCTCTGAAATTTTATACTCGGCAGTTTTTGGGGTCTGAATATGATAATTTAGTTAGATTTTTACTTTTCAATCATATACATAAAATGTCGAATTAACCATAAAAGATAAAAATTTCATGTTTAAATTTATTTTATGTTCTAAGTGGAAGCTACCGGATTTATGCACTATTAGTTAGGGTTTATTAGTTAAAAAAAATAAAAGTATTTCACATGTCTTTTAGCCGTCAACTTGCAACGTTGCCCAACCCTTACCACGTGGAAGTAGACACATACACGAGGGTTTTTCTTTTTTTATTTCTTCTGTTTCCTTTTTTTTCCTTTTTTTCTTTTTTCTCTTATTTTCCTTTTTTTTTCTTTTTTTTTCACTTTTATTAGAAATTCCTTAAAAATTTTTATGATTATTTTTGATTATGATATTTTTTGAAACATGTTTTGCACATATGAAAATTGCACCCAGTACAAAATTTGCTTGTTTCAACTTTACATGAAGTTGAAGAACATAATTTCTACGATGTTAAAGAATTCAGTTCATGTTTCATTTTACATGTTGATGTCGCTTGGTTCATGTAATGTTTTGCGATACTAAGATCAAATTCATTGGTTCCTACTTTTTTGTCATTATCTCTAGCAGTATTGCAAATCACTACAGCGTTTGTGATAGCACTTTGGATCAACCGAACAAAAATAACCCAAGTCCATTTCTTTGATCAGATACATGGTAATAAGTTATTACAGTGCATATCATGTAGATCTACTCCACCCATAAATTTGTTGTAAATACGAAAAACATTTGGAAGTAATAAGTCAATTTTGGCACGTGCTTGAGAGCAGTATCTTTTGACTGTAGTAAGAGGTAACACGCCTGCAACCGTATATACAATTGATACTACAATATCTTAGAGTCCATAACCGTAACATAATTTATCCCACTCTTTTTGTCATGTTTAACCGCATAAGTTCCTCGAGCATCGTTTTTATTTACATTATTTTTTACTGAAACTCTTGTCAAAAATCGTACCTGTTGATCGTGAATCAAACTTCTTCAAATGAAGTATCAAGTTAAAACTTGTAAAAAATTTATCAAAGTAAATGTGATATATACTCAGCTTTCGAGGGACTATTTTATCTAAAAATGCGTCTAATAAATTCATCACTACTTTAGAACCTAAAGCACACTTTGATAAAACTGTCTTCCCAATAGCAGAATTTTTGCCGCAATATACGATATCATATATAAAATCCAGTAAATAGCCATCAAAGGTACATAATCCCCGTAATTTCATTCCCCATCTTATTGGTTTTCTTCTTATAAATTGCTTTAGGGCCGTACGAGCAAATGATTTCACTATCATTTCGTCTATTGATAGAGCGGCTCTAAAACATCCAAATCTTTGTATATTTTTACGGAAAAAATTTATAATAGATCGCACCGCCAAGCTTTATCATTTATATTCTCATCTAATTTTTTTGAATATTTTATTTTACGTTTAATTTTTTTAAATAAATTGCGAGACATTGTAGATAAAACTATTTTACTTTTTAAATAGGTATCAGAGGACCAATAATCTTTTTCCGATTTTCGTTTATTGAACGAAAAAAAAATTATAATACCAATAAAAGCATTCAGTGGAAGTAGAGAAAGCTTGTAACCATTTTCTAAAGTGGCATCAATAATATACTCTTTTGTGGTTGAACAAAAAAATAGCTCAAATAATTCTACTGGCTTACTATTTAAAATAATTTTTTATCTTTTTCTTTTAAAAGTAAAGAATCTGTGACTTCTTTCGGATAACTATGTTCACTATCTACCCAGTTGTAAACATGATTTTTTTTTAATTTCTTTTGTTTTTCTGTATAATTATCAGAAACTCTTTTATAAGATTGTTTGTAAGTTATATCACAAGCTTCATCTTCTTCATTGTCAACATCGGAAGCATTGGAATTACTTGCATCAAAATCATTATCAAAATCATTAGCAACACCATAAGAATCATTTTTGGATTCATTAGAAACATCATAATCATCGTCTGTTTCATCAGAAGTACCAGAATGATTTGGGTCAGAAAGCATAACGATTTTATAAAACTTATTAGAATCGTCAACTTCATTTTCGTGATTTCTTTTCGATCGCTTTGATGAAGCAGATGTATTGGTGCGTTTTCGTTTTCTTCTCGGCATGTTATCAAGTAATTTTCAAATAATGAAAAAAAAAAAACAATAAGATTAAAAAATTGTAATTCAACTGACGGAAAAATAATTTTTTCAGTATTTATATATGTATAAACATGTAAAATAAAAAGTACTAAACAAAAATATGCCAATAAAAAAAAGCAGATAAAAAAGATTTTGTGACAAGAAAAGAATATTGGATACTAAATTATTTATAAAATCAGTCTCTAGAGAAATTAAATTTAGAAAGTTTCAAAGCTATAACTTTTTATCATTTCATCTAAAGTTTCTCAAAAAAATTGTCCATCAGAATTAATTTTTGGCAATTTTAAATCTATAATAAGAAACTATCTATAGAAAACAAAAATAATTTTTAAAAAATCTTTAATATCTATATACATACTATCACGGAGAACACTCCGTTTTCCGCGCGTGTTTATATTTCGCGCGATTCTGCGGTCCGCGAGCCGAGTTTAATTTCGGCTACGTGACGGCCCCGGGCGGGAAAATACGGTACACGCCGATAGATAGAATAGTCGTGTGCCGTATAAAAAAGATAGGCGAGTTCAGGCTAGGCAAGCTAGCTTCTTACCGCGTTTTCCAGTTAGTTCGTCTTGCTCCGTCAATTAGTACGCGCATATTTTTCGTTTATGGAGTTTTTCGCGAGAAGAAGAGTAGTTTTCCGCCATTTTGAAACGCGCCGAATCCTCGTCGAGTTTTCTCGCGCGTGGACAGTTTTTGTGAGGTGCATTTTTTCCCTTGGAGTGCACCGGCTGCGCAAGCAGCCAAGGAAGTTTCCGCCGGCCAACGGCGTAGACGTGCATCACCGGCGACCGGGAGCAGGCAGATTCCTGCACGGGACGAGGGCAAGCTTTATCGCCGTCTTCGCCATCTTCGTCCTAGCGTCTAGCGTGCGTGGCTGGCCAGCGAACTGTAAGTCTTTCTCGTTCAAATTTTTCGCGCGCCTCTTTTTTTTTGTATTTATTCGCGTTTGCGTACGAGCAACCTGCGCCAGTTACTCCCTCCTTTAGTGCATTCGTTTCTTTAGCGGTTCGTACGAGTGAGAGAGCGCTATCGCTCTCACTCTCGTATACAGGGCGAGAGAGTTGCGTTCTCTCTCGCACCTATAGAAGCATAAGCGCGCGTAAGTGAGAGAGCGTTATCTCTCTCACTCTAGTGGCAGCAGTGCGGGAGAGTCGCTTTCTTTCTCGCACTTGCGGCAGGTACGGCGCGCGTGTGAGTGGGAGAAACCTCTATCTCCCACCTGAGTAGGATCAGTGCGAGAGAGTTGCGTTCTCTCTCGCACTCGCGTAAGGCTAAGCGCGCAAGAGTGGGAGAGCGCTTTCTCTCTCACTCCTACGGCGCAGTACGGGGGACTCGTTGTCTCTCTCGTACTCGCAGTAGAAGCAGCGCGCAGGAGTGGGAGAGCGCTCTCTCTCTCGCTCCAACGGGCTCCGTGCGGGAGAGTGCTCTTCTCTCTCGCACCCGTACGTTAGACGGCGCGCGCGAGTGAGAGAGGCCTTTCTCTCTCACTCTTATAGGCGTAGTGCGAGAAACGTTCTTTCTCTCTCGCACTCGTGTAGTACGCCGCGCGCGGGAGCCGTTCTCGCGCATTATATCGCGCCTTACCGCCTGCGCTCCTCGTACGCGTCAGTTACAATTCATTGTTGTTGTTTTATCTTTGTAATGGTTATAGTTATTTAATTTATTATTTATCATACTTTCTTTTATTAAATTATTTTATTTATTCAATTCATTCTTTTTCTTTTTTTCTATTTCTTTTCTATTATCCTCTTCCCTGCATTCTTTCAAATTTGTTTTTTTTCAGTTGCGAGTTTCTTTTGCTTAATTCATTTGACTCTTTTCTTTCTTTTTATTTACTTTTTTTCTTTTCAATTTTCTTTTTTTCTTTATTATTTCTGCAACGAGAAACTTTCAGCTCTCCTCCCGAATACCGCCCTCTCCGAGATCAACTAGCCAGGCGAGGACGACGCACGAGCCGCGCAACGACGTTTGCGCGGCGTTGCAACAGGTAAGTTGGGTCCGTAGACCGGCTTCTCGAGCCTGGACCTAGGAGCAAAGTCGTCCGAGACTTAAGCTTCCTAAAAGGGGGCGCAAAGGGCAATTTCGCGCCTTTTGCGAATTGCGCGTCCCCCGAAGCTAATTGCTCCTACGGCAGGTAACGTTAAATCTTCCACCCCGTTACAATACATAAAAAAATAAATAAATAAGTAAATATAGCAGTTATAAAATTTCTTGACTATAATTATAGTTTTGATAATGCAAATTATTATTTAGTCAGTTTTGAGTAGAAAAATCAGAAAAAATAGTTGTAACTTCCAGTTTTGGAGTACAATTAAATTCGTACGTGAAATTTTTATCTGTTATGTTGAATTGCACATTTCATATGATTGAAAAGTAAAAATTTTACTAAATCTTCGAGCTTAGCTCCTTCCAAAATCTCTTAATTTGCAGTTTTTAAGTATATTATAGACTTTTTGAAAAAACTAGTCGGCCATATTGGATTTGCCATATTTAGGTGTTCTGAAATTAATAATTCAATAATATTTTAATGTTCAGCAACACCAACAACTCCCGAGTATACGATTTCAGAGCAAAATACGGTGAAAAACGGGATTTTTATAAAAATTTTGGTCCGCCATATTGGATCTACCATGTTGGATGTTTTAAAAATAATAATTTAACAATATTTCCGTATTCAGTGACCCCACAAACTCTAGAGTATGCAATTTTAGGTTAAAATACCGTCAAAAACGAAATTTCCATAAGATTTTGGTCCGCCATATTGGATCCGCCATCTTGAATATCGTAGATTAGTACAAAAAATAACATACCAATAACATTTGAATATTTTCATCTGGAATATTGTGAAATAAAACAGATTTATAAACGGTTTGTCCAAAAATCCGATATTTTCAGAATTTTTCATCATTCTCCGACATTTTAGGGGACAAAATTTCACAAATAAAGTAAAGACAGCTTGGCGATTCGGATATGAAATTTAAGCTTTTTTTTCTTAAAATGTGAAAATTTCCCAACTTTTTCAGAAAAAAGTCGCCATATTTAATATTTCTAAAAAGATAGCAAAAATCTGAAAGCCACATCTGATAGAGACCCTAAAAATAGTAAAGCATGAAGTTCCGATAAAAAGTATCAAGTTTAAGTAGATTTAGCAGTACATCAAACTTTGGTGAAAATTTCCTTGCATTTGGGACTTAATGGGTTTAGGCATCTTGTGAGATATTTTCAAAATCACGATAGGAAAATGAGTTCCGAACCGGTATAATATTATTATAGAAGATGGTTGCAGTAATGATATTATGCTTGCTGTGGAAAAGAGCCAGAAAATTATTGCTGTCAATAATGCTGTCATTATCATCTACGTAGAGTACATCAGTCCAGGTACGAAACGTGGGTGTGAACTGCATAGAGCCATGCTGGACCAGCTCCAGGTAGAGTTCAGCAGATAATTTGTGTAAAAATTTTGCATCATCACTCTTTGATATAATATCGACACTCAGATCACTCATAATAATTTTATGGCTGTAGATAAAGCAAGAGACTCACAAGTCTTCTAAGAATTTGTCATCTTCTTGAAAAGCAATTTCAGGTGGTCTGTAGATAGCAGACGATATGTAGGCTTGCTCTTCTGTTCAGTTTCAGAAGTAGAAAAAACGTAACATTTAAAAGAATGTCTGACGTAAAGGGTAACATCACCACCATTTGTATTACAATCTTGTCTAAATAGATTAAAGTCTTTGATCTGAATAACGTCATCTGGCACATTTGAGTCTAGCCATGTTTCAGCCATACCGTAAATCTCATAGGAGTTATTGCCCATTAAAAATTGACGGACTTGCTCAATGAGTTCACATTGAGAAACCGCGCTCGCAGTTTCCCCTTGGCTCTCTGACGCACTACAGTTGCACGATTGTCTAGTCAGTCCACATCTCTATTTTCGCTGATAGAAGATTTTTTATTATTCTCTTTAGAAGACTTAAATTTGACAGATTGTTAAACGCTGAGCTTAGCATCGTTTTTAACTGCTTTGGTTTCATTGTTCGAGACTGCTTGCCTTTTCAACTCTATATTGTAGTTAGCAGTTTTAGATTAACTCAAATACAAAGGTTCTGATTCAGATATGAACGAAACGCAATGAGCCCTGTTTCCGTCTGCTATCCTGACAAGAAATCTACCTTGGTGGTGCCATACATATTTGAAACCAAGTGTTTAGCTGTAGCTTTAATTTGTCTGAATTCGTTATGTTTTAATTGATTCAAATATTCGTTAATGAAAATTTTTGAGTTCATCAAGGTAGAAAAGAGTATTGCCGAGAAGTGAGGGAACCAGATCCTGAGTGCTCGACGCTGTAAATTTATGTTTTGCTATTATGATTTGAGAAACAATAGTGCTACTGGGAAGTGTAATTAAAAAAGAAAAGACACCTTTCGAACCGCCTTTAATTTTAGACCGCAATATAAATTTTGTAGAAATAACATTATTAGTTTCAATAGAGGGCAGCACCGCACCGAGAACAGCCATAGTGAAATCCCGAGAAGCGATATTAACAGTTCGGCTAAAAAGTTCGTAGGCTAACCTAGTAAAACACAATTTTTTAGTAAAATTTAATTTTGTTATTCAATATAGTTATCTTCGAGGGCGATACAACGATTATAGCAGTCATATAATTTTCTGATACCATTTTTATAGTGAGATTTCTCTTAAGCCTCAAAATAGGCCTCAGTTTCGGTGATTACCTATTCATTAGTGCTGATTTTTTTTCAGCGAGCATTCTTTTGAGATCTGCAAACAGGAAAATGTCACTAGGGGCAAGATCTGGAGAATACGATGGATGGGGAAGCGGTTAATTAATTTGTAACACCGTGCAATCTCTTGATGAAACAGCACTTTTTTTTTCTTCAAATGGGACCGTTTGTTTGTGATTTCATCCTTCAAACGCTCCAATAATGCTATGAAATAATCGCTGTTGATGGTCTGGCCTTTTTCGAGGTAATCGATGAATATTATATATACCATGCTCATCTCAGAATACTGATGCCATAACCTTGCCAGCCGACTGTTGCGTCTTTCCACGCTTTAGGTTCGGTTTATCGCGTGCAGTTCACTCGATTGACTGTCGATTAGACTTCGGAGTGCAGCGATAGAGCCACGTTTTATCCATTGTCACATATTGTCTGAAAAATTCGTACTTATTACAGTTGAATATTGCTAAACATTGCTCCGAATTATCTACACGTTGTTCGTTTTGGTCAATTGTGAGCTCGCGCGGCACCCACTTTGCACACAGCTTTCGCATGTTCAAATATTCATGCACGATATGTCTAACACGTTCCTTTGATATCTCTAGAGTCTCAGCTATCTCGATCAACTTCAGTTTACGAACATTCAAAATTATTTTATGAACTTTTTTGATGTTATCATCGGTAACAGTCTCTTTCGGACGTCTATTGCGTGCATCGTCTTTGACGCTCATTTCACCTCCTTTAAGTTTAGCAAACCACATCTCTCGGTTGATTTCCCTGGTGCAGAGTCCGAATAATGTTTATCATGCCAAACCTGGGCTTCAACAGTATTTTTTTTCACCAGAAAAAAATGCTTCATTAACACACGCAATTATAAAACAACACAATTCTTTTTTATTCATTTTTTTCACAATAACAGAAGTTGCTTAACTTACAATGCTATACAATCTCACGAACCAATTGTCCGGAAGCTATCAAATTTATACACGTATCGTTTGATGGTTGATACAAACTAAAAATCATATAGATTTTATTTTAGTAACGCCGTTTATGTGCCAGCCTAAGAACTTTTTAGCCGATTTGTTAGCTGCAATGAAGTCAACCACACATAATACAACTGAACTCACGAGGAAGGTATTTCAGGTGTACCGCACCGATTTTCTTGAAACTTTGATATGTTGTAGAAGATTATAAAATATGTGAATTTACTGCTTTAGATCGGCCATTACGCCTATTTAAGGGGTAAAAACTACCCCTTAAATAGGTTTACCCTCTTAAACTTAAGTTCACCTCTTACTCTTAAGTTCACCCTCAAAAACACATTTTTTTTTATTTTTCAAAAACTATCTGGAATTTCTCAATAAAATCAAATGAATATTACTTGTTATTCAACAACACATATTTGTAAAATATTTTTACTCATAAGGGTGGCAACCCTTTTTTGTTATACATGAAAAACTATATTTTTTTACAGTTTTTTCCGCTACAAAAATTCTAAAATTTGTTGAATTAAAAAAAAAATTATTGCATTATAAATAAAATTAAATAATAATTTCAGCTATTTTAACATTAAATATTCAAACCTAAATTTTACCCTTCATGGTATCGTACTCTATATTTTTTTTATAAAAAAATAAAACTATTCTCGTTATGAAAATTACAAAATAATTGAAATTTTTTTTAATGTCTCAAAAGCATTTTGAACTTTTTAACAAAACCGCCACTAATTTCAAAATATTTGTAATTAAAAAGATATCTTATCTGTATTATATTCATTTAAAAGATCTGCATTCCTTATATTATACTAATTTCAAACATTATATTTATTAGATGATATGAATTCAAGAAAGTCTTAATGAAAGAAATATTTTCATTTTCTTCGATTTTAATAGAGTATTTAAAGGAGAATGTTGTATTCGTCAAAATGTTTGAATGCAAATATTGGTAAAGCCATATTTTTATGGTTTATGATCAGAAAAATAATGATGGTCCTCAAAAAAATGTTTTAGACACAAATGTTTTAGACTTTTTACACCACGCACATCTTATGACTGCAACATTAGAATATTCTTTATTGTTAATGTCGCAATGTACGTCAGACTTTTCTCCGAATGCAAAATCAACAGGATTTTCAAATGTGTTGGGTTGTTTATCAACGTACCCACTTCTAAACCATGAGTACTTGAATAAATTTACATAGCGTAGAGATGAAAATTGGTTATGCACCAACGATTGCAACTTTATTATATTATTTTGTGCATGCAAATTTAAATCTTCATTCATTAATATTACAGGATTAATACACTCAGAAGCCGAATACGTCCAGTGGTTGAATCTTGCTAGTTGTACCTTTTGGAATCACTTTTATATCCACTTGTTTATTTAGAGGTTTTATTTCTTCTACTGCTGTAAGGCAGTGTCCGCTCCATGCATCAAGTAATAAAACACTTGAAGAGCCAACATTCGGAAAATATATTTTACGCAGCCATGTTTTAAAGTGATCTAGAAATCAATCAGAGCTTGTTATTCATACGTTTTTTTATATATTATCATTGATTAATTTTATTATAAGCTATAATTATAATAGTACATAAAATGAAATAGAAAACAAGTTCATCATTACCTGAAGTGAGTTCCCGCGATTTCAATGCACTTACATAAACATTCGTAGGTCTAAATAAATTTGCCTCTACTACTGGTCCAAACTCTCCACCTTCTTTCTTTCAATATAAGAAATAATGGCGACATTAGTTAACGTTTACCTGAAATTAATGGTTGTATAATATAGCTGTGGGTAGTTTATGACACAGATTCTACAAGACACTGGAACTGTTTTTCTCCTTCAATAGCTACAGTACGACCGGAATGCATTTCGATTCAAAAGTCAGATTGATCAGTGTTATAAATTGAATCTATGCCTTTTTCGTTAATTATTTGTCTTATTTCTGTTACAAATTCATCAGCCTTATCTGTAAATAATCTGCCTCTTCTAGTGTTTTTTTCGTAATAAATTTAACCTTCGTGATACGATTCTGTGCGATTTTTTAATGTAATTTAACCACTTTTTGAGGCTTTGAATCGGAAATCTTCATTTCCAATATCCTTTTGGGCTTGCGATGCCCACCTTTGTAAATCCACGTCATGCACTATATGACCAGCATCAATTACATTTTTGAAATTTTCTAAAACGAACGTGCTAATTCGTCTTATTTTTTCTGTATATGTACCTCCTTTATTTAACTGTTTAGCTCAACGTTTTAGTTAAGTAATCGATTTACCTTCTTTAAATCTGTGTTGTATGTCTTTAAAGCTAAATTCTTTAAAATACCGCTTCTCCAAAATTCCACAGCTTTCGATTTGTAATCGTATGACAAATCTTTAGAATCTGTTGTATTGGGTGTACAACTTTGCTTCCGCCGTTTTGTAATAGATGGCTGTAGCGGTAAGTGGTAGTTGAAATAAATAGATCTAGATGTCATACAATAAGCTGAGGTATTTGTAAACATAACGCCATCGAAATATTAGTCGATTTGTGTCTGCATCATAAAGTTATTCTCGATTAAACATGTCAGCTTACGAGCCAAATTCTCGTCATTTGCGGGAGGTTTTAATTTTCTGCTTTAATATGAAGAAATCTGCGACTGAGGCTCATCGAATGCTCTCAAATACCTATGGTGAGGCCGCTATTAGCAAAAGAACGTGCCGAGAGTGGTTTCAACGCTTCAAGAACGGCGATTTTAACGTCGAAGACCAGCATGGCGGTGAAAAAAAGAAGGTTTTCGAAGATGCAGAATTGGAGGCATTACTTGATTAAGACTCGTGTCAAACGCAACAAGAATTGGCAGGATCATTGGGAGTGACGCAACAAGCCATTTCAAAACGCCTGAGAGTCATGGAATGACTCAGAAACATGGGAATGATTCAGAAACAAGGAAATTGGGTGCCGTACGAGTTGAAGCAGAGAGATGTTGAACGGCGTTTGTGTGTTTGTGAACAGCTGCTTGCAAGGCAAAGACGGAAGGGATTTCTGCATCGCATTGTGACTGGGGACGAAAAATGGGTTTACTACGATAATACCAAGCGCAGAAAATCATGGGGATATCCCGGCCATGCTTCCACGTCGACGGCCAAACCGAATATTCACGGTTCCAAGGTCATGCTCAGTATTTGGTGGAACCAGCTCGGCGTAGTGTATTATGAGTTGTTAAAACCGATTGAAACTATCACAGGCGATCGTTATCGAACGCAATCAATGCGTTTGAGTCGAGCATTGAAAGACAAACGGCCGCAATACAACGAGAGACCTGATAAAGTGATTTTACAGCATGACAATGCTCGACCCAATGTTGCGAAAGTGGTCAAGACATACTTGGAAACTTTGAAATGGCAAGTCCTACCCCACCCGCTGTATTCTCCAGACGTTGCTCCCTCAGACTATCACTTGTTTTGATTAATGGCACACGGCCTGGCTGACCAGCACTTCCGGTCTTATGAAGAAGTAAAAAATTGGATCGATTCGTGGATCGATTCAAAGGATGACCAGTTTTTTCAACGCGGGATTCGTATGCTGCCCGAAAGATGGGAGAAAGTAGTGGCCAGCGATGGCCAATACTTTGAATCATAAATGTATAAACAGTTTTTTACAATAAAGCCTCGAATTTTGGAAAAAAACGGCGGAAGCAAAGTTGTACACCCAATACATACTTCTGAATTTCGGTAATCATCCACAGTTCATATCTTTCCATTAGCTTCAACAATTTTCATTTATAGTTCTTTGTATGTCTCATGAAAGGCTTGAGTTTTATCTTCACTCATTTCTACATCATTAAATTTATTCATAGAATTTTGTAATATTCATTCAATATTATCTGCTAATGCAATTTCTTGCTAATTAATCGGTGTATTTTACAATTAAAACTGTTAAAACGTCAGCAAGAATAAATTTATGACATTTATTGGATTAATCATAATTTCCAAAATTCCGTAATTGCCTTTAAAAAATATATAAAAGTCACATAAATCATAAAAATGTATTAACAACAAGACGTTAGCTTAATCATTAGATTCACATATAAAATCAGATTTATATATAAAAATATATTAATATTTTTTGCATAAAAATACTGTAACCAATGCGAAATTTTCTTTTCTAATTACGTTGTGAAGTGCAAAACAAATCAGTGCAACTGTAACGTCGGTACACGACCTCCGTTTTCTCCTTGTGTCAGCCGATAAGTTTCGTCTCTGCCTCTCCTGATAAAGCCCCTTCCACAACCTACGCGACGCATTCTCCACTCATATCATATTTATTTTCTAGTGGCGTCACCTATTGAAGAATACCAGGACTTATCAGCCCATGTAGTATTTCATATTTTTATGATTTTATTTTTTATTAATTAATTGTATATTTACAAACTTTATGTAATGACGTTTCTTTTAACAGGTTCATTTAATAAAATCTTAATAATACAGTTGTTGTTCTTTTGACAGATTCAGTGTCATGGGTTATTCAAATTTGGAAAAACTTATATCTTACTTTTTTCTTCATTGTTGCTGAAACTATGGCTGTTTAGTTATATTATTTTCATAGCTTTGTGTATTATCTTAATGGACTTACAGAAACTTATTGAATAGAAAAATATTGTCAAGTATTTCTTTTCTCGATGAGTTTCACATTTTGTACATTGAATCGTATTACCTAAAAATAAAAATTAATTAATAATAAAGATATGGCTGCTTGGCGCAATTATTTTCAGAGCTTTATGTATAATTTGACCTACAGAAAATTGTGAAATCAAAAAAATTGTCAAGTATTCGTTTTCTTTATGAGTTTCACATTTTCAAAATTGTATCGCATTACGTTACTTTATTTCAATTATCCGACGTCCAAATTTTCATTATAATTAATAAAATTATCTACTAACTATCTATATGTAATAATTTGTAATGTAAGTGAAACGAAATAATAACATTTTTCATTACCAACAGTCTAATTTCAGCTAAAGAAAATTGTAAAATCTGTAAAACTATTGTCAAGTATTTTCATCAATTCGCTCTTACGTCGGATAAAAAAATTAACGTGTTCAATCAATTTACTAGATAAGCTATATTTCATTTACTAAAAACATGTTTAGACTAAAAGTATATGCAACTTATCAATAATTATATCAATAGCTGATAAATAAATAGTAGATACATGTAGGTATTGCCTTTGCATTAAAAAATACAATTAAGAATTCATGGTAGAATTCAAAAATTAATGTCGGACAAACATCAAGAAACAAATTACTCAGAAAAGGTAGTGGGTACTAAAATAATTAACCTAACGTTTGGTTTTCGTTTTATATATTGGGAGTACAAATTAATTTGGTCCGTTTTCTTGCGGTCAAAAATTCATTTATTTCAAAATAAAAAAATTGAAAGATTAATTAAAGTATCGTTCATCGCTAGTTACTACTTTTTCCCACCTCTCAGGCAATTTTCGAATTCTATCTCGAAAAAATGTCTCGTCTTTTGAGGTGATCCAAGTTAGGAGCCAATTTTCGATTTCTGCGAAAGAAGTGAATCGATGATCTGTCAGACCGTGCTGCATCCCTCGGAACAACCAGTAATCAGAAGGAGCAATGTCCGGAGAATACGACGGGTGCGGCAAAATATCCTACTTGAGCGTTTCCAAATATTCTTTCACGACTTTTGCGACATAAGGTCAAGCGTTGCCATGCAGAAAAATAACTTTGTCGTGTCTTTCTTTGTATTTCGTCCGATTTTCTCGTAATGCACGGCTCAAACGAATTTATTGCAGCCTATACCGATCGCACGTTATGGTATCGCCATGTTGTAGCAGCTCATAGTACACAACACCCTTTTGGTCCCACCAGATACACAACGTGATCTTCGAACCATGAATATTCGGCTTTGGTATTGATATTGAGGTCGATGGCAACGATTGACCGGGCATAGCGTAGTATTTTTTCTTCTTGGGGTTATCATAAAATATCCATTTTTTATCTTCAGTAATAATTCTGTATAAAAGACTTTTTCTTTGTTGCCTTTGAATCAGCTGCTCACAATAGAAAAATTGCCTGACGGATGTTCGCCTACGTTTAAATTCGTCGAACCAATATCTAACTGTGGTCATAGATGGCGAAGTGTCCCCATAAACAGCATTCAACTTTGCTTTTATCTCCTCGCATTTTTTTCCATCCAAAAACAAAAAGCGAATTACCGAACGATACTGCTTTTTTTCCATCTTAGCGAAAATCACGAAACACGTCTTACTCGAATGGCTGCCAAATCCCAACTAACCTATCAATCAGTCTGAAATTTGTTTTACCGTCGTTTGATAGATGACAGCACACGATGATAATGCTAACTTCCCTCAGGAACGCCCTCTGTCGTCAAATACGGGTACTTATTGAACCGCCCTCGTAAGTCTAGTGAATTAACTAATTTTTTAAGTTACAAATTTCACTCTTACATTTTTAAATGCGGCCAACCAATTCCCACTCTTGTAAATTTTAATCATTGTTTATTAGCAGAATAACTGACTTTAAACACATCTAATCGGTTTTACACATACTTTAATTAATAAGTGAATTAATCAAATTTCATTTAAGCATAAAAAAAATTTAATTTATACAACATTTACTTTTAATGATTCTTGATTTTTGAATATGAAATTGAAATTTATATATTTCTCAATTAAATATTTCAATTTGAATCTAATAACTTTTTTAAATTTCAACTATGATGAAAATATTTTCCCATTACAACTAATATTTATTTTAAAGTGAAATATTCTTATTTTAAATAAATTATAACAATATAAATATACATTTTACTAATTTAATGTAATCTAAATTATGAATGCTTATAAAAACATTAGAAATTTTCATGCTGAAAAATACTATTTTTATCATATCAATTTAAAATGTTATAATACATTAGAATGTGATAAGTACTTTTTATGTGTAAGCATTGTTTCAAAATATTTTACTTAAAATCATTAACAATTACTTACATGAAATATATTTAACAATTGTATTTTCTTTTTTCTAACTATAATAAAATCACACTGATTATAAAATATTACTAACACTCAATCATAATTCATTATTTAAAAGAAGTAGGTTAATGATGTATTTTTTGATAAAAATTTAGTGGTTATAATAATTGGTTATTATTTAATATACATAAATTTGAATGCGTCTTATAACTGTAAATACTAACATGTTTTTGCTACTGGCTCATCATAATATACTTTTTAAAAAAAGTTTCATATTTAATTTTTTATAGACATTGAAATTTATTGTCATATTAAACAGTAAACAATAAATACTGATGAATTGATGAGATACATTATAAGTTACCTTCAGATTATCTTAAGATAACGATATCTTAAGATAATTATTAGACGAAATGTTAAAAGAGCGATTTTATGAAAATCGGGGGGCGCATATCGTATCTTTGTAATAAATGCGCGAATATTAATAGTTTTTTTTGTTCAAAAGAACGTAAAAAAGAAAGTTTATGTGATATTTTTTATTTATTAAAATATTAAAAATATATTAAAAAAAAATTGTTTAAATTTTTTATTTATCCAATTTAATGTATAAATGGGTGTGCCAGCTTCCGTGGTACCAATACTTACCACAGGGCGCTGGCGCGCTCCTTGATTATAATACGAGAACGTATTTTTTTTAAATAGTACAAAAGTCAAAGCTTTTTCTTTAATGGCTGTATAGCTATAAATATATATCATTCTTCTAATTATGATTCGAATTCCGTCCGTGTTTTTGTCATGTATTATTAAATGATAATTTATGTATCAATACTGTGACAGGTGGCTAATCGAGATTAGGCCACCTGCCATGCGGTGCGAGGTAGAGTTCGCGGCGTGACTACATGCGGCGCCATCGCTCAAGCGATCGATGGCGCGACGCGGGAGAAGGCGCGAGAAATGAGGAGTGGCGCGCCGCGAGAGGGGGAAGGGGAAAGCCTTTTTCTCTTCCCAACCGCCAAGCTGCAACGACGCGCTGAGATAGAGAATTTTCATCGCCGTTGTAGCCTTCTCAATATTTTCCGAGAGATTCGAGAGAACGAACCTCAACGTGGCTAAAAGTAAGTAGCCACTTTTAGTGTAGTATTCCGCGATATATATTTCATATACGCGCGCGATCACGATAATTCATATTAAATTATTTGTATATTATTGTTCGTGCGAGTGGCGAGTACGAGAACCGCTCTCACTTGCACAGTCATAGATTGTAAGAGTGTGTGTGTGTGTGTGTGTGTAAATGCGCGAGAGACTGCACGCTTGTAGTCTCCCGGTTGGCCGCAAGAGGTCGCGACCAACCGTCAGTGAGCGCGCCTAAGA
Organism: Chalcis sispes; assembly: GCA_949987625.1. Taxonomy (NCBI): domain Eukaryota; kingdom Metazoa; phylum Arthropoda; class Insecta; order Hymenoptera; family Chalcididae; genus Chalcis; species Chalcis sispes. The sequence goes on along the minus strand of OX465095.1, from coordinate 40,615,300 downwards.
GCAAGGCTGGCTCACGCGTCTAATAACAGCCCGAGTGTATTAGGGCTGGTTCACACGTCTTGCTAAGCGAATGCAGCAATACGAGTGTATGGTGCGCATGCGCAGTGCGCACCTAGCATATTAGTATTGCGCGTCAAGCAATACTAGCGGCGACTCTAGCGAATAAGCCTCTACATGATAAATAAGAAACTTTTGTACCGTTTTTATTAATATTTAGCAATAAATAAGTTACCAGTACAGAACGGGTGCGCGTTATTTATCGCCTTTCCTATTTAGCTTCCCTGTCCCGAACACCGCCGCCTCCGCGGGCGTGCCAACCGACTGTTGCACACCTAATGCCCTACTGCTCTTGCTACTCCCATCGGGTTTGGCTGCTTTAGTATGCATGCCAACAATTCTGGCGGGCTTCTCGGTTAGAGAGAGGGAGAGTAAGAATTAGAAAGATCCATTTTTGCGAAATTTTCACATGGTTTTATTATTTACAATTTACAATAAAATTATGTTAATTTAAATTGTACAATCGTGTTCTATTTAAAATTTAACGTATTTTATAAAAAAAATAAAGTTTTTTGTCGCATTGTAAGTGATTAATTTATACAGTGATTTTTAAATAAAAAATGTTTATTTAAATAATAAAAAAAAGATTGCTACTATGGATACGAATGATATTCTTAGGTTAGTAAGATAATAGCTTAAATAATCATTTATAATTAATTTCTAATTATTCTTTAAGGAATGTTGTAGAAGTACTTGTTTAATTATCTTTATTTTCAAAGAGTTATTAAGTAAATATTTGCTAGTATGATTGTCAATTTATATTGAAATCTCTACAATTAATAATCATTTTGATTACAAAATGTAATTATTATTGCGATTTCTTTTTGTACCATTTTGCTTATAAAAATAAAATAATGTAGCTGGTCGCGGACTATTATTTTATTCTATCAAATAGTGAAATAATTATAATTAGGATCGTTGAATTGTCGCTGAAATTAAAAATTAAACTAGAGGAATTAATAACAGTTTAACGTTGGCCTATTGCAGTTAATTTAATTTAATTATTTATTTTAATTCGTTTTATTAATTAATTACTTATTATAAATTTTTATTCAATTAATTATTTATTTATTTATTTAAAAAAAAAAATTATTTGGAGTGTACTTCAAGAATTCAAGACATTCCAGATTATTGCGCGATGTTCCAAATTACGCTATAAGAAAGACTACCTCGCAAGAATTTGTGTGTCGAATGTCAATGAAATTTGTATTGACCGACTTAGCGATCTAGTTATTTCCTCACTTAGGAGGAAGAATTTTATTTTATGATGACATGCGTGCAATTGTTTGTAAAAATTGTATCGTAGTAAAAGTGAGTTTAACGAGAGCGGCTATTCAACTCTCGGTTTAGCTATGGTTGAGTTTCCCAATGGTTTACGTCAGTGAGGTGTGCGTTGCGTAGGTTGTAGAGGGGATTATTGTGTAAGGAGAGACAATAAAGAATTTTTCGGCTGACAAAATACAAAAAAAAACGGAAGTCATGCAACGACTTTATGTACACCCCCATGCTAAAACGGTTGCTAGGTGATCCTAGTATCAACTAGCAATCGTACTGACGTAGTCGGAATGAAAACGATGAAAACTTGTACTGAAACGCGTGATTCTTTTAATGGCTGTACTTGAAGAAGCTTCTTGATGACAGGACTTGTTATGATGCTGCTGGTATTAAGTCGGCTAGGGTTGGTTCCTGAGTGATGGTTGGCGTGGGATGTATTGGGCCTCCTGCCGGATGCTTGGTTACGGTTTCTGGGTTCATGAATTTTATCTCTACGAGGGTGGTCTTTCCGACCTCAACTTGAAGATAGCAGCACTCGTCAATAAAAGCTAGCGAATTTCGTTATTCATCTGTTGACAGTTGCTCACCAAAGTTTCAGCCATTTTGGATGCGCAGTTGTTAGTTCACAGTCGTTTGAGTGAGTCGATGTGAGTGTTGTTGTGAAAATGGACAAAATTGAGTATCGAGCTGTCATTAAATTTTTGTTTTTGAAAGGCAATACGCCTACGCAAATCAAAAATAAATTGAACTCTGTGTATGGGGACTCTGCACCATCATTTACCACAGTGAAATTTTAGGCAGCTGAATTCAAACGTAGCCGTGAGGGCTTGGGAGATGATGAACGTTCAGGACGTCCAAAAACTGCAACCACTGACGATAACATCGCCAAAGTTCACCTAATGGTGCTATACGACCGCCGAATTAAAGTGAGAGAGATAGCAGAGCTCATGAACATGTCCGAAGAACGTGTTTGCTACATATTAAACCAAGATTTAGGCATAAGAAAGCTGTCCGCACGTTGGGTGCCGCGTGTGCTCACGTTAGACCAAAAACGTGTTTGAATGAACATTTCCAACGCTCTATTGGCGCAGTTTAGGCGCAATAAATCCGAGTTTTGGCACTGATTAATTACTGTAGATGAAACTTGGATACACCATTATACGCCCGAAACAAAAATACAGTTGAAACAGTAGACTGCAAAGGGGGAACCGGCTCCAAAAAAAGCAAAACTGTTTTTTCGACTGGGAAAGTGATAGCGACTGTTTTTTGGAATAGTCATGGAGTTATTTTAATCGATTATCTTAAAAAAGAAAAAACCATTACAGGAGCATACTACGCATCATTACTTGACAAACTGAAGACAGAACTTGCGGAAAAACGTCCACATTTGCAGAAAAAGAAAATCCTATTTCACCAAGACAACGCGCTGCTCACACCTTAGCTGTTGCCATGGCGAAAATCCACGAATTACGGTTTCAGCTGCTTGACCATCCGCCTTACTCACCAGACCTAGCCCCAAGCGACTTCTTTTTGTTCCTTCATCTAAAAATCGCACTCGGAGGACAGAGATTTTTGTCAAATGAGGAGGTAATCACCTTTGTGAACAGTCATTTTGCAGAGAAAAACGCCGAGTACTATTTGGATGAGTCAAAGAGATGGGACCATCGCTGGGAGAAGTGTGTAGAATTGCAAGGAGACTATGTTGAGAAATAAAAAAAAAATTAAGAAAAAATGTCTTGTATCTGTGTTAAGTCGGAAACTTTTCAGACCACCCTTGTGTGTCATGTTGTTGTGCAGTCTGTTTTGTTGTCTAAGTAATAAATAGACGAGTTATAGAGCCACAGAGTGCAGCTAGAAGGTGCCTTGAGCATCCGTACATGCGGTAAAGGAGGAAGCCGTTGATTATGGCTTCTGCTATAGTTTTTACTGTTTGTATTATCAAGAGAATGGCTATTACAGCTGATCTGACGGTTCCGAATGTGGTCAACCTATTCCAAGTTGTAGTGCAGACTGAGTCTCGTATTTTTCCTACTGTGTTTTCGTGTAGAAGACTAGAGATGATGCCTTCGTTTTTCATTATAGGTTGGCCATGTATTTCTTTGGCAAATTCGTTAAGTAATGATGGTTTCTTGATTGGGAACATAATTCGTTCTTGTAGTTTCTCTAGATCTTTTTTCATATAGATGCCACTTGTGGCGAGAGAAACCGGGTCAGTGTACTTCCATGTCATCTGCCTGAAAGGTTTAAGGGTTTGAGGTGTTTTACCTTCCATGGGTTTCGGCATGATTTTTAACCATTCCTCATTTATTTTGTAGTATGATGGCAGGATGGCATTGCATGATACCCTGGTACCATGATCTTTTAGGATGTGGGTTTCAGGTGCTAGATACTAAGTCCTGTTGTTCCAGGAGACTTCTAATTCGGCGTAGTAGTGCTCTCCATATCGGAGTTCTACTTCTACAGGTACAGTTTGTCAAGTAAGAGCGTGGTCGACTTCACCGACAGGTAATAAAAGATTTTGCTCTAATTTCTTCGCGAGCCAATAGAAGGAAGCTTTGTCCTTGATGCATTGTCAACAAAGATTCAGTTGTCGTTGATCTTTTGAAAGAGAATTAGGTTAAACGCCATGAGTGCTAAGTACGCGTCGCGCTACGAGGCTGTGTTCCTTTGCATCCACCCGAAAGGTCCCAAAATGTCGCAATCAGCGGCTGCTAAATATATGAAAAGTCGAAGGCATTTGTACGGAAGTGGATACAGCGATATAAAGTGGCTAAAAATGTCGATGATTTACCAGAACGTGGCTCAATAGGAAAAGTGAACAAAAAAGATGAAAGAAGAATAGTGAATCTGTTTTCGCGGAATCCTGCTTCAACACTGCGGCAAAGACAAGCAAAATTAATGGCAAAAGGTTTAGATATATCCTACGAAACTATCCGAACCCATCTTCGTACTCATCATCTGAAATGGCGCAACACAATGAAGAAGCCTCTGTTGACTGAAAAACATGTGACAAAGCGACTCGCTTGGGCGCATGAGAATATTGATAGAGATTTTGAAAATGTCATTTTTACTGATGAATGTTCTATATGGGCACATTCTGTCCTCACGCGAGCCTGGTCAACTTCCACCAATAGGCTTGTCTAGCGGACCGTAAAACATGGAATAAAGGTGCATCTTTGGGGCTGCTTCTCAAAGCAGGGATTTGGCACTTTGCACCTTTTTACTGACAACCTAAATGCCGAGAAAATGATAAAAATCTACAAAAAGGCTTTACTGCCATCTGCCAAACGATGGTTCATCACAAAAAATGAAGATTGGATTCTGCAGGAGGACAACGATCCTAAACACCGCAGCAAGCTCTGTACTCAGTGGAAGACTCAATCTGGCATCGTTACATTGGATTGGCCGTCGCAGTCGCCCGATGCAAACCCTATTGAAAATGTGTAGGCATATATTAAACGGAAGCTTCGTGGAAGACGCACATACACTTTAAAGCAGTTGTCTTACGAAATTCGTCGGATCTGGAAATCCTTGCCACTAGAATACGCCATCAAATTAGTAGAAAGCATGCCTCGGAGATGCCAGGCAATTATCGACGCCGGTGGTGACTGGACACATTATTGACCGAATTGCATCATTGTTTGTAATGTGTACAATGTATATATAAATATTAAAGTTTCATCAAATAAATTTTTTTCATAAATTAACACGACCACGCTCTTACTTGACAGACTGTATGCATTTGATGATGTGCACCACTTCTCTACTTGCCATTGCCATGTAACCGGGTCCATTCATTAGGTTATAAGCGAATTCGTCAGGCGATCGGTCGGCTATGGCTAGGGCGCTTAGCAATGTCTGTCTCTCAATCCTGCATTGGTGCTGCAAGATGTTATGGTACAGAGATTTGATCTGTGTTTTGATGTGTTTCTCGACGTACACAAATTTGGAATTTACGATACGCGCAATCTTAATACGCGAGACACGCACTGCGCATGCGTGTCGACCACTCGCCTTGCTGTATTCACGCAGCAAGGCGTGTGTACCAACCCTAATGACTGGTGGGCTGGTTTCAAGCGTGTGTGCCAGCCTTTGCTTTTGGTGGGCCGGCGTACGGTTGGACACGGCCTCTCGCGGCCAACCGTGAGACCGCGTGTAGTCTCGCACACGCTGATACACACACACTTATCAACTATGAATTTGTGAGTGAGAGCAAATCTCTCACTCACCGTTCGAACGAAAAATAAAATATATATTATTGCAAACGCGCACGTATAACGATTAGCGGATCGAAATAAACCTAGCTATCAAAGTTGCCATTTACTTTTATTTCTCAGCTAGTCCGCTCGAAATCGGTTTCTGCACTCGTAAAATTCGTGACTTGGTTGCAGCAGCGATAATTATCTTGACTGCACGTGTGAGCCAGCCCTAACTTTTCGCGGGCTGGCTGGCATTTGCTGTGGCCTCTCACAGCCGACCGGGAGACTACACGCGTGTAGTCTCGCACATGCTTATGCACACACACATATCACTCTCTCTCTCTATATATATACGAGGGTCGTTTGATTAGTCCGTGCAAAGTCCGAGAAATGGCACCACCGGCGCGTATGGAGGTCATGTTTAGTTAGTAGCATCTCTTGAATGAACACACACCAAGTTGCAGCCATATTGGTCTATTTCTTTATGTGCCATAACCTTTTCCGGCCGAAGGAACGGTCTTCGCCTTTTTTGGTGCAGATTCCCCCTTGGTAACCTATTGTTTAGATTGTTGTTTGGTCTCAGGAGTATAGTAATGTATCCATGTTTTATCCACAGTGACGAAACGACGCTTAAAGTCCTCCGGATTTTTCTCGAACAGCTGCAAACCATCCTTGCAACACTTCACACGATTCCGTTTTTGGTCAAGCGTGAGCATTCTCGGCACCCATCTTGCGGATAGCTTTTTCATATCCAAATGTTTATGCAAAATATTATGTACCCATTCAGTGGAGATGCCCACAGCACTAGCAATCTAACCCACCTTAACTCTTTTGTCATCCATCACCATATCATGGATTTGATTAATGATTTCTGGAGTCGTAACCTCCACAGGCCGTCCAGAACGTTCAGCGTCACTTGTGCCCATATGGTCAGTCCTAAAATTTTTAAACCACTTATAAACTGTTTTAATCGAAGGTGCAGAGTCACCATAATGTTTATCAAGCTCCTCTTTAGTTTCCTGAGGCGTTTTGCCTTTCATAAAGTAATGTTTAATCACCACACGAAATTCTTTTTTGTCCATTTCTTGAAAATCACTCGACTTCCTTGATTCACACGAATGCCAAATACAAAGAAACAGACCAATATGGCTGCAACTTAGTGTGTGTTCATCCAAGAGATGCTACTAACTACACATGACCTCGATACGCGCCGGTGGTGCCATCTCTCGGACTTTGCACGGACTTTTTAAACGACCCTCGTATATATAACACATCGTTCAATAAGTCCCAAGACTAACCCAAAGATGGTGCTAGTATTACCAAACTGGCCACGTTTCCATAAAGTGCGAACCTTTACATGAAACATGTAAAAATTTCACGTCGATCGGATCACAGACAGCAGAGTTATCGAGGTTAGAGTAAAGTCACTTTGTAATTTGTGTGAAAAATGGAAAAAAGCGAGTTTCGCGTGTTGATAAAACATTGTTTTTTAATGGGTAAAAACACCGTAGAAGCCCAGCAATGGCTTAAACATTACTCGGACTCCTCTCCATCCAAACCAACGATTTGTCGTTGGTATGCTGAGTTTAAACGTGGTCGTACGGACACAAACGATGCGGAACGTTCGGATAGGCCATTGGAAGCCGTTACACAGGAAAATGTGAGTGAAGTGTTAAAAATTGTAATGAAAAATCGCATAGTGGAGGTCCGTAAAATTGCAGAAATGATACAGATATCATCTGGAAGCGTATTTACAATCCTTTATGAAAAATTGAGCATGAAAAAGGTTTTTTGCAAGTGGGTGCCGCGATTGCTTTCAGTGGAACAAAAACAGCAACGAGTCAACGATTCAGAGAGCTGTTTATCGCTATTTACTCGCAATAAAAAGGATTTCCTGCGTCGATACGTGACCATGGATGAAACATGGATGCATCATTTCACTCCGGAGTCGAATCGGCAATCATCTGAGTGGCGCACGGCTGGCGAAAGCCGCCTAAAGCGTCCAAAAACGCAGTAGTCTGCTGGCAAAGTCATGGCGTCTGTTTTTTGGGATACACGTGGCGTGATTTTCATTGACTACTTGGAAAAAGGTAAATCGATCAACAGTGATTATTATATTGACTTGTTGGTACGTTTAAAGGAGGAGATCGCAGCAAAACAACCGCACATGAAGAAGAAAAAAATCCTTTTTCACCAAGACAATACACCATGCCACAAGTTTATGAAAACAATGGCAAAATTGAACGAATTGGGCTTTGATTTGCTTCCCCACCCCCCGTATATTCGCCAGATTAAGCCCCCAGCGACTACTGGCTCTTTGCTGATCTCAAAAAAATGCTCCAGGGAAAAAAATTTGGCTCGAATGAGGTCATTGCCGAAACTGAAGCCTATTTTGGAGCAAAGGATAAATCCTTATATAAACATGGTATAGAAATGTTGGAAAGGCGTTGGAAAGATTGTATTACTGTAAAAGGAGATTATATTGATGAATAAAAATGATTTTTGAAAAAAAATGTTGTTTTCGTTGTTAGTCTCGGGACTTATTGAACGATGTGTTATATACACTACCGTTCAGAAGTTTGGAAACATTATGGTAATTTGAATTAAAACGACAATAAAACACGTAAGTTATGATTTATTACACTTAAATCTTAATCAAACGTTAGATTAACATTTAGCAAAAAATATTTAGTACAAATGAATGCAAAAATAATATATCTCATTACGTTTGTGGTTATAAAACACGTGTGCCGGTCTATTTTCAAGATAAGGAATAACTGGTAAGAAATAAGTAATTTTATTCATTATTGTTATAAGCACAGTCATAATAATGAATGAACTTCAATAATAACGTGTTTATTTAAAGATTTATTTATGGTTTTCTTTTTAATCTAATAAAAATCGGGTGTTTCCAAACTTTTGAACGGTAGTGTATATATAGGGTGCGTACGGTATTTGAGGACATGCATAAATGTGACTATAACTTCGCAAATTTTTTTTTTAATTTTTTTTCCTTTTCAGATAAGAAATGGCGGACTACAACATTACTCAAGAAATGAAGAGACATGCTGTCATCGTCGCTGTAGGTGCGAACTGTACAGATTTAGAGATCTTTAATTTTCTCAATTGCGCCCGTTCATTCGTGCATGAGGTTCGCCGTGAATTGGAAGCATCAGGAGGCGATACAGAATCGGTTGCAAAACGCAAAAAGCACGAACAACATTCTGACACTGTCAGATCTGCAGAATTTTTAGAGCAAGTGCAAGCGATCATAGACGAAGACCCGTCAAAATCAATGAGGGTCCTTGCGAGTGAGCTTCATGTTTCTGAGCGCCTTATTCGTAGAGTTGTCCACGAAGACCTTTGGTATAAGTCTTACGTGATGCGCAGAGGACAGTTTATGTCGGAAAGAACACGGGAACAGAGAGTTCTCCGATCAAAACGTCTTTTAAACAAAATCAAACACCCTGAGGCGCCCAAAATGTTAGGGTTTTTTTCCGACGAAAAAAATTTTGACCAAGATCAAAAGACCAATCGCAGAAATGACAGATGGCTATGTTCAAATCCTACGGAGGTTCCTGTTGTTATGCACACAAAATTTCCAGCCACTGTTATGGTTTGAGGTATTGTCAGCTACGTAGGACATGTTATGCCACCACACTTTTTTACTCAAGAACTTCGAGTGAACTCTGCTGCATACATCGAGGTTTTGGTGACGGTAGTGAAACCCTGGATAGACAATGTAAGCGGAGGCAGACCATACATTTTTTAACAAGACTCTGCTCCTTCACATAAAGCGATGGCGACACAAGATTGGATGGCCGAAAATCTTCATGACCACATAACATTGTACCTATGGCCACCTAGTTGCCCAGATCTTAATCCATTGGATTATTACGTATGGGGCGTAGTTGAGCGTGAGACCAATTAGCGTCCTCATAACACCACTTCTTCGCTGAAGACTGCTATTAATGCCGTTACGGTCAATATGAACAAGGAGCATTTGATTCAGGCATATAATCGTTTTCGGACCCGGATCGAAGAGGTTATGGCTGTTAATGGCGATTTTATTGAATAAATTTATAGCCTTATATTAATTTAACGTTGTATAAAAAATTCCTAAAATTTCATTAAATTTTATTTAAAATACAAGCTAATTAATTTTACTCTCAAGTTGTCCTCAAATACCGTACGCACCCTGTATATTGTTAAATATAGTCTAAATTAATCATTAAGGCAATACCTCTGTCGACATCTATATTTAATAACGAAAAAAATTGTAAACACGATGCGCGTGTATATAGGACAATAGACGAGAGGTAAGGCCAGTATAGCAAGACACACAGAAGGCTGCGTTAGAATAGACATTCTCTTACTCAAATTATAACATGGTAGCAGTCCGTGGTTTTAAGAGACAAAAACAAAAAAGAAGTTTACCGTACAACCCACGCGTCCTTTTAAAACAAGTATTGGTAAAATAAGTAGTAAAAAGTGTGTAAATCAGTAAAAGATAAAGATGAAAATACGAATTAAATAGTTGAGGGGCCGATGCGGAAGGATGAAAAGGAGAAGCATATGACACGTGCAGAATACGTTGAGAGCACATGGTTCTACCGGGAACAAAAAGTTACGTAATTAAAATATGGCAATTCGAATTTTACAGATAAAGGTAAAATATTTTATAAATAATTAAAGTGAAATTTAACATAATCAAAAAAATGGTTCAAAAATATGTCTAATAATATTAAATATGAAGAGATAAAATATGATATTGAACAAATAAAACAAGCAAGAAAACAAATAATACGTAGCATTAAAAACGTGCTTAAAGTAAAAAGTTTGATAAACCAAGAAAGCGAGTATATCGAAGAAGAAAACAATATGGCGTCTTATGTAAAAATTGATGACGTAGTACTATCGATCTTCGACGGAGCAGAATATAGTAGTTGGAAAAAGCGAATTCTTAAGCTACTTGAATATAATGAATGTAATACACAAGCTATCCGTCAACGTGCACAAAATGATGCAGAAGTTGATTGGATAAAGAAGGACCTAAAAGCCGTGAATATAATCTACAGTTCAATATCAAATCGGCAACTCGAGTATTTAAGCGATGCCGCAACAGCATACGACATAATAAAAAAGTTCGACGAAATGAATCTAAAAGAATCTACATTATAACAAATCCTGTGTAGAAACCGATTGGAAAACATAAAGCTGAAAGATTTTGAAAACGTAACTACATTTTTCGACGAAATTGAAAAAGCAACAAATGCGCTAAAGTCAGCGGGTGCAACAGTAGAAGAGCAAGAAAAGCTTAGATATATTATTAAAGCTCTGCTAAATGAATACAATTATATTGACGATCTTATTGACGTTCTAAAACCTAAAGAAAAAACGTATGAATATGTAAAATCAAAAATTTTAATAAAGTTATTAGAAAAAAAAAATGACAAAAAGGAAAGAAATCATAGTTCAAACGCCGTTACAGCATACACACAGCCAACGTGCTATAGATGCGGTAAAACAGGACATATTTAAAGAGAAAGTAAACAACAACAGCAACAGCCAAGTCAAAAACGAAGCCACAATACATGTAATACACAGCGAAGAGGTAACAGTAGTAGAAGCCGAGCGAGAGGCTATTAACGAGGCAAATTTCGGACGCGGCCAAAATCAAGTAAGCCGAGGAAGGGATAGAGGTAACCACAATAATAGTAGCGCACACACAGCATTGAGGCAAGATCGATGCGACGCACACGGTAATACAGCGTTTACAGTTGAAGTGAATTACAATCTAAGTACAGCGTGCAATGCGAATAATGTGAATATAAATAAAAATGAAATAAAGTGGCTTTTAGATAGCGGTAGCGCTGACCACATAATAAACTCATAATTTTTTTGATGAATATGTAGTTTTAAAAGAACCCGTTCAGGTTAGATTAGGAGATGGAAAAATTGTTATGGCCACGAAATTAGGAAATATTAAGACTGTATTCAAAACACGTTTTTATGATTATGAAGTAGAGATACACGATGTTTATTTAGTAGAACAAATGAAACAAAATTTATTAAGTTATTCTAAAATCACAAATACGAATAAAATAGTTTCTCAAGGTAATTATACGAAAATTTATAATAGATATGGAGATTTAATAACGGTTGCTAGAAAATTAAACAATTTATATATTATGTATAGTTATACGTTAAATCCAAAATTCAAATAAATACAAGTCAATGTAGCACAAAATAGTTAAATGAGTAAAAAAGAAAAGTGGCATAGAACTTTAGGTCACATTAATTTTCAATATCTTAAGGGGGGAACCTGGTTTAGAACGCTGAAAATTGCATGATATTCGGCACAGTGTTTTAGGTTGCCTAACGTATGAAATGTTTCAAGTACTTTTGAAATAGGTCATAGATACACAAATCTTGCAAAAAAAATTCACTTTCACTTTATTTGATACTGTTAAGCAATAACAATTCGTATTTGTTTGTGGCACTTCTCGCTCGAAGAGTCTATTTTGTGAACACGATAGCGATCGTAGTTTTCATCTGAAACATAAAAACGAATACTTTTTTTGTAGCTTAGGAGTTTTTCTTCTATGTGAACCTAAGATATTCGAAGAAATATATAAAATTATTTATTTTATGACTGTTTATAAAAAATTTTGCGTTTTTCTGAAGAAATTTTAAGATAATTTATTGAAAAAAGTTAATAAAAAATTTTTTTTATTGTGATTTTTTAGGTTCACATAGAAACCTACACTATTAGCTGTAAAAAAAGGTATCACTTATGAAAATGCGACAATTACAACTTTTTTAATCGTGTGCACAAAACAGAAAAACACTGTTTTGAGAAAATCGCGTTCAAAGTTTTTTATAAAAATTAATTGTATTTTTTTCAAACTCACCAACACCAAATGCTAGTCTGCTGTTCCTGCTCCATACATTAGTCCTTCAGCTTCTTCGTAAAACTCATTTTGAGCCAAAAGTTCTTCTTTTCGAGCCATTCGAGCCTCTTTACTGCTTTCAAAACTGCGCCGACCTTGTCGTGATACTCGCTGCTCGTCGTAGTTCTTTGCGAAGTTCAGAGCGTGTGACCCAATATTTATGTTCAGGTCACTCATCATCTTCAATGTACTCGAAAATCCTTCATTGAATACGCATGCAGCAATGAATGAAGCAATCTCGATGATTTTTGAACCAGCATTTAAGTGCTTCGGAGCGAGGCGCCATATGGTGGAATTGAAACTTTCGTTTGAGTTTTGTGTATGACCACCTAAACATCTTGTTAGAAGATCTTCATTCGATAAAGCTTCGTATATCGGACGTATGTTTTTAATGACATCGGGATGAAGTGGATCAGGATGCTTGAATTCCGTGAGGTTTCCAGCTGCTTCTGCTTTTCGCCATTTACACCAGCTATCGACTCCGGGTGGGCAATTGTTGTGCTTTGGTTTTTTGTCAGTGGAAATCAAATGATCTAGAGTCGCGATTATGTTTTTTTTCATTTCTTCAACAGAGTTTGAATTTCTACGAATGGCTAATCCATAATATGTCGTCAATTTTTTAATCAAAGTTGCAGTTAACTTGCCCCTCCCGCCAATTTTCGCAGATTTTTGCACATTCCGTAATCGCGTGCCCATTCTTTTCTCAACATGACCCACACACTCGCTTTTTTTTACAGGATATTTGCTTCCATAAGGGTTGAGATCCGCCACAGCCTTGTACGTTTTTGAATCTCCATCGCCGATATAATTCAAATACTTCACTCCGTATTTCTTGACGGACGCCGCGAACATTTCTTTGATAGCATCAACCTCCATTTTTCCAGCTGAACCCGAGTGATTTGCACAACATTCACTTTCATGTTTTTCATACCATTTTTCATATTCATCACTACCTTCTTTGCTTTTCCAATAAACACAAGCTTGACAGTATGAACTTTTTACAGTGAGATCGATGACCTTGCCAGTATAATATCCAATAAGTGTTGCAACTCCGTACAAAGACGTAAAGCCGCGTTTTTTCCACGATCCATCGGCAGATATTTTAAACTGATCTTCTTTTCTTCCATTGTTAACATTGCAAACTTTTTCTTCTCTCACAGCTTTTAAGCACACAGTTTCAAAAACTGATTTCACTGTAGAGTGTATGTGTCGTATTATCAGATCGTAGGTATTTCGGCTAACACCAAGTCCCAAATCCATAAGTCCAGCGAAAATGTTTATGCCGTCACGACCTATACCTAAGAGTCTCATCACAAAAACGATCCTTCTGTTAATCTCGAAGCCTGTATTAATCAATGGACCTGAATTTATTTCCCTCCGACCACAGGAGCACAGAACAAGAATCTTGAAGCCAAAACCACGATCCCCGGTTTCTTGAAACTGAATGTCTTTTTTGCAAGTCTTACAAATCAGGATTTCCGCGAGAGTTCCGAAAACACAAAAAAATTCCACTATCTTATACAAATGTGATGAGGTAGTCACTACACTATCCAAATTTGCACTACTGAGTTTCCGCGCTGACGCGTTGTCGTTGGAACTGCTGCACTGTTCACTGGAATTTTTTTGGGAAAACTGATTTCCTTGAAACTTTCTTTTCGGCGGTCTTGCTGAACGACCACGTTCACCATGTTTTTTTCTTGGATACGAATTCATTTCGTATTTAAATACCGTCTCTACTGAACAGAATTAGAACACCGAATAGCAGTTTTAAAAATATGACGATGCGCGCTTTGCTTTGGAAAGATAAATACTGAGAAGGAAATTCAGTGAAGTGTACACGAATGAAAACACGAAAATCAAATTTTTGGGACTGATGATGTAAAATCCGAAAATCTTTTATTATCTGGAGACCGAGCGACTCTAGACGCATCGCGCGCTCTCGCGCCCGCTTATCAGTCTCCTGAGCGCATTGTCCTTCAGAGGCCATTTCTGCGGAACGATTAGGAATTTGACTCTGAAATTTTGTGGAAATATTTCTGAATATATTTCTAATCGAATGAGATAAGTTTCAAAAAATCGAATTTTTTGACCCTCTAAACCAGGTTCCCCCCTTAATAAATTAAATAAGGACAGTAGAAGGTTTACCAAAAAATCTTGATAATTCTGAATATGTCAAATGTGCTATATGTATAGAAAGCAAAATGTCAAATCAACCATTTAAAAGCAATTGTAATAAAGCCACAGAAGTATTACAAATAATACATACGGCTTTGAATAGGCCTCACCCAACTTTAGGAAACTTAGGAGAAAGATATTTCTTAACATTTATTGACGATTATAGTAAATGTGCTAAAGTATATTGTATTAAATCAAAATCGAAAGTTTGTAAATATTTTATTAAATATGCAAATTTAGTAGAAAACTTATTAAATAAACGAGTAAAAATATTACAATGTGATAATGGTAAGGAATACATGAATAAAGACGTTTACGACTTTGCACGTAACAGAGGAATAAAAATTTATGCGTGCCCACCTTATGTACATGATCTTAATGGTGTGGCCGAAAGATCCATTATGGATACAGCTAGATGTCTGTTAAAAGAAGCAAATATAATATAAGTAAGTCATATTGGCCTAAAGTAGTACAGGCAGCAGCTTATTTAAAAAATAGAAACTTGACAAATACGCTAGAGTATAAGACCCCGTATGAAATTATGTTTAACAAGAAACCTGATGTTAGCAATTTAAAAATGTATGGAAGTAAGGTTTTTGTAAGAACACCCGAACAACTTAGGAGTAGTAAATAGGATGATAAATCCGAAATTAGGTATATTTGTAGGCTACAATAAGAATAGCTATAGGGTACTAGTTGATAATAAAATATTGGGTGTACAACTTTGCTTCCGCCGTTTTTTTCCGAAATTCGAGAAATTTATTGTAAAAAACAGGTTATACATTTATGATTCAAAGTATTGCCCATCGCTGGCCACTACTTTCTCCCATCTTTCGGGCAGTATACGAATCCCGCGTTGAAAAAACTGGTCATCTTTTTAATCAATCCACGAATCGATCCAATTTTTTACTTCTTCATAAGACCGGAAGTGCTGGTCAGCCAGGCCGTATGCCATTGATCGAAACAAGTGATAGTCCGAGGGAGCAACGTCTGGAGAATACGGCGGATAGGGTAGGACTTCCCATTTCAAAGTTTCCAAGTATGTCTTGACCACTTTCGCAACATGGGGTCGAGCATTGTCATGCTGTAAAATCACTTTATCATGTCTCTCGTTGTATTGTAGCCGTTTGTCTTTCAATTCTCAGCTCAAACGCATTAATTGCGTTCGATAGCGATCACCTGTGATTGTTTCAGTCGGTTTTAACAACTCTTAATACACTACGCCGAGCTGGTCCCACCAAATACTGAGCATGACCTTGGAACCGTGAATAGTCGATTTGGCCGTCGACATGGAAGCATGGCCGGGATATCCCCATGATTTTCTGCGCTTGGGATTATCGTAGTGAACCCATTCTTCGTCCCCAGTCACAATGCGATGCAGAAATCCCTTCCGTCTTTGCCTTGCAAGCAGCTGTTCACAAACACACAAACCCCGTTCAACATCTCTCGGCTTCAACTCGTACGGCACCCAATTTCCTTGTTTCTGAATCATTCCCATGACCCTCAGGCGTTTTGAAATGGCTTGTTGCGTCACTCGCAATGATCCTGCCAATTCTTATTGCGTTTGACACGAGTCTTGATCAAGTAATGCCTCCAATTCTGCATCTTCAAAAACCTTCTTTCTTCCACCGCCATGCTGGTCTTCGACGTTAAAATTGCCGTTCTTGAAGCGTTGAAACCACTCTCGGCACGTTCTTTCACTAATAGCGGCCTCACCATAGGTATTTGAGAGCATTTGATGAGCCTCAGTCGCAGATCTCTTCATATTAAAGCAGAAAATTAAAACCTCCCGCAAATGACGAGAATTTGGTTCGTAAGCTGACATGTTTAATCGAGAATACCTTTATGATGCAGACACAAATCGACTAATATTTCGATGGCGTTATATTTACAAATACCCAAGCTTATTGTATGACATCTATGATCTATTTATTTCAACTACCACTTACCGCTACAGCCATCTATTGCAAAACGGCGGAAGCAAAGTTGTACACCCAATAGTAAGTGCTAGACATACAGATGTAGTAGAACCAGGTACGCAATTAATTTGTTTAAATAATAATAAAAATAAAGACACAATTGAAAACAATAGAAATGAAAATATAAATCAAAAGCAAGATGTAAAGAGTCGAAATAAGTTTGATGAAAATTTAGATAAATTTGATAGTGAAAGTCAAGAGAATAATGGTGGGGCAGAGAAAAATGAACTTATACTACCTAGACGCTCAACCAGAAAAAGGAGTCTTGTAGATAGACTAGGTATAGAGGATAGGAATTCAAATTTTATCTATGTAAATTATTGGGACTTAAACGTCCCAGAAAACTACAATAAGGCAATAAATAGTGAAGATTCAGAAAACTGGATAAAGGCTGTGGACTCTAAAATAAACAGTTTATTAATCAATGGTACATGGAAAATTGTAGATAGACCAGTTAATAAAGAAGTAATAGATGTGAAATGGCTTTTCAAAAAAAAAGATGAACAAACATATAAAGCAAGATTAGTTGCAAGAGGATTTCAACAAAAGGAAATGGCAGAAAACATTTATTCACCAGTAGTCAGGATGCAAAAAATAAAGTTATTACTATCATACTGCTGTCAAAACGGTCTTATTATTGATCAAATGGACGTAGTTACAGCATTTCTAAATGGACAAGTAACTTCTGAAGTATACATTAAACAACCTCCAGGTTATGAAACTGATGGAGAAAATTAAGTCTGTAGACTAATAAAAGCATTGTACGAACTACGCGAAAGTCCAAGATCATAGTATAATTGCTTCCATGAATATGTAACAGAATTAGGTTTTGTAAGAAGTGAATATGATTATTGCATATATATTAAACAAGAAGGTGAACAAAGTGTACATTCTGTCAAAAAAGTACCGGGAATTGTCGATTTAAATCTGGCGAGGCAATTTAGGCAGGTAAAATTTTTTTTTCTAGGTTGGTACAACTGCCCTTAATGACTATGCCAAGTTTGAGCGGGATCTGTCAACGAATGTGTTTACAGTAGCTGTCTAAGTCAGTCGATATCAATAGTGCGTGCCGATTTTTTACAATGGGTGATTACGTTGAACAAAGAGTTTGTCTAAAATTTTGTGTTGCGAATGAAATTTCGTGTGCCGATGCATTGAAAATGTTGTAAAAGGCTTTCGGTGATAAAGCACTATCGAAAACCCGTGCGTATGAATGGTACAAAGCCTTCAAGGAGGGTCGTGAAGTCGTCGAAGACTTGCCTCGTTCCGGACGCCCATCGACGGCTTCGACCGCAGATAACCTATACATAAAGTCGAATTGGTAAACTCATTGTATACTAATGAACAGACGCTTAAATTTAATAGCGCGCACATTTTTTATACAATATATTAAAAATATAAATCGCAAACGTTAATTGCGAGTCACAAAATATCATATAATGTTACTTGTAACCCTAAAAAGTGAATAATCTCCTTAATCATATCTTGAGGGGAGGTTTACATTTTTCTGAACCAAAAAATCGATTTTTCTTTTTTTACATTTTTTTTGTAGTTAATTACGTGTAGAATATATTCCCAAAACCGTTTAGTCGTATATATATATATATTTTTTTTAAAGCTATGGAACAAAAACGAGACCGACGTTAACACAGATTCATCGTTAATCAAATCTTTAAACGTGTTTTTCTCGAAACCACGTTTTTCGAACTGTTGGCCACGATTACTAAAAAACTACTTGATGGATCACCTTTTTTTTCTTTTTCAATTGTTATAGTATTTATTGAAAAGTGGACTACAATCAAGATGATATATGCATTATTTTTATTTTTAGAGTACTTTAAAGAGTGAAAAAAAACTCAATAATGAAAAATAAAATTTATATGCCCGCCATTTTGTTAATTTTTGATTTTTAGCAATGATTGTAAGTCAGATGCCGACTACACTCATATATTTTATAAACCTTTTTGATTTTTAATTTTCGTTCATTTTTGCAGGTGCTAGAGTGGCCAACAGCGGGCCACCTTTTTTAGAGATGGTCACTTTACGGGGCGTGCCATTAATTACCGTCACGATATTTTGTCATGAAAAAAATTTTTTTTTGTACTTTTTATTGTATTAAATAAGTAGCAAACAATTTGAGTTGTTTATTCATTTCCTTCTATGAAAAAAAAAAATTTCAAAAAAACTGTTGTTTTGGTCAATAAAAAGGTAAACCTTCCCTTAAGAAATAAGTATCTATCGTCATACTTAAATATAAAAATTATCAAAACATTTATTATAATTTTTACATACAAGAATAAATGTGTAGAAAAAGTTGTATAAAATGTATTAATTATTGAAAAATTCGAATTCATTAAAATTATGTTCAAAATTTATTTGCACAATTTTTTTGAACAGCTAGGTACTGCTAAATCTTTGATGCATTTTTTATACCTTATGGCAAATGATAAGAAAAAGTTTTTTCTCATTGACGTAGGGATCGAATAACATGGAAATCGCACTAAAATTTTAACTGTTTTATAAATTTTCGTAAAAATGTTATTTTATATACTGCCATCTATGTAATGGCGTCCAGGCATGATATAAAAATTGACAAAAAATCGAAGTTTACAAAAACTTTTCGATAATTTTTTTTTTAAAAATGTAGAAAAAAATGTTTCGTTTTAAAAATAACTGTTGGATGGTTTTTTCACCGAAAGAAGACGAGTTTAACAAAAAACTGTTGTTTTTAACGCTTGTAAGCTTTGCAAATAGAATACAGAATCTACTTCTCGGAATTTTGTAGAACGAGTACTCGGTATACTTTGGGGGTATCAACTCATAATTAATTTAATTGATTTTCAATTTAAAAATTAAGATACAAAACGGATCGAGAATTTTAGAAATGGATCAGTAATTTTTTTTTTCTTAAAAAAAAAATTTTTTTTTTAAATTTTTAACAAAAAATAAATCTTGTTCTTTTAATATTTTCGAAAATTTAGATTAATCGG